>CM042842.1:49392186-49989686 GCA_023653725.1 Bungarus multicinctus | reverse complement strand
CAAAAACAAGCAACTCTAGTGACATTCAACAGAACTAAATAACATTAAAAACATATAAAACAAACTAAAACAAACAATAGACAAAGGTTGTTAAGCCACTGGAATCCCTGCTCTTGGTTTATCATTCTTTGGCCTTGTACCACAATATTCTATTTAACATAGAGAAGCAATTAAAGAAGGAAAATGCAGATGAAGAGCAGGCAGAGCTGGGGGCGGAGTCAAAAGAGGAATCAGTCTAGAGGCATCACGTTGCCATAAACGATCCAAGTTCCACCTCCCTTGAATTCCTTTGACTCTTATCTAGCACCAATTTAGTCCTGACCATCAGTTGACTAGATTCTTGTGTGTAAACAAACAAACAAACCATCTTAACTGACAATGTGTAGTTCCAATTGTTCACAAATAGTGCTGTGAACATTTTGTCCAGGGTCCTGAACAGGGACTTATATATAATGCATTATTTATAATACCTTCTCTTAATGATATAGATGCTAACCAAGTTTAAAGCTTAGTACTAATATGTAGATTTTGACTAGAAAATAAGTTTCTAATGATGCTTTATGTTATTTTTTATCAGATTTATTAGGTTTACCCACCCTATTCTGATAACTGCCTGATTTTTTTTCAAAAAACAAAGGAATGGGGAAAAGGGCTCAAGTATAATGAGAAGCAGGAAAAAATGATTATCAAGCTCACCTGAGAAATTGTATGCAACACTGTCCTATCTGCTAATTATTTTGTGTTAATACATAATGCATTCAGAAAGTATTCAGAGTTCCTTCACTTTTGTCCATTTTGTTATGCTGCAGCCTGATTCTACAGTTGTTGAAAATCATCTCTCTTTCTCTCATGAATCTACACCCATAATGACAAAGTAAATACAGAATTTTAGAAATGCCTGTACATTTATTAAAAAGAAAAAAACCTGACATATTGGCATAAGTATTCAGGCCAACCCTTGAGGTTTAGCTGTAGTGCCTATTTCTCTTGATCATTGCTGACATGTTTCTATGATTGGAGTCTACCTGTGGTAAATTAGATTAGACATGATTTGAAAAGGCACACACATCGCTATAGAAGGCCTTACAGCTGACAATGCTGTAGCAGAGCAAAAGCCACGAGGTCAAAGGAACTGCCTGCAGGACTCAAAAGACAGAATTATTGCAAAGCTGGGGAGTGCTGTGCTGAAGGTTCTAATAGCACGGTAGCCTCCATAATTCTCAAGTGGAAGAAGTTTGGCACAACATCCAAAAGCTAGTCACCTGGTCAAACTGAGCAAATGGGGGACAACAGCCTTAGTGAGAGTGATGATCAAGAACCTGATTGTCACTCTGACTGAGCTCCATAGATCCCATGTGGAGATGGGACAGAGTTCTAGAAGGACAATCATCAGAGCAGCCCTCCACCAACCTGGGCTTTATGGCAGAGTGGCTAGACGGAAGCCTCCCCTCAGTACAAAACACATGACAGCCAGCTTTGAGTTTGCACAAAAAGCACCTGAAGGACTCTCAGATTGTGAGGAACAAGATTATCTGGTCTGACGAAATCAAGATTGAATTGTTTGGCTTTGGCCTCAATTCTAAACATTATGTCTGGTGGTCAACTAAGCACTGTTCATCACCTGCCTAATACCATCCCAACAGCGAAGCATGGTAGCGGCAGCATCATGCTGTGGGGGTGTTTTTCAGCAGCACTGGGACACTGGTCAGGGTTGAGGGAAAGCTTGAATGGAGCAAAATACAGGGATATACTTAATGAAAACCTGTTCCACAATGCTCAGGACCTCAAACTGGGACGAAGATTCACTTCCAACATGAGAATGGCCTAAGCACATAGCCAAGTCAACACAAGAGTGGCTTAGGAACAATTCTCTGAATGTCCTAGAGTGGCCCAGCCAGAGTCCTATTGGAACATCTCTGGAGGGATCTGAAAATGGCTGTCCACTGATGGTGCCATCCAACCTAACTGAGCTTGAGGGGATTTGCAAGGAAGAATGGCAGAAAATCCCCAATACAGGTGTGCAAAGCTTGTCGCGTCATAACCAAAAGGGCTGTAATTGCTGTCAAAGGTCCTTCAACAAAATATACTGAGTGAAGGGTCTGAAAACTTATGCTAGTGTGATATTTCAGTTTTTTTCTTTTTAATAAATTTACAGACATTTCTAAAATTCTGTTTTTATTTCATCATTATGGGGTACTGAGTGTAGATTAATGTGGAAAAAAATGAATTTAAACAACTGCAGAATCAGGCTGCAGCATAACGAAATTGACAAAAGTGAAAGGGGTCTGAATACTTAATGTATTATCTTCACATGTATAGGCATCTTACTGGCTGCATTTTTTATACTTTTATTTACTATAAAAAGTTATTTACACATTTGAGCAAACTTATGATCAACGCTTTTGAGGAAGAGTTAAACTTAACTGTTTAGCATTTGTTAAATCATGAAAAAGGTTTTATTATATAGTTACATATACACAAAGTTAAAATTTCAGTGAATAGCATCATTTCAAACATAATTAAATGGGACATCAACTATAGATCATCTGATACACAGAAGTCTCAGACCGAGTTTAGTGTTTTTCTTATTTTTTTCCATACATCCTTCCCAATTTCACTTGCTTATATGTAATTTCATTTTTCTTTTAAAATGGCTAAGATGCTTGTATAACATTTACACATCTCATACAAAAATTCAATATACATTTTAGGTAGGAGTACAGTTATACAAATATATACAAAAGATATTATTTGTAGTTAACATATCTGATCAAATTCATTAGCAACATGTCAAAAAACAAATGCACATAAATGTTGACAAGTTTTCAATCCTTTAGAATGAACTATGACCATTGATTATATAAAATAGCACAAATAGAGGCTTCAGATTGGAAACTCTGTTAGTCTCCAGTAGTTAAAGTTAATTAAAAATAAGACACTCAAAATAATCAGATATTCCATATCTGATATTTCTAATGTGTGCACATCCATCTTGATTGCAAATTGCTTATGGAACATAGTTGTTCACAGAGCATTAAACTATTGCACGAGACAGTTCCTTCCGAAAAGTAATGATTTTCCATATTTATAAACAGCAGCTATGGTTCTTGAGAAGGCAACAATTATGAATGCACATCTTCTAGCATGAGAAACGTACAAGGAATAGTAATTAATACTGTTAAGAGTTGTCAACCACCCTATATCTTCTCAGTCTACTTTATGACAAAAATGTAAAAGAAAGATTTGGCAAACACAGATGGAGATAGGCTGTGGCATCAGATAAGATGCAAGGACCAAGTCAACTTGAGTATTTAATGCTAATTTTCTTAATTATGGAAGAAGTTCTTCGAGAATGAAAGCCAAACTTTTCACAGTGATCACACCGTAGTAGAATAAGACTCCATTCTTTTTTTATTGTTTTCCTTCTCAGTATTTGTGCTCAGTGATTCTGTGTTTTCAGTATCGCTGTCACTACTGTCTGCCACTTCTGGATTCCGTTCCATGGGACCAGTTCTGCTGTGCAAATGAAAATGGATCCCGTGTTCTTGAATGTGATTGGATATAAAATCTTCATCTGAAGAATGCAGTGATTCATCATCTCCTATCAAATGATTCACAATATGAATCCCATCAAAAGTGTTTGTGCCTGGAAAAGTTTTCTTACTTTTTAAGCATTTGATCTGTTAAAAAAAAAAAAAAGAATTAGAGAACACGTCCTTTGTCCTTTTCAGTGGACCAATCGCTGTTGGATTATGGGCTGCAATTACAAGAGTAGAGTTTCAATATATGCAAATCTTTGCTCCTATTGTTTTAGAAGAATTTGAAACAGATGAATATATTATATGACTATAAACTGGTTCTGAATAACTTTACATAATGACAGCTTTCAAGCTTCCAATGATAGCCATGATTAATTAGATATTTGAGCATTGAACTTTCTGAAATTGTTTATTATTGAGATGAATTTCAATCTCATCATTCATGTGAATCATTTATAGTACTGGGAAACACGAACATCAACAGACTTGAGCTATACAGAAAAACCACAGAAAAGAGCATAAAGTTTTGTGGATATAGGATTGCATTTTGGCTTTGATGCATCACAGCCTGATTCTGAAAAGCAGCTGAGGAATTCAGGTCAAAAACCAGATGTAATTTCATTTATATCTAAATTGAGTTAAAAATGAATTTAGTTACACTAAGGATTACCTTTTGACAATAATTTTGGTGACCTCTGGGAATCTCAGTGTATTTTATACAACTTTCTCATGTTTTGCAATGTTTTGCAAATATTTCCTCCTCACATCTTTATAAAGCTATTGTTTTTATCTTATGCTTGATCATCTGAGAACATGACAATATATGCTTAATGTTGATGTTAGAATATTGTAAGGAATTTCTGTTGACATTGTTTAGAATAAAAAAATGTACTATGCAAAATTAAACTCTGCACTTGTAAAAACACTGTTAAAAGTCCAGACATGTCAATTAATATAACATTATTATTAATTAATGAGCAGGCTTAAAATATTTACAGTTTGTAGGCACTAGAGCTAATATTCAAACTAAGTGCCTGTTGAGGATTAGAATAAGTTGTATTCTATAAAATTTTAAGCTAATTTTGGTAGCTTCATTCTAACAAGTATTTCAGTGCAAGTGTCTTTAGGAAACGATCTATGCCAACCACTAATTAGATCTAAAATGAAAAGCGTACACATTCAATACATCATGCACAAGGTCTTAAATAAGATGTTGAACCATAAATGGTGAGGAACCATTGAAAACATGCTTCAGGTGTTAAAATCATAACATGAAATTACAACAGACTTTGTATGTAAATGCCCAGAATTGCAGGATGCTCAGAATGAAATATTTAGCAAGATGTCCCATTTTAAGACTCTTTGCCTTAGTAAGACACCTCATTATAGTGAGAAATAATTTTTGGAAAATGCCAGGCGCCTTGCCCAAATTTGATACTTCACAAACAAGACTGCAGCATTTTCAAATTCAAATGAGAATTTGGTAGACTATGCCAGAGTTAAAGAACTTCGCACTGTGGGACTCTAATTTTAACAGCTCCAAAGCCAATAGGAAATTGCAACTTAGTAAGATCTGAAAAGTCATGTGTTACCCATCTCTACTTTAAGCACTATCAAATTGAGTTGGACACTAATGTCCACTAAACTTTGTGAACTTTTTTTTTTCAAACATTAAAATGGAAACAACCACCCACATGCAAATTTTAAGTAACTTACAAACTATCCTAGTGCCACGTAATTTTGAAAAGAAGTTGAAAATAATTTCAGAAAGGCTTTTGACTTTTTCTCCTGCTGATATTCTTCTTAAAGCCAAATTAAATTATCACATTTTGGCAGAATAAATACTAATCTTTCTGCATTCAAGGTGTA
The DNA here is from genome assembly GCA_023653725.1 of Bungarus multicinctus. Taxonomy (NCBI): domain Eukaryota; kingdom Metazoa; phylum Chordata; class Lepidosauria; order Squamata; family Elapidae; genus Bungarus; species Bungarus multicinctus. Next base: position 49,984,278 of record CM042842.1, on the reverse strand, counting down.
GTACAGTAGAGAAGCTGAAATGAACAGCAGTATCACCCATACCCTACTGGGTTTCAGTTACTGCACATCAGGCTGGAAATTATCCCGAAACAAGAAATAAAGCTGGAAGTGGGAGACACATTCTTAAGCTGACCTGGTGCTAAGTATTAAGATGTCTTTAAAAACATGTCCTATTGGCTTTGGATCTTTCAACTGTGGCTTAACAGTTGGACATGGAAGTCATCCGTTCCAGGGCAGTAAAGTACACAAGGAGATAACCTTAAAGTTACGATGGGCAGGAAAAGTTATCCCATTCTGGAGAAAGCATGGCAACAGAATGGAAATGTTTTCTGTGCCAACAGCTGAAAAAATACATAAGTGTAAAGAAAAGGAAAGAGAACCAGACTTGGAAGAAGGCCATGTTTTTTAAAAATTCCTTGGGAGAAATGTGAGCTGTGGAATAACTAAGGAAGAGTATCTGAATATTTCAGAAAGCTACTATTGGATAGAACTCTTGTTCTTGCAATGCTAGCATAAATCTGAATTTCACATCTAAAGTAATGGGCAGATAGATTACAAGTATGACAGAACATGTGCTTTTATATGTTTGGAATAAAAGGGATGATCCAAACCAGGGGTCTTCAATCTTGGCAACTTTTAAGACTTGTGGATTCAATTCCCAGAGTTGAGGAACTCTGGGATTTGAAGTCCACAAGTCTTAAAGTTGCCAAGGTTGGAGATCCCTGATCCAGACGGTGTGGATACAGAAATAGAAAGATTAACCAATCAAGTCTCTCTCTTATCAATCTTAATTCCAGATGAACTTCATAAATATGTCCATGTAGTTTTCTTGACAATATATGCAACTGATTTGCCACTGCTTCTTTTCAGATTTTTTTTAAAGCTTCCCAATTTAACCCCCAGCATTGGAATTTCATGGTGGTCTCCGACCTACATAGTAATTAAGTCTGATTCCACAGTACTTAGCTTTTTAAGATCAGCCAAAGTTCAGTAAATGCTGCCACTTAGCTGGATTGAGTACCTGAACTTAAGCATCAGAAAAGTAGTTGGCCAAAACCATGGACTATTATTACCCCAACTACTGTAGTTTAAATAACGTTAGCAGTAATGACAACTGATTTCTCTACCAATGTCACTTTGAAAAGGCAGAATTAAGAAGTGAACAAAAGGATCTACACATCTGCCACACTGAAATCTGGTTATCTTCTTGAAAACATAACGTAGCCATGTTCCAAAGAGACAGAAATTCATACTGCTTGAACTTTTTCACAACATGCTCTTCTTACCTGTGCTTGACTGTTACACCCAAACATAAGCAAGAAGAAAAAGATAGCAGAGAGAAAAAATTAGAAGTATTAAACCATTTTAATCTAAATTTTAAATGCAACAAACCAAGGCAGCAATTTAAGATTCAAATCCTCTAAAAAAATATTATGAATGGTCAATGTGTTACTTTGGGGGGGGGGGGGGAATACAGCATAGTAAAATGATTCTTTAGTTCAAAGTTTTCTTTCAATTAAACAATAACAGAAAGAATATATTGCCATACAGAAATTTCCAAAAATATATGCTGAAGAACTGTTACCTCTATTATAATTGGATCTGCACCTTAAAAGTGATGGTGCTAAGAATTGTTACAAATCTGTGATTTTATAGGTTTAGAATTTAACCTACTGAGTGAGATGTTTCCACCAACTTCTCTTATGACCAAAAACAGAAAATATGAACTCTGGAATTATTTACAGTTTTTGCTGCTCTGATGCACATTGGCTACTCTAAAATTAAAAATGTAGGCAATGCAAATTCCAGTTAGAGATCCATTGCATCATGTATCTTTTGGTTCTCTATTTGTGAAACACTAATATTTCTCTTCCACAGTTTGAAAGTGTTGAGAACAGATGATATAACTCAAAACATACTTTTATTCATCTACACTGTGAAAGCTATGCAATATGCAAGTTGTATGTCTGTGTAATCTTTTTTTTTTTTTTGTTTATCTACAGTTTGCATGTGAAGCTTACTTTCACTGCTTGTTTCTCTTGGTAGCAACACAATTAGGAAGCACACTGTTATTACTGAGAGATGAAACAGCAGCCCTATCTCAGTCAGCATCAGAACTACAAAAAAATACCTGATTAATCAGAAGGAGCCTGTTAGCACCTTTTAGACTGACAAACTTTATTAAAAGGCAATCTGCCTTTGTGAACTGTGATTCACCTCAACAGGTGCTTATGCTGTTTAATAACAAGTTGTTAATCTCAAATCAAATCAGACTTTTATTAGGGTCAAATAATCTAAAATTGTGAATCTGAAAAGGTGCTAATGGACTTCTTCTGTTAGCTGTTGGTTACCATATTTAGCCTAACACAATCTCCTCCTCCAATATCTATTCTGATTATCTCAATAATCCTTGTCCAGGTGTCTACCAAAAGAACCAAAAGGCTGAATTGGGCCTAAAGCAAACTGGACTAAATAGCCATAAGTGTAATATCTTGTGGTGAGCCCTCTTGCTGTTGGTCTATATCAGGGCTGTCAAACTCCCGGGCCATGGTTCACAACTGGACCGCGGGAAAAACGGGCGAATGCATGAAGGTCCATTCACACGAATGGCAGGAAGCACGCATGCATGAAGCTCCACTTGCACAAGCGGAGGGTGGCTTGCACTTGCATGCAAAGCTCCATTCGCGTGACTGGAGCTTCACGTGTGAGCGTTCTTCGCTTGCGCGACTGGACCTTCAAGTGTGCATGCTTCTCCGCCACTCACACAAGTGGAGTTTCAAGGGCAAGCATCTTCCGCTCAAGCACAAAGCTCCATTCGTGTGAGTAGAGGGCACATGGAGCTGTGCACACATGCACCTACCACCCCCACACACCCTCCCTCCCTCCCTGAGTCGCCAAGTTGGAAAGGTTTGGGGATTGCTGATCTATACCTATTTCTCCAGTGAGGTGGCAAATAATTATGTTGAGATAAGATAGTCCTCACTTACTGACCATGATTGAGACCAGCAATTCTGTCGCTAAGCAGCATAGCCATAAAATGAAACATCACATTACTGTGTGCCTAACTTATGATTTATCAGTACTGGCTGTGGTCATTAAGTGAATTACCTGCAATTACTAAGCATGATGTCATGTGACCATGGCTTGCAATTTCCTGCCAGTTTTTCCACTCTCTTTGCTGACTGTGAAAGTTGCAAAAATGGAGATCACGTGGCCACAAATACAACCACCCGAAATGCATGCTGGTCGCCACACACTTAAATCATAATCACATGACACTGGGGATACTGTGATGGCTGCAACTTCAAGGAAGGAATATTGCTATGTCTCATTATTCAGTGCTGTCAAAACGTCAAATGGTCACTAAATGAGCAGTCAGTAAGCAAGAACTACTTGTATTTTCCAGTGCTGGGCATGGTGGGTAGAGAAAGATTATATTACTAAAATTGCATCAGCATAGATCATCATGCTATTTTGTTAAAGAAACTTCTCAAAAGGGGATCACATGACCCTGGAACACGGCAACCATCATAAAAGTGAGTCAGTTGTCAAATACATGACCATGGAAGTGCTGCAAAGGTTGTAAGTGTGAAAAATGGTCATAAGTCCTTTTTTTAGTGCTGTTGAAACTTGGAACAGTCACTAAAAGAACTGTTGTAAATCAAAGACTACCTTTACAGGCAATATGACTGGATAACTGGATTGTGTAATAGTCAGTTTAATTTCCATTAGCCCACGCCATATCTCAAAAGGAAAACTATTATATCCCGTAATCTAAGAAGAGGTAACAAATATGTTTTAGTAATGATTAATTCTCACGGCATATACAGTGGGGCAAAAAAGTATTTAGTCAGCCACCAATTGTGCAAGTTCTCCTACTGAAAAAGATGAGAGAGGCCTGAAATTGTCATCATAGGTATACCTCACCTATGAGAGACAAAATGTGAAAACAAATCCAGACAATCACATTGTCTGATTTGGAAAGAATTTATTTGCAAATTATGGTGGAAAATAAGTATTTGGTCAATATCAAAAGTTCATCTCAATACTTTGTTATATATCCTTTGTTGGCAATGACAGAGGTCAAACGTTTTCTGTAAGTCTTCACAAGGTTGTCACACACTGTTGCTGGTATGTTGGCCCATTCTACCATGCAGATCTCCTCTAGAGCAGTGATGTTTTGGGACTGTCGCTGGGCAACACAGACTTTCAACTCCCTCCAAAGGTTTTCTATGGGGTTGAGATCTGGAGACTGGCTAGGCTACTCCAGGACCTTGAAATGCTTCTTACGAAGCCACTCCTTCTTGCCCAGGCGGTGTGTTTGGGATCATCGTCATGCTGAAAGACCCAGCCACATTTCATCTTCAATGCCCTTGCTGATGGAAGGAGGTTTGCACTCAAAATCTCACGATACATGGCCCCATTCATTCTTTCCTGTACACGGATCAGTCGTCCTGTTCCCTTTGCAGAGAAACAGCCCCAAAGCATGATGGTGCCACCCCCGTGCTTCACAGTAGGTATGGTGTTCTTTGGTTGCAACTCAGCATTCTCTCTTCTCCAAACACGATGAGTTGTGTTTCTACCAAACTGTTCTACTTCGGTTTCATCTGACCATATGACATTTTCCCAATCCTCTTCTGGATCATCCAAATGCTCTCTAGCAAACTTCAGATGGGCCCGGACATGTACTGGCTTAAGCAGGGGGACATGTCTGGCACTGCAAGATCTGAGTCCCTGGAGGTGTAGTGTGTTACTGATGGTAGCCTTTGTTACGCTGGTCCCAGCTCTCTGCAGGTCATTCACTAGGTCCCCCCATGTAGTTCTGGGATTTTTGCTCACCGTTCTTGTGATCATTTTGATCCCACGGGGTGAGATCTTGTGTGGAGCCCCAGATCGAGGGAGATTATCAGTGGTCTTGTATGTCTTTCATTTTCTAATTATTGCTCCCACCGTTGATTTCTTCACACCAAGCTGCTTGCCTATTGCAGATTCAGTCTTCCCAGCCAGGTGCAGGTCTAAAATTTTGTTTCTGGTGTCCTTCGACAGTTCTTTGGTCTTCACCATAGTGGAGTTTGGAGTGTGACTGTTTGAGGTTGTGGACAGGTGTCTTTTATACTGATAACAAGTTCAAACAGGTGCCATTAATACAGGTAATGAGTGGAGGACAGAGGAGCCTCTTAAAGAAGAAGTTACAGGTCTGTAAGAAACAGCAATCTTGCTTGTCTGTAGGTGACCAAATACTTATTTTCCACCATAATTTGCAAATAAATTCCTTCCAAATCAGACAATGTGATTGTCTGAATTTGTTTTCACATTTTGTCTCTCATAGGTGAGGTATACCTATGATGACAATTACAGGCCTCTCTCATCTTTTTCAGTGGGAGAACTTGCACAATTGGTGGCTGACTAAATACTTTTTTGCTCCACTGTATCATTGATCCAGAATCAATTTGCACATATTATTTCAGGCAAAAGCTGCTATTAATGTGAGCCATTTATAATTACTGCATTTATCTGAAATAAAGAACATCTTTCTTCCCAAATAATTCACCTTTAAAAGGGAATAGTCAGTTTAGATTTCCAGACAATACAATAATATACATAAGATGTAGGTAGGGATGGGGTGGGTGGTATGGAGGGAGGGTTCTATTAATTTGCAGGATGGTAGAAAATACTTAACTTTCACGTAAGTTGTAGAAACATAAAACCTGAATATCTGTAAATGGTCCAAATGTCCACATATGATGATGATGCAGTTTTGTTACAACTAAGCATGTTATGACATTTCACTTTCACAGAAATACCAAAGTATAAATAGACTGAAAATTAAAGTTATGCATATCTTAATTCTGAGTAATATATTTATGTTCTAAATATCTGGATTTTTTTTTAAAAAGTCATGGGAGTAGGTTTTGAAGTTTTATCACTTATCTAAAGCTAAACAGCACACCGGAAAAAAAGATTTTTAACACTAAGTTGTTGTACTGCTAGCTTGACAAAGATTAAAAGCCGTGATATATTGAGAGCAAAAGATTTCAAGTAAGTCAGAACAGGAAACCAATAATTTGATCAGGCAGGGTCATGACTTTTTGATCACTGTGCTAATACCATATAATCAAAAGTTTTGAAATCTTAATAGAAAGTATGTGATTGAAATGATAGCACGCAATCAGAAGAACATGTTTCAAACTCAATTCTATAAGCAACTTTGTTTTTTGCAAAACAGATCCTAGCACCGTATTACTTAGTACAGTGTTCCCCAATCCCTGAGCCGCGATCCATTACCGCAGCTGTGGCCTATTCGCAACTGGACTGTGTGAGGTTGAGCTGTGCCTGCATTTCAACATGCTGCTCACATAGCCAGGTTCCCCTCTCCCTGTCCCCCAGCAGCTGTAAAGGTTGGGGACCACTGATTTAGCTGGTAGCAAGTATAGGATTCAACATAGAATGATAATCCTCAGCAGCCATCATAAATTTTAAAGAAAATAAAGACATAGTGAGAAATAACCTAATAAAGAGGTGTAACATGAAAGGTTCCTTAAGATGATCAATTATGGCCTCATTAAGTCAGATTGTTTTTTTTAAATCAAGCTGAATTATAAAATCCCCATTCATCTATGATTCCCAATCAGTATTATTTTTTCTATTAAATTTTTCTATTAAAATGTATACCTTGACATACATGTTTCACAAATTCCTTCCTCTGTTCCTGTTATTATTTAGGTTCCAAGAAAAAATAGTCCTTTGCATTTCACATTGTGCAACAACATTAACAACAACAAAAGATATTTTTTTTATTTATTTAAATTCAATTTATATAATTTCCCCATCCGCACCTTGGAACTGGGGTGAATAATAATTAGTAAAAACTACTCTAAAATTGCAAGCAAAAATGAAAAGACAACCTACTTGTAACATCTTCCATTAGCTAAGGCAACAAGGCAGTTTAACTATTGGAAAGCAATGGAAATGCAGGTAGTCGCTGGTCACATGACATCTTACTTGATAACCACTTCACTCAACAACCCAAGATTTCTGGCCCAATTGTGGTCCTAGGTTTGAGGACTACCTCTGTAGACTGAAATTTAGTGTGATGGTGTCAGAGGGTGGGAAAGGGAAAAGAACTATTCAGTTGGATATGAATTACATTAAATGTTTTGCCAGTTATCTTAAACACAGAATACAACATGTAAATATTAAATTTGTACTGTAGGTTACATTTTCTTTCAGACAATTGTGGGGTAAATTAGAAAACAAAATGGTTTTGGATTCAATTTGGAAGAAGTGCTTCAAAATGCACAATACCACAAACTCAGTTCCTGTCTGTGATTTATTAAAGGAGCTACATCTGTTTCCAGCATCATCCTGTTACAATGGAAGTGTCTTTGTAGCAGCCATGCGATCCTAGAAAAAAGGATGTAGCTGTTAACAAGTCGCAGGCAGGGTTACTGTGCTCTCATTCCTTTCTCTCCTGAAATGTGTCTTTTGAACGGAATCTGAGCTTCTAAAAATGGCACAAGAAGGGAGACACTCTCACCAAAAAAAATGCTATTAAGGCCCTCAACTTTAATAGCTATCTGGCATGAACAGCAGCTCTGTTTTTCAAAAGTACACACACCCTTCAACATATCAAAGTGAATAAAGTTACTTTAAAACTGAGTGTCCATAAAGCTGCTATGTTAGATTGGGTATTTGCTAACCACATGACCTCACAAATGCTATCTTATCGCATCACAGTTTCCTCAGACTGACCACAATCACTGAAAATCTAGACTCCACCAGCATAGATGCTCAGAATCTGACACGTAATAACAAAAACAGCAACTTTTAGTTGTCCAATAACTTTGCTGTTGTGGGAGGACAAATCTGGTGGTGTGGTCTTGTCTTACTGCATCTGCAAGATACCGTACAAGGAAAGCACATGATTTATTGTTCTGAAAGTTTTTGCCACAAGTTGGAACACTTACATTTTAAATCTGAAAACATTTTTTCTCTCTCTCTTTGGTGTCAGAAGATCATGAAGCAGAAGAAGTTTACATAGTATTGTGTGTTATCATCATTACAGCCATATGCATAAATGTCAAAAGTTTGTATCGTTTATTTAGATTCATATGACCATCTATCTCAATTTCATGACTCAGGGCAATGAACAGCGGTTAAAAACTTAACATTAACTCTAAATAAATAAAGCCATCAACACATTCATACCAAGGGCTCTGTCACATCTCCAATGGCATAACAAGGTCTTCAAAGATGGCCGAAGGCCACAAAGTTGGGGCTAATCTAATCTTTCATATGGGGATGCTCCACAGAACAGGCACCTCAGAGAAAAAGTTCTCTGGGCCCTACCAGATAGCACTCTTTAACAGATGGGATTATTTTAACAGCCAGGTTTTAAACTATTTCTTCAAAGATTACCCACAGTACTTTGTACTGAGACTAAGTAAAAGATGGAAGCTAACAGTGCACTTGGTGTAATAATTGAGTCAATCTCCTATTAACAACTTGGTTATTTCTGGATCGACAATTGTTTTTTGGATCTTTCGATAGGAAGTCATACGATGTTATTCAGTTGTAATGGAACTAAAACACATATAAAAACAACTGGATTTTTTTTTAGTTTTAAAAGTAAAATTAAAAGTAAATTTCACATATTCCTATTATTTAGCACAGGGGTGTCAAACTCGTAGCCCCCGAGCCAGATGCATCACGCACTGGCCACCTCCACCTCCGGTTTAGCGAAGGGGAAAAAAGTCGCGATACGTCACATGATGACGTGACCACACAAGATTGATACCCGATTTAGCATTACTTGATAATCCCTTTTCTTCTTATTTAGTCTGAATAATTTATCAAAGTAATTATTTAGCATTTACAATTGTCTGAAAGTAGAACCTTTGCTCTGTATAAGCCCATTTTGTTTAAACAGAAACATGATCTGAACAAGAGATAGCAGATCTATCAGAATCTTTTACTAACTGCACTAGGAAAGAAACATCAGATGAGTGATAGCACAAGGTTCATAAGGGATAGGAAGAAAGAATTTTTAGCTTTCAAGTTTAAGAAAAGGAAGTGAGATAGTTTCAGAAAAGAGATCCCCTATCTTAAATAATCTCTGCAGGTATTTATAATCTGAAATGATTAAAAGACTTCCATAAAGAGATTCTAGATATCAATCAAATGTTCTTCAGCTAAACATTTCTTTATCAGAAGGATAACCTGTACCTGAGCAATTCTGGCTCTAGATTTTGTTTACTTGCAGATCCAAATCAAAAGAATAAAGTTACAATAAACTAAAAACTTTTAAAAACAAATCTAGGCTTACTGCTTTCAGAGGTGAAATATAAAAAGGTCACATAAGATTAATATTTTTCAATTACTTTTCACAATAGTTAAATGTAACATATCTACAGATATGAATTTACTTTAAAAATAGGGTATTACTTGGTAGTCGTTGACTTACAGCTGGTTGTTTAGCCAAGTTACAACAGACACTCCAAAAGGTATATATAACCCAGTTCTGAAGTTCTGATGGATGCCACTCCCCATAGTCACATGACAGTATTTTGGATACCCGCCAACTGGCCTCAATTTATAGCTGCTTGCAGTATGCTGTGGTCATATGACTGTGGGTTTACAATGTTTTTGCTGAAAAACATTTTTTTTCAGCAAAAAGACCCCAAAGCAAACTATGGGTTTCCTTAACAAGTGTGTCGTTTGCAAAAACCATGGATTCAATTAGGAAATGCTGAGTCATTTAATGACTATCGCAAAAAAGGTCACAAAACCAGGTCAGACACGATACCCTGCTTTATGACCATCACAACTTATAACCGTAATGGGAAATCTCCATTATAGTCTTAAGTTGAGGACTAGCTGTATATCAATTTCATATTTTTATAGAAAACATCTCTTTTAAAAAGAGGCTAACGATACTTCAAATCGAGGAATGTGTAAAACAGAAGACATAAATAAGTTATACAAAACAATACCACAGAACAAAATAGCCTGTTCTAATAAAGGAGATAATTGGCATTACAAATCAGATATGGTATTGCTACTGGATTTACTGCATAGTAGCCTGCTGCTATTACTATATAGAAAAATTATTTCCTGAGAATAAAAAAAAAACCAGGAGAGGATCTAAAACAACAATGCAACAGTCACAACCTTCAAATCCAGGATTTTTCTTCATTCTATAACTGGAAACCACTATTCCTTCCTTTTACTTCCCAAGAAACTTTGTGGTTTGCCAATGTAGCCTGTGGGCAATCTAATCAATTCTAATCTTATATACCACTCCTCTAATCTACACGACACATTTGTTCCTTGGAGTATTCAAAAGGAAGCTAAAACAACTGTTCAGGAATGCAGAACATATATAAATGGCACTAACTCCAATTAAGGCAGTTGATAAAATTGAGAAATAGTACAAATGAGAGAATAATAATAAACATATTTTTAGTTTGGACTTGATCTTTTCAAGAGCCAACTGAATCAATATATCTTCCTGAAGAGGCCTGTTTTTGTATCAAGCTGGCTCATGTTAACATTTATGATAGTTAGCAGCATATACTTACAGTAAAAAAATGACTGTCCAGATATGGATGCAGGTCATTAAACTAAACCTTTCTGAAATTTGCAACTAATGAAATGCAGGCACTGTGGTTTATGTTATAGTATACTACTTAGTTTTGACATATTGTGGCATTTACTAAATGCTGGAAAAACAAGCAATCTGTTTGAACTGTTTCAAATCCATAGATATTTTCAGTTATTTTACATATTCCCGCTGCCTTCATGCCTCAGCAGGAGATAACACCTGGCTGGATTTGGCTGGGTTCAATTTACCAGTAAGATGAGGCCTGATAGTACTTATAGATGGGAGATAAGTGATATTTGTTTCAATTCTGACTACTATTGTCTTGTAGTGCAGACCTAAAATATTCCTCCTCCAGGATATTTACTCAAACAGATGCAATTTTCTGAAATGGATAATATACTGTTTAAAAATTTGCTTGTTTCTTCCCAGAGTTTTGGCAGTCTTATTGCTACCTAACATTACTTTGCACTTGTTAACACTCAGTTTTCTATGTTAGTTCCTATAACAATGACTTTAAGGTGAACAGTTTGTTTCCACTCCCTTTCTCAAGGAGAAATATTTGAGGTGCATACATACAGACTTACACTAGAAGAGTTCATATTTATTTTCCATATGATTACATAATCATTTATGATTATCCAACCTGATTTCTATATCTACAAAAAACTGTAGCCATTTTTGGGTATCTTAAAGGAAGATCACCATAAATTAGATATCCATGAATGTTCTGAAAAGCATGGCCAAAGTTGGGGAAAGGAAGAAAATAACTCTTTCCTTTCTACAATGGTACCTCAGTAGATAAAGGTCAAGGTTCCCCTCACACATATGTGCTAGTCGTTTCTGGCTCTAGGGGGCAGTGCTCATCTCAGTTACAAAGCCGAAGAACCAGCGCTGTCCGAAGACGTCTCCAAGGTCATGTGGCTGGCATGACTAAACACTGAAGGTGCACGGAACGCTATTACCTTTCCAACCAAAGTGGTCCCTAATTTTCTACTTGCATTTTTACATACTTTCAAACTGCTAGGTTGGCAGAAGCTGGGACAAGTAACTCCGTTACGTGGCACTAGAGATTCGAACTGCCGACCTTTCTGATTGACAAGCTCAGCGTCTTAGCCACTGAGCCACCACAGTCGTTGTTAATTGGTTTTGGGAGGTGTGATGAATACTAAAAACAACAAGTACCAAACAAACCATGTGACTTACATGACCCTGTGTTTTGGCTGGAAAGAACTTTCTGTCTATCCCTTTTCCTACATCAGCAACCTTCCCAGCATGGCTGACTTCCTGTCCATTCTTCCCCTCTTCCTACTGCTGCACGTCGAGTACCAAACAACAAGTACTGGGACAACATTTTCATGTCAAAATGCACTGAATACCAAATTCAACAAGTTTTGAAGCAGTCAAGTACTGAGATACCACGATATTTATCGCTTAGAAATTTATATGGCTCATTCTATAAATAAGACTTCTGTATTGATAAAATCTTGTTTTCATACTGCATTTAGCAAACATAATATATTTACTTAAATCACAAGTCTATTAAATCTGGTTTTCACTGAATTAAAATTCTGTGAAGATTTACTATTAGAGGAATTAAATCCATATGGAAGAAAATGTTATGTCAAGACGCTAGATTTCCTCGTAGTACATCCCACCAGGCTCAAGATTGATTCAGCCTTCCATCCTTCCAAGGTTGTTAAAATAAGAACCCAGATTATGGGGCCAATAGGTAGACTCTGTAAACCATTTAGAGAAGGCTGTAATGCATTGTGGTATATAAGTCTAAGTGCTATTGCTATTATATTTATTTTGTAATTTCCAAAGACAATCTATACATGTCTATCTCTTCAGAAAAGTTAGGTGTGCTACACACACAATATGCTAGATAAATACTATGCTTTATGAAATAAACTTTTTGAACTTCTTTTTAAAGAGGGGGAAATGATTTCCAGCTCAAATTGTTAGCTTATACTATCATCCTTCCAAGTACTCAAAGGAGGAAAAATCGGTCAGCAATTGGTAAAACAATATTTTTTGTCCAAATAGAACTTTCATATAGGATTAGCATCTTATTATTACTGTGTGTCACAGAAGCAGAACTTTAATGGCACAAACAGATAATCAGTGCTAAAATCCAGGCATACATGCCAAACAGTAAGCCCCACTAAACAATGGAATTATTTCCAAGAACAAAGACACAAGGCTAGTTAATTATACAATTATTTCCAAGCATAAATAACCAAAACAGACTGACATTTAAAAAAAAAAAGACTATCCCCCCCCTTTTTATTTTGGAGTTTTCTATAACGTCTCCCAAAGAATATTAATAAAAGGTTCTAATTAATATTGATAAAAATCACTTTTCTAACCACAAACTGACATGCTATTTTGCCTGCATACATGCTGCAATGCATATTCTGCTCAATGTAAGAACACATAAAGAGACTACAGATGTAGAATGAGGCAAGTTCTTTTCAGACATGCATCTGAATCTACACCATGACCACTGTTTCCAGTCCGACCAGTTATACATATAATTGTAAGCCAGGATATTAGTTATGGGAGCTCCTGGGTGGGAGAATATGCATGGTACATCATCTGAGATTTTAGTGTGGGAGGAGGGTTTCTTAACTTGATTTGGGGGGATGTTATGGATTATGTTTTTATTCTATTTGCTGTCCAAAGTTTCATTGTACAGAGGGGCCCGTCACATAATTTTGATTAATAAATAATAAAAAAATATTTGTAGCTGGACTACAGATTAATATAAGATGGTTCCATACCAATTTCTCCCGAATGAATTTAGCAATCATAAAAAGTACTAAATGATTATGGATAATATTATAGCTAAAGTAAAAATAAGCTTTCTACTGTCAGGCAACTTACAAAAAAAGGTCTAGGTATTTTATATTCTTTATCTGATTTTTTAAAAATACATACCAGGAATATAACATGTGAATAGATACAACTTCCACATATATATTCTGGTCTCTTACCATTCACTACTTATTAAGACTGAAATTCAAACGTCCGTACTTTCAACATTTTATAGCTGCATTAGTTAAACATTTCCAATTGACTAAATGATCCTATCAATTAAGCTGAAAGTAGCACTTATCATAAGGGCCCATACTCTTAGAAAGAGGGCCCATGCTCTTAGAAAGAGGACAATTTTAAAACCAAGTTTTAAAAGTCAGCTGCCAGTGTTATTGATGAAAAAATACTAAAAGTCAAAGAGGCTGTACAGAAATTTTACAAATAAGTGCAAGCATAATCAAGTTAGGTTTTACCAAAAAGACATTTCCTCATATGTTACAGAGCAAAATTAACCATATTTAGTATTTTCTTCCTACCTAAATGAAAAATGTAAAATTTCTGAAAAAACAAGTTACTTGGAATCAGCAAATAGAAGAAAACCAAAGTACAAATTACGGAAAAGGAATTTAAGTGAGCAAAAAATGATACTTTACCTCATGATTCAACTCTGCTATCTGATCTTTCAATTCTCTAATATACTGAGTAGAGTCAGAATTATTAAGTTGCCCTTGAATTTTCCCTTCTTCCTTCTGTTCATGAAAAGAAATAAGTATATCACATCAAATCCAAAACTTTTATTGGCAAGTTTGATTTAATACAATATTTTCCAAAGTGGATTCAGAGCTTTCCACAGATACATTATGGAGATTTGTTACAGTTCTAATGACTAGTGCCTTAATTCGTAGTGCATTTCAGTGGCTGATAAAATGTCAAATGAAATTGACTGCAAAGAATGAACAGTTTTAATTCTTATATGTGAAGATCTATTATAACAAGACTCACATATTCCCTAAATGGGACAGGTGTCAATCAGCTATATATAACTTGCCTTTCATACAAATGGTTAAATGGGTAGCTATACACTCTTGCAATTTAGCTTTCCTAGCAACTGTTGCCATTTCATTAAGTCCCGATGAAAGTACCCTAAAGAGACAGAATAAAAGAACTGCCAATCTGTTTTCAAGTTATCCATTCCACTGAGACAGATAAAAATTATAAGCTAGGTATCCCCCACAAATATGAGCTAAGTATACCCTGTCTTTTCTGACTCTTATGTAGTAAGTATTTGCATTCCAAACTATAGCTGATCAGATTTGCTACAAATAATATGAAATGAAGTCAGAATAAGCCAGTCAGAATAAGTAGAATCCAAATACATTGAATTAAGAAGAAAATGATGAATAAGTGTTAGGTTTACAAAGAAGTACATTCTCAACAGGAATCTTAGTACTAAAATTACAATATTATTTAAGATAGCTCGAAGATAAAAATGCTTCAAAAGGACATATTCATCAATTTTTGGAAGCCACAAACTAAAAACTAAAGCAAGTGTTATCTCATGTAAGTATGCAATAGGAATTGAAACCAATTATCCTTTTTAATAATGTATGCAGATCCCTTCACAATGTTACTGATGTTAGGCTAAAAATGAAATGACAGATTAAGGGTATTCTAAATGATTAGCAAATATTTTCTATCACTAATGGAGAATCCTGGCTTTTTATAAAAAAAACTCCAGGGTTGTCTAGCAAAACCAAACATATATAATTACTTTATTAATTGCACATTCATTATTTCAATATGTTAGCAGATTAACATTTGAATTCTAATTCTCTTTCCCTCCATTTTATTGGTTTTATCCTTGGCTTAACTTTTAAATAACTTTTTAATGTAAATGGATGGATGCAGTCTCCTCAATTCAGTATCAGAGAGACTTCCATTACTCCTGGAGTATAAGAAACTTTTTTTATGTTGCATTCTATTGTATACAGTTATGTTATGCTCCAGGTATGAAAAAAAATATTTGGGGAGGGGAGGGAAACATATTCTGGATATTTGAAATAGCTTCCCTAACCGACACTGCCTTCTCAATTTTTACTACTGTACAGAGTAATGACATTTTGTACTGAAAAACTAATTAAATTTATTCATCAGCGCAGTTGTGGGAGATTTGTGGCCTTTTTGTGATTACAATGATTCATTCTGTACTTTCAAAAAAAACACATCATGCTGCTAGAGAATGTTAAAAGTTTCCTGTAATAATGAAAATGGAAATTCTGTTTTTAGATATACAGGTCATTTAAAATGTTTTTGTGGGACTTACAATATTAAATAAAGATGTTCCCTCAGCCATCTTTGGAGGAAGCAATGGGGCAAATGTCACGGATGTCAGTATGGCGTGTAATAATATCATACATATAAATGCAAAATTTGAATGATGATGTCACTACACACATGTTGCCATGATTACAGCATCATGGTTTCCTGCTTTTACCAAGGAAGATTCCATGAATTTTAAAGACAGACTTATTTTGTAAATCCCATTTATTTTTGGCAAAAATAGATTCTCAACTAAATAATTTTTTTGAAGTTATTAATGTAACATACTCAACCTTCATCCAGAAGAAAATAGATTTCTTAGTTAAATATTAATATTTTCTAATTTCAAGGGCAGGAACATCATATGGTCAAATATGGGGAAAGTAGGCACTAATCATCAGCATTAACCTTTAACATATAATCCGCATTCTGATAAAAATATTTATTCATGCAAAAAAACTAGACTGAGATCCTAATACAGATTTAAATGCTCTTGGATAGACTAAAGATCATAAAACAGAAGAACCAATTTTGGTCTAGTGGTTAAGGCGCCAGCCTAGAAACTGGGTGACTGAGTTCTAGTCCCACCTTAGACATGAAAGTCAGCTGGGTGACCTTGCCCAAATTACTCTCTCTCAGCCTAACTGTTGTGGAGAAAATAAGAGAAACATGTGTTGGATATATTTGCTGCCTTGAATTATTTGTAAAAATAATAAAAGCAGGATACAAACAAACAAACAAACATAAAAAGAATGTTGAGAATTCTGGTGGAAAAGAATTCAAATGACTTAAATGAATGTGTCAACCAAAGCTTAGAACATGTGTTATTTTGGAAAGGTGCTTTTATTTCCTTGACAGTGGCCCCAAATTGTGATTTCATCTAGGAACTGGCATGTGAAGTAATTTCAGTTATAATGTGGGTGTAGCAATAACCAGACAAAATGTACATGTTTAATACCAAACGCATCTTACACGTGCACCCAGGCATTTCACAGAAAACTGTGAAATAGCTTACTGTTGTGGCCCAGTTTGGACTTGAAAAGGAAATTCCTGAATTCTTTAATAGTTAAGAGTTATTCTAAAATAGAAAAAGCATAACCTGAGTTATAACTGATCCATCAATATACTAATTGGCCTTAAGAGATGCACCTAGGTAAAATGTATTATGGTTCACTTTGAACAAAGGCATACTTTAAACACAATTCTTGATTACTGTAAAGTATAAAATTTAAACTGCCTTTACAGAAAGTTCATTTTTCTGGTGTTCTTTACTGCTATATTTTTATTGTAATCAAATGCTTTATCTGAGTGTTAGTTTCGTAATTTCTTTGAGCAGCACAGCCACAGCTCAGCAAATCAAGTCCATTTAGTGTGAACTGTCTGTTTATAAATATTTTAAACTGGACAGTTAGGCTTCCTAACCCAGGAAGCTGTTGCAATGCATACACACAGTTGTGCTTATCTCAATGCCACAGGCTTGCACAAAAGCTGAGCAAATATATACATTCCCATCTTGTACTATAAAACTCAACTAATGACTCAATCCAAAAATAGATTTAATTTAGAAAAAAAAAATCCTGAGACCACAAAAAGCTTTCTATCAGTGCCCCAAAACATACACATACAAACTTTTTTAAAAACAGAGTTCTGGGGTAGAAGCGAGGTACAATCACAACAAACCACAATCATTATGGGTGAAGCATAGTAATGATATTCATGTATGATGGGAAAACTAAGGTTAATATATCTGAGCTGAGAAGGTGTGTGCAAGAATCATCTAGTAGAAGAGACATACATACCTACAAAGCATTGCGAAGCACTAAATAAGTCTAAGTGCTATTGCTATATTGTAACTGTCCAACTCTCTGCTCCCAGCTAGCGATCATCCAGCAATTTACGGTCCTAAGGAACAACTCCAGTGACTAACCCTATACATAGGTAGGCTGTTTTCCAATCAAAACTGTATGGCTGGATAGCTATCACACTGTTGCTGTTTCTACAGAAGATGGTTTGCAAAAAAAAAAAAAAAGTTCTAAATTTATAGTTCCATAAACTAATGTCTATGCTGAGCATTTTAACTTAAAACTGGAGGGAAGTTATAAAAGAGGAATTGTCTTCATTCTTACCTGGATTTCTAGTTCTGCAATATGTTGCTGGAGTTCTGCCACAGCTGCTATGCTGTCAGCCTCTCTGAGTCTTACAGCCATCACTTCTTCTTTATTCTAGGAAAAAGAAGTGATAAGTGACAAGCTGAATCACACTGCAGGAAAAGTGATGTAGAAAACAAATGGATGGATGTTTATATTAAAAACATTTTACAGTTACTGTAAGCAACTGGACCCTTATCAAGATTCCCTCTATAAAAAAAAATTGATCAGCTTACAGGTTGTCCTTGATTTACGACTACAATAATGACCAGAATTTCCATTGCTAAGCAAGGCAGTTATTAAATGAATCACATCTGATTTTATGACCTTTTTAGTTACTAGTTGCAAAGCAAATTACTATAGTTATTAAGTGAATCAAGTGGTCTTTAAGCAAATCTGGCTTCCCCTATTGACTATTCAATGTTGGAAGCTGGAAGGTAAGATTGCAAATGGTGATCACATGTCCACAGATTTTCCACAGATTTCTGCAAATATTGTAAACACATACTGGTTGCAAGTTCCCAAATTTTGTTCACATGACTGTGAAGATTCTGCAATGGTTGTAAATGTGAGGACAACTGTAAGTCCTTTTTTTCAGTGCCTTTGTAACTTTGAATGGTTGCTAAACAAATGGTTGCTTGTAAGTTGAGGAGCACCTGCATATTAATTTTTTTCAGGATTATATCTTCTCACATATGGAATAGATTCTCAGTGATGAGAAAACTTAAGTGAGGCCATTGCTTGTCCATTCTAGCTCCTGACCATGATACCAATTTAAAAAACCTGTAGTCTTCGGTTACTCTAAAACTGACTGGCTTTGTTGTAAACCATAATCAGCACCAGAATACTGAAATAAATTACTATGCCTTCCTTCTCACAATCTGTGCCCTCCTTCCCCATAAGCCTAACTAGATAAACATCTGTTGCATATCTGACCACTAAGCTTTCTTCCCTCAGCAAATAATAAACAGGAAGAGATTCTGATGGGGATCAAAGCAGGAATAAGTGGTTAACACACAGAAAACACCACCTTAACTATATCAGGCTCATCAATGTTGATTATTTATGGGAAAAACCCAGATGCACGTATACTTCTATTCTGACCCAGATATTCTATATAAGGTTGTCCACAATTTGAAAACAATATCTACTGCAGAATTCCAGCAAGTTATTGAGCTGTCTTAAGCACAAGAATAATAAGCTTATTTAAGAAAACATTGCTAAGCAGGGAAGCCACTTCTATCCAGACCCTCCATTTCTGAAATGTATCTGTATCAACAAGAGTTTTATCTCCTCTCTTACCAATCCTTTAATGTTTATCTCATGTGCGTGTTAACATACAAGCATAATAAAACACAATCAGAAATTTGGTCTAGCATTTGTTCAGATCTAACAACACAGCAATGGATCACCTACAGGTTAGGCAAATGTATGGGATAAACATACAAACAATAAATATCACAATACACTATAATTTAATCAAAACATGATAGTATGCATGGTGCAGAAAAGTTGCAAAGTTTTCCCCAAGCCGTGAAAAGGAAAATGTGTCATCTTTTTTATGAAATAAACCCGGTACTTTAAGTTAGTACTCTAATCATTGAAAACTTATCTAGAAAATTGTATAGAACATCTCAGTACACTTCCTAGAAAGTGATATAATGTATATATAATAAAGGTAAAGGTTCCCCTCGCACATACATACTAGTTGTTTCTGGCTCTAAGGGGCGGTGCTCATCTTGGTTACAAAGCTAAAGAGCCAGCACTGTCTGAAGATGTCTTCGTGGTGATGTGGCCGGCATGACTAAACGCCAAAGGAGCATGGAACACTGTTACCTTCCCACCAAAGAGGTCCCTATTTTTCTACTTGCATTTTTACATGCTTTCTAAATGCTAGGTTGGCAGAAGGTGGAACAAGTAACAAGAGCTCACTCTGTTACATGGCGCTAGAGATTTGAACCACCGAAGTGCCAACCTTTCTGATCGACAAGCTCAGCATCTTAGCCACTGAGTCACCACGTCCCCAGTACATATATAATATAAATGTATAAAAGCATGATTTTCTACAATTAAAAATTGTATTTCTTTTAATTAAAAACATGATTTTCTACAATTAAAAATTTTCAACTAATGTACAAATGATATCCTATTTGACAACTTAAGTAAATGCCACCCAATATTAGTGATAATTAGGCATTAAATCTACCATTCTTCCTGAAAAAAATGTCCGGTAATACTAATACAATTAACATAGGGGTTTTAAAAAAAGTTTACAAATACAATATGCAATGAAATACAATTCATTTATCCATTGTCCATACCTTGCATTCAATCTCTGCTTGCTTTCGTTTTGATTCAGTTAACTGTGCCAGAAGCCCTTTGTTTTGGGCAGACAAAAACTGGACCTTTCCTTGCAGGTTTGTGATCTCTTGTTCAGCCCTCCGTAAATGGTTGCTGTTGATCTGGTTCTGGCGAAGAATGAGGCAGACAAATATTAGTTGCCATCCAGCCAATATAATGCTTTGCTTTGAAATGGAGCATAAATTAATACAGACAACACAGTGGTGGTATGTTACCGGTTTGGACTGGTTCAGCTGAGCCAGTAGTAAAAAAAGCCAATGATCAGCTAAGAGGAGGAAAAAAATCCTCCACCTGCCCCTGCGCTTTTCTCTATCCTCTCAGCTGATTGGCGCTGCAGGTCTTAGCTGGTGTGGGGAGACCTGCACCCTGGCATTACGCAAAGCATGCCCACCAAGCCACGCCCATCGAACCGGTGGTAAAACAATTTGAATCCCACCACTGAGACAACAGAGCCTGGAGGTAAGAGTGATCAAGTCTCAAAAATAATGCTTTTAAGTTCTACAGGTAATTCTGATTTACCTTAAAAACATCTTCAATGAGTCCTCCTTCCAAACACAGTTCAAATTGCCTGCCTAGAAGCAGGATATATTTCCAAAACTACCATTGTAGAATACGGGTGTCAAACTCGCCACGTTATGTTGCCCACACATAGCGCTTCGTGACTGTTTCCCCTTTGCAGAGCTGGGATGGGCGTGGCCTGTGCATGACGCATCTGGCCCACGGCTGCAAATTTGACACCCCTTTTCTAGAAGGTTCTAAGCACCTAGGGAAAAAAACTAAGCACCTGGGGGAACAAAATTCAGCCTATTATTTTTCCACATGAAACTAATATGATAGCAACTGATCAAACACCCAAATCTTATTACCTAGAATACTGCATTGTGATGATATTTACTTTGCAGTAAAACTTTGCAGGTTTTATATGGTTGAAAATGATATAATTTCTCTTAGGTCTGCACTGCCATCACCACAAAGGAAAAACTACAGTTCTTAATACTCATGTCATCTACAAAAATGTTGTCTTCTAATGTTTATAGAAATTCTCAGTCATCCAGGTCATGGTTGCCCCCAAATACTTTTTCAAGAGTCAACTGGACTTTCTAGTTTTTCTTTGAAGATGTTTCGCTTCTCATCCAAAAAGCTTCTTCTTCGAAGACTTTTTTTTTAATCCAGCTGTTTCGTTTCCAGAATATTCTGTACATTCCCTGCTTTTGAATAAGCCTCACAGATATAATCCTCTTTTGTCTTCTATACTCTACTGGAATTCTTGTTACTATTAATGTAAAAAGCTGACCATTAGAACTTCAGAATCAGATCATCAGTAGTCCTAG
This sequence comes from Bungarus multicinctus, assembly GCA_023653725.1. Taxonomy (NCBI): domain Eukaryota; kingdom Metazoa; phylum Chordata; class Lepidosauria; order Squamata; family Elapidae; genus Bungarus; species Bungarus multicinctus. Next base: position 49,962,700 of record CM042842.1, on the reverse strand, counting down.
GAAGGTCCATCATGTCTTTGAATGGTGGCTAAGCAAACTGGTTGTAAGTTAGGGTTACTGGTACTTAGCTCCATCTTGCAATCAAGGCTGATTATAGTTTTTCCTTGTGTTTAAATTTAGGGTTTATTTGTTTTTTCTCATTACATTCTGGTACCACCTCCCCTTGAATGAAATGTAATCTAATTTCTTGAAATTTAGCAGCTCTCTTAAAAGTTGACAAAAATGTGTGGAGATCTTTTGCAGCCACAAAAGATAAAGTGTTTCATTTGAATCTTAAACTGCAGTATTGAATTTTCATAGTATTGTGCCTTTTTTATCAATCAATTCCGTCTGAAATGTACCTTTCTTTCATCTCTAATTCCCTCAGGCTATGTTGTTTCCTTAACACAGGGGGATTAACAAAGGGGGGTCAAACTCAAGGCTTGTGGGCTGGATCTGGCCCATGGGTGCTTAGATCTGGCCCATAGGTGCTTAGATCTGGCCCATGGGGTGCTTAGATCTGGCCCACAGAGCTGCTCTTGAAAAAGCGAAGGACCAGCCTGTAGTGTCTCTGCAGCCCTCCTGAGCTCCGTTTTTGCTGGCAGAGGATTGCAGAAGGTTGTTGCAGCCGAAAATGGAGCTCGGAAGCCCACTTTCGTTAGCAGAAATCTTGGACTGCCACAGGTGCCCCCAACATGAGTGATGGCAAGCTGGCCACACACACTCTGCCTCCCCTCCACTGTCAATCAAAACCCTGATATGGCCCTCAATGAAATTGAGTTTGACACCTTAACATATCTAATATCTATTTAGATCCGCGCCAATCGGGTTTCAGGTCCGGGCACAGCATGGAGACGGCGTTGGTCGCATTGGTGGATGATCTCTGGAGGGCCCGTGACAGGGGTTGTTTCTCTGTCCTGGTCCTGTTAGATCTCTTAGCGGCTTTTGATACTGTTGACCACAGTATCTTATTGCGGCGGCTGGTGGGGTAGGAGTGGGAGGCACTGTGTTGCGGTGCTTCTCCTCCTTCCTGACCGTTCGCAATTTGTGTTGGCAGAGAGGCAGAGGTCGACCCCGAGGCCCCTGATTTATGGGGTGCCTCAGGGGTCTGTGCTCTCGCCCCTGCTGTTCAACATTTATGTGAAGCCACTGGGTGAGATCATCCATGGCTTTGGGGTAGAGTTCCACCAGTATGCTGATGACACTCAGTTATACATTTCTACCCTAGGCCACCCCAACAAAGCCATTGAGGTCATGACCTGGTGCCTGGAAGCCGTGTGGGGCTGGATGGGGCGTAACAGGCTTCGACTCAACCCGGCCAAAACCGAGTGGCTGTGGTTTCCGGGGCCCAGATACAGCCAGCTAACTCCATCGCTGGCCGTGGGGGGAGAAATTTTGACCTCGCTGACCCCGTGGGGGGAGAAATTCTGACAATCTGGGTGTCCTCCTGGATTACGGCTGTTGTTAGAAGATCATATAGTGGCCGTCGCCAAAGGGGCTTTTTGTCAGGTCCATAGGATCTACCAGTTGTGGCTCTTTCTGGATCGGGATGCCCTTCGCACAGTCACATCTGCTCTCGTCATCTCCCGCCTAGACAATTGCAATGCTCTCTACATGGGGCTCCCCTTGAAGAGCATCCGGAGGCTTCAGCTGGTGCAGAATGCAGCCGCGCGGGTGGTTTTGGGGGCTTCTCGGAGCTCCCATGTTACACCGCTCTTGCGCGAGCTGCATTGGCTTCTAGTGGCCTTCCGGGTGCGATTCAAGGTGTTAGTGGTCACCTTTAAAGCGTTCCATGGCTTGGGACCTGGGTATTTACGGGACCACCTACTGCCACCATCGGCCTCCCGTCGGCCAGTGCGCTCCCACAGGGCAGGCCTCCTCCTCCCTCTGGAATGAGGCTGGGCAGTGCAGGCTGGTGGCCCCGGGGGTGCGGGCCTTCTCTGCGGGAGCACCCTCCCTCTGGAATGAGTTACTCCTGGAGATGAGGACTATTCCCGACCCACAAACCTTCCGGCGTGCGTTGAAGACCCACCTTTTCCATCAAGCCGGTCTGGCCTAGAGTTACTTGTAGGGTTTTAATTGGTTTTAATGGTTGTACCTTTTAAATTTTCCTGGTTAGTTTTTATCCTTATTTTAGTTCAGCCACCAATTTAATTCATTTTAATTCTATTTTAAAAAATTGTATTTGTATTGTGCTGTTTTTACTTGGCTGTACACCGCCCCGAGTCCCGTCGGGAGAGGGGGCGGTATATAAAATTATTTAATAATAATAATAAATAAATAAATATTTGAGACCTGGCTGATTTGACAGATTTGAGCCCTATTGGTGCTTTTGGTTTTATATGCCTTTGTGTGTATTTAACATGAAATTGGTATTGTAATCAGGAATATTCTTGTATCTTCCTAGTTGAGGCTTATAAGGCTTGAACACCAAGTTATTTATTGCTTATGTTTTTCAGAAATATCTTATTTAAAAATATATGGGAAATATATTTAAATAATATTTATTGGTTGCTCTGTGGATATATTGGAAACACTTTTGAAATTAAAGTCTCTTGGAATTTATTCAATTGATGAAAAATGGGAAAACTCTTAATCCAAGTAAATTTCTAGTGGTATACATTTCTTATAGATTTATTGGTTCATCGTTTCATTTAAATGAATTATTTAAATCTCGTAAACTATTGAAATCTTCTTACGGCGCTTATAGAACACTGACTTTAAAATTCGGTAACTAAATTTTGTGCAAGCTATAGATCCTTTTTAATTAATGTAAATATTAACTATTTTGTTGGCTTAGTGATTGTAACCTTACCATCCATCATTCACCCATTTCAATCTGGATTTATCAAAAACAGACAACTATTGGACAATTTACTTTTATGTGTTTTATATATAGCTCAAGATAAATTGGATTTTGCTAAGTTAATATATTAGGATGTTAGAAATAGTTGACATGATTCAGATTAATTTTGCACAGCAAATTATCTCCAAGTATAGCTTTTGGTCTTCTTTTATTAAATAGATTGCAATGTATTAGGTGCAACATATTGTATATCATTTTACTTTTTGATCGGCTGAAGAATTACAGTGTGGTGCCCATTAGATTAGATCGTCTACTTTTTCCACTACTATTTGACAGTTCTTAAATCATTAGCAATCATTCTTTTTTTAATTATATTTTTATTTTTTAAAAACAAAAATACAAATCTCTATTCACATTAACAGTGTTCGTGTCGTTATTAATACATACCTCTCCTTTTATACGTAAACATCAACTCTTATTTCTATCCTCCACCCATTTATACCACCTATACCAAACCGCATAATAGTCCGAATCATCTTTGCCTCTTAATTCCATTGTGAATTTATCCAGTTCCGCACAATCCATTATTTTTTGTGTTAAGTCTTCTGCAGAGGGTATCTTTTCCTCCTTCCATCCCTGTGCGAAGGCTATTCTCGCTGCAGTTATGGTATGTATAATGATGTATCAGATGACCTTGCTCAATTTTCCCTTAATTATTCTTAATAAGAATATTTCCAGTTCGAGTTCTAATTTGTTAGCAATCATTCTTAAGTACTTTCATGGTATCACTGGCAGATATTCTGGCAATGGCAGATTCAGGGTGAAAATTATTTTTGTATGCTGACGATATTTTGGCAATTCTGATATATATTTTTCAACATCTTTGCCTAATTTGATACAGGTTGTTCAACAATCTAGAAAATATTCAGATTAAATCATTAATTGGAGAAAAATCTAATTTCTTTCCTTTGGGATTTGATATATCAATAGAGCCATGTACAGAGACAGTCCACCAAGGACTATCTCTTGAAGAAAGGTTATAAGTTATCAGAATTCCAGAACTATCTTTTAATAATTGAAAAACATATTTAAAATTAAAATTACTGACATGATTTATGGAACAGAGTCAGAATAGCCAATAATGGAAGTTCAATGGATCCAATTTTTTAAAAAAAGTTTGCTTCTTTGGACAACGTTGAAATTAATTCAATGTACAATATGGCTACACTGAGTTTGTGTAACATATTACAAGTCTATTGGATTAATCAATGAATATGTCAGAAAGGATAGACTAGATTTTCTTTCTTGGAAGTTTAAGGAATTAGACTGTCAAATGCACTAACTTGTTTGATTTGGTTATGCAGAGTTTTGGTTTCTTTTTGGAAGAATATATTAACATGTAAGTAGAAGTCTGGATAAATGTTTTCAAGTTAAATGGTGTTAATCATTTTGAACTACAGCAATCCTTGACTTATGACCACAATTGAGTCAAAGTTTTCTGTTGTTAAGTGAGATATTTGTTAAGTGAGTTTTGTCCCATTTTACAATCTTCCTTGTTAAGTGAATCACTGCAGTTGATAAGTTAGTAACTCAGTTGTTAAGTGAATCAGGCTTCTCTATTGACTTTGTTTGTCAGAAGGTCGCAAAAGAGGATCACATGATCCCGGGACATAGCAATGGTCATAAGAATGAATCAGTTGCCAAGCATCTGAATTTCGATCACATGATCATGGGGTGCTGCAAAGGTTGAAATTGAAAAATGGTCCTAAGTCACTTTTTTCAGTTCCATTGTAATTTTGTATGGTCACTTGAACTGTTGTAACTTGAGGACTACCTGTACATTCCAAAATGGTAGAAATTGACTATAAAGTAGGCTTTACATAATTAAAAAAGATACCCCCCAAAAAAAATCCCTGGGAAAATGGAAAAGCCCATCCCCACCCACCTAAGGTATGGCCACATCTAATCTGCATAGCTGATCATTATGGCCATAAGTTTAGCTGATGAAAGGTTTACCTATTTCTCATAAACAAGACACAATTCAAAATGAAACCATAAATTAATTGAAATCTGGGTATGTTATATTCATTAGGCTTTGCTGTTTTGGATTACATGTGACAACCCTAATAGCTTCAGCCAGCACATCCAACATGAATGATTCCAGGAATTGTAGTTAATGAATTTCTGAAGAACTACAATATCTCCACAAGTTGCCTATGCAGTGTATATAAACATATGATCCTGTATTTGTGTGTGTGTTTGCATTGCTTATATATGATCACACAGAACACCTATACCCCCTACTGGCTGAAAAGGTTAGAAAAACTGCTGTTTAAAATAGGAAACATGATAAAAGTCACGAATGGATTTCAATCCATTCTTTTTAAACACTTCTTTTTAAACACTTCTTTTTAAAACAGTACTATTATACCATACAGTTGCTCAGTGTTATTCTTCTTTTTAGATCCTGCATCTTCAATAATTGTTTTTTTTTTTACTTTTATAACATACAAGGCCTACTGGACCAAAAACAAAGCAATGTAACAATTTAACAAAAAGCTAAATGTTTTCATTTAGAACATACATTCTTAGATTATGGATCTAAGTATTTATATAGATAAAACATATCACTTAAAAATTTACTTGTAAATATCCAACAGTAAACCTTTGAAAATAAAAAACCAAATTCCCATATTAGTGGTGGTGGTGGGGAGTATCCTCTAGGCAATACCAATATGAGTGTTATCCCAACTTATGTTTCATAAAGTAGTGTGTAAACTTCTGAGTTTTCAAAAACTCTTCATAAAGCAAGATAAAATAAATACAGTCTGTGTTTAAGTCATATCTTAAGTCAATTGGGGTTTTAAGGGGGGGGGTTTAGTCTCAGTAATCAGCCAATTAATTTAATAGTTTTTTAATTTTTGTATATTTGTGGGTTTTAGATGGGCTGTACACCGCCCTGAGTCCCTTGGGAGAAGGGCGGTATATAAATGTAAATAATAATAATAATAATAATATCTGCCCTTAGAATTTGGGGCAGATTACAGAGGGCAAAAAAAGGGCTTTATTAAGGTTCTAGAACAGGGTGTCAAACTGGCAGCCCGTGGGCCGGATGTGTCACACACAGGCCACACCCACCCCAGTTCCATGATTGGGAAAAACATCATGAAACGTCATGTGATAGCAAAGTGACGCTGCTAGTTTGACACCTATCAAGAACTCTTCAAAAGAAAAAAGCAATTTTTTTTTATACTTATCACATGTGATACATCAAAAATGGAGGAATAACCATTACAGGTAATCCTCAACTTATAACAGTTTGTTTAGTGACCATTCGAAGTTACAGCAGCCCTGAAAAAAGTGATTTATGACCATTTTTCACACAACTGTTGCAACATCCCCAGTCACATGACCAAAATTCAGATGCTTGGCAACTGATTTATATTTATGATGGAGTGTCCTGGGATCATGTGATCACCTCTTGTGACCTTCTGGCAAGCCAAGTTAATAGGGAAGCCAGATTCACTTAACAACCAAGTTACTAACCTAACCATAACATAGGGTTAATTTACTAACTCATTTGGTCCTTTCATGGACTCCACCATACACAATTTATTGCCAAATTAATTTACTTAACAATGGTGGCAAGAAAGGTTGAAAGATGAGGCAAAACTCACTTAACAAATGTCTCATTTACCAACAGAAATTTTGCGTTCAATTGTGGTCGTAAATCGAGGACTATCTATATTTTTGTCCCCCCATCAAACCTTGAGAAATTTCATCTACGCTTTTCAAATATTGCATTCTCATGGATATACCATGCAACCCAAATATTCAATATTTTTTTGAGTTACTATGTTTCTTACCTGAGTTTCCATTTCCATCATCCTTTGTTTTATTTCTTTTAACTCTGCTTGAGTTTCTGCTTCTCGGAGTCTGACTGTCATTAGTTCATCTTGAAGTTCATTTACAGTATTTTTTTTAGGTGGGTCTTTCCATCTTCCAGAAGTGCGAATTAGATGACGCTAAAAACAGGGCTATGTCTTAATGTACTTCCATGGATTTTGTTATTTATCCCACAGTGCAATATTTAGTTTCTCCATATCTGCTGCTGTGCTCAAGAGTTATTTTGCAAATTTTACATTTCAGCAATAGAATAATATAAGCTAACGTAAGGCTTTAATTTTACTCACAGTTTTTCCCACCAAACTATATTCAACAGCATTTCGTTCTGAGAAAACATGTTTTGGAGTAGACTCCTTTCACCCAGGAGGTTTAAAACCACATCAGTTTTAAGAATATACATACACACACACACACACACATATAACCATAACATAGGGAGGGTTGCTCCTTTCATGGACTCCACTTTACACAATTTATTGCCAAATTAATTTAGGGGCTTAGTGTTTATCTGCAGAAAATTACCTGCCAGTGTTCCTCCAAATCTTTAACTTGTTGCCGAAGTTCTTTTAAACCCGTAAGAGCTTCTGCTTCTCTTAGTTTCACTGCAATCAATTCTTCTTGAAGTCTAGCAATATTATTCTCATCAGGCAAAGAGCTGTTCCTCTGCAGAATACAACAGAAGGCACAATATTGGCACAACATCTACCTCTTGCAGCTACGGGCTAATTTACTAGCAGTTATGCTCTAATAATTCAGAATATAAAAATTACCCCTCCTCCTCAAATAGAGAAACCTTTCTTTTGGATGGAACATGTCATTTATTTCTTCACTGTAGTGATTACAGAACTGAAAGTTCTAAAGAAGACAGTATCTCTTTGGCTGACCATATTTGGGCTCAGAAGTATTGAGTAAGAGAACTCCAAGGATATAGGCTTAGGCTGGGAAGTTGAAAAGACAACAGAAGTAACACCAAGCCATTCCCACATTGTGGCAAGGTGATCACCGTGTTGAATCAGGAGACCTAGATCCTAGAGCAGACCTAGATGAGTCCACTCTCAGCCCCAAAAACTGTCTGAGTGGCTTGAGCCAGTCATCTTCTCATCTCAGCACGATGTATTTTACAGACTTGTTCTTGAGGAAAATAGGAGACAGCAGTATATACAGTGCTATGAGCGCCTTAATGAAAGATGGAACATGAATCAAATAAATCAAGCAAGCAAGCGAACTGCCAAGAAAACTAAGTGGATCTTCCCATGAAGCCACCAGTAATGAAGGGTTGACTTCAATTTGACGATGACTTTTCTCTTTTTACTGTATTTTCAACTATTATCTTCCTGCATAGACAACAATTATGTCTGAACTGTAGAGAAATAGCAATTAACCAAAACTCAAACAAGATCATCACATCCAATTCAGAATGCAATTTAAAAAAATCTCCATAAATTACAATACATTTTAGATATTCAAAGTTAGCGTGACTCTTTTTATATATAGAAAATAATAAAAAATGACAAATTCTCAGCCTGCATTAATAGTTTATAGCAAGGGTCAAAATTCTACATAAAGGATTCTTCATATCTTGGGTGCTTCAATAGAAGACTCATGTCATCTTCCCACAGTGGTACTGAAAATAACCGAATATACAGTAATGTGCCTGATGCTAAATATAATGCACAAATGGAAATATATCGATGAGATATCTTCAACTAAGTCTAATTATGGACATTCAATCATTTCATGAACAAACAATTCATTTTAAAGTAATAATTAAAATTGACCCGTATTTATCATGCACCTTAAATTATATTCCCTTTCAATGGAAAATAAATTTTCCAAAGCACCAAAAGCCAAGGCAAGAAACAATGGTTGGAAATTAGTCAAGGAGAGAAGCAATCTAGAACTAAGGACAAAATTCCTAATGGTAGAGCAATAATCAACCAATGGAATAGTTTGCCTTCAGAAGTTATAGGTGCTCCATCACTGAAGACTTTCATAAAGAGATTGGACAACCATTTGTCTGAAATGACAGGATTCTGCTCAAGCAGGGGGTTGGACTAGAAGACCTTTAAGGTCCCTTCCAACTCTGTTATTCTATGTTATTCTATGTTATGCAAAGTATGTAATGGTGAAAGGATTTGGAAGAGTTTGATTCTGCAAAGTGTTCATAGTTTGACTTGCCTTTTCCATTTCGAGAACCTTATCTTGCATTTCCTTCAGGGCACTGTGTGATTCGGCTTCACTTAGTTTTGCTTCGATCAACTCTCTTTGCAACTGCAGCACAAAGTCTTCACTGTGGTGGGAACTGCTCTTACGCTACAGAGCAAGTAAATCCAAGATCGGTGTTAGCAGAAGGAGATATCTTAAAATGTAAAATCATGCACATAGACAAAAAGATGCAATATTGGAAAAAGTAAAATATTTCCCTAAAATATTTCCGTTCAGAACTACAGCATCACAACAAAAACAGTGCTACTCCTTTCAAAAGTTCGATATCGTGTGCATCTTCGGTTTCTTTCCATGGTTATTTTTTCCCCAACCCAAACATGTAATTAAAATTAATTGTTTCTAAAGGCTGAGGGAATGCTGATCTAGTTTTCTTAAGGTCTAATAAAAAACTGCTCAATTGGTCAGAATTATTAACATTTTCTGGTAGTGCTAAAGTTTTGTTTCAGTTGACTAACAAACCACCCAGTTCTGAAGATATGGTAGAAATATTTTAAGACTAAAAGGTATGTTTACTTCTCCACTTAGCCACTAAGTTGGTGTTTTTCCAAATATAGGCAATCTGAGTCAACCAGTCTGCAGCAATGACTAACAGAGAACTCAATCTTTCATTTTTATATTGTTTATTATGAGCAAACTAGCCAGAGCCATTTCTTTCATTGCTGAAAATAAGGTAGAGAGATCTGCCCACAGCAATCAGGAGTTGGTTAACAGATTTGTATCTGTGCCATTATCAAATGTCACTGAGAGTCTATCAAGGAAGTATGTGGCCATTGCCAAACTGCACTATGCACCCTATTGCCACTACTGCATTAAGGATTTCACCTCTGAGTGCAATTGCAGCCAACAAATCACAGCAGCATCAAATGTACTCTCACATCCTGTTTGTTTTTACCTAAATGTCAACAGTATTTTAATACTTTGGTTTAACTGACTGCAACTATGCAACTGCACAATGGATAACTGACCCTCTTTTCGACAAGACTTAGTCATTGTAATTTGTTACAAATATTATTCCTATCCAAAGCCTCTGGGCAGCTTACATCTTATATAACAGCATTCCCCCAAACTTTCTGGGCTGGTGGACCAGTGGCAGTGGGGGTAGAGGGGATGATTTCATGTGCATGCTGCTTTCACAAAGTCAGATGTGTCCACAAGAGCACACATATGCGCATTTGCCCACCACTTCTGCCGCCCAGTTTCAAACAGGGCTAGCACTGGGCTGCGGAGTGGGGATTGGGGACTCCATCTTATAAAACATAACACAGGTTGTTAAATTACAAGCAGTTTTAAATACTAGTAAAGTGTATGATGACAATTACACTTAAACCTGGAAAACTGAGACTTCCTTCTCTAAAAATTTAAACTTTCTAAATGAAGTAAGGAAGGAAAAAGATAATTTCCTGAAGCCTCCAAAATGGTGCATTGACTCTCTGAAACATTTTATGCACATAGAGAACAGGGCTTCTAAACTTATGAACTATGGATTCCGTAAAACTTTACAGGAGTCTGTAAACCTCCACAATTTCAATTTCTTATTCAAACCAAAAAGGAGCAATGAAATTTACTTTGGGGCACCATTAAAGTTTTTATTTGTGCAATCTATATTTAAAGTTTTAAGGAATTGGCTATTAATTTTTGCAGGAAAAATGAGAGGGTAGAATCTTATTTATATTTGTAAGATTGTATTTTACATTCTGCCTAAGGAAAGAAAATCCACTTCCAGTGCTATAAAATTAACCATATTAGATATTTTGTGTACTTATGCACACTTTTCTGCAGCAGAAGGTCCCAGCTTTTAAAACATTCTCAAAGATTAGGAACCATTTGTAACGAATACATGTTTTCAAAATACTGTTACAAACATTTGGTTTAAATGTGTGTATTTAGGTGTATTGTTTTTGAGAGCAACTTATTTAAATTCAGTTTAATCATCTGAACTTTATGTCTAGTTATTCTCAACCGATAATATTTGGCATACAATCAAAAATGTTATTTTATTTTTTTTGACAAAACAGAGTCGTCCTTCAAAGGCATCTGATTTAAAGCAACCAAAGTTTAAAAGAGACTTTTAAAAAGCCATTCAGTATGCAACATTTGTTTTAAAAAATCCACAATTATTTATAGCCATACAAAATACTTGCAGAACATCCAACATTATTTTTTATATTACCTTATCCTTTTTTAGGCAGCAATACAGCATATAACATTTAAATACACTTAGTTAGAATGCTACTGATACAAAATTCTAAATGAGGCCACAAGGCAAGAAAACAATCTTGCTTTTAAATAATGCACAATGATGGAATGACAGTGGACAGGGTCTGGATATTATTCATTATAAAGTTTTCACTGAAAGGAAATTTCAGGTCACAGTACTTGAACTGAATATGTGCAGGCAGCATCTGATTTAAAAATAGGGAATGCTTTATATAGCATTTGGTTCCTTCCTGTGGCATCTATCCATTATTTCTCACCACATTCTTCATGGCTATCAAGTCAATGCTAAAATCTTTCTTTACAATTTTTAATTGCCTCAATGGAAATGAATTTGTAATCCTCTTATCTATCCAAACATTCTAAGAGTTTTAACTTGTTCAAGGCTATTGAATTCAATGATTTATGTCGGGTGGCTGTCTCAGACAATTCCTAGAATCTATATACATACCAAGCAATTTGGAATTATTTTAGGATAATGCAACTCAATTGGAACTAGAATGCAGCACAAAGCACAGATGCTGTATCAAGATCTGGAAAATATCACAACTATCAAAATGCAAATTCAGAAGAAAAAATTGTTTTGCCGTATATTAGACATCTCAAAGAACTGGAATACTATTTCATACGATACAAATTTGGTATTTTATTGCTACAATTTGGGCTGAATCACCAGGATTGTTCATATGAAGTTGGACTAATCGTGTTGTATAAATCATGCATATGTTCTCCTTGATTATATTTCCAAGTTTCTAATGCTGCTATTTATATTATTGATCAGAATGTAATTCTTATTTTAAAAATAAAGCACTTTCATTAAACAATAAACTGAACCATTGATTTTGCAATGCAAGAATCACAATAGCAGGAATAATGATTAATGTAAGAGAGTCTACTACAGTCTTAAGAATTCTGAAAGTGCTTACACACAAAACTTTATCACTGGAAACAATTTCTGAAAAGCTGTCTTCTATACCTGCAAAACTATAATTATCTCCAGAAAACTGTATTTTCTTTGTGAGTCTTATCCCATTAAAACCCGCTACGTTTCCAAGTTTTCACCAGTAAACAATAGCTTTAATACTACATTCCATCCTCACCTGCTGCAATTTGCAATCACAGGTTGGAAGACAAGAAGCTGTCAACAAGAAGCATGGCAGAGAGCTAGTCTCCATAATCTTTTTTTCAAACATGAAGTAATCAAGAACAAGAATCTCCCTTTCTCACGTGAGCTAATCATCCATCTGTTCCACAGAAGCCTTAAGATTCCAATCAAGTCTCTTGTACTTCTGCTTTCTTTGTTATTTGTTCTGCTAGAACAGGGGTCTCCAAACTTGACAACTTTAAGACTTGTGGACTTCAACTTCCAGAATTCCTCCTCCAGTCATGTTAGCTCAGGAATTCTGGGAGTTGAAGTCCACAAATCTTAAAGTTGCCAAGTTTGAAGACCCTTGTACTAGAACCTAACCACAATAAAGGTATTCTTGCTTTATGGAAATGTTATTTTTCCTTCTGCTTTCATAACCCTACACTATTATAATTACCTCACCCAACCTTATCAACAGAAGTAACAGGCTATAAGGTATTTCTCAGTTATCAATTATTTGCTAATGAACAAATAAAACAAGTTTAGTAGTGTTTCAATTTTATTTTCTACACAGTAAAGCTGAAACCAATTCTAGTTTGGAAAAGTCATCTCCCAATGTTTTTCAATGAATACAGACAAAATAAAAAAGTTTCTATATACAGGTAGACCTCAACTTATAACCATAATTGAGCTCAGAATTTATGTTGCTAAATGAGACATTTGTTAAGTGAGTTTTGTACCATTTTACGGCTTTTCTTGCCAAATTTGTCAAGTGAATCACTGCAGATGTTTAGGTTAGTAACATAGTTGTTAAGTGAATCTGGCTTTTCCATGGACTTTGCTTGTCCCACAAAACACAGGACCCTGGGACACTGCAACCGCCATAAATGTGAGTCAGTTGTCAAGTATCCGAATGTGAATCATGTGACCATGGGGATGCTATAATGGTCATAAGTGTCAAAAATGGTCATAAGTCACTTTCTTCAGTGCAGTTGTAACTTCGAACGTTCATGAAATAAACTGTCATAAGTTGAGAACTACTTGTATTTAGATACAAAACAATAATATTTTTGTTTTGGTGAAACTTATTTGATCCAAATTTGCATACGGAGTATAACTAATACATTAAAAAGAACTTCTACTATTGAGTTTCTAACTTTATCCAAATAGGTGCCTTCCAAATGGGTCAGACTCCCAAAATTGCTAGCTGGAAAACTGGAAATTGCAGTCTATCGTATTCGAAGGGCATTAAGTTGATAACAGCTAATAGTTTTTAATGGTAACTGTGGCACATTATATTGACAACTTAATGATGCATAGTAAAATGCTCTTATCATCCCCACTTAAGTGCTTTTTAAATTTCATAAAAAATTGTCAAATTACGTATCTAGACACATAACATTGTGTGAATAGAAATAGAGAGAAATGTAGGTATCTGGTAATTCAGATGGTATTCAGATTACCAGATTGGGGTAACCTTTTGGGTACCAGGGACTGGTTCTCTGGAGAGAGGTTTTTCTGCAGATTGGAGGGGGTGTGATTTTGCATGCTGCCTGCAATCCGCGGATGGGGCTTCGCTTGTTTGCGCGGCCTGGCATGCTGCGGCCAGGTTCCGATCCACCAACTTGAGGTTGGGGACCTCTGCTGCAATTACACTTTATAGTCATTTGCTTGTATATGTCAGATGTGATCATAAGAAAATATATTAGGAAGTTGGTTCGTTAAAATCAGCAAGTTTTGTTTTGGAGTAAATTAGATTCATACGGGATTCTTCACTCATTTTCAGTTTCCTTTTATTAATGAAGATTCAACCATATTCAGTGTATTTGAAAGAACAGAATAGAATAGAACAGAAACCAAGCCATGATGAATACAAACAAGCAAAAGTAAAGGAGGAAGACCAGAGATCAAGGTGCTATCAGCCTTACCCATTGTTGCTGTTGCTGCAGCTCTCTGATGGTATTTTCAGCTTGCTCTAGTTTAGTAATGGCCTCATCACTCTGTTGTTTGATGGTGGCCAACTCCCGTTTTGTAAGATAGTTTTCCTCAGCTTCCTGGGCCCTCGTCACTTGTCCCTTAGGACATAATTTTCTTTTTAAAGCAATTGGAAGATCGATCCGGGGAAGACCGAGAGTTTTATATATTTATTCTGCCATACGGTTAAGATCTTGCAAATCATCACATAAGTGTTAATAGCTAATATATAAATTTAGTAAAGTAAAGCAGTTTAGTTACTGCACCACTTTAAAATGTTTAGTATCCTTAAGCAAGGTCAGCTGTGTACCTGCATTCAGTTGAACTCTGTTCATGCATTTATTACTTCATTTGTGCATGCACACATCTGTTACAAGTTTATAGTAATCTATGGAATTAGTGGCAAAAGATGAGAGCCCACCAATAATTAAGAATCCTGGATGTTATTAGAAGTAACATGCAGGCATGTCCTTAAATATTATCTGATATGGCACAATTGCTCAATTAATTACAGTAAACATTTCATATGAAAATGCATGTAGTTATCCATGCACTAAAAATAGAAAGCTAAGGACTTGTTTGGTAGCAGACAAAATAATTAGTGTGAAATACTAAAGTAGTATACCTGTATCAATCTATCTGCCAAGGAAGCACTTTCCTACAAAAAGGGAAAAAAATTTAGACAGAAATAAGAGAAAAGAGAAACAAAGTAACAGAGTAAAAACAGAGAATTATGCTCAAATTTTACCTACTTTCCCAATACAATGAAGTTAAAGCATGCATTTTCCCAATCGACAAATCTTTCAGTAGCATAGGCTAATTGATTTTCAAAAATAACATTTCATATTTTTACATTTTTCTTTTAAAATTCAATAGTTCCTTGCGTAGAGAATTCTGCAGTTACATGTAGAATATATTTAATCAAAGTATTACAAATTGAAAGGAGGCATAATCTGAGCATATTTTAAAAGTTTGGCTACTCAAGAAAGGAGGAACTACTTGTGCTAAGCAAGATTTGAGGAATAACAGTTCAGTAATGAAAAAGCCAAGTATGAGGAGCTGGAGTATACAAATGAAATATGGCTAATTTTAGCCAAACTTGGCTAATTTACCATTTACAATGGAAAAGAACTTTCAAAATAATTCAAATATTCTGCCTTTTTTCAATCCAGAAATGTCCACTTAACCACAAATGTATCAGACATTTCCACCTATAAATACAGCAACTTGGAACAAGATAAATCAGTAGATCCACATGCAAAATTTGCTTTAAGGAGCAAAGGACACAGCTTAATAAAATTGTGTTTGTATTAGCAGATTAGATAAACTTCTTGAGGTACAGATTAGAGAAAATTTATACTGTAGACAATATATTCAAGATGATTTAAAATTTTAATCCTTTTCTAAAGTGATACGATTTAGAAAGGCAATTTCCATTCTACTTTGTGAGATCCAAGACAGAAACTTTTATTAACAAGTAATATTTCCTCAGAACATACTAAGGACAGCTCTCGTTATGGAGAATAGCCATATCCTAGGTAAGAAGAACAAAGTTTTGGGATCAAGAACTAAACTTTATGGCTCTTTTATTTTTTGAAATACTTTTTTTTAAAGAGATGTGATTGTATTGGAAAAAAGGAATCCTATCTATCCCACTGAATATCTATCATAGAAGGAAGGATGGATTATATTTCATGCTGTGAGTGGTAACAAGCTTCTTCTTTCTACAGCTGAGGAGGAAGGCTCTCAATGATGTCATATTGATAGACACCAAAATACATTTAAAATATTCCAAGAAGGGTACTAATTAATCATTGAAGAACACTTCCTGAATCACAACCCTTCCCAGGGATATTGACTTACCTAGATTTAAAAGCTAAGCATAGCATGATCTATCCTAGAAGATGGACACCCATACTTACTAGGCTCTTGTTACTTTTCAAGCTTTCCTAAAATGGAGACCTGTCTCTAAAAAGCTTATAAGAATGTAGCATGACATAATTTATACACATGATAGGAAAAAGGAATATTATCCCTTAGATTCTTTGGGTTAAACTTTGTAACAGCCAACAGATTTTCCAAATCTGGGACCATTTAGAAATGTGCCAATTAAAAGAAGTTCAAGAACATTTCAAGATAAACAGCAGACCCTCTAATTATTCTATGAATGCTACCTACTGCAAGGTTTTTTAAAAATATACTTTGGGAGCTAAGAACAAGGTTTGATTAGACTGAATTAGATGTTTCCATCATATATTTAATTTGATAACTACATTTTTTGGATATTACAAAAAACCTGAACAACGGATGTGTGAAAACTACCTCATGCTAACTTTAAAAACCATAGTGAGCAATATCTTAGTCCAGGGGTCCCCAAACTTGGCAACTTTAAGACCTGTGGGCGTCAACTTCCAAAATTCCCCAGCCAGCTTTGCTGGCTGGAGAATTCTGAGAGTTGAAGTCCACAAGTCTTAAAGTTGCCAAGTTTGGAGACCTCTGTATTAGTCTTATTTGGGCTAAAGGAGACAAAAATCGCAAACGTCCACTGCTAGCAGGAAATTGGATTCCCACTGGTTAGGCATAGAGCAGAAATTCGGAAGGATTCTCTAATTCTTGCAGGTATTGTTGTCTCTACTAATAAGACCAAAATAAAATTCTGCCCCAAAAGTAAACATTTCAAGAGTGATGATAGCATTATAAAAACAGCAACATTGAAGAAACAGAATATTTTTGACAATTTGCATATGGTTCAGATTTTCTGACGTTCTCGATATAATTACCAGGCCAATATGAGCTATTAATCATAGCTTTCACTTCTGGGAAAAATTCAACCTATTTCCACAATCCCAAGGAAAGTAGAGTTTTTCAGATTGCCCACTCATTGGTAAATATTTCACACCACAAGTATATTTGTAGTACCTTCTGCAGTTTAAAATAAGGGGATTGAAATGGAACAAAAATCTGGCATTTATTATGTACATCTTAATTCATATTTTCTAATAATGCTTCATCAAGAATTTAAATGATATATAACACACTTCATTTTTAAAAATAAACTGTTATTGTTGCTATCCTTCACCTCACTTACATAATTATTTTAGGTCCAGTTATTTCTGTTCAAATACATTTTCATCTTCACCATGCAACTGCCTGACACAGTTTTTTCTTTCATTAAGCACTTGATTCTGACACTATTATTTGCACTCTTCTCTCTCCCTCCCCTCTTCTGAAAATTAATGAAAGAGGCTGATTTTGGAACATACTTGATCCTCTAACTCTCAAGGGGAGAAAAAAATCATGGCTCATATGAAAGGATTCAATTTTCTAAAACAATTATATGTAATTCTTTTTATCTAGGAATTAAAGGATGAAGCAAAATGGGAAATAGTTACTTGATCTTATTAGAAATTACTGATATTTGGACAGTGACATAATTAATTTGGAATTTGACAGAAACTCCCATTCTTTATAGCTCTTCAAAGGAAAAGGATAAAGGTAACTATTCTGTTCTTAAAAACCTGGAAGTGAGTATATTTGCAGCAGTATGACGGGGAAATCAAATTCTTCATTTGATCTAAGCATAAACTCAAGGAAAGATTTACTGAACAATTGAAAAATGATGTAATTCACCTGTGTTTTATTTTATGTGATAAGCTTGGAACAAAAACAAAATTTCTAAAAGTAATTCAAGTTTGAAAAAAACGGACAACAGCTAGACAGGGTATCATATTTTCTCAGTTAACTGTAAGTATCAAAGAAATAGAAAATTTAGGTGGAAGAACTATTACACAAATCCGAAGAATTCTTTTCTTAATGCACAGTAGAAAACGACTTGCCTTCCTTTCTGTAAGAAGACCACCTGAAGATGCCAACTTTCGATTATTGTCCTTTGTAAATATACTTTAATTCCCTTTCCCACTGAATTCCACGATACCCACACTTATGTTTTCATACATAATGGCAACTATATGTATACCTTAAAAAATAAAATCTTATTATGAAAGCCCATCAATACAAAGAACAGGAATAATACCATAGTATTAATCTTCATGCAGCTACTCTGTTATTAATAAAACATTTAGAACTAGCATAATTCAGGCTTCAGTTTCTTGGACACTTACTTTTTCCAGCGTTTCAATTCGCTGTTTTAAAAGTCTGTTTTCTGTTCTCAGTCTCTGAAAATCAAGCAAAACTGTAAAGAATGTTATCTGAAATATTATCAAATAATTTATATCTTCAGAAACTGAAGGTTATTTTTTTTAAAAAAAGGGCCATTCTGTAGATTGCAAGGTTTATCACAGTTGCCAGACCCAAAGCTGGATACTTCTAAGTATTTCCTCAAAGTGGAAACAGACTCCTTTTCTAATGGTGCAAGTTATAACATTTTGTAAACCTCCTAGAGCCTCTTCAAGCAGCAGGATAGGCAGCATATAAATTTAATAAACAAACAAACAAACAAATAAATATGCAAGCTGATATGTCAGTGATTGTCAGGGAAGTTACAACTTAATTCAGAACTGCTCACAGCTAGATTTGAAAGGTGGTACTCAAAACCAACACTGTGGATGCTGCTTGCTTTCTCATTAAAATACATTCAGATGTGCATGTATTAAATTTAAATGTTAAATTTACTAGTACATTAAACTCAGGCATATAGTAGAAAGATATTTTGCTTTTGCTAGAGTCCTTGTTTATTCATTTATGGCAACTTCACCTTTATTCCAAAGGTCTTAAAACAATGGATTCTTGATTTTTCCTTTTATATCACATTTCAAACAATATTACTCTCAGTGCTTTCTGGCGGAAGGAAATTTTGAACTAATTTAAAATGAAACTCAATATTCCAACCATTTATAAATTACTGATTCTCAGAGGTACTTCTGAATTAGCATAATTCTACCATTAGGTATTAATTTCTGTATTTCCTGTTATATTCATTTAAAAAAAAACCTACAATATTAAACATGGGTATATTAAAATACAAAAAAGAATGAAAACAAATAAAATAAACCCCACAAACATATATTGCATATGTATTGTAATAATAATCCTGTCCAATCTGATTTTTATTACACAAGTGAAATTCCTATTACCTTGTTCATAAGATAACTACTTACCTTAATTTCAATTTGTTCTTCCATTTCCTTTGTTTTTATAGTAGTGTATTCTTTTTCTAGCCTAAAGAATATTTAAAGACATGATAATCTTTTTTTAATAATTCATAACTGTACTTACTAGTCAGTATACCAAATTATTGTACATATTAATTTGTATGGGACATCAGTGGCTATAGAAAAGAAGGTAAGATAATGGAAGTGCCTATATTTTCCATCTAGGGATGAGAATAAACTCTTGGTTATATGACTGGCAAATAAACTGATTTTCTAGAAACACCTACATAATAAAATTCACAGGTAGAAAGTGAATGTCATAATTTAATGATTCACTTCTTTGTAATAATAGCATGGAGACATTTTATTAAAAAAAGAAATACCTACTTTTTCATCTTTTTTGCATTATATTTGACTTGGTAAGCCATTTGGATTAACTTGTCTGGTCCACCATCAAATTGATGTGGAACAACCTTTTGAAAGTGCTGGAAAGAAAATGAAAGCAGAGAATCAGAAATGAAAAATATGGATTTATACCCCGTGTCAAGTAATACAATACAATGGCATGTTTAGCTTACCTGTAACATCCCTTCCATGTCAAGTTGCACTAATTCTGCTTGATTCATCTGAAGCAGTGCCACGCCAACCCGAAATACAATCTCTAAACCCTGTGAATAATGTCATTATTTTCTTCTAGACAGATATTTGTAATGCTTATTATTTAAGAATATTTTAAATAGCCTTGCATTGATATATTTATTGGAAAATGACACTAAACTTAATTAACAACTCATTATAAATGGGGAATTGAATTCAGCTTCCCCAAAAACACAAAATGTTAACCAAACAACCATCAATCTAATTTGATCGTCATGGTAGCTTACCTCAGACATAAATATATCAAATATCCTTGTTGCAATTGGTAATGGGAAAGATGTAAGAAAAATAGTTAAGAACCATGAGGATGCATACATAGAAGTATGGAAACTCTGGGCCTGGAAATGCATAAAAAGTTCTGGAAGTTGCTCCTGAAAGAACAAACATCAAACAGTTGTTTTCAATAATGTTTCTGAAATATGTATTTTAAAATATTTTACATTGTTAAGAGATTGGAATTTGAAATCCAATTTGGAAGACTTCGTATGTTTGACATAAAATAATTAGAGATTACTTAAAAGAACATTAAATCATTTTTATAACTAGGAAGGAAGCACTGTTATCTCATTAAAACATTTTACATAGAGAACATGTTCAAAATACGAAAGACAGTATGTTAAAAAAATCTTAGATGACAGTACCATTGATTCCTTCATGCCATGCTTATGGCATTTTTCTGCAATTATACAATCCTTTTTGCAATTAATCAATGCTTATGCACTCAGCTTTTTAAATCTACTGCTTAAAAACACCGTAGATATGGGCAAGATTTTTTTAATGTACCTGTATCATGGATTCAAATTGATACATACAAAGGCCCAGCTCAGCCATACTTGGTTTGAAGAGTTCTCGAAGTCGATAATCTTGCATTAATTTAAAAAATACACAGAAGGCTTCTTCCTCTGGCATCTATTTTGAAGGAGATTACAATCACAGCTTAACCTTCTTAGTTACAAGCACTTCAAAAGTTCACAAGACATTTTCAACACCACTTAATTGCAGGTGTAATTCAAGAGAAGTATGTGGAAAAAATTACACCTGCCAAACCTTTAACAAGATGTGTTAAACTGCAGCACTATATACCAGCATTTATTGCAGTATCTAAAGAAGTGAAGAAATAATACTGTTGGTATTCTTAGATCCTTACAGCTTCCCTATGTATGGTAAGCAAATGGCACATGTGAAGTCTCCTCTTTCTTTTTTCAATTTGGGTATATATGTTCTGTGATTAAAGTACAATCCTGGGTCTTCCTACACTTTTTAACACTAATTATTTATTGACAATAAAAAACGCTGTAATCAATTTTTCTACTATTATCTAATACAGTGCTCACATAAAGCACCATTGGATTGGTGTTATCTGTGAACTCACGTTGAAAAAAAAATCCTTTTGATTTATAATCAAACCACATACAATTATGGTTTGTGAATGAGATTATATATGTCTTGCTGGAAGATGTTATAATTCTATAGAAATCTTCTCCCATAGAAGACCTATTTCTATATTCTAGAACAATCCTTTAAAGAAAAAAAAAGTCAGATGTAATCGGATTTTCTCTCTTTTAGTAAGCAAGGGACTAATATATAGTTGCCTGCAGAAGAAAAATGAACAAGATATTCAAACCTTAACTCAACCCCAACAACTTAAGAGTGTGTCTTGAAAAATATATACATCTGTGATAAAATATGACAACTCCCAATATGAGGGAGTTCTAATTTGTATATATTGCTCCTCCTTTTATTATTACTCTGTCACTTTAAATGAAGTAGTAGAATTTCAAAATAACTTTTGCAATAGAAGGCTCTTTCTTCCTACCTGCATAAGGAGCAGACCAACAATAAAAGCACTTCCTTGGCAATAACCAACTTCACGATCCACTAAAGAATATGCCTAGAAAACATTAATGAGACATTTAGAAAGGATTATGAATACCCACATTGGCTTTCCCAAATAATCTTAATGCTTTCTACCTCCAGAGGTAAAGGTGTGGATGCCACTAAGATACAGAAAATGTCAATAGCTTATACCAGAGTTCCCCAACCTTTCTGACTTGGCAGCTTGGAGCAGGAGGGGGGAAAGAGAGGATGGTTTTGTGGGAGGGGCAGGCGCATGTGTGAGTGTGTGTGAGTGTGCAAGCACTTATGTTTGTGACGATGCTCACGTAAGTGGGGCCATAAGCACCCGCAACGAGGCTTGTGTGAGTGGGGCTGCTCACATGGCCCGTTGAGGACCCCTGGCTTATATAGTCAATATAATTACTGATTTGCACATGATATTAAGATAAAATGAAACAAACCATATTCTAACAATATGGGAGGAATAACTATTCACAGTTTTATACAGATATGACAACAGTAAATTATGTATTTATATTTTGAAGGTTTTAAATATTAATTTTAATAATTTTCAAAATGTATTCAATAAAATGCAGAAAAATTCCCATGTTTCATGAGAAGCACCATAATTAATTAGGATCCCTCGCACCATTATTCCTTATATGCCAGAAAAGAAACAAGAGTATAGAACTCTTGTCCATGTCACTATCATTCAATGCATGTTTAATATTAGTTAGTTCAACCAACAGATTATATGACAGCTTCCTACATTCTAGAATTTATGTTTGAGATTTATAATTCAATTTATTTTCTTAAAACAAATCAGCTTTTCTTTTAGTTAGTTTTATATTAGCCAACAGATGTAATATAAAGAAAGGAAATTGTTTTCAATTATACATAAAATTCCAAAACTTCCAATTTGCTACATAAGACTAGCTACTATCCTGCTGATACCCTATTCAAAAGAAAACAGCAGTCAGAAATACTTAATGCAATTATTTAGAATAAAGTCAAGGACAGTTTACAGGTTTATTGTTTTGGTTGTCTTAGGGATCTACAGCAAATGTGCTAACCTTTCAACAATAGTTAATTCTTTCTCTAATATCAGAGGTTTTAATTGAACTGTGAAGCCTTTTGTACTTTCTAAAGGTCACCTTTTTATTCCAACATTTCACTTATATAATTTTTCATTTACATATGAAAATGTCTTTCTCACATAACTATATACAAAGCAGGCTAAAAGTTCATGTACTCTTTTTCAGATCACAAGACAAATATGGTTTAAATCCAACACGTCAAGAGAATGCTATCAGGGGAAAGAGATACTGAAGTAGGAGACTGCAACCTTCATCGTACCCATAAGAGTGCCAAGGTCTTATTTTTAAGAGGGACTTGGAGATATTAAGTGGTGAAAAGATTGCATTAAGCATCTAAATATTAAGATTATGTAAGATTATGAATGTATTAAAGCTATAGCTATGGCTATCTGGATCTGCATATTCTCTATCTTTAATCCTAAATCGGATTACACTGCCCCCATAGGGATTGGCATCACTTTTGGGATTCTTCTTAGACCAGTTCCCATTGAAGCAGCAGGTGGCAACCATGCCTGGAAAAATTTTAGCAGAGAATTACTTTAGTTTGCCATTTGAGCCCATATCTGTACTGGGAAATCCTTAGTCTCTTATGCTTTGGTGATCTCACATTTCAGCCATTGCAATATACTTTACATAAGGCTTATCTCAAAGACCATTGGAAGCTGTGGCTAGTCCAGAATGCAGTAGCATGTGCAAGTTACTGGGTGTCTCAATATGTTCGTGTAACACCTCTATTCTAGACACACATTGATTACTACTAATCAGTGTGCTGATTATTACCTGCAAAACTCTTAAGGCATATAGTCTAGTTCTTTTTTTTTCATTTTTTTTATTTCAATCTACATATAACAATACATTAACAGTGTGGCATCAGTATATCATACATCTCTCATTGCATTATATTCATATTAATTCATACTTCTTCAATATTTATTTTCAACCTTACTCTCTCCAAATGCTTACCACCATATCAATTAAACATACCTAATAATTCCATTATTCAATTTTCTCCCTGTTTTCATTTAATTTTTTTTAAATGAAAAATTCTCATTTGGCAAGCAGTGTGGTTCTAGGTTTCACTTCTCAATACAAACACGACCATAGTTACCTATTCATTTTATTTAATTTCATATTGCATCATCCTTGTCATTATTAAATATTAAGCTTATCTTATCCAATCCCAATTCATGTTCTCATATCTTATTTTACGATATTATCTAAAATTCTTATCTCAATTCTATATTCATTTATTCAATTCCAAATCTAATATATTTCTTTTCATTTTTCTTAGTATATTCTCATATCTTATTTTACGGTATTATCTACAATTCTAATTTCCTTTCTATTATCATTTCTCATATTATTATTATTTTTCCTGTCACATTTGTCATTTTATCAATCCTTATCTGTAAATATAGTTGTCCCCTCTAGTTAATAATTCGAGCCAACCATCTTCATTCTTCCTTAATATCAATTTCCCTATCTAGTATAAAACCCAAATATATATTTTTTTCTCAGATTCCGCATTATACTTTCTCTATGAATCATCTATACATTACAAAATACTATTTTCAATATATTCTTATATATCCCAACATATTACCTTGCGGAATCCCCTTCCTTATCCCTTTTTTTTTCACCCATTATCTCTCACTCTTTGAATAATGTACCTTCTTCTCATCCTTGTTTGTTTCCTGTTCCCCTTTATTTTCTGGTCCTTTCACTTAATTCCCTTTTCCCTCATTCTTATTCCCGTCCTTTTCTCATTTCAGTTATTAAACTTTTCTGATTTTTCCTTTGCATTTCCTTTTTCTGCTTTTCCCTTCTCTCTTTAACCATTTTCCAAGCCATTCTCCCTTTTATTATCCCATCAGACCACAAATTTTTAATTCTAATTCCTTTTCCCCCCTGCTTGAATAATTGTTGTTAGTTTTGTTCTTCTAAGTTGGCTTCTTCTTTGTAGAACTCCTCCCCATCTGGTTTATTGTGTTCTTGTGTATGCTGAGTCACCATTTCTAACTTCTGTAATACATAATTACACATTTCAAGTTTAATTTTTATCATGTCCCTTGGATCTTGCATATCCAATCTTATGTCTTGTAAGTCCAGTCTTATATCAACAAGTAGCTCCTCCATTATATCTTCTTATTTCTTTTTCTTTCCTCTTCCTTAATAGTTGAAATCCTCTTCTTTGATAGATATATTCAATCCAGAGTCCAGTATCTTATTTCAGCCAATATCTTTTGAGTTTATTTTCAACAATTCATACTCTTGAATCTTTATTCCAAATCTTCTAATTGGCCTCCCAACTGTTTCCCAAATTACCGGGTGGTTCTACCAAGATCCAAAGTCTCAAAAAGACCAGACACTTGTTTTAAAACATATTAAAGTTTTCCTGTACCATCAGGTGGCGCTCTTGAGTCTTCTTCTTTTTAACTTACTTTGTTGAATATGTTATTAAGTTCGCTAATTTCAATCATTAGCTATTCTTTTCAACACACTCAATTCCAGCATTTAGTTATGCCCTTTAAGTGCCCACTATTCAATATCTGTCCAGTTTAATTTTTAAATCTTTGTTGTGTTAATGTATTTTCCTTTAAATTTCTTCTCCAGATTAGTCCAGTAAAATAATTAAATCCAAATTTAAAAACCCATTTTCTTTCTCACTTTCTTGGTCGCCACTTCCACACACTTTCCTCCAAAATAGCCCTTTAATTTGATACCGGGGTACCTCAAAAGGGATGTCCTTTACCTGGTTCACACTCTGCCCGCTACTTCTCTCTCCAGCACAAAACTTAGTTTCCCGGAATGTTCTTCATCTTCGTGGTGGCCATTTTAAGACCACCGCTGCAGCTTGCCTTCGGGAGGGATTTTCCTGTCAGAGAGGGGAGTTGCGGCTCCCCTCAATCCTCCAGGTGATTTCCCCCTTCTTCACCACCCTACTAGGGTGGTTCCAGTCTCGATTGGGACCCTCCAGCAAGAGAGCTCGGGCAAAACCGCGCACGATCACGGATTCCACACCAACGACGAACAAACCAGACGTCCGGCATATAGTCTAGTTCTGTGATGGTAAACCTATAGCACGCGTGCCAGATGTGGCATGCAGAGCTCTCTCTCTGGGCACGCAAGCCGTCATTGAGCTCAGCTCTGCTGCACAGGATACGTGTGTACCTCCCACTAACCAGCTGGTCTTTGGGTCTCTGCTGTGCATGTGGGGTCACATGTGCATGCATGGGAGGCGGGTTGAACGTGTGGTGGTCACGTGCACACATGGGGGGTGCGGCACGCCCAGAGGGTCGCACGCACATGCGTAGGGGTTGGGGTGCATGTGCGGGGGTTACACATGCATGCACGGGGGGGCGGGTCCTCATCCTCATCTCTAGCATCTAATATTCAGAAGTAAATGAGCATAACAATAATATTTATATGGAGGAAGTAAACATTTTTATTACCTAAGTTGCTAACTTACCTTCATTACGTTAAATAAAACCTCCTGCCCAAGGCTATCTTTTTCTTTAAAAAAGTCGTGTTCAGGATACGTTCTAGCAATGTCTCTCCTTATGAGCTTTTCACAAGGCGAAGTCATTTTCAAGAGCTCTGAATACTGATCCTTAATTGTCATATCTTGAGCTGTGCACAAAAGCTGCCAAACTATTGCTCGGAAGTGATGTGGTATCCCTTTTCGAACAAGTTCCTAAAGCAGCAAAATATACATGCATTTAAAACCTTGATGAGCTTTAGTTATGAACAAAGTTCGCAACATTCTACAAGGTTGTGAAAATTGAAATCTACCCAAATAATGCTAGAATTTAAAAAAAATCACCAGCGAAATCTAACATACCTTCCTCCTACTATTTTTCCCATAACACCACACTGAATAACAACACTCAACAAACCTTAATCTGTTTCTCTTTCTTTTTGCGTACATCGTCCCATTCATTTACTATTCTCCCCCAGAGGATCCAGGAATCTTCTTCAAGATGGCTAAGATTGCTAGAAGCCGATGAGCTAGACACAAGTGAGGATCCACTGTTTCTTCTTGATCCATTTACCGACTTCAATGATTTGCTGTCAGTCTCCAGCAATCTGAGGAAAAACACAAAATAGAGTAACCCAAGTCAAATTCTATTTTCTTGCATAGATCTCATTTGTTATGTTTTGACTGTATAACAGAATTTAATTATGTACAAAGTGTTTCTTAAGCGACAACCATATTTATTTATTTTTTAAAAATGAACTTTTATGCCTTTGATTAAACAGAACAAAAAGAAAAAAGAAAAAAAAGTTTTTATGCATGTATGTATATACTACTAAAACTCTTCAGTCTGTAGCCTTCAATTAGCTCAAACAATGCATTATAGGGCAAACATTTCTGATTAAATACTGCAAATCTGCTAGGTTAAACAATGCATACAAAATGCTTACGTTACTCCTGTGTAATGGAAATTTTAAGGCTCTTCAAACCAGTTGTATTCACAAAGTTGTGATGGCTTCAAGTTTCTGCAGTTAGTTGCAGTCACATGATCATAATGTCCGATGTTCCATGCCAGCTTCCCACAAGCAAAGCCAATGGGGAAGTCAAAGCTGTTACTCTCACTACTTTTTTTGCCCGCCCATGGTCATTCTGTTTCTTGATATAGGTAAGGAAATATCTCTGAAAGAATGACCTAATGGCTCATAGGTTGTCTAATTATATATACATACATGAGAAGCATATACATATTACAATATGTATTATAAATTCTACATAGAAATTTCAATGAAATATGACTATATTTAATTGTAAACATCATCTACATCTAATTTAGGTAAACACGAGTCACTTTGAACAGCAAGATAAGTGGCATATACATTTAATAAATAAGTAAATAAACAAAAAAACTTGTTTATAATTTGCAACCAACTTCAGCTCTTTAATCTGAGTAATCAGTATTGGAAAGAACAAGCATATGATTAATTCTCTAGCAATAAGAATGACATGGGAGAATCAATTTCCATTGTCAAACTATCAATTTCCATATAATAGGTAAACAGTTCAAAAGAATAAGATTAGCTTAACTAAACTATATAGACTCCCCAAAAATATAGTGCCCCGGCAATGACATAATATTACTGTCTGTTTTTAAAAGATCATATCTCTCCAGGAGAATTATAATTTCCAGTAAGAAATTTTATTTTGAGAGGCCGGTAAGAGTACAAAAGGAGCATAGGCACATCCTACATTTTAACACCTTTCTCAAGCGATTACACAGACTATGGCTTGAAAATTTCAGCCTCTCGCCATCTGTCAGGAAAACTGATCAGGAATAGAAAGAATTAAACATCTCCCCTGCCATTTATTCCATCGTGTTATTGTGTCTCCATCCTGATTTTGACTTCCATACCTTTTTAAGAAAATATGTTCATGAAATGAAGAGTTATTGACCAAGACGGGTGGCCACAGAAATTGAATAAATACATAAATAAATAATCGTATGTGCACTTTTACAGGATTCATGAAAGAGCTTCTGCATATTCTTTCTCTCAGCTTTCAAATGGTTTAATAGATACTATGCTACTTCTTTGATTCTAATAATATAGGTGTGAAATTGTGATGAATCCACTACTTAAACTAGCAAAATTGCAAGGCTCTATTCCAAGAAGCTCTGTTCTTTGCGAGCTTCACAATAAACAAGTCCAAATTCCAGACTAAGCTTAGAAAATGCAGGGTATATTCTAAAAGCAAACAATCCTTTTAGTTCTAATGCTATAAAACCGCAATGTAGAAAACACCTATATTGCAAAATATTGATTATTATTCTATTATGAAAATCTTACCTGAATATGTTCATAGCTTTTTAACCGACAAGATTGAGTTTAATGCCATAAACACAAAGTACTGTAAGCCATTTCCTTTCCATTAATGATTTACCTTTTACAAACAAGACTAGTTGTTCACTGGGACTGAACCAAACCAACTTTGGATGGGGGAGGGACTTAACCCATTATTTAACTTGATAATTGTATAAAAAGTATTTTATATTACGTGTCCAGAGAAAATATCAGTATTTCTTCTTTTTCATAGACATATTTCTGTAAACTCATCTACATCTGCACAGATCAAAAGATTCCCCCATCCAACACACAAAGTAGTCATTTTAGAACTCCACTCAGACATTTATCAAGCCTAGGCTGGTAGTTCCTGAAGTTTGCAAGGAAAGGCATTTACATTTATAAGCGATGACATCATCCAATATTCCTTTGGTCCCTACATTAAACAAAAGATGGTAATGTTCTTTTTTAAATAATCTTAATCAATTTATAAAGTGTGGACCACAACCTCAGAAATTTTCCGAAAAACAACATTATCCATGTGTGAAAGTGGGTAAAACTCAAGACTTGCTGGTTGGGGGTAAAAGTAGGCTGAACATGTGAAACACACTCATTTCTGGAAAAAATACAGTGAAACCGACCAGTTGACAATGATCTAAATAAGAAAAGTATTTTAACACAGGATATGAGGACAACCTATAAAGAACTAAGTGAAGCATAACAAGGATAGGAAACTGCCTACATTGCCTTTGCTGTTGTTTATCATTAACTTATGGGCTAGATCAGATCTGGATATATAAACAGACAAGAAATAGGTCCCTTCTCAGTTATTTAACCACAGTAGCAATTCTTAATTATATGTTGGACAAAAGGAAGTTCGGATCACCATATAAAGATTTGTATAGGTGTGATGAAACCCGGTTAATGGTCAAAGCAGCATTTCTTCTAAAATTATTTTGGAAATAAAAAGTACTTAAAATATTGCTGCCAACACCCTTATTAAGATACTTAATAATTATACTGTACTTGCTGTCTTAAGAATTGTTTCCCTAGTAGCTTAGCCAGGGGGAGCAGGAAGTTGTTACATTCTCTCATGATTCAGAGGATCTGGAGTATATAAAGAATTAAAACTCTATTTAATTATAACATTGTAGGAATAGATATTGTAGATATATATTGTTTTTGTTTAGAGGTACAGAACTCCATATTTACATACAGAACCAGGTTTCACTTTTTTCACAAGACCTACCAATGTTTCTTTTCCTTTCACATAAACTGCCTCCTTTTCTTTTACATCTTTTTTCCCTTTTAACTGTCCATAACATTTTTGCATGACTTTGGACCAATCATTCTCTCAGACCTGTCTATCTCAGAAGTTGTTCTTGTGGAGAAAATGGAATGACAAAGAGCTATTTATGATACCTTGAGCTCCTGTAGAAAAAAAATGTGATCTAAATCTAATAAATAAATAATATAAATCATACTTCTGGTTTTGAATTATTAGAGACCTTCATAAAAATTAATGAAAATATTTAAGTGGCCAAACTATTTTTTTTACATAGTCAATGTTTTTCAAAGGATGTTAATGAGATTATTCTTCTAACAACAGAATGTCCAAAAACTGGGCCTCTATAGACAGGCAAACAATAAAAGATATTACATGTAAAATAATCAAACTCAACAAGAAATTCCTTCTCACGTAGGAATTGGTTAGCTGAAGAGAGATTTTGTTCACTGTATTCATACTGTGAAGGATGTCATAGGCTTGTAAGTAGTATTTAAAACAGCTTCTCATGTAATTTTTTTCACAACGAATACTTACTTCAAGATTAAAAGAAACTATCCTTTTGTAATAATTATAATAATCTAATGCATTATTGTACCATTCAGAAGCACCATTAGGTGGCACCATCTAGCAGAGCTTATCTGGGCTGATGGGAGACTTCTAGGAAATCCCAAGGCTTAGTCTATGCTAAAAAGACAAACTGATATATAAGGCAAGGTAAAACCATTTCTATGTTTTTCTATGCCAAGAAAATTCCATTAAGTATTCCTGAAGCCACTAGGAAAAGGAGTTTATCTACCTTATCTGTAAGACATAAGATGATCTTCTCCATTCATTAAAGGAACATGTATTTAAGAGATTATTTAAATCAATATTTATCAAGTCTGGCAACTTTAAGATGTATGAACTTCAACTTCCAGAATTGTCCAAGAAGATTGTTCAAACTAATTATAAACAACAACACAGCACAGTCACTGAGATGATTCACTGGAATGAATTATATCATGTGCCAGTTGAAAAAAATTGATGGGAATATAAAGTTGAAAAAGTAGTTGAAAACGAGCAGGTTAAAATATTGTGGTATTTCAGAACACAGACTGATAATTCTTGCCTCGAAACACTCCAGATATAACTGTGGTGGAAAAGAAAAAGTGTGCATAACTGATGTGGCAATTCCAGGGGGCAGTAAAATAGAAGTCAAATAACTAGATTAGATCACAAAGTATCAAGATCTGAAAATCAAAGTTAAAAGATTGTGGCATAAACCGGGCCATGGTAGTCCCAGTGGCTATCCATACATCTGGGGTTACACCAAAAAATCTTGGACAGCATTTAGAAAATCTCTGGGTTAAGAAAATTTCCATCTGTCAATTACAAAAGGCCACACTGCTTAGGTCGGCACATGTACTATGCCAATATGTTAGGAAGAACTTGATATATATGAAGGCCAACATCAACTAAAAAATTGGCACCGGTGATTTCCTATTGTTGTGTATATATTAACAATAATAACTTAACACCTTCAAACATCATCTGCCTATTCCACGACTTTGAGAAGGACTCAATAGGTGAATAAAAATGCCAAATCCAATCTAAACATCTGGCACCCAATCGTTATAATTTAAACTTGTATACCGTCGGACTGTCACTCTCAACAACTCTGGGCAGTTACTTATTAGAGGAGCAATTAAGGCTTTGGGGGAAAATATTCAAATGCCCTGGTGTGTTTATATCTACAAAGATATGGATCATATAATTAATATTTTCTCCCTGATACTCTTTGTAAACAAAATTTCCTCCTCAAGAAGCAGGATATAAAGAATGCTTTTGAAATTTGATTTTAAAGAAGTTTATTGAGAAATCCATGGATGATCAAGAAAATAAACAAATGGATCATACAATTTACCAGTCCAGATTTCTGACTTGAGAGACAAAAGACCAACTGCAAGTTATCATATTTTGGATACATTATGCAAAACCTAGATTTCCTGAGAAGTCTCCAATTCTGAGAAACAGAAGCAAAATGACAAAGACTGCCAGCAACTAAGTGGATGGGCTCAGTTACAGCAGTGGTTGTAACACTGGAATGACGGAAGAACCAAGCTAGGAACAAACGTCCTGTAAAAGATCTATCTAGATCATGGGTATCAAACTTGATCGCGCCACGTGATCGCAATATTTTTTGCCTTCGCGGAGTGCCCATGATGCATCGAGCCCACAGGCTGCCAGTTTGACATCCCTGATCTAGATGATCAATAAAGTCAACACTGCCTCCAATGATCATACTCCAAAAGCGTTACAAAGATTTTAAAATAAAGTAGAAATGACTTAAAGGAAGAAAATCTTAGATTTGATGATCTTGAACATGTACACAATACAACAGCTCAGATTTCAACAAAGCATAAATATTTTCTTTTTAAAAAAGCAACAAAAATAGTGTACTGGTCATATACTTGCAGAAATGTACATGTCACATATAATTTAAATTAACTCATTTGTAAACACAGGTATATTGTTGTTAGTCATTCTGAGTCAGACCATTACAAATATTGATTAAATAAATAGTTTCAAAATTGTACAAGTGATGGTGGACAAACCAAATGAAACTTTTCTCTGACAGGACGAACCCAGTTAATTTATTTTATATCTTTGGAGAATGCTGAAGCATTTTCTATAAATATCTAAAAGCAGCTTTATTTTAAAGAATACCAAATTATCTTGTGATGCCTTTCCACTAGAGCACAGGTAGTCCTCAACTTATGACCACAATTGAGCCCACAATTTATGTTGCTAAGTGAGAATTTTGTTAAGTGAATTTTGCCCCATTTTATGACTTTTCCTGCCACAGTTGTTAAGTGAATCATACCAGCTGTTAATAACCCAGTTTTTAAGGAAATCTGGTTTCCCCATTGACTTTGATTGTCAGAAGGTTGCAAAGGGTCATCATGTGACCCCAGGGCACTGCGACTGTCATAAATTTGAGTCAGTTGTCAAACATCTGAATGTAAATCATGTGATCATGGGAATGCTGAAATGGTCATGTGTGAATTATGGCCATAGCTCACTTTTTTCAGTGCCGTTGTAACTCCAAACTGTCACTAAGTGAACTGTTGTAAGTCGAGGACTATCTGTATAAATGTCAAAGTAGTGGTCACCTACCTGTTTTGTTCTTCTAATTTAGCCAGTAACTCTATGTCATCAGGACTCAGTTCTGCTGGCGATGACGGAGACACTGCTGGCGTGGAGTGTGTGGTAGAGGAGGATGTAGTGTGTAATGAAACAGATGGACTTGCCACCTGGCTGGCCATTTGACTGACAGTGTTCTTCACCCATGAGAGAGTAGAACTGAATCTCCCTGAAACCTTGTCTGTCGCCACCTAGAGGAGGGGAGGAAAAACATTTTCTTTAACACTGCAAAAAGTCACGAAAGTCTAAGTTGTCCCAAAGGTGCTTTTTCAAGAGGCAACGGGACTTTCTGATTTTTTTTTGAGGACATTTCGCTTCTCGTTCAAGAAGCTTCTTCAGCTCTGTGAATTGGATGTATCTGTTCACAGAGTTGATACGTTTGGTAAACCCTTCCAATTCCTATGTTTTCAGTGAGAGCTTCCAGCCAGAGCTGAAGAAGCTTCTTGGATGAGAAGCAAAATGTCTTCAAAGAAAAACCAGAGAGTCCAGTTGTGTCTTGAAAAAGCACCTTTGGGACAACCATGACCTGGATGACTGAGAATCTCCATAGACATAAATGCAAGTTTTAATTATGCAACCCATGGATTAAAAAAAAAAAAGAACAGAAATCTCTAACTTACATATTACCCCCACAAATGTCAAAGTATTCCCTGAGCTTTTATGATGCCATTATATGTGTCGAACAAGTAAAAGCACAAAAAGCTTTATAGAAAAGCCTGAAAGTTCTGGAAGGCAGCAGGTATGTCAACATGTTATGGAGAAAAAATATTTCTGTGGGCTAATTATCTCCATTACTTGCTCAAGTGCTCCAACTCTACCTTTGCAGAGAACTAGTCGTACCTCAGATTCAGAATAACTTCTTCTCATACGCTTTTGGAGGTATGTTATCAATCAGAAAAGAACAGCTTGTATCTATTTACACAACTGAAACCTGACAAACTTTCAACAATAGCAACCAGTTCTACTGCACCTGGTGGGGCTGAGCAAAGAAGATTCATTATGGCACAGCAAAGCAAAGGTTGGGAGACACTTACAGGTGAGTCCTCAACTTATGATCACAATTGAGCCCAAAATTTGTTGCTAAGTGAGACAGTTGATAAGTGAATTACCCTGTTTCATGACTTTTATTGCCACAGTTGTTAATTTACTGCAGTTGTTAAGTTAGTAACATAGTTCTTTAAGTGAATCTGGCTTCCTCACTGATTTTGCTTGTCAGAAGGTCGCAAAAGGTGATCACATGATCCCAGGACCATCATAAATATGAACCAGAAGCATAATATCCAAATTTTGATTACATGATCAGAATGGATGCTCTAACAATCGTAAATGGTGAAAAACTGTCATAAGCCACTTTTTGCAGTGCCATTGTAACTTTGAGCAGTCACTGAACAAACGATCACTAAGTCGAGGACTATCTATATAAGAGGCTACTAGTATGATGGAAACCAGGATAGGAAAAGGATATGCCTGGTTTGCTGACACACTGAACATTTGCATTCCACATTGCTATAAAGAGTTGGCTTCCCTAAGCCTAAACAGGGCAGCAACTAACTGATTCTGATGGATCTGAAATCCCTAAGTGAGATGCCTGCTTGAAAAGGAAACAGCAGGGAATTCCATGGCTGCAGTTTAGACTGGAGAATCAGGAAAATATCCCAGGAGGACACAAGGACAAACCGCTTTCACATTCCTGCCCAAACACTGACATGGATATCTCCAATATTACATCAATGGTCAACCTCAACTCACAGGAACATTTACCTTTCTGTGTCTCAGTACGACTAAAAATAATAACAAAAATTGCCTGTACAAGAAAACTGTTTGACAAAAAAAGTCAACTTCCAAAGACAAGTTACATTTTTAAAGCTCATGAGGGCAAGAAAAAGTACAGATTGTCCTTGTTTAATGACCACTTGTTCAATGACAGTACTGAGCAAGAAGACTGACAACTGGTCCTCTCAAAGTTGCAACCATCACAGCACTCCTGTGGGATCGCAACTCAGGGACTTGGCAACCAGTTTGCAATTACAATGGTTGTAGCATCCCAGTCGGATGATGTACACTGCCTGGAGTCATTTCTTGTGAAATGGACAGCTATATAAATTTGATAAATGAATAAATGTGTGGCCTTCTCTGCCGACTTCTAACAAGTAGTGTCAATGGGGAAGCTGGCAAGAAATTGTAGGTGACAATCACATGATGTCACACTTCAGAACACAGTCCTCTTATAGGGGAGATGGGAAACATACAATTTTAATAAACAGACAGGCAAACTATGTGTGGTATGCTTAACAACCGAAATTGCTAAAACTGCTGTCGTAAGTCAGTGCAGTTGTATGGTCACATGAAGACATCACGCTCTATGACTGGGTTGCTTAGAGATGGAATCCCCAGTCCCAATTACCTGAGGACTAGCGACATGGATTGTAATCCTTTCAGTGTCACTTGTGACCTTAACCCAAGCAATCCATAGCATAGATAGGATAAAGGCAAATTAAAAATCAGAAATAAAAGGTGAAAGAAATCCTCCCCACAATATTCTGTCCCATAGCATCTCCATCTCTAAGCTCCGCAATAAAACCAAGAAATATGCAAGCAAGCAATTGAAGAAGAAACAAAAGACAGCATACAGGCAATGAAGAGCGAAGCAAACATTGGTTGTGACTAAGTCCAAATAAGTACTTACTGAGAACCTTTGTTTTTATGAGAGAGAAATTTAACACTACCATAAATTTCATAGCCATTATCCTAATCTGAAAGAAGTAAATATTTATAATTTTAGTGTGACAAAACTTACGAGCTGAAGCCTTTTACAGAAATAGGGAAGCTGGTATCCTATCTTCTTAGCAAGTTTTCAGAGAACTTGAAAAACTTACATTTGAATATTTGCAGAATAGTATCGTAAGCACTTGGAAAGAATCAGCAATGGTCAGCACTTCTGTTTCTT
Source organism: Bungarus multicinctus (assembly GCA_023653725.1). Lineage (NCBI taxonomy): Eukaryota > Metazoa > Chordata > Lepidosauria > Squamata > Elapidae > Bungarus > Bungarus multicinctus. Next base: position 49,926,578 of record CM042842.1, on the reverse strand, counting down.
GTGTATTACATCCCTACATTTAATCAGAGTAAGAAACTGCATTGTCAAGGAAAATCTGGCCTTTCTAGCCCACCTCAACTGCTGAGCACCAATATATCAAAATTTCAAGCCATAACATTCTAGCAATTTCTTTCGTTATGTAAACTTAAAATGAGGACATAACTAAACAGATTTAGAAGCAACCACAGTGGATTATTTATAAAATTGTTCAACACCATAAAACATGATTGTTTTGAAAAAGGGACACACACAGATCTAGAGCTTTAATGATATCACAAATGACTTACAACCATTTGTTTAGCGAACGTTCAAAGTTACAACAGCAGTGAAATAAGCGTTTACGACTGTCACAGCATCCCTAGCAAATTTGGAAACTTGGCAACCAGTATGTGTTTATGAAGACCAGAGTGTCCTGGGGTTACGTGATCCCATTTACAACCTTCCCAGCTACCGTAGCTTCCAACAAGCAAAATCAAATTGGGGGGGGCAGCCTTATTTGCTTAACAACTGCATGATTCACTTAACAACTGCAATGATTTGCTTAAACACCATGGCAAAAAATAGGTCATAAAACTAGGTGCGATTCATTTGCTTAGCAACAGAAATCTGAGCCTCAACTGCAGTCATAAGTTGAGGGCTACGTATAACACTCAAAGGATTTCACACACTAAATTGTGATTTATAGAAGATTTAGATCAAAAAGTGAAGACATCAGTCTTACAGGAGGCAGCTTAATTGAATGAACGAAAGGTGGGAAAAGGATGTCTTGCACAATTCCACTATGTAAAGGAAAGCAAAAAAAGGTACTTTAAAGATTAGTAAGAAAATGCTTTCTGCGGATTCCTTTCAGAGCATGTAGAAAGCCCTTCTACAAGTCAGCAAAATATATGCTGTGTTGCTTATGCCATTCTAAATATAATACAATCACAGAATGTAAGGGGGGAGGAAGAGAATTTTGAAATAGTTTAATCCAACTCCCTGCCCAGTGCAGGAATCTGCTACTACAACATCCATGGCAGATGGTCATCTATAGACTTTATTTAAACACCTTCAAAGAAAGAATCCATCAACTCCCAGGGTAGTTTCTACTGTATTGAACAACTCTTAATTTAGGTGTTGAATAAAGTAAAACTCTAGTTCTTTGTAATTTATAAACTGAATAAATCTATCCTGCATTTACATAGACAATAAATCTACATGACAGTTGCCTTTTGGATATTTGAAGATTGCTATCGTATGTCATGCACAGAGCTGTACCCCAGTACTGAAAACTAACAAAGATTTGAAAACGACATACAAACATAGACATATCCATGGCTTCTGGTAGAGGAGATAATCTTAATAAGGCATTCTATGGAATGTATCTTTGCATAAAACTAATCCAATTCTGTTTTTATTCCTTGTGCATAATTAATATTTGATATCAATATCAAACTATTTGTAAAAACCTGAAGACTCATTACTGAACGGGGAAAAAACATATCCTCAAACATAAACAGTATAATCTATATTTAGTTAATGACCATACATCCTGTAAAACTTACTAACAGTAACTTTACTGTACTTTAATTATATATGTGTGTGTGTTTGTGTGTGTAAGGTTTTGAGCTGATAAATAATTAAATAAGGGAGACTAGGATAGATCTATTTCGAGCTAGTTAGCTCTCTTCAGCTAGCCATACCCTTACTGGGATTCGAACCAGGGAAGTATTACATGTGAGGCAGTTGTAAGTACCACTAGACCACTGGCTCTATCCTGTTCAGCTGAGGCAGGGGAATAAGTATATACTTATTATTCGTAACACAAAGTGTGTGTGTATATATATATATATATATATATATATATATATATATATATATATATATATGCACCAAGATACTTTTTTTCTGAAAGTTTGAGATCATATATTAATTACAATTTACAAAATTGTATTTTACAAAATACAAAAAAGTTTGAGATCATATATTAATTAATCCCAGAAATAAGCAGATCTCAAAGAACAAACTTTTCTTTCCTTCCTAGCATTTTCCTCAAGAGTAGGGTCTGTATTTTTTTTCAGAGAAATCAAGTACTGTGACAAAAATTGACCAACCACCTTGTCGCCTGAATCTGATATTGTTAGCTAACAGTGACTGGCCCAAAGTTACCTAACCAGCTAAGGAAAATGATACTCGTCATAATTTTAAAAATCTAAAATTTTCATAGTTTAATATTGGAAATTACATGGATACAACATATTTTAAACAACTCATTTAATCTGTAAAAGAAAGTACGTAATTCATGTTGTCCTAAAGAGATTACAGTAGTGTATCTCCTTTAAATTTGCCACCACATCTAGATACATGGAAGCACCAGCATGCATTCTTAAGCTTTTAAGCAATATACACATGCATATTTCACAAGTATTTATATGATTTTACATTTTCCACATGGCATCTACATGCATGTCATGTAAAAAAAAGTCTTGAAAAGATCAGAAAATGTAAACACATTCAGCCAAACTTATTTGGAATTCGTTTTTTTTCTGCTTAAATTCTTTAAAATAGAACTATTTAACCAATAGTGGTTGTAAGTCCTCCACTTACAACCACAACTGAGCCCAGAACTTATGTTGCTAAGTGAGAAATTTGTTAAGTGAGTTTTGTCCCAGTCTACGACTTTTTTTGCCACATTAGTTAAGTGAATCACTGCAGTTGTTAAATTAGTAACATGGTTAAGCTTGTCAGAAAGTCGCAAAAGAGGATCACATGACCCGAAACACTGCAACGATCATAAATATGAACGGATTATCAAACACCGGAATGTAAATTATCTGACCATGGGGATGCTGCAACCAACATAAGTGTGAAAAATGGTCATAAGTCTCTTTTTTCAGCGCCATTGTAACTTTGAACAATCACTAAGCAAACTGTTGTAATTTGAGGGACTATCTGTAATGAAGATTGCCTCAAGCTAAGCTAAACCCTTAATTACTTCATGGATGCATTAATGCAATTTTCCCCACAACAGCATAGAAATGATTTTAATTAATTTCTGGATTTTTTTCTTAATGCCAGTCTACCACCAGTCTTCAAGATTCCTAGTAATTAATGTCTACCTACTACAATCTCAGTCCAACATTAGTTTACTTTTTACTGTCAGCTAAGTACTGCAATCTACCTGGTTCTCAAGTTCTTAACTGTGTTTATTTTTCTGCTCCTGGGAATTAATCCCTTCATTTTCAAGAGAAATACTGAGGGTTAAATGCTAATTCAATTACTTCACATTGTTAAAATTGAGGACTATTCTTGTCCTAATGTCAGATTCTGACATTTTCATTTCATTGTATAAAAAAACCTACAATTTGTACACAACTGCCTGACAAAATATATAAAAGTCAAAATGTATGGCAATCTATTCATGTTACTTTCTACCAAATAGAAAAAGATTTTAAAATAATTTTAAAATATTAAAAAGGAAAAAAATCTATATAACTATTTTCACAAATTTATACTATTTATTTTCACAAGTTTCTACTAATCTATGATTCAGTGAGGTCTATTCTTCTATGTTCCTTCAACTGTCATTTGAAGCAAAATTAATTCCTAATTGTAAAAACTTAATATATGCCTATTAAATATGGGCATAAGACACAACAATTCAGTCTATAAGATATATGCAGTATATTATATTTTATGTCAATGCATGGATTTTCACTTTCATTCACAACCATTTTAGTACCTTCTCTGCCCTGGTTTAAACTCCAGAAATCAGAAGGTATCTAAAGCAAAGACAAAATTAAATAAACCCTTAATTAAAATGACTATCTTAAAATAACTGATTTTTTCTGCTCTGCTAAGGAAATAAACATTGATACAATAAAGCTACATCTTATGCAGAGAAGTCCATGTTTCCATCTTACAATGTTTGTGTTTGTCTGCATTTATTTTTAGAAGATGTATGTTTGAACATTTACAGGCCTGTGTATCAATCCATCACAATTGCTTCAGAACAACAATGACAAATGACAATACAAGAGAGAAATACGCCTTATCTTAATCAAATTAACTTCTCTCCTTTCAACTCTACAGTATTAAATTAAAATTGAAAAAGTGGATTAGTTACAAATCTCCTAATGCTATTAAGTCTGTCTACCCTAGATCTAGGGATCTGTTACCTTATTCAAGGTCATCTTTTCCTCCTCAACATTTCTTCACAGTAGGCCTAAACAAAATAAAGCCATACCCTTGTCGTGTTGGTACTTTATAGTGGGGATGAGGGGGGTGTTCCAAGTACCCACAATTTGCAGTTCTTTGCCACATTTTCTATGAACAACAAATTTTAACAAAAAACCAACCCATTCTCAAGAGAATAATGTGGTGAGAAAATGCCCACAGCACTTCCCATTTCGCTTTTTCCCCAAGGGATTCAGATTACCAAGTGGATTCCATAGTTGGCTTAACATGGAATCTGAATCAGTTTTCAGCTAGATTGATGAAGAATATAAAAAACGGGCAGAGCAGAGATGGAACAAGGAATAAGAATGAAGTCAAAAGAATTTCAAGCAGAAAAAAGGAACCAAAATTGAATTTCTAGAGCAGAAAGGAATATAGATTTTTGAAATGGCATGAAGTATTATAGGAAAAAGGAACGAACTAATAGGGATTGAGGATAAAATATCTATTTTCATGTGCAGAAAAATAATTGACTTGAAATGCTTTAATTATTTAAAAAGTTTATTAATATTTTGTTAACACTGTGCAATTAATATAATTATCAGAATAATTTGAGCTGCATCTCTGCTACCTATGTTTTTCTGAAAGAAATTTTCAGGAAGAATTTAGTCCGTCCACAAGCAAACTAAACTTCCTGGAAAGCTGTCCTTGGATAACTTACATTATGCCAAGTATAACAGCTGACTTAACTATTTTTTTTCTTGCAGAGAATATGTTTTGCAGAAAGGAAGCTTAATCACTAATTCATCCTCTTTCTTATGCAACTTCAGCAACCCTTGTGATAAATAAAAAATCATTTTTTTCCAAACAGAATACTAGCAGATATAAATTTGACATTTAAAACTGTTTTTATAGAAAAGAATGCCTGGCTAAAATTAGAGACATATAGATTAAAATCAGTACTTAACTATGCAAATTCACTAAATGACTTTGGGGCAATAATTGTCCATCAGTCTAACCTTCCAGGTTATTAAGAGAATAAAGGTGAATAGGGAAATGATGTTTATACTGCCTTGAGCTTTTGGGGACAAAGTCGAGGGACAAATATAATTCATACTAATGTTTGTAATACCTTAAGTTGGGGAGGAGGATCTTTTCCTAAAACTGTTTCAATAAAATATTCAGAAGCCTTATAAAGGACCACCTTAGTAAACAAGAAATTGGCGTAAGTTACTATCTCTCAAATAGCAATTTGCATTTCAATTTAATAGATATCATAGCCTAATGAAAGCAATAATTTTAGGTCAGTACAAGATTGCCTTCTCTTTCTGAGACAATTCAAAATAAAATAAATAATTTGGTTAAATTATTCTTTTAGGCAAAATCTGAACATATTAACAGGCTTTTATTAGCTATCCAGTTTACCTTCAGTACCATGGATTTTTTAAAATAATAAAACCCAATAATTTACTGTTGCAGACTTAGAGTTTTTGCCTTTTCCTTGTTAAAGAACTGAGATTCCACTATCGTTTATCATTATAACCATTCAGAGACACAGGAAAGTACAGTATGTCAAGATGACTGATAGAAATTATAGCCCAAAATACTTTCTCTTAATCTCATAATGTCCGATTAAGCAAAGTCAAAAGACCGGCATTTTTTTTTAACACAGCAGCTCACTCTTCTTCAACTCCAGATCAGATCAGTAACCATCCCATATCCAAGCATCTTCCTCCCACCTTAACTATCTTGTTCTAACAGAGAGAATTGAGAGATTATTTTATATATATACTGCAGTCAAGGGTGCTGTATTACATGCAGCATAGATAGAAGTATAGATCAAACGTCCTCCAACAGAAACCTTAGAAGTATGCACAGAAGACACACAGGGAAGTATCTGGGGGAGCAAAACAAACAAACAAACGAAAAAAAACGGGATGGGCCCACTAAAGAAATAATCATTTGTAAAAACGTTCAGAGGGAATGGGGATGGGGCCATCAAACCCTTAGTTTAAGCAACCACTTTTAGTAAATCTGATAGCGCACACAGACAGCAATTACAAAATGGACTCGGTGGAATCTCAGAGGCACTCTTGCCATACATCTCCCACGAAAAGCTGGGGGAGGGGGAAGAAAAAAAAACTTTTTTGACACTCAAGACTTCTGGACTTCCTGAGAGTTTGGCCCAAGCTTTTTTTTTTTTTTTTTAAATCGGCGCTCCCTGCGGGAACAAAGGGACGCGATCACAAGAGTGGAAAACCCCACCACAGCCCCGAAGGCATCCCCCGGTCCCTCCACCACTCCCGAAAGAGGAAATCCGGTGGGTCGTGGGCGAGAGGCAGAGAGGAGGAGGAGGAAATCCCTTGGAGCGTGACGACAGCCTAGCCAAGCCTAAGCCTTTTAGGGCAAGAAACTAATAAGAGGCAGAACAACTCTTCTCCAAGATCTATATGCCACAATTCGTGCTTGGCCGATACGGCGCCCAGGCAAGAGAGTTTTTCCAAGGCCAGAAACAGGCCCAAGAACGTGGCAGGCGGTCCGGGGAGAAGCGCAGAAGGGCCGGGGGAGTGGGGGGGGGGTTCCTTCCTTAGGATAGGGTCCTCTGCGCCCCCCACGATCACCGCGGTGGGACGGAGGCGGGCAGCGCTGGAGAGGTCTCCCTCTCCTCTCCTCCCTTCCTGCTTCGGCAGAAAGGCTCCCTTGGAGTGGAAGGCAAGAACAGGCGACTCCTCCGCGCTCACCTTGGAAGCCTTTGCCGGGGAGGCGAGGCGTTGCGTGCATCGGGTTCTCCTGCAGCCCGGCCCGGAGCCGCCGCGGCTGCAGCTGCCCTTTCTTGGTCAGACCTCTCCGCCCGGACGGCGTCCCGCCTTTCGACTCCTTCTCTCCTTCCTTCCTTCCTTCCCCGCCCCCCTCCTTTCCCTAGACCCCGCGAGCCGCCCCGCTCTCAAGAAACGGGGCCATGTCCCTTTGCGGGCAGAATGTGTGTGTGTTTGTGTGCGTGTAAGTCCGTCTCTCTGTGTGTGTGTGTGTGTCACTCGCGCGCGCAGGCGCAACCCCGGTGCGCAAGGCCCGCGTCTGCCGTCGGGTGGGGAACCACCCCCACCCCCACCCCCAAAATCTGCACCGGAGACTGCTGACAAAATAAAGCCCGATGATGAAGGGGGCCGTGGGGGAAGGGAGCGGGCGTGAGAGAGAGACGCGGAGCCGCAGATACAGGCCTAAAGGAGAGGGTGCAAGCTGAAGCGCGCGTCTGGGTTGCACGTGTGTACTTGGCGGAATTGCGCGCAGACGGTCCTTAAAGGGGTCAGCCCCGTCGGAGACGACGAGGCCGGCTTCCTTTTAAGAATCTTTCGCTTCTCGCGAGTTGCCGCCTGGCTCTTCGGCTGCCTTGAAGAATCCGGCGCCAGTTAGAGAAAATCGGGTTAAAATAAGGAGTCCACTTTTTTTTTTTTTACCTGAAGAACTAATCCAAAGGCGCCGGGTTCAATTGAGGTTTAGAGTGCTGCGTGAACCCAAGGATTGTGATTTCTGTCTTAAACAGTTGGATGAGAACTAACTCTGCGATTGCCTTTCTCGCTAAACATTACGCCAGCGAGGATTTCGCTGTCCCTGCTCTTATTAAATTGTTTTATTTTTTTTAATTTTAAAAAGTGTATTAATTTTTAATAAATAATTAAAAATATGAATATTTTATTAAATTATTGTTAAATATATTATTTTTTTATTAAAATATTTTGTTTATTATCAGGCTATCAATAGCATCTGCTACATCCTAGTTTGTAGGAGGAGATGGATAGCCACATTTCCCAGTTTTCCCAGAAAACTGCCCATGACGTAAGCCAGCAAGGGGAGAAAGAAAAGAAGTCTTGTCAGTCACATCACTGCTATGACTGGTAATGATGGTTAGATGTATGGTTGAGCCTGTAACGTCAGAATTACCCCCTTTGGTGGAGGGAGTTCACTGTGGGGCTGGCAGAGAGGGACGGGAAAGCAGGAAGCCAGAAGATTAGGATCAACCCAAACAAGAGCCTAAACTAAAGGCATGGGGTGGGCTGTTGTGCAAATCTACTCTTAACCTCTTCAGAACACCATTACTGTAAAACCTTACTCAGAGGCAATCCCAACGAGAGCTGAAGGGCTGCAAAGGATTGCACAAGCCAGCTTTCCTGCACGCCATTGTGCAACCACCCCCACTTACCAACTGCTGACCTTGCTGCTTCTGTTCAAATTAACAGAGTTGGAAGGGACCTTGAGATATAAGGCTTTTCTGGAACAACCCAAATCAGGGGGTCTTCAAACTTGACAGCTTTTAAGACTTGTGGACTTCAACTCCCAGTATTCCTGCTCCAGTCATGTTGGTTCAGGAATTCTGGGAGTTGAAGTCCACAAGTCTTAAACTTGCCAAGTTTGAAGACCCTTAGCCTAAATTCTAAAGCACCTTACAAGTGCTGTCAGATAAGAAAAAACTCTTTCACTTGTCTGAAAAGGTACTGTTTAGCAGTGGTGGGCCGCGAGAAAAATTTGGTGGGCCGCAGAGAAATCTCACCCCCAGAGCAATTAATCCAGGCTGCGCAGAAACACAAGGCTGCGCAGCCCACATGGCCCATGGGAACCCTCCCTGCCCACTCACTCTTTACCTGGCAAACTTGCCTGCTAAATTGCTATTTTTATTTATTTTTTCCCCCGACCATCATCTGTTCTGCTGTGCTGGGAGATTTAGATTAGCTAGAAAGCAGGAAATGGTTGGATTTCTTGCTTTCTAGATAGTCTTTAGATCTTTGGCTCTGCTTTTAAGCAGAGCCAAACCTTCCTTAGGACTGAATCTTCTATTATTCAGTGCAAACTCACGGCAAGCAAATTTTATGAGCTAGTCAATGGCAGATAGATAGATCACTGAACTCAATCTGCCTGTCTGCTTTCCTAATTTTGGGTAAAAGTTGTTCTTTTTTTATAAAAAAATCAATATATAAATATTTATAATACAGTATTATAAATATAAAATATAAGCCATGCCCAGCCAGTCACATGACCACCAAGCCACACTCACAAATTAGGCCACTCCCACAACCGGTTAGTGGTCCCTGGGATCTAAAATTATGAGTTTGGAGGTCCCTGAGGTCCAAAAGGTTGGCGACTCCTGCTATAGAAGGTCTCCTGCTGGTGCAGGCGGTTGGACTAGAAAACCTCCGAGATCACTTCCAACTCTATTATTCTATGTTCTATTCTACACTGCTTCAAAGCACAGTCCTTCCCTCTGCTATTGCTGCTGACCAGCTGCTATTTGGGCTATCCAGGCCCCCAAGTCAGGGAACAGCTTTGAGAACTAGTAAATACTAGGGAAGTATATGGTTTGAAAGAAACAGACCAGTCCATAGGTCTGAAAGCGGCATTGCTCTAAAAGGCTGCTTTTAGAGGAGGATGCAATATGTCTGCACCAGTATAAAGTAGCCAATGGGTGTTGAGCTTCTCCTACCCCAATAAGGGTTGCCTAGCAGAGCTACCCACAAAATGGTTTGCAAAGCACATCAGGTAGCACCAAAGCCACCGAAGGCGATTGGCTCCTTCAGAAGGAAAACATTTTATCACTGGAAAAGCAAAGTATTTTCAATTCCCTCAGTTATCTATTTTTTATTTTATTCTGAAATTTATTTGCCACCCTTCTTGAATCCAACAGCTCTGGGCAGCTTACAAATAAAAACATTAAAGTCATCAATTATAAAATAATGGTTTGGAGGCATGGAACATATTGTGGAGGTGCAAGAAGGGAAAGTCCCTGTGATGGACAGCAATTGAGCGCAGGTAGTCCTCAGCTTACAACAGGTCATTTAGTGACCACTGAAAGTTACAACAGCCCTGAAAAAAGTGACTTATGACCATTTTTCACACTTAGTGACCTTTGTAGCATCCCCATGATCACTTGATCAAAATTCAGGTGCTTGGCAACTAGTTCATACTTATGACTGATGCTGTGTCCCAGGGTCATGAGATCCCCTCTTGCGACCTTTTGACAAGCAAAATCAATGGGGAAGCCAGATTCACTTCACAATTGTCTTTCTAATGTATCAATTACAGGGATTCACTTAACAACGGCGGCAAAAAAAGGCAAAACTCATTTAATAAATGTCTCACATAACAGAAAGCTGGGGCTCCATTGTGGTCCTAAAGTTCACCTGTGGTTAGGGGTGGGATGCTACCGGTTCAGCCCAGCTCTGCAGAACCGGTAGCTCTGAAGAGCAGCAGACACAGAACCGGTTCTGTGTTTGCTGCTGTTTGGCCCACCCGTCCGCCTGGGCTCTTACCTGTTCTTTATTTCTTGCTTTTTCAACTGCATCTGCTTTGCGCGGCACAGCTGAGGTTGAGAAAGCAGGAAAAAAGAGGCTTTTCAAACGCTGCGCACCCGCGCACATTGCTTATCAGCTGTCCGGGCAGCATAGCTTTTTTTACATGCACATGCAGCGTCAACGAACCGGTAGTAACACTAGTTGAATCCCACCCCTGCCTGTGGTCACTTTGCACCATAAAAGTTAATGTTATTAATTGTTCTTCTATTCTTTGCCTACTATTTTGTCCCAAGGATCTCTCCCTCCATGATGGAGGGTGGGTATGGAGTTAGCGTTTTCCTGGAAGCTGCTTATACTAGTGTTTCTTGATTTTTGACGATTTGTTCAGCAACTGTTCAAAGTCAAGGCAGCACTGAACGAAGGGACTTACAACCCTGTCCCTGAGATTATAGGCTTTGCAGGACCCCCCGTTTTCATGCACTCAAAATTCAGGCATTTCACAGCCACCTGCTGCAATAATGTCCATGGGGGTGCTTCGCTTCCTCCCCCCGCCCCATGTATATAGGAGGCTACAGGAGGCTTTCTTCCTGGTTGTGCATAGTGATGTCCTCATGAGATTTGAGGGAGAAAGCTTCACATGGCCAGCGACTGCCTCTTGAAGGGGCCAAACCACCCATGCTTTGTTTGCAGAGAGACCAAGAAGATGGCAATGGCCAGCTAGGATAGCAGAGCACAGACAGCAGGAGCTTTGGCGTGCCAAGATGGCCAGGGCAGCTATGGCTAGGAATAGGCTGTGTGCTATCCAGCTAGTTATAGTTAATGGGAATTGGATAGTTTGTTAGGAATTGGGAGCTGTCCCCTTAAGGGAATGCATCATGGTAAATGTAGTTAAGGTATCCTGGGAAATGTAGTTCATGTCATGTGGCCACATCTGTAACCCTGATTGGTCACTGAATTGACCCTTGGTGGGTTAGGGGAGGTTTCTTCACTCTTGCCTGAACACAGCCTCATGATGGCAGCTCTTTTCCCTGCCTCTATTACTCTGGGATGAAATATGGGATAGAAAGATTACTATCATTTTACACTATGATTTCAACTATGCAAAGAATTGGACATTAGATGCATCTCGACATAACTGTGAGTTACCTTAAGGATACCTAATATAATCCAATAAAAGAAACTTTGTATGGAAGAATTTGTAGAGTTATTCTATCTGTCTTTATATTCAGCAAGTGAATCAAAAGCCAGGCTGGGAACTCCCTCTGCTTCTCATTTAATGACTCACATGTGTCTGGAGTTATAAATTGTCATCACTAAGCAATGTGGACATGTGATGTCGGGCTTTATGACTGCCTTGCTTAGCAACATAAATTCCTGCCTCAATTGTGGTCCTAAGTCAAGGATTTTCTGTAAACCTAAACAACCATAGGTGTTCCTCGAATTACAACAGTTCATTTAATGACTGTTCAAAGTTAAAAGAGCCCTGAAAAAAAGTGGCTTATGACCATTTTCCACACTTGATGTCTGTTGCAGCGTCTCCATGGTCACGTGATCAAAATTCAGACCCTTGGCAAGTGACTCATATTTATGACAGTTGCAATGTTTCAGGGCCATGTGATCACCTTTTGAGACCTTCTGACAAAGCGAAATCAATGGGGAAGCCAGGTTCACTTAACAACCGTTGACTAATTTAAGGACTGCAGTGATTCACTCAACAAATGTGGTGAGAAAAGTTGTAAAATGGGGCAATCTGTAGAACGTCTGCTGTAGTTGAACAATTTTTACTCTAGCCTGTTCTTTACTTTCATTAGGCAAGTGTTCATACAAGCATCAATGGCAAGAGTTGTATGAGAGATAGTCCCCATGTAGCAACGACAATTGTGACTGGCTAGTCAATTGTTAATTGAGGCAGTTACTAAGTGGAACCCGAATGTGCTTCTGATCTTATTATAAGCTTTTACAGACTTGCGAAGGTCATAACTTGCAAGGATCAGTCGCATAGTTATTTTTCATCACAGTTATAACTGTGAATGGCCACTAAATGTGTCAGTTGCTAAAGGAGCACTACCGGGTAGGGCCAGTTCTCCGGCTACCTTCAATCCTAGCACAACAAAAGGAAGGTTTACCCAACTGAACAGACCGCAGAGGGGAAGCCTATACAGTTTCTGCAAAATTACTCACAGGTATACATAACAGAGATTGCTCTGTTCATTATGCATTAACGTACAGTTTTAAATTCTGAATGTATATGGGATAGGATCAAGTTTTACAAGAGTATTTTTATCATGCTGGGATGGGGGAAGATTAATAGAGAGTTTTATTTCATGGGAAATGTGCACCCATTGATAGTAAACATATATACTTTTGGACCTACAAATAGGATAGGGGAGGGGAGGGAAAGAATTTCTGATGCTCCCTGCCAGCTTCTTACAAGAAAACTCAAAGGGAAAGCTGGCAGGAGGTCTGAAGTTGCTCCTGCTTCTACTACTCTTTTGCCCACCTGTGGTCGTTCTGTTTCTCAGTCTAGGTAAGAAAACATTTCTGAAATGATGACCCAATGAATAACAGATTGTCTAGTCTCAATTATCAATCTGAGGATGCATTGAGCATCCCTCATTTGAGAGTTCAGTAACTGGTATCTCATAGATGCCAAAGGGATTCCATCTGGTCAATCAGATTTTAACCTTGCAGGAAGTATGCTTAAATCATGGCTAAATTGCCCATACATAAGAATTAAACGAAGATAGCTTACCCGATTGTTTAATGTGTATTCACCCAGGAACTAAGTTGCTTGCATGGAGAAAATAATGTCTGTGGTCCCAGAATTCGTTCGTAAGTGTTTTTTCTGGGAGTGAAATTTAACTTCGCCAATTACCTACTTCCTTCTCCGAGTTAGGCATCTAGCAAAATTATTTGCTGACCATGGCACTAGATACAAAGGCAGACAAGTTTGGAGCACAATAAAGAGGAAATAAGATCTTGAAAAAGGCAACTGGATAAACAAATACTGTATTAGAAAGAGTATATAAGTTGCCTGCTTTAACTGGGATTGCAGAAACTCAGTTTGATGCTGGAATTTATCCCATTCTGACAACATTGCTATCTTTTTAACGATGATTCAAATATGTACCTTAGCTGAATACTGAAAAGATGTATGGACAATTAGTCCTATAAAATATTGCTTTACATTCCTTATAGACATGTTTTTATATATGGAAACTGTAATTTTCACTGTATTAAGGCAATTATAGGGTTAGTACTTCTGCAGTGGTTCTCAATAATATTTCTAAATTAACTACACAGCCTTGCAATCTGGTCTAATGATGCCTGATTCGTTTAATGACTGCAGTAGAAATTGTTTTAAAACAGGGTACAATCATGTGATCATGACTTATTTGACAATCGTATCACTTACCAATCGAAACTCCAGCCCCAATTATAGTCATAAATCAATGACTACTATTAAATCCATGTTCATTCATTACTCATTCATTCTGGACTCTCTGACGTATTTTACTACATACGTTTCTTACATACCACATTTCTCCCCTAGCAGATGTGCTTTGCAACTGGATCTATTGTATCAACTCGTATAACATCTATATAATGATCTCCTTATATACTACAACATAATGTGGTTTGTTTGGTTTTGATGTGGCAGTTTTGGTTTCTAAAGTGTGGCGTATGGTTTACAATGTTATGAAAATATAAATATACTTTAGTTTTAATCTTAGACTACACTTACACATAATTTAAAACAAGATTGAACAGAACACATTGGCCTGATTTGTAAGTATAGATAATCCTCAACTTATAAACCATTTGTTTTAGTGGCTGTTCAAAGTTACCATAGCACTGAAAAAATTTGACTGGTGACCAGTTTTTACATTTGCAACTGTTGCATCATCTCCATGGTTATGCATTCAAAATTTGAGTGTTTGGCAACTGACATGTATTTATGACTGTTGTACTGTCCTGGGGTCATGTGATCACCATTTGTAACCTTTTCAGCTGGCTTCCAACAAGCAAAGTCAACGAGGAAAGCCAGATTTGCTTAATGAGTGTATGATTTACTTAACTGCAATGATTTGGTTATCAGCTCTGGCGTAAAAAGTCACAAAATGGGGCAAATCCAGTGGTGGGATTCAAAAATGTTTACTACCAGTTCTGTGGGTGTGGCTTGGTAGGCATCACTTGATGGGCGTGGCTTGGTGGGCTGGCAGGGGAAGGATATTGCAAAATCTCCATTCCCTCCCCACCCCACTAACCTGCCTTCCAGCTCTGTTCTCCTGTGCAGGGCAAAAGAAGACCAAGCCGATCATCTGGGACTCAGGAGGCAGAGAATGGATGCGAGAAAGGCCAGTCAGGGGTAGTGTTTGTTGGTTCTCCGAACTATTCAAATTTCCACTACCGGTTCTCCAGAACTGGTCAGAACTTGCTGAATACCATCTCTGGGCAAATCTCACTTAACAACTGCCTTGCTTAGCAACAGAAAATTTAAACTCAATTGTAGTCATAAGTTGAGGATTACCTGTATGTCTAAACCACATTATTGCTTAGGATAATTTATAAACTGAGCCTTTGTCCATTATTTCTTTAAAGGCAAATTAATATTGATAGAAGCATTTCTGATGTCATTGGCAGCCATACTATAATTATGATGCAAATTTGCTGTCTTGCAAATATGTCTTAATCAATTGTATGGATTACTATTTAATCTGAATATCAAGAAAAATTCAGATCGAGATACAGAGCTGTGTAACAAATTAAAAAGTTACATAAGTTACAAATCAACAGTATATATTGTACGCTTATTTCCCTTATGATAATTCTATTGAAGCCAAAATTGTTTCTATTACCGGTATTTTAAAAAGCTTTAATAATACTATTTCATCACCAGGCAACCAGCTGATCTACAGAATGAATGATTTAGAGCCAGCTTGAATGTCAGAAACTGCAAGGAGAAGGAAGGTATAAATGTTTTTATTATCTGTAAAGCAATACATTATAGCTTGAGAACAAAACTATCATATATTTGTATGGCTTCCTACCTATGAGAGTTCTTTTATTAACAGATATTTGCCATGCAACATTTAGGAAAAATGAACATTTGTGGGCTGCAAAAATCCAGGTGAAGATTAGGTGGCAACAAAGGGTTTCCTGTATCTCTTAGCTTCCATTTGGTGATCAACTAGATTAGGGCTGTCAAACTTGTGGCCTGTGGGCTGGATGCGTCACGCGCTGGCCACGCCCACACCTGGTTTAGCAAAGGGGAAAAAAAGTTCCAATACATCACATGACGCCATCGTGACGATGCGAGTTTGACACTCCTGATCTAGATTGTTGCAGTTTAGATATAATAGACCTAATTTACTTACGGTATTTGGGAAACTCAGCCAATTCTGGATAAGTGTTAGCAATTCATAGCTTATAAGCTAGATGTGTTGTGTAAACTAAAGCTTGGCCATGTGCACAGAACATAATTAGATTTAATTAGCTGAATATTGAAAAGATGTATTGCTCCCAGATAAAAAAATATAACAAAATTTTATAATTACTTACTAGAGACAGAATTAGAGGAAGAAATTGTCAAAGGGAATATGATAGCCTGGAGTAGGAATGTAGGACGTAATATCATCTTAATAGAATGGGAGAAGGTTTGGACTAGAAATAATAAAATCACAAAATTGGCAGTCTACAAGGAAAATGCCTATAAAATGTTTTATAGCTGGCATCTTCCCCCCTCGAGATTAGCGAAGATGCACCCCAACATGTGTCCGAATTGCTGGAAATGCAAAAAAAGGAGGGAACATTCTTCCATATGTGGTGGTCTTGTATAGATATTGGCACCATATGTGCTGGTCTTGTATAGATATAAATATTGGCAAAAAATTAGAAAATGGTTGGAGGAAATAACAATAGAACAGATCGAATTCAAACCAGAACTCTTTCTATTAGGGATCTTTAATAAACAATTCCCCCCAAAAGTGAAGTATACAATAGTACATATTTTGATAGTGGCCAGACTGGCCTTTGCATAATGTTGGAAACAATCTCATATTCCATCAGATGAAATGATTATTCAAAAAATACCAAGTTGTGCAGAGATGGACAAACTAACTTTGGCATTAAAAGGAAAAGACACATCAATGTATTACGACAGCTGGAACTGCTGGTACGAATGGATAACTCAAAGATCGATTAAACAATAAAGGGCAAAAGAAGATATGTTATAATTGTAGTAGTGACTATATATAGGATTAATTGTACAGAGGGCATAAAATAAGATTGAAAATAAGGTCCCACAAACTGTCGAGGATGGAACTGTTTTTAATTGTTTTCTGATTTTTCTTTCTACTTTTCTTTCTTTGTTTCCTTTTTCTTGCTCACATTTATGTACATATTGTTTGTCTATTTTAATTGTAAGATTAATAAAGTTTATTTAAAAAAGAAAAAAAAAGACATATTGCTTTTGTGCACAGAGTTTTGCCTGTTAAAAGTTCTTTTTTAAATCATTATTATTGCACTTTTTAAAGTTTTATGGACTCTCTTCTCTTTTGACTCTGCTATCCCAATTTTTGTCTTATTCAGTGTTAATGCCATGCAACTTTTGCTTTTTATCCCTATATTTTTTTCATTTATTTGGAGGTCATCCAATGGCTAAAAAGGGTCTCGTAGCTGACAATATTTAAAATTATACATCATTTAAAAGGAACATGACTGTCCAGAGAAAACCACATAATAACATCCAGAAAAACTGTAGTGCTTACCAAATAGAGAATTGTCAATATCTGAAAGTACAAAATAGTTGAATATACAGAAATTGATAAATGAATTTCAGACACATAATGTATATAATGGTGAAAATTTTTATGGGTTAGCTTCCAAAGATTTCATTACCAGGCTAGGCAATGGTAGGATTCAACCGATGTAACAACCGGTTCAGTGAGTGATCCCAATGACACTTTGAAAATTTTGATTTGAATTGTAGCTTTAGAATAGTTTGAACAGGAAATAGTATTTGAAAATTTCTCTTCTGGAGAAAGAAGCTTCTGAAGTATTTCTAAATACCTCAAACAAATGACGACTGTTTCCTATCTTTTAATTGGCACTACAGATAGTGCTCGACTTACTATAGGAATTGAGCCCGGAATTACAATCATAAGTCGTGCCAGTCATTAAGCAGATCACCATATGACTGCAACTGATTTGATGACCTTTTTTTTTTAAAGAAAACTTTATTGAATTTTATTACCAAAAAAACATTAAAAAGTATATAATTCAATAACAGCTGTTTGTGGTGCATTATCATATAACAATCATTTGTGCGATAGTGATAGTTTATACATAACTATATTCTTATTCTATCTATGTTATATATTTAATAATCATCTATCCTCAGTCTGTCTCCGATCTATCCAATTGTACCATTGCTCCCATACCTTATAAAATATTGAAGACTCCTTATCTTTTAAACTCAACATTAATTTATCCATTTCAGCACAATTCATAACTTTTTGTATAACCAGTTCTTCTACACATGTGAATGACTGTTTCCAACACTGAGCAAAAGCAATGCTGGCCGCAGTCAATATATGTAATAATAAGTATTTTGTAATCTTTACATATTTTTTTTTGAAGATCCCCAATAGGAAGAGCACTGGTTCTAAATCTAATTGTTCATTGGTAATTTCCTACAGCCATTTTTGGATTTTAAGCCAATATTTTCGAGCCTCTGGGCAAGACCACCACATATGATAATATGTTCCCTCTTTTTTTCTACATTTCCAACATGTGGGATTCAATCAATTAAAATAAAGAAGAAAAATAAGAAGTAAGAAAAATCATTCAATAACAATAAGAGAAGATATTAGATTAATAAATGTAGGGTACTAGAGAGAAAGTGATCAAGAGATAAAGATATAGACAAATTAGAACTATAGAAAAAGAGGTAAAACTCCTATCTATTAATATAAATGATTTAAACTCAAAAATAAAAAGACAAAGGATTCTGACAAAGTTGATAAAACAAAATGTAGATATTGTTTGTTTACAGGAAACACACATTTTGAAAGCAAAGGAAAACTATTTAGTCTGCTCCAAATTAGGGACAGTGTTTACGGCTTCCGCAGATAATGAAAAAAAAAATGGAATAGCAGTGTATATTAAAGAAGAGATAAAAGCAACATTATTATTCGCAGATCCCAAGGGAAGGGTTCTGGCAATAGAAATACAGATAAATTTGAAAAAAATCTTATTGGTAGTAATTTACGCTCCTAATGTTAACCAAATAGAATTTTATAAAGCTTTATATGCTAAAATTATTGAATTGGAAAGGAAAAATATTTGTATTATTGGGGATTTCAATGCTGTAATAGATTATCAAAAAGATTATAATGGGGGAAATAAGAAGAGAAGGGAAAAAAGGAAGAGAGAATTACCTAATATTTGCGTAGAAATGATTAAGGAATTAAATTTAATAGACGTATGGAGGAAACTAAACCCAGATAAGAAACAATTTACTTTTTATTCAAACCCCCATCATTCATGGTCGCGCATTGATATGGCATGGATGAGTGGAGATCTAATACAAGATGTGACAGAAGTAGAAATTATATCAAAACACTTGGGCAGACCACAACCCTCTTAAAATTAATTGGCAGGGTAAGAAAAAACCAAGGAGAAGATGGACTTTAGACTCTCAACTATTAAAAGATGAGGAATTTATAAAGAAACTTAAAAAAGAATTAAATTTCTATTTTAAAGAAAATAATAATTCAGATACAACTATTCAAAATTTATGGGATGCAATGAAGGTCGTTATAAGGGGAATTATAATATCTTATACCGTACAAAAAAATAAAGAAAAACACGCTCAGCATAACAACCAACACCAAACAATTAAGAAATTAAAAACTGAATTACAGGAAGTACCACAAAAGATTAAAATCCAAGAACAATTGATTTTTTATAAACATAAACTCAATTTAATGGAACAGGAAGAATTGATTAGAAATTTGAAAATAACTAAGCAAATATATTTTGAACACGCAAATAAGCCTGGCAGATGGCTCTCTTATAAGCTCAAAAAAGAGAAAGAGAAAATAATTATTTACCAATTACAAGATGAAAACAGAAAATATCAGCATACAGTAGAGAAGAAAAAGAGATTGTATACAAATATTTTGAGAAGCTGTATAAAAAGGAGAGAGTAGATGAAGATCAGATAGGGAAATATTTAAGAGAAAAAAGTACTCGTGAAATTAAGGATGAGATGAAAGAACTGTTGATGAAGGATATATCTATAACAGAATTAAAACAAGCAATTAGAATCCAGAAAAGTAACAAAACTCTAGGCCCTGACGGCTTCCCAGCTGAATTTTATAAAGTAATAGAAGAACAGGCAGGACCAATAATGGTGGATTTATTTAATGAGATATCAACATCTGCTAAAATGCCAGACACATGGAAGGAATCATTAATTTTGCTAATCCTGAAGTGGGACTCAGATCCCTGAATGATACAAAATTATAGACCAATCTCTTTATTGAATGTTGACTATAAAATATTTACTACTATTATTGCTACCAGATTAAAGATAATTTTGAATGAATACATACACCCAGATCAAAATGGATTTCTCCCAAATAGACAAATTAGAAACAACTTAAGAATAATAATAGATATTCTGGAATATTATGAAGCTCATCCGGGGGAACAGGTAGCTCTTGTATTTTTGGACGCTCAAAAGGCTTTTGATAATCTCAATTGGCAATTTATGATACAACAAATTTATGATATGAATTTTGGCACTAAATTTGAGAATATTATAACGGCAATTTATTCAGTACAAAAAGCAAATATAATAATAAATGGAGAGAATACTTAAACTATAAATATAGAAAAAGGAGTATGACAAGGTTGTCCATTGTCCCCTCTCCTCTTCATATTATCATTAGAAATATTAGAAAGAGTGAGGCAAAATTCTGAAATAAAAGGATTAAAAATCAAAAATGAAGAATATAAATTGCAAGCTTTTGCAGACGATATGGTCTTTATTATGGAAGATCCAATAGAAAAAGAATCAATATTAATTAAGGAACTAGAAAGATATGGAGCAGTAGCGGGATTAAAAATTAACAGACAGAAAACGAAACTCTTAGTAAAAAATCTAACAGATCTACAAATAATAGAATTAGAAAGGGTGCTGGGACTTCAAACAACAAGGAAAATTAAATATTTGGGAATATGGCTGACAGCACACTGCAAGACGATAAAGGAAAACAATTATAATAAGCTATTACAACAAACACAAAAAGATTTAAAACTTTGGATGAAAATGCAATTGTCATTATTAGGAAGAATAGCAGCCATAAAGATGTCTATATTACCAAAATTTCTTTATTTATTCCAAACCATCCCAGTTAAATTAGATAAGACCTTTTTCGATAATCTCAATAGAATGACATTAAAATTCATCTGGCAGGGTAAGAAACCCAGAATAAAAATGAAATTGTTACAAGATATAAAGAGCAGAGGTGGTTTTGGATCACCAAATTGGGAATTATACTATAGGGCAGCAGCATTAGTTTGGCTAAAAGACTGGATTAATTTAAAGAATAAAAGAATATTAGTTATAGAAGGTCAAGACCTTCAAAGTGGGTGACATGCATTTCTTTGGGAAATAGGACTACAAAACAAAAATATTTTTATAGACATTTGATCAGAGATTCGCTGATATACAATGGGATCAAGGTTAAAAAGAAACATTATATAAAAATCCCTATTTGGCTATCTATAATGGAAGCGATGATTCACCCAAATAACCTAAATCTGAATAAAATGTTAAAATATAGAGATTTGATGACCTTTTTTATGGTGATTGTTAAATGAACCTATTATACTTGATGGGTGGCTTCTTTTGCCATAAACTTAAAGTGGGATAGCCGCCGTAACTTCAAAATTGGGTCATAAGTAGCTCTGGGGAGGACTGCTGAGCAACTGGTCGTACGTTGAGGGCTATCTGTATATAGATTGTGTTTAACAGTTTACAGTGTATTATGCACACCTGCACGAAGGTAAGCATTGTAGCTGATGGAAATACAGTTTCAATTAAAATAACTGAGGTATGGTATTGTTATAGTATTGTGACTGACACGTATGCTGCATACACTTTATAGTGGATAAGATTGATTCTAAGCATAAGATCCTGTTTAGCTTGGGCTGGATCAGTATCATTGTGGCTACACCAGGAGAGATCTTGTTGGAATGATCTCCTTAGGCATCATAATTTTAGTGAAAAGTCCAAAATGAGGCAAAGATTTCTGAGTACAAAACATATTGACTCATGTCATATTCATTTGCTGCTTAAACCTGCTGAACTTATACTGTTTCTACACCGAGGGAAGTGTTATCTATTCACTACTCAATTTAACTCATGATGTAATAGGTTTAGGTTCTCATAACTCCCAGTCAGCGTGCCCATTTGGAAACTGTGGAATTGAAATTTAATATATGACAGAATGTATACCAGCTAAATTTATTTCTACTCTTAGTAGAAGTGTTGAGGATTTGGAAAACGCAAAGAGTTGGTAGCCAAGAAACAGATAGAGAACAAATAAATAAATAAAAAGAGGCCTCATTTGAGGTACAAATGATCACGCTCCAATTATAGTATCATATTTTGGAAACATTATGTGAAAACCGAGTTGTCTTTAAGAAGTTTCTAATGCTGAAGAAGGAAAGAAGGAAAGACAAACCAGCAGCAAGAAAAATGGAGTCAGTTAAAGTGATGATTGGGGCACCATTGGAAGATCTGAAGAAACAGATTGGGGGTTAAGCATCCAAAAGAAAATCTGTTTAGGTTATAACCAATAGTCAACATTAACTTGATGATGTATAAGCAATCAATTAACTGCTTGTCAACATGTTAAATCTATTCAAACGCCATATAAATTTAACACAAATGAAAAATCTGCAAGAGCATTTTCCACCATTATCATCCAGATATATTGGTTAAATAAATTCTACAATATTCAGCAATATTTAGCGGGTGAATGCTGAGAAGTAGGGCTAGGCCTGGCTGATATTTGCATGGGAGATTTGCAAGAAATTCCCGAGCTGCCAGTTATATGAAGAAATTGAAAAAGCAATGGCAAATTACAATCATGGGTGTGTCTCATTGGGGGAGCCTTACTCCTCATTCCTCAGTGCGTTGACTACTTCGATTTGACAGTATGAGATGGTCCAGCACAGCTTCTGAGCATCGGTTGTGAAAGATCGGTCTAAATCAGCGTTTCTTACAACCTGGCAACTTTAAGATGTGTGGACTTCAATTCCCAGAATTCCCTAGCCGCTATGAAGAGTCGAAGCCCGCACGTCTTTAACGTCGCTAAGTTTGAAAAACAACTGCTCTAAATGCTCGCTGCACGAACCCAGGCTGGGACCAAACTGAAATGCTGTAAGTTGTCAACGGAAGTTTTGCCACAATGATGTCATAACAGCAGCTATGGATAATGTACTACTTACTCTGAGGAGCTGAACCGACGTAAGCGCCAGGGGCGCAGGGAAGATAGGGCAGGAGAAGCGGAGCCAGCGCCTCTCCTCCAAGCCTCCAGAGGGCGGCCTTCTCTCCTCGAACGGTCCCTTGACACGAACTGCCTTGTCTGCTCGGTCACGTGTCGCGCCTGCGTCCTAACCTCGGCCTTTTCCCACAGCGTTACGGCTTGCGGACGTTTCGTTAGGCGGCCGTCGGCCTACGACGAAACGGGATACAAACGGCAATCATGGTCAGTACCGGGCCCAAACGAGTCGTGGTGGGGGAGGGAGGGGCCGGCGTTGCATGCCCGGGCTCGGCTGGCTCCTTCTTGGTCTCCTGCTGCCTGGATGGATTCCGATTCGGAAGTGGCAGGCCCAGCCGCGGAAGCGAGTTCCAGCGTGGCCTAATGGCTGCTCTCGCTGTCTTTTAAGTTGCGAGAGCTGCTGCCTCCCTGAGCTTCATTCAAAGGGTCTCCCGAATCTGCCTTTCTCCCGTTTTGCTTCTCTTGTTTCTCTTCCGACCTAAAGAGTTTCTTCCTCAGGGCCCCAAGCAGCCTTTCTTCCTTAGCTTTTCCCTCTCTCCCTCCCTCGCTGGGAAATTATGGAGGGTGGATAGTTGAACCTTCTTTGGACCGAAGCTCTCGAATGCATGAAAGGTTTCCCAAGTATGTACAGACGTGGAATTGGGCTTGGCTTAAGCCAGAGGTCTCCAAACTTGGCAACTTTAAGACTTGTGGACTTCCAACTCCCAGAATTCTCCAGCCAGCTGGCTGGAGAATTCTGGGAGTTGGAAGTCCACAAATCTTAAGGTTGCCAAGTTTGGGGACCTCTGGCTTAAAGAGAGAGCTGCCATCCCTGTTGCATCTAGGCCTATGGAAGGAATGAATGAGAAATAATAAGGGAGTCGACTTGGTGTTGTTTAATGGTTTTGCAGAGGAGCCCTAATTACGAGCCCTTCTCCTAGATAGTTTTATTGTTTTTTGTTTTTTTTTCCTGAACAGCGTCTTAAGTTTCCTTGACGTTTGCTGGCTCTGGATATCTGTGTTTGCTTGTTTTCTACAACACATGGTTAAAAACCGGTTCAGGGCTGCTTCATGCATTATGTGGATGGGGCTGCAGATTAATAAAAAAAAAAAAGACTTTAAATCATTGTAGAAAGCAAGGATCGGTCTGGCAGGCAGGCTGTCAAGCCAAATAAAGCTTGTGTTGTGAGTTTTTGCTATTGCTTTGACAGGCTTTGCTTGCTTTTTGTGTGACACACACATCATTGTGTTCCGCTGGCAATATATCCAGGAATAATTTTGGGAGTAGCATTTTTATTTTTTCAAATAAAAAAGGGTTTCTAGTTAGTCCTAGCAGACTAGGATGTGATATTACAGGCTTACCTTGCTTTGGGAAAAGAGAAGACTGCATCCATTTCATCAGCAAAAATAAATTTAATAGAAGGTGAGATAGTCAGAATAGTTAAGCCTGCTGCTTTTTAGAATCCAGTTCACTGTGAACTTAGTTCCAGCCACAGGCATTTTCCTGAGACATGGGTAGACCGATGGTAGGTACTTTGGGGAAGAGATTAAGTCATATAAAACAAATGCAAATACAAACTATCTTTCATTAATGCGTAAATTGTTGATGGTATATGGGTGGCAATAAAAAGTTTGAATGCTTACTTTCCTATATATGTTGTCAATGCTTTTTTGTGATGATTTCCAATGTTTTCACAGTAATTAAGATAGAATTATGTAAGCATCTACTGTCAGAAGTGAGGTTTGCAGTCCAGGTTTTCCATTTTGCACTTTATTCTGTATTTTCAGCTGCTTGGGTCTCAATCAGACTTTTCTCTCTCTCATAGACCAGCATAAAGCAATCGTGAAAAATCACATCTGTTTCAGCTTCTAAGCTTCCCCCCCTACATTTGATAGATTGTCATACAGATGTTCTAACTGTTTTTTTTTTTTTTTTGTCCATTCAAGGGTTTCGTCAAAGTTGTAAAAAATAAAGCCTACTTTAAGAGGTACCAAGTCAAGTTCCGAAGAAGGAGAGGTCAGCTTCGCTTTTTTACAGAGATTCAATACATTGGATGGATCATGGCATAAAATAAAGAGCATTTCTAAATATATTTGATCTTTTTTTTTCTTATTCAGAGGGAAAGACTGATTACTATGCTCGTAAGCGTTTGGTGATTCAAGATAAAAACAAGTACAACACTCCTAAATATAGGATGATTGTACGTGTCACCAACAGAGATATCATTTGCCAGGTAAGACCATCTTTTGATTTTAGCTATTGTGAAGAACCAATTTGCATATGTCTCTTATAGCAGTGATTTTGTGTAGGAATTTTATAATGCATGGCATCCTTAAGTTATGAGCATCTTTAACCACCCTTTTTCTCCCAACAGTTGATTTTGTTTTAGACTGAAATTATATTCTGAAACTAGAATAGTCTGTGCTGTTATTAATGCTTTTCCTTTAGAACACGGGTGTCAAACTCGCCGCATCACATGACATGTCGCAATGTTTTTCTCCAAGGAGCTGGGGTGGGTGTGGTCTGCATGGGCCACCAGTTAGACACTCTTACTTTAGAAGAAAGTTATATCTGTGCTATTCGGAACTTCATTTGATCTTTTACTCTTGTAGACACACATAGTATATACATTACCAATTACGTTATGTTAAATCGAGATTAATTGCATTCTTTATAAAACAATGAATTGCCCTTCCCCTTTCAAAATCAGTGTGCAACTTTGGGATTGTTTTGGACTCATAACTCCTACATTCAGTCCCACTGTTTAAACAGTGACATCTCTTGTGACTCAGGAAGAGTGCTTTCTCTGTCGCATGGCTTGCCTTCTAAGAATGAGATCCCTTCAGACATTAGTGTGATTCTCACTCACTGAGATATATCACAGATGATCATTCTGAAAGGTCTTGAAACCCTGGCTGTGGGTACGATGGATGTGGCTCCCTTATTAATATAAAGATAGATAGGTAGATAGATTGATTATATTAGACAGGTACTGTCTGGTTTATTTATATTACATATTTTTTATAGTATTCATTTTAAGTTGTGAGCCACCAAGAGTTTTGGAATTGGGCAGCAGCTAAATCTACTTTTAATATTTCACCAGTAATGTTTAGAAAAAGAATGGACAATAGGTAGCCTTTGATCTAAATTCTTCTTGCAGTTGGGCATGGAAGAAGTGGGTGAATGTGGAAAAGGACTATCAAAAGAGAAAATAGACCATATAAGGTATATAATAAGATGCTAGAGGTGAAAACAGATTATAAAGGAATATGCCATCCCTGGATTCCTCTTCTAAAAGTACTAAAAACATACTTTCTGCAAATCTGGAAAGCCACATTTGGATACATAGATAGGACTTTCAGATACCGACCTGAATCATGGATCTATTCCCTGGATTAAAGAGACTCAGTTTGGGAGTATTTGCTGCTTAGAACAATTGCAATAAATGGATTTGAGATGATTCAGTTTTCCCCGTTTTTAGATTGCATATGCCAGAATTGAAGGCGACATGATTGTCTGTGCTGCATATGCTCACGAGCTGCCGAAATACGGGGTAAAAGTAGGCTTGACCAACTATGCTGCTGCCTATTGCACGGGCTTGCTGATGGCCCGCAGGGTATGTATCTCTTGAAGATTACTATTCGTGCCTCCTTATTCACTTGGAAGATCTACAGTCATTGATATGGGGAATGAATTACAAATCAATATGCACCCAGTCTTTCTGTGTTAGTCTTTCAAGTTCAGTGAAAATAATGAATGTGTTACATTAGCCATTTTTATTAGTGAGATAAATGGCATTAATTTAGAGACAGAGCTTACGTTAAATAGATACAGAGATTTATGCCTTGGGGTTAAAAGAGCCATTTCTTTTTTTTTTTTTTGTAACCATATAGAGTTTTCCCATTTTAATCAGTGCTTTACAGGGAGTCTGTTGCACCCCGTAGTGGGGGGAGCTTGTAGCATGTGTGCTTGGATTCTTTATTGGCCTCTCCCAGGTAATTTAGAACATTGTTCAGGTGAGCTTTTGAACTAATATTGGACTGCCATTTTCCGTTGGAAGTTTTATCTTATTGATAAAATAGAGATTTAATGTGTATGTTTTTGTGTTCTATATTTTATGGCATTTTATTGTATTTTGCTATGTCTTACATTTTGAACTTCCTGGAGTCTTGACAGAGGGGTAGTATATAAATGTAATAAATTAAACATCTTGAAAACGAGCGAAAATGACATGTTATGGCTTAATGAGATAACCAACTCAAGGACACAATTATAGAGAAACCTTGTTTTAAAGGACTGCTTTGGGAGAAGTATTATAATAGTGTTTTGAACTGTTTATTATGAAAGAACATCATCCTGGCAATGTTGGTTATCCGTGATAAGTGGTGTCATGATGTTGCCATTTTACAAATTGGTATGATTATTATTCAAATAAGGTAAATTGCTGAGGAAATATGATCCAGTGCTTTTGAAGTCTGCTGTAGCAGAATCCAATAAATCATTGTAAATCAAACTTCCATTGTTGTTCCTTAAAAAGTATAGTAGCTTTTTCAGTTTTACAAGGGTGGCAAGCATTGCACGTCACTGTATAACTGAAGTGTGAACTACTTTGTCAAAAGGAAAACTTAATATAGGCTGTTGTTTGCAGCTCCTGAATAAATTTGGTCTTGATAAGATCTATGAAGGCCAAGTTGAAGTGACCGGAGATGAATACAATGTAGAAAGTGTGGATGGACAACCTGGTGCCTTTACTTGTTATCTGGATGCTGGCCTTGCTCGGACGACTACTGGAAACAAAGTCTTTGGTGCTCTGAAAGGAGCTGTGGATGGTGGTCTTTCCATTCCACACAGGTAACTTCTCCCCTTCTGAATTCAATTCACATTCAGGCAATCATTTCGTTATATGGGTTTTCTCTCTCTCTTTATACATTTTTGAATAAGCTCTTTTTATTGAGGCTATAACTGTCGCTTGTATTCTGTTGTGGGGTTTCGTAGATTTTTTTTATCTAAAAAATTATATCCATTTTTTTAATCCACCTTTATTATCTTTATAAATAACTCAAGGTGGTGAATCCTCCTTTTTCCTACCACAACAATCTGGTTGAGGTGAGATGAGCCCAGAAAGAGACTGGCCCGAAATCACTTAGCTGGCTTTCATGCCTAAAGTGGACTAGAATTCACAGTCTCCCAATTTCTAATCTGGTGACTTTGCCACAACACCAAACTAGCTCTCTGTTGCCATCGACAACACTTTAAGCTATTCTCTGGAGTGGACCCAGTACTTAGTTGGCGTATGTAATTCACCGCTAAAATCTTAACATGAACTGGATGCACAAAAGTCTGCTTCTCTTTTCACTTGGATTTTAGTAGGTTTTCTGAATTAAAAGATTAGTAAAATAGGATGACGGTAGCATTGTACAATAATCCCATTTTTCGTGTTGCTATTAACTGGCTACTGTGTGATGATATCCCACTGACTGAACACTCTGTAGTTGGTCCTTGGCGTGTGTATGATTGATCTTGGTGTTTCAAGACGGGACTGATGGTGGCTGAAACTCTTGAATCTGGCGCTCCCCCCCCACCCAAAAAAAACCCCACCCCACCCCTTTTTGGAATCTTAACAATGTTACGTTCCACATCTTACCGAGTTTGCTCCCAGAGTGTATAATGCTCAGCTCTTTGTTTCATAGTACCAAGCGTTTCCCTGGTTATGACTCAGAGAGCAAAGAATTCAATGCAGAAGTCCACCGCAAGCATATCATGGGCCAAAACGTTGCAGATTACATGCGATACTTGATGGAAGAAGATGAAGATGCTTATAAAAAACAGTTCTCTCAATATATCAAGAACAATGTAACATCTGATATGGTAATGCATCTGTTTATATCAGTCCTTTAATTACTGCTTAGCAACATACCATTTCACTGTAGAATTGCTAAAGCAAATTTGTGGGTCACCAAAACTTAGACCTGATGTCATTGCTGCATGGTTACATATACTCTTGAGCATGGCTTATTTAATAAGTGTCTAGTCGATATATATGATATTGACAGATGCACCTCAACAGTGCGACTGCTTACTTGTTCGCAATGTGTGCGTGATTTTTGGCACATCTTCTCTACTGGCTTGCTTTCTGCTTTTTGTAAGTTTCCCTCCATCTTTCCCTGAGGTACTCCAGTAGCTGTTGGCTTTTTCTTGCTGTTATTCCTTCTTGCCTCAGAATATACTTTGTTGTCTGGAAAAAAACACAGTTTGGTTTTAATCAGGCATAAAACAATTGTTTTGGTCCCTGCCTGGATAAAACATGAATGTTTCAGTTTGGATATGAGCCACTTGAAACCAGTTGTTACATGCATGTATCTGTGTATAATGGATTTTGGGGTTGTAGATAGGGAAGCACTGCATTTGACTTTGTTGTAATGCTCATTTCTCCTCTTCGTTTTTGTTTTCAAGACAAATGTACTAAATATGTAGCAAGTATGAATTAACCTCTAAATTACGTTGCACAGATGGAAGAAATGTATAGAAAAGCTCATGCTGCAATACGTGAAAAACCGGCCCATGAAAAGAAACCTAAGAGAGAAGTTAAAAAGAAGAGGTAAGATGAGCTTTTTTTCCCCCTAAGAGGGGTTCCATAGGAAACATGTAACTGGATATTAGTGAAAGAATGTATTGACATTGAAATATATACACACACATATACCTCACATGTTATATATATGGAAATATAAGGAATATGGAGAAATTATATCAATGTCTGATCATAGCAAAAAAGGCTCTAAGCACCAGATCATAGAAGCAGGGGTCTACCACATTAGATAGGTCCCAAGGTACAGACTGTGCAGAGAGACCACAGAAACAGTTCAACACATAATGGCAAGGTGTAAGATGCAGGCAGGAACAGCATACGTTGGACAGCACAATCAGGTAACTGGCACTGTGTACAGGAACATCTGTATAGAATATGAGCTAGACCAGGGGTGTCAAACTCAAGGTCTGTGGGCTGGATCCAATCCATGCAGCCATCCTGAAATTGTAAGGGGCTGGCCCGCATGTGCACAGGAGGGCAAGTGTTTCCTCACTCGCCCCTTGGCCACCAGTGGCTCCACCTCATGGATCGGGGATGAAGCTGCTACCGCCACCACCAACAGCCTGCTCCTGCCAGGAGGAGGAGGCGGCTCTGGCCGTCCTCTCACCGCATGCACTGCACCAGCCCCACCTGGGTGGCTGGCTCACCTGTCTAGCTGCTGGTCCACGATTCTCATGCTTCCCTGCTTGTTCTGCACCACCCGGAAGCTCCAAGGGAGGGCTGGTTTGTGGGACACAGTGAAGCCTATCTGTAGTGGCCTGCCCACCCATGTTTCCAATATCTGCTTTTTGCTATCTCTCCTTGTGCTATGTTGGAAATCAAGGAAATTAGTAGTAGCAATCTACCTGTCCTATCCAGCCTTAATCTTTCTAGCCTTTTCATTTTCCTACCTCCATCAACTCTACCACATCCTTGGCTTTTTTTAATGGACCACTAGAAATGGAACATTTTGCACATTCCTATCATACAATTATATTTATAAGCTACGTGCAGCCTGCTTGCCTTGAAATTTCTGCTTTTGCTTGGAATATAAGAACAGACTTCAAAACAATGAGCAGTAGTCCAAATATGAACAAAATTTCCCCAGCTACCACAAAGCACAACATGAGGTGGTGCAATTGCATCGTACTTATCATTTTCAGAAGGAAAGTAATTAGTCCCATTACATAGGCATCACTATTCCATTGTCAAACCTCAAAATGAAGCTAATTTGTATTACCAGTTCTTTTGATACAAAATTGTTCGATTTTCCATTCTAATTTGAAATGTATTATTTCATAGAAAAGTGGTATTGTTTTCTGTTGAAACTAATAGCTTTCAGGTTTCTAGAATGTGCTTATTGGGATTCATTCTAAGATCATTTACAAGTCTAGTATATTAAACTGTAACCAACCTAAGAATAGATAAAAAAGTTTAAGAAGTGGAGAACTCCTGCTCAGTTAAATATTACATCAGGGGTGTCAAATTCAATTTCATTGAGGGCCGCATCAGGGTTGTGTTTGACTGGGGGGCGGGGGGCAGTGGGATATGGCCAGCATGACATCACTTGTATCAGGGAGTGCCTGTGGTGGCCTGAGTGCTCTACCAGTGAAAACAGGCTCCTGAGCTCTGTTTTTGGCTGCGACAGCCTCCTGCAACCTTCTGCCAATGAAAACAGCTTGGGAGGGCTGTGCGCTTGCGCACTTCTCTGCTGTTTCCAGGGAAGCCCCATGGGTCAGATCCGGCTCCCGGGCCTTGAGTTTGACACTCCTGTATTAGATGATAGAATACAGCTCTGTTTATGAGAATGTATGACTGTTTATGAGAAGGATGTAATGAGCAGAGACTCATGTATGGGTGGGCAAAGGTAGACATCATCGTCAACTGGAAGAAGAGCTGGTTTGGATGCCTTTGTGCAATTCTATGCGTAATTTTCTGGTGGCGTAGTATCTGACCATTAATGCTAAGGTTGCTTACGTTGTTGGTTCTTTTTTCTTGTTAAGACTTATTTATGGTGGATAGGTTCTCTACTTTAGCAAGAATAACCAAGCCAAAAAAAAAATCTTTTTGCAGGTGGAACCGTCCCAAATTGTCTCTTGCTCAGAAGAAAGATCGTGTGGCTCAAAAGAAAGCTAGCTTCCTTCGGGCTCAGGAACGTGTGGCTGATAGTTAAGATGCCTTCCATAATTTTCTGTGAAGATTTTGGAATACAGAATAAACTTATTGAATCAATGTTGTAAGTGTTGACTTGCTGAGACCGAATTCTAGCGGCATTTGAATTAATTGATCACCTGGTTTCTTGGGTCTCCCTCTTTATGCTTACAGAAGAAGCTACAAATGTGAAGATCAGTCTACCTTCACTGTAGCAAATCCCTCTATTTATATCCCACTTTTCCTTCGGGGCTTGAAGGCATAGCAGTCCTTTCTGTGTTTTCTTCGCAATAGCAGTCTTGTGAGGTAGGTTGGGCTTATTAAAGAATATGATTGACCCCAAGTCACCCAAGAAGCTTTCATGGCTGAAGATTGCAGCTGGGTCTTATTAATCCAACATCTCAACAACTATGTCTCACTGATGCTCAATATTGACATGCTACTAAACCTTCAAACTATTAAATAAAATCCATCGGGTAAGTGATAAACATCTGGGTTATGGTCTCCTTATCAGGGACATCCAAAAACAGACTATGATTGTCCTCTCTAGATTTGCTAGAGATACAGCTTTTCAAATTCCTAGGCACTACATAGCCAGTGACTAGCAATGAATTAAACTAACTTAATGAAATCCCAAAAATAATGTTTTTTTTTCCTTCTGGAATACATTGATCTTACCTTTGGAATATCATTGGAAATTTTCCAAAAATCAATTTTCAGGAACAAGAATGGATTCTGGTGTTGTGGATGTTGTCTGCCCTCTTAGGAATACTGCAAGCCACTTTTTGTTCTAATAAGTCTCTAATAACTCTAATAATATATTTCTCTAATAAGTCAAAATTATAGCTTCAAAAGACTTGGAAACAAATATCTAATCAAATATCTAAACAAATATCAATAAGCCTAACAAGGAATTTATATTACATTAAATTAAGTTTCTATTATTTTTGTAGAAATCGGGGAACTTCTTTAAAATAGCCTTGATCATGCTTCAGGCTTGTTCCAGACCGTATTTGTTTTTCTTTTAATATATCCTTATAATGTAAATTAAAGAGTTCCAATCTCTTTATTGGGATTTTGAGAGAAAGAAATCTCATTTGCAGGAGTTGTAGTCACGTATTTTTTTTATAAGCAGCTGCACTTTTGCTCATGTTTCCTTTTTTAAATCACTGTTTCCATATTAATATTTAATACTGATTTTTCTTTTAATAAACTTTGCTTTTATATAATTCTTGTGAAATAAGACAGTGTCTCAAGGGATTGGATGTGGGAGGGGAGGGCTGATTCACTCTTGCTATACAGTTTAACACAGGATGATCAGGCGGGCACGATTGTAGAGTAAGGAAATGATCCTGATAGAAATATGACAAGCCGTTATCTAGGGAAAAGGGGCTAAAATGTGAAATCCGGAATGAGGTAACATTCAAAGGCAGATCAGGCAGAGCCCTCCTAATTCATTGAAGTATAAGAGAGAGAAGATTGGGAGGCATGGCCTGAGCAGTGGTGGTGTACAATACAGTACTGCAGGCTACTTCTGCTGACTGCCAGTTGCCAGCAGTTCGAGTCTCGCCAGCTCAAGGTTGACTCAGCCTTCCATCCTTCCGAGGTCAGTAAAATGAGGACCCAGATTGTTGGGGGCAATATGCTGACACTGCAAACCGCTTAAAGAGTGTGAAGCTGTATATCTGACTTATAAAACTAATACCAGCCCCCTAAGTAAGCCAGACCATGAAATCATCTCTACTTGAAGGATAAAACTTTTATCAAGATTGGCTATAATAGAAGGTCCCAGGTTCTGTAGAACAGTGGTTCTCAACATAGGCCATATGGCTTCCTGGAAACGGAGGCACCGAAACTTTAACTGCCAAGTATTTGACCAAATTGATGAAATCCTCAAACTCATTCTCTATTTTAGCAGCATGCTTACTAAAAATCACTAGTTCACAATAAATATATTAATGAAAGCAGCAGTCTGTAATAAATGCAGTTCTATATTCCAGCTAACAGCAATTACGGTGGTACCGTACTTAAAACTTTGTGAAACCTTCTAAATTTTTTCTATTTCTGCATAAATTTAAATTGTGATCTGCTCTCCACACAACTCCTAAAGCCAAAGAACTCATTTAAAACAGCTAAGTCTAAAACATGCGTGTTCATTTATTTATCGAGGAAAATGATCCAAATTTATGTACGTATACGGTTTGTTTATGTGAAAGTCTGGAATTATCAGTTCATTTGAAGGAGAAATAAGAGGTGTTTCAATGAATAGGATGATGATCGGGTGTGAGTGTAGGAAGTCCTGCCTTATTCAAAGGACAGAATTCTGGGTAGTCACCATCAAAGGCTGATCTTCACAACACCGGTATGAGGAAGTATGTAATAGTTTGAAAAAGATTTCTGACATTTCATGCTCATTGTGCTGGAAGAATTAAGAAAACTCTTTCCAAAAAGCTCCACCAGTATATTGTCAGGCAGATCATGCACAAATGAAAGCAATTCAATACCACTGTTACCAGGAGTGATTGATCAACTAAGATCACACCAAGAGTAATGCTTGTATTATTGAGGTCTCAAGGAACTTGATAACATGTAAAGAACTAAAGGCCTTTCTTGCATTGGTAGATGTCAATGTTCATGAGACCATCATCAAAAGAGCACTGAGTAACAGTGGTCTGCATGGCAGGAATGCAAGGAGAAAGTCATTGCTACCCATGTACATAAACCATGTGGATAAGGCAGATGGCTATTGGGAAAATGTTCTAAGGGCAGATGAGAACAACATAATTTTACTTGAATGACAAGTATTACATTTGGGAAAGACAAAATCAGGATAAGTACTTTATACCTTCTGTGATGGTAGCAATATAACAGACCAGGATGGTTTGCCATTGATAAATCATTCACTGATAGAACTATGAATTCTGAATTGTGCCAGGAAATTTTAGGAAAATATCAGGATATCTATCAGTGAACTTGGGCTCCAGGGAAAGCAGGGTGTACAGCACGACAATCCATGTATAATCAAAGAATGGTTAAAGCAGAAAAAAAAATGTTTTGGAATGGGTTGTCAAAGTCCATACCTTAATCCTAGAGAAATCTTGTAGGAAGCAGGGAATTCATGCAAGGAAGCCCACAAATAACCCTGAATTGAATCTATTCCATAAAAGGAATTGGTTAAAATTCCTCCAAGCTGATGTTCAGGACTGACCAACAGTTATCTGAAACATTTAGTTGCAGTTACATGAGGGCACACCGGTTACTGAAAGCGAAGGTTCACATACTTCTGCCACACATAGTATAGCTTTGGATAATTTCTCTCAAATACATGAACTATAACGTTTTTGACTTAATTGTTTAATAGGATTCTCTTCACCTAGTTTTGGGCTTGTGTGGAGAACAGATCACATTTTAGGTCATATTAATGCAGAAATATATATGTTTATTCTGGGTACTTATGGGAATCTCTTAAGTTGAAACTAAATAGAAATAATTTAAACAATACAACCAAAAGAGGAACAGAGGTAGATGCAAGCCTTTTGTATTGACTCATAGTATGGTACATTACAATAACACGATTAAAATCAGCCTCAACTATAAGATCTAGCAAGAGCATTAATTAAGTATAACATATGCAGGAAAGCAACCAATGGCAATCCACGAGTGGCGTGGATTGACATAAAGCTGTTTCTGCATGCACAAAGGGGGCTTCAAACTGTTAATGGAAATGGCCTCAGCAAACTGCAGGAAACGAAAGTTCCGGTGCCACAGTAGAACTTTAAACGCAGAGTTTTGATCCACCTGGTGACCCATAGTGTCTCACAATGGCCGAAGAGGGCATTTTTATGGCTATGATTTGCTATTGTGGTTGCATTACTCAAGGCTGTTTGGACCCATGTCGGAAGATACACCTTTATTCTGAAAGCCAAACATCTATCAGTTCTGCCAATGTAATAATTATCTCCGCAATTACAAACAAATTGGTAAACACAATGAGTTTTGGAATAGAAATGGCCAATTGTGTAATAGTCAAGCACCTTCCCCGATCTCTTCCATCACTACATGAAAGTTTTAATCTCAAGAGGAAAGCAGAAGCACCCTATTTAGGGTGTGTCAAATTTTTCAGTTTCCAAACATTAGGGGGTGCTCAAAAGTTATGACATGCCTTGGGGAATTGTAAAGATATTTTGGTTACTTTAATATAATTTAGATGTGCTTGATAAGTAACTACATAAATATAACTTTTTAGCTTTTTTGTTTCACATCCCATTTCTTTAATCTTTTATTGCATTATATTGACTTTTATATAAAAAAATGAATGAATGCAACTGTAGCCCAGCCTATTTTGCTAGTGGACAATAAAGGGCTATCTGCTGGAACAGAGAATCAAACAAACTTGTCATCTCAACAGATTTTAATCCAGCTTCGGGTTTTCTATTCCTCAATCATTCTGCTTTGCAGCAACCAGACCGGCAAAATGAATCAAATTCAATCATTATAAGTATCAATTTTTTTTGTTAGAATACAAAAACTACAAGCAGAAATCAGTGTTTTGGACTTATTTCAACATACCTCAGTCCACTAAAATTGTCATACTGATTTGTTTCTTATATTTGGAGAAGATAAGGCAGGCACACGTTATACAGACTCAACTACATAATCAAATTGAACCTTGTTCAAATTTACCCAGAATCAATGAGCTCTTGCTATCTCCAGCAATAATTATGCTTATAATTAATGCAGTGTTTCTACCCAACATGTATTACTATCAGAAAGAGGAAATAGTTCGTTTATTGTAAACAGTTCATATTTAAAATAAAAACCTGAAAGTGGTATAAC
This sequence comes from Bungarus multicinctus, assembly GCA_023653725.1. Classification (NCBI taxonomy): domain Eukaryota; kingdom Metazoa; phylum Chordata; class Lepidosauria; order Squamata; family Elapidae; genus Bungarus; species Bungarus multicinctus. The sequence continues at coordinate 49,890,026 of CM042842.1, read as the reverse complement.
AGCAATCAAAATAAAACACAGTACAAACTGCATCGCTAACAAGTTCCATTATTCCAAACTTTCAAATATTTTTTTCTCACTGAGCAATGATTGTTAAATATTGACATTCAGACTTACTCACCATGGATTTGCTTATTAAGATTTAAGAATGTTTACTGGTACCATTAATAAATGCTCTCTCTGTCAATTTAAAAGCAAAGTGGACATTGTGCAATAAAACTGTTAGTAAAAATATTTATACAAGGCAAAAATATACAATACCCTAAAGCAAATGATGTCACGTTTTATACAGGGAACAATAGTTCTTTTGCCTTTATAAGTGCATGTTTAACAGGTTAAAAAAGAATATTTTGTTGATTTCAAAAAGTGAAATTGTCAATAATTGTTGTCATTTTCTTGTTTTATTAAAAAAAACTGAATCAAGTCAAAAACTAAAGGTGAATTAGTGTCAAAGAGGAACATGCAAAAGTATTTCAGAAGAGGTCTGCTAAACAACTATGTTGAATAATGTAGTTTAACTAGCTAGGTGCTAAATAAGATTCCAAAGATTATCCATGTGTGATCAAAGTTGCCATTTCTTTCTAGAACTGGGGATTATGGTCTGTACTTTTGAGAAAAACATACAACAGAAATGGAAAGTACTACATAATATTTTAAAAAAACCAAGTCCAACAAGGGTAGTGGTGAACACATGTATCTTATCACTGTTGTATTTCATTGTTTTGTAAGCAATGCCAAAACCAATATTCATTACCTTAAGACGAATGCCACTTTAGAAATTAGCTCATCACATAGTATGAAAACAAACCTATACATTCTTACAAAATCAGTGTGAATGTAATCTAGTTTCCAAAGTGCATATGGTGAAATCACAATAGTTTGATGGTTAAAGAAACAAATATGATTACCTCCCAATAGGAATCTTCCACCTTACAACTACAATACTGATATTACTTCAGAACAGTCATACATAGAATTTAACTGTTGGATAGGCTTTCTTTTGGTGAGATTGTCCATTATGATTTAAATACTTTGCTGATAAAAACAAGGACTCAATTATTTGATTGCATTAAAACTGTGATTTGGACAAACCAAAGCTTAGGGATTTCTTCAAATTCTTACTTTCAATTGTATAATGCTTAATACTTTTTAATAAATCTGTTCATATAGTCCAACTGATTACTGTATTTCATATTGATTACTGATTTCATATTGCTGCTAGTGTGTGTGTGCATGATTGTGTGTGCAACTTATAAATCCTTAAAAGCTAGAATGGAACAGCTATTTTTAACTAGGAGATTAGCAAACTTACTAACATTCAATGTATGTATGAGGTAAATGTGTATACAAATGTAAAAATCTAACAAAAAGTTCTGGTTCAAAAAACTTCCATTTTAAAACATTTTCAGTTGTCACATTAATTTTTTCTAAAAATTACTATGGTAATGTGCAAATTCTGCCATGCTAAAATTAATAGACAATCCCCAAAATATTATTTTTAAAAAGTAATCTAATAGTGATGGATTCTTCAGATTGATGACTGTAAAGAAACTTCAGAATTTTAAAAATCACACTTCAGATCTTTTTAAAAGCACCACAATACATTTTGTAGTTTTTTGAGGGGAAGCAAGAACACAAAATAAAGGTATAGTAAGTCAAAGAACACAAGGAAACTTCTTATCATGTCTGCAAGGTGGTAGCTTTGGAACAAGAGCAGATCCCTAGATGCAAAGAGTTCCTCATTTACTTGGACTAAATGATATCAGTGTTTAGGGACATAGCTCTTTCCCTTGCACACATTTAGTTCAGATGAGAAGCCTGTCTGAGTCACCAGGAATTCTTTCATAAAGTAAGCAGCATTTACAAAAATGGCAGCTAAGAGTGTTTTTTAAACCAATATTCCACAGTCAACTTCGCCCATCCTGCTCCATTCCTTCTAACTTTTCTCTGTGCTAAAGACGCAGGGCAAGTAAAGCCCAGAGAACAAAACTTTCCCAGGGAGCAGACTGATACGTGGGATGTTATCAAGAGGAGATATTAATTAATACATTTATTCAAAGGAGTTATATGGCTGCCCAACCTCTGTACATTAAGCATGGACAGCTCAAAAAACCAGGCAGTAAAAATGAAAAAAATACAGATAGTCCTCGGCTTACAACAGCTCATTTAGCAACTGTTGAAGTTACAGCAGCACTGAAAAAAGTGACCTATGACCGTTTTTCACAACTTACGATTGTTGCAGCATACCCATGGTCACGTGATTTACATTTGGATGCTTTATAATTAACTCATATTGACCCGTGGTTCATATTTATGATGGTTGCAGTGTCCCAGGGTCATATGATCATTTTTTTGCAACTTTCTGACAAGCAAAGTCAATGGGGAAGCCAGATTCACTTAGCAACCGCATTACTAATTTAGCATCTGCAGTAATGCGGCAAGAACAATCGTAAAATGGGACATAAGTCACTTAACAAATTTCTCACTTGGCGACGTAAATTCTGGGCTCACTTGTGGTCATAAGTCAAGGACTACCTGTAAAGCCACCATGAAAAAACAGGTCCTAGAGCGCTCAAATACACACTCCTCCCTACCTCGCCATTTGCAGTTCTAGGACTCCAGCCATGCCCTGAACCAACCTCAGCTCTTCAAGATGTTCCAAAAGGCTAGATGGATGGAGGGTTTGCTGGATCCGAGTGGGAGGGTCTTCCACTGCCAGATGAAGCAGCTTTGCTAACTGGAACTGCCTCATGATGCAGAGGTTCTTAGGTAGCTCTCTTTAGCTGTTATTTAGAAATGGAAGTGTGATTGGTATTTTTATACTGTTCTACTTCAAGAATTCCCAGTTTTTAATCACTAACTTGTCAGGGAAAAGGGTGGGATAGACGTCAAATGCTAGATTTTTTTTTTAACATTTAGGAAGCTGTTCGGTTGAATACATGTGAGTTTATAAATTTTATAGAACGGATTTCCTGGGATTATACCAAATGCTCTCTCCATATGTATAAATTTGACTTTTAGTAAGTTTCTAAAGAAATAGAATGAATACTAGCAACAGAAGGCTGTTATGAAATATCTTAAGCCAGTGAAGGGTAAAAGTGTTACAGGGAATTGGTATTCTTTCCAGCCAGGAGTGTTGTAGCCATATGGCTTCAGTAGTCTGACAGGCATACATTTTAAGTACACATATAACTCTCTTCAATTGGGGAAAAACATGTCTGAAAGAGAACAGATAGAAGATGAGGATAACAATGTTTGAAAAATTATAAAGTATGCTTCACAAAAAGTGGTCAGCTCCTACAGCAGCAACTGTATCTTATTCTGAGACGAAGCACCTAAGAATCATCTGTATGAGATATTTTCTTCCACAATAGAGTTTTCAAGTTATTGAGTATTAAGGAATGTTCCATTTCCATCTGATTGGCTGAAACTTTCAGGGCAATGCAAGAGTACAGTTGTTTCTCTAATTCTTCATGTATTTCTAAAGGAGCCCCGAGAAGCAGATAGTCCTTAAGCAAATGGCACACCTTTGCTAAATTTGGCTGAATTATTTCTGTAGTACATTTCATTTTACTTTGGTCACATACAGTTCTACAGTCTGAGCCATATACACAATCCAGGTCAGATTCACAGTGACGATCTTTAATAAGTTCTTTTAAATTCATTTCTGGCACTATTTTTCTCATATCCAACATTTTTAAGTCATATTTATCATTATAACCCAGGTTTTTGGCACTCATATCACACATAAGAAAATTTCCATATGGTCCATGGAAAATGTCTTCCACAAATTCTAGGAGTCCTATAGCTATTTTTGCCTTTCTGGGCCATGATGGAGTAAACCATTGATCCATACTCCTTCTGAAACCAAAAGGAATGAAAAGTTCAAAGATCCACGGAAGGCTTATTCCAAAAAGAGAGGTATATTCAACTTTTTCCATCACATAAAGATCTCCACAAAACCCCAACAATTTGGGAGTGTGTTCTTTATCCTGGAGAATTACCATGAGCAGGAATTCATTTAACTGGAGAAGTGCCCATGCTGACTTTGCTTCTGGCAAGGAAACACGACCATCTTTATTCCCATCAGCCACAGTCAAGATGAGATTAACCAGTTCAGGAAGATTTCCTTGTTCTCCCAGTTTTGCCTAGAAAGAAGTCACATGTATATGTTGAAATATCAGTGCACTCAGTTCTTATTTTTAATTATTGCTTATTGTCAGGTGAATTTTCAAAGAATTTAACAAAATAAGTATCCCTGCAGTGAGATAACCTTAAGCTATGCAGCAGGTTCACATTTACTAATATTGAAATTTATTACAAATAAGTGTGTTTAAAGGTAGCTACTTTACAAAATATAAATTGTATAACTATTGAACAAACCAAGAATGTCTCTTGAAACAACTGCAAGAAAATGAACTACCAATGCAATTTTAATACCTCTACTTAATCCAAGACTTAGCTATATTTAATAGTTATCATAAGAGTGTTTAAACACTACAAATGGAACCTTTAAAATAATAAGAGTAGTAACAGGAAGACTGTCAACTGAATTGCAATGGCAGTTTCTTATTTGTAATAAAGGAGAGCCAACTTATAGCAGGATCATAATGGGGAGGCAGAACTTAAAAAGTTCATTTAATGCAATCCTTATAAAACTTCCCAACACGGTCTTAAATTTTATCTAATGATCTTGCCACAAGTATGAAATAATTAATCTGTCTTGTATCATTACTTTAATCTCAGTCATCATCACTCCAGGCAATGGAGAAATAATATACTTACTTTAAAAAGCCCATAGACCATCTCTTTGAATTTTTGAACAGTAGTTCCTCTAGTTGGTTTATCAAACAGAATTGCTTCCTTCCTTGGTTCTAGTTCAGTTCTGAGATCAATATGAGCAATTTCTTCCATCTGGCATTTTATAACTCCTTGCAAATTACCCCATTCTCCTAAGTACATCTGTACAAAATGGAATAAACTAATATTATAGGTGGAAATTTATCTTTAACACCAATGCCATCTGTAATTGGTACTCAGTATTTCACTGACTATGATTATTTTCAATAATATGAACTGGTTTTCTGGATAACAAATCTTAAAATGTATATGCTATTTATACAAATATGGTATTTATAAAAGGACTGTAGCTGATAAATGCTAATCTAGAAGCAGCATTTCCACTTCTGCTAAACTACTACTTATATGCTGTGTTTATATAAAAATGCCACATGCTGTCTTTAAAAGTACTAAATTTAAGTGAATTTCAAAATATCAGATGAGCAGTTGTCCTTGATTTATTCATTCTTCTCCCTTGAAAATCAGACATTGAAATAAGGCAACCTGAAGTGATATAAATAGGTGAAATGGGAATTTAAAGTTTATACCATTATTTAAATTATTTTATACAGAAATATTTTAATGCATTTCATTACAATGATGCTAGCTTCTTCACTCAGCTTTTACAGAGATGGAAATAAAATACTACTGATAAAATATAATCTCCATTCTCCATTCAAGATGGTTGTATAGTGATATAGAACATTATTCAATAGTCGTCATCAAACACTTTTAACAATACATATTTTTTTGCCTGGTATATAACATGGAAGAACAAATGCATTTGGTAAGGATATTCTGTAATTTTTAGTAAATCATGGCTGATAAACATTTAAAATTCATACACTATTGTACATTTTGACATGTACTTTAAATCACTACTAAATATACACTTCCATTTGATTTATGGCACTAAGAATCACAAAATTTGACATTTATTTTATTAATATTTTACAGTAACAGATTTTAAATGAAAATCTAGATGATGCTATTGCAGCTTCAAATCAGATGTGATTAAACAGTAAGACTCATTTCAAAAAATCTACAAGTTGAAATGAGTCTTACTGTTTAATTGGGTCCTAACATTCCTTCCTATTTGTTAGGAATTGGGTTTAACATTCCTTCCTATTTGTCAATTTTCCCTAAAGAGTCCTTTTATCAAGTCCCTTTGCAGGAGATGATTTTGCAATCCTCAAAATACTATGATGGATGCAAGCTTTAATATAGTGTGGTAAGCTTTAGAGATTGGGGAGCTACATGTTATATTAAGTCTTGTGTGTAGGAAACAGGGGCAAGATTAATTTGTCATAACATCACTAGATAGGACTGATCTTTTCAACCTTTTAAAAATAATTTGCATAGTGGGATTTTAAGGATGAAATGAATGACTTAACCCTCTGTATGCTGAAGATATTGCTTTTAGCCCTTCCTTATAACTTTCCCCAAAGCCAAACTTTCAGTCCTTGGATAGGAGGCACTACTATTCTGTGCTGTTGATAGCTGTGAATACAGGTAGTTCTTGACTTCAGTCCATTAACTGAGAGCTGAATTACAGTTGTTCAGTTGCACCAGTTAAGCAACCATGCCCAAATTTATAACCTTTTTTGAAGCAGTCATTAAGTCTATCACCACAGTCATTAAGTGAATTCTGCAATTATTAAGTGAATCCATTATCCCCAATGGGTGAGGGGTTTTGTTGGAAACCAGAAGTTAACACCAGTTTTTAACAAAAAACACATTATAAATTCTGGTCATGTGACTATGCGATGCTGCAAAAAGGTATAAATGCCAGTTGGTTACCAAGAGCCCAAAATGTAATCAAGTCATCATGGAAGGAGAGGGCAGCCCTAATTCAAATCTGAGTTGTAAGTAGCCCTGGGGAGATATGCTGCAATGTTGTTAAGCAACTGGTTGTAAGTTGAGGACTATCTGTAGGTATTTTGTCAAATTGCTGGATGTTCTGGCATTTCTTTTTTGTCATAGTCCAGAACCGTTCCATGTCTTGCATTGTGAAGGGGAAAAGAGAATTATGTAGAAGGGTGGGGGGAATCTTGGGAAATATGAGAAGGGGAAACATAATGCCCTACATTCTCCTCTATATTACAAAATACTTGATTAAGTCAATTCTTTATCATAAAACACTATCAGCAATTTTGCATGGATTCTGTAAATAACTAAGCAAATTCAGTGCTGACTTTGGTTTTTTAAACAGTTCTGTTTTCTATGAGATTTACAAACTAGTATACCTTAGAATGACTAGAATGCCTGTGTTTGCAGCAATCACTATATTTAGATGGATCCAATTTTAGGGGCCAAATGAACCAGCTGAAGTCCTTATTAGGAGACATTAATCACTGCTCTCTGTAGGTTTTTTATCTTTAATATATGAAATCCATTTTCATCTATTTTCAACTGAAGCATTATTTAAGGTAAAATTACACAGTATTACCATTCCATGTTTTTTTCTGAAATAAAAAAATAAATCAGAGTATCATACCTGATTGTTGGGTTGGGTTGACAAACATTTTCTGAAATAAAGTGTTTGTCTTGTACACAGGCTACTACATGCTGATCCATCAATAACCCCACTCTTGTATTTATCACACTGGAAAAATGAAAAAGTATATGTGAGAATTGCTATAATTTTCACTAGCAGCAAAATCAAAAAATGTTATCATATAGCTCCTTAAATATAGATCTCTCAGTCTATGTTCTCTGATTCACTATTGTATTCCTTCACATAATTCCTAAACAATACATTTTTTTTCATCTCCAGTGAACTTGATAACTTCAATAAGTAAACTACATCAGGTATTTTTTTTCTAATATTATTTCTCATGATGACAAAACAAAAACAAAGAACATAAACTACCATTATACCTTATTAGACAAGTGTAACAGCAAAAGTTAGTTAACTCTATCATAACATTTCTCTCATATTTAATTTATAAGAAAATACTAGGCGAAAGAGCCAGTCAGGAATACCAACAAACCTGCTTTTTAAAAAATATACTTACTATTATTTTCTTGCAGTCATGCCCTCTGCAAAGTTCTGTGTAAGATGAGTACTGAACATAAATAATCCAGCTGCCAATAAATACTCCTAGCCAAGAGAAGAAGAGATATTTCATCCGCATATAAGAGAAGCGAACCTTGAGACAGAGAGAGACAAGTGGAAAGGGAAGAGTTCCAGTCATATTTATGATATTTAAGAAAATCTTAGTTCCTCTGTGCTAGAAATGAAGTATATAACAATAAAAAAGACTTCTGTTTCTCTCTTCCTTAGAATTTTAAAGAGGCAGGGAAAAAAAAAATCTAGGGAATAGACTATCTTCTTTCATTCTATGATTTGCCCACAAGCTATCATTCATCCCACCTGAAATCAATCAATCAACATATACACACACATGTATGAATCATACACCTGACTCTGAGCTTTATTCTCATTCTGGTACTAACCCAAGAAGTCTATCTACCCTAGAATACACCAGTGATCCCATAGCACTCTTTCATGCCCAGATCTAGCTTATATGCATGTCTTGACTTCCCTTTTTGCAATTCCAGGTTACTCACAGAATAGCATCATACCTCCTTTCCTATTTCTGTTGTAGGCTTCATTCTCCCACTCAGCTGATCCCGAGAGCATTTTTTTGTCCCTCAATTAATCCTTATTGTCATTTGCCTGAACTCTTCTATTAACAGTAATAGACTGAAAATATGAAATGGAAGAAAGGACTAAGTTCAACATAAAAGTCTCTTCTGCAGTCGTGAGTAATGTACAGTTTGCCAGATTGCTTCTCCCACTTTCTCCTAATTTGAGATTGTCCGAATTTCTTCATAATATTGCTCTTTTCTACAACATAATTTGGACTGGGATTCTCCATGTTTTGCAAAAGAATAGCTTATAGTAACCTCAAACTGCATGGCTAATGTTAAATAACGGTTGTAGTTAAAAATCCAAGTAATATCCAAACGGTACCCAATTTTTGTAAATATATAAATTAGGGATAGTTGGACAGTATGCAGATTTGTGGGAGAATGAAGCAGTTATCATGCCCTATTATTTGCGCTTTTGGCTGGGAAATCTAGTGCAACATGGCATGCTTATATTTTGTTTAACTGTACACACAGAGAGACACAGAGACACACAGGAGTCAAGAGTTCAGATATTATTATCCACTGTAACCTTCTTAGAGTCTTCCACCATTGTTTATACAAGTTTCCCTTTCCCAGAGAAGACATGTTCACTTTGCAATCATTTTGCTTCACACAGTTAGAATTTTCTGCAAGATGCTGCATAATTCCTGTAGGATATAAGGATTGTTTTTCTTTCAGCAAGTAAAACAAATAGTCTTGGTCTGATTAATAACAAAAAGGAAGGCTGGCTTAGAAAGAGAAGATATTAAATTTTAAGTGAGCTAACCTCTGGCTCTTTTATTCTGTGTCAGAAACAAAAATATAGGCTACTGATCTATCAGATTCAATAGGCCTTTGGATGATAGCAGGCCCCAGAATAAAGAGACATGAACAAAGTTTTAGGTAGGATGATTTCAAAAGGTAGCAGAACCAGGGGTGGGATTCTACCGGTTCAGACCGGTTTGTGTGAACCGGTAGTTCCAATGATCATTTGGACCCACCTACCTGCCCCTGCCCTTTTCCTGTTTTTTATTTCCTTGTTTTTGAGCACAGCTGATTCGCAAGACAGAGAGGCTTGCCGTGCATCAGCTGTTTTACTCACTGGGGCTGCAGCAGAAGGTAAATCTTATAGCTAAAAATGGTCTTTTGTAAATGCTGTACACATGTGTGAAGCGCGCGCTCACCGAACCAGTTGTTACATTGGTTGAATTGCATCACTGACCAGAAGTATTTGTAATCCTGCTGAGTCGTTGCTAATTGTGAAACATGATTTTGCAAAGTATAAATATATTTGGACACAGAAGGACGAAACCACGAGAAATAAGGAACTGGAAGTAGCTGGTGGATAGAGGTTTGAGATGTACATGGGTATATGTGGAGACTGTCAGTAAGAAAGAACAAAGAAGTAAATTTGTGAATTGTCTCTGGACTATAAGTTGTGTTATGATGGCTTTCATATTCCAAATTGCCCATGAAATAAACCTCTGATCTTAAAGTAAGAATTATTGTGTACTTCTTTATTGGGATATTTTTATATCATCTGAAATCTAGCAGGAAGGCAACTAGGAATGTTGCAGAAAATGTCATGCTATTTCTGATTCATTCTTTTGGAATCAGTGTTTCAGGATAAAAAACATCCAACTAAACAAGACAAAGATGATTCAGGGCAAAACTTGCTTATTCCTCATTAAAAAACAATTCCTAAAATAATCTTCCTATCTTTCATAGCTATCAAAGTATAACATGTTAATTGCTAAATAATGCAGTTACTATATCTGTTTTTATTAGAAGGAAAAAATACCAGAAATTAAATCAAAAGGGGAAAACGGTGGTTTTATTCACTGCCTGGCAACTGCTAATGTTAGCTCTTACCTTCTTACATCAGAATAAAGTTTCAACTGTGTCACCAAAAAAAAAATAGTAGTTTTGTTGGCAGATTTTGGGGCAGAAGCAACATTAAAAAAAAACAAACCAATTAATCTTGCTTTTAAAAAAGACCAGTTTTCAATGAGGATCTGTTAAAAAGTTTGAAAGAGCAGGCAATAGCTAGGAGTTAATTAATTGCTCTAAAATTTTGATTTCCCAATAAAATACAATGTTATTGTTTGAACAATTGGCTGATGGGCAACTTGAATTGCCCACACAGAAAAAAATGATTTATGATTCATTACATAAAAAGGAATTCCTTTTAATTTTAAATTTTCATTATAATAAATTACAAAAAGTGATATTAGTTGCATAAAATAATAAATGCTCTATTTAAAGAAAATGAAGAGGAATAATAAAAAGCCAGGAACATTGAAAATACAAATACATTCACATACAAAGCCAAAAATATCATAATAGAAAATAAAGCAATTTAGTTTTTAAACAACAAATTAATCTTTGCCCTTGTAGAATTATATTGATAAATCTGTCCACTGCACTGGCAAAAAACCAAAAGGGTGAAAGAAAGCATGTATTCTTCAATCCAGTATTTTCAGTATGCAGCAATAGTTTTTTCCAGCAAAGGAAAACATTTTCTTGACTATGCAAGACAAGTTGCATAAATCCAATGATCTTCATTAATTAATATGTTTCAAATTGTCAGCATATAATTTGTATTAATATATGTGAAATTATTTTTTTGAACAATATGAATATATGTTTGAGTATCAGCCCAAAACAAAAGTATTAGAATAAACTCAGATTATACAGATAAAATCTCCTCAAATCTATATATATAAAAACGAAATACCACACACATATCATCACAAAATCTCCAGAACTGTAAAGCCTACAAACTTGAAATTTGGCATGTATGTTCCTCTTGGCTTCTAGGTGCTAAGAAAGGATTTTTCGACATGACCATCAGAGCATTAGTATTTCATATATATTAACACACTCTGATGCTAAGGAGTTCTACTCTCACTCCCCACCTGAAAAGAAATCTGTTCCAAATGCAAAACACAAGCAGAGGAGAGGAGTTTCAATTTCAGTTTTACAGCATCAAGCAGCTTTAGTACAGAACAGTTGAACTAAGCCACACCCAGGCTCCTTGCTGTTTCCTTCTTGCTCACATAGCAAATACTGTTTCACTTTCCAAACAGCCCTCAACTTTCTCACACAGACAGGCACTAGATGAATACTGATGGATGCTGGTAGGCAGAGGCACATTTTTTTTCTTATTTTCATCCCCCAAAACTAAGCCTTATCACATAGTTTTGTAGCAAAGCACAGGTATCAAGCTAGTACATTACATCTCCAACATTTGCCAAGGAGTCTGATAAAGATACAAAATGATCCTTTGATGAATTAACCTAGACTTAAGGTTGTATGAGACATGTTTAACATTTTTGAGAACTCAAGGCCCATGCTGTATTAAGTTAGGATATTCCTATAATTTATTCTAAAGCTCTTACAACTTTTCAATATCTATTTTAGAAATACTTTTTAGCTTATGAAAGCACTGTAAGTTTAAATTCTTCCAAACCATATTTCATTACATTTGTTTTTGTTGTTTTTAACCATTCAGTTGTGTACAACTCTTGATGACTTTACAGGCAAGTGCAGCTTCTTTCAATTGTTGGATATTCATTTTTATATCAGTTTTGATATTATTCACATTATCAAACCAGCATTTTCTTTGTTTGCCCTTTGTTCTTGTTCCAACAACCATTCCTAGCATCATAACTGAGTATTTTTAAATTCTAAAAATGTATTATACCTTTTTTTAATTTAAAAAAACCTCAATAATTTTGACCAACTAATTAATCACAAATCTAGGGTTCATAACAATACTATCAGATAATGGACTACACTGAGAATCAGCTATGCTGCAGTAGTTAAGGCATCGGGTCAGAAACCAAGAGAGCTCTTGTCCCACCTTAGCTATGAGGTCAGCTGGGTGATCTTGAGCCAATCATTTTTTCTCAACTGAAGGAAGCAGGCAATGACAAATTTTGAAAAAAAAAGCCAAAACACTGCAAGGACCAGTCCAGGCAGCTGCCAAGGTTAAACACTTTAAGGAACAACAACAAAACAGAATGAAGTTAACCCAAATAAGTACACATAAATATAGCAGTTTGTATCACTATAATTATTATAAAAATTATTTGTCCAGATGCATTAACAGATACTTTAAGATACAGTATTACTCTGAATTAAGTCAAATTATATTAGTGTTCCATCTGACTTTCAAAATGAATGATAAAATTTAGGATATTTATCTGTTCTCAAAAGCACACAATGAAATAAATAGGATGAAAGACTGATTTGTGAAGGATTGCTTAGTATCAGCTTCATGGTCATGTTGGAAATTTCTTTCCCCAATTAATTTTTACCATGAAGCAATGGAGAAGACATAGTACAAATGTATTAAGTAATAAATATAATACAGTCCTTTTTAATTAGATATACTTCTCAGTTTAAGTAGTTTTGGGGGCTCACAAGTAACTCAAACAATTAGATTTGTTGTATCACAAAGCTAACACCATTCTCTATCTAGAAATCAATAGATTCTTCTGTAAAATTGTTTAATACCGGTAGATAACATGAAATATTATTTTCTATTCATGATTTTCCACGCACTGCTTTCAAAACAAAAGGATAACAAACTTGCAGAGTAATCAAAAGAGTTGTTATAAGAGAATAGCAAAGAACACAGGTTATTACTGAATGAATTCAATCATTTAGAGAAGAAAGTTTTCCTCTCCCTCTCCTAAATTTCCCTCCCCCCCAAAAAACCCAGTGCTGGTAACTCACATTTTATTATTACAAAGTTGCTCACTTCGTATTCTTATTTTACCTTTTTCATAGATATAAAGATAAATACAGACTAACTATATCCAAAAAATAAGAATGTCATTAGCAAGTTTATTTCTCCTCACTTCATCAGCAGGAAATATTACAAATAAGATTACCCTAAATGTATATTGTTGTTTTAAGGAAAAGAGAGATATTGAAGACATCATTAATTTGAGGTTATTCCTGGTGGTCTATATGACTAAAACTATGCAGTTTTCTTCTCAAGAGCACAAAGTTGTTTGCTATTGCCTCCTTCTCATTCCAATCCAACTTGTAACCCTGGAATGTTTGGACTATCTTCCACCCAAATACTAATCAGACTTAACCATGCTTACTTACCAAAGAGTCAGACAATGTTCAGCAACTGCAGCATCTACAAACAATGCTATTAGGAGTGTAATTCAAGGAGACACAACATTTAAGTACCTAGAGGAAAAACTTGTTTACCTTTTACCCTTGAGAAATGCTAGATCAAAAGCAAGCACAAGTGAAGAGATTATTGAGTACTAAGTAAACAGTTTGTCAGTGCCCCTAACTTGTCTATGATCTCTGAAGGGAGAAATTCATTTCATTTTTTAAAATTTTTGTTTCTTCAAGTCAGTTTTTCACTCCTGGCAACTGTCTGGACTAATCTCTGCAGTTTTCATGGCAAGCTTTTTCAGTGGTTTGCCACTGCTTTTTTCCTGGGGCTGACTGAAAGTGACTAGTCCAACATCACCCAGCCAGCTAAAGCTACATTACATCAAACTGCCTTTCTTCCTTTAATATGACAAATCTATAAAATGTATTGCCCACATAGCAAGGAATGTTGCTTTAACAACATTATCCATATTCTGATAAATTAACTGAGTGCTTACTTCTCACATATCAGGAAGAGTTCACAATCTGGTATGGATCAAAGTATTTATCATTTTTCTTCTTCTTGTAGTGAGAGAGTGAACCAACTGCATTATTTTCTATTAAAAAAGTAAGAAAGAAAATGAGCACTCTTGGGCCACAGATTGAGTGTTCTATTTCCCTGTCTATGCAATTACTATGATTTATAGTTTCATCTATATGCATACACACATTGCAACTCCCTTTTGGCTGTTTATTAGTATGCACTACCTATACATTTTTGACAGATCTGGAAGAAGAGAAACATCTCTTGTATTCTAAAAATACTAGGTTAAATAAGAGACAAAATTATTTCTAATATTTGAAAGATTATGGCGGAATTAAACAGAATATTCAGATCCTTAAAGTAATTCCTCCCTTTCCACCAAACAATTAAAAAAAATTATGTATTTTTATCCAGTTTTTTTATAATAAAAAACTTAAGGTGGCAAACATATAAAATACAATACTGCTTCCTTTTTTTATTTTCCACCCAACAACGACCCTGTGAGGTGAGTTGGGCAGAGTCCATAACTCCAGAACACCTACTATTTCTATTTCTCATTAAAGTTAACTTTTTTCTCCTAGCCTATGGGATTATTATAGATTTGCCCTTTTAATGGTGAGACTGGAAACAGTTTTCAATGCAACCTTTTCCTTTATTAATCTTCAACTGACACTTCATAGAACCTCAAAATATAGCACAGCTCATATATAAGCAATATCTCCATCCAACCGGATTGGCAGTTTGGGATTTTAAGTATCTTCTCCATCAGTTCTTTGCTTGTATTTTTAAAGTTCAGTTCATCAATTGTAGTACCATATAAGCTGAAAGTTGACTTCTATAGTCTGTTGTAGATATTGTTTCTGATGGTCCAAAATCTACCCTCCCTTTCTTATAAAGACCTAAGAAATATGACAATGTAACAGACAAACAGTTATCTTGCTTACATTCTCCTGGTCTCAGTCTCTTCTATTTTTCTTCCTTGAGATTTGCTAGTCTGACCATTTCCCCCTCTCTTTATTTTGGTTTGTTTCTCCTTTTTTCAAGGATCAACTTTTCCTATGGATTTCACAGCAAATCTCAATTTTAAAATCTGCTTTATCCTCTGTTCTCTTTCCTCTGCTGTATTCCTTAATGGTCTTTGGGCATTATGCAACAAATAAGTAACAGATGTGAGCTCTGAAATTAATCAACTTTTTATTTTGATTTTTTTTTTCAAAGACAAATCAAGGTTGGACTTGGCTAATACGCAGAATAGAGATCCCCTGGGAACGTCATGGCTGTAGTGTAGGTTGGAAAAATTGAAAGAAACATCCTAGAAATCAGCAATAGCAACCCATTTCATTATCATTGCCCCCACCCCACCCCACCCCAAAAAAAAACAAACCAAAACCCTACCTACATAAATCCTTGAAGTCAGAGTTTGATTTGATAAAGATTTTACCCTTAGAACAGTTAACTCTTTCATCAGTTACCACCTGGGTCCAATCAGCACTTTTCTTGCAATAACTCAAGAGTATAGCTTAATGGCCCTCAGAGGCATTTTTATAAAGGCTAATTAGGCAGGAAAAAAAGTAAACACCGCATGTATAAATTCTAATTTGGAGTATCTTTTTTCAAAGCAATATTATACAGAAAGGAAATGAGAAACTATAAATAAACCAAAGAGCAATGATGCAATCTGATCACAATATAATTTGTCTATAATATTGTCTTTCAATGGGGCTTATTTTTTTATATGTAAAGAAAAAATATGCAATATTTAAAAAAAAATTGCAGGAATTTGATGAAACAATTTTCTCCAATTGTGAAGCATTTAAGTACAAACTTTCATTGTGATTTATATACCTTATTTGAAACTGGAGCTACAATACATACTTATTCATCATGATATTATCTTGAGTTAAAAAATATTGTGCAAAGAAACAAGAAATAAAAAGAAAAATAAATAGTAACATATAACAGAATGAGATACAGCCAAATCTAGTTTTCAATACCTCATTCATTGTACCTCTCTATACCTTTCTAATCTTGCAAGCCATCCATGTTTCCATCATGTCCAAGCATTGATTTATACAATGATCTTTATTCTGTGAACTTCTCATATTTCCTAAGGATTTCTTCAAATTATCCAACTGCAAGTTTGCTTTTCCTTACTTCTTAGCCCGTTCACCCTTCTTTTATGTATTTGAGTTGTGATTAAGACTTCATTTTCTCTCTATGACATATATCTTCAACACAATTCTTCCATATTATTCACTCACTTTAGCATTCAATCTACATTTATGTATCGTCCATTTATTATTTAACCTGTCGCATTCTTCTTAAATAATCTACTCCAATATTTTTACAAATATACTGCTTGTTCTATTTTTCATATTTATGCATAGCCTGGAACGGTTCACTTGACTTTCTCTATCAAACACAACAACCTTTCTAATTCAAATTAATCTTCAGGTCCACACCTATTCCACCACAGTCTTAGAATTTGCTGCAAACATTTAGATTCTCAGACATCAAAATGGCATCATCAGCATTAAAAAAAATACATGGATATTCATGCTTCTGATCTATGCACCTGTAATGTTACAAGTATTTATATATTTATCAATAATGAAGTTTTAAGTTATTGATATAACAATTAGTGCTGGTTTTGGAAGGGCTCATTTTTTTCATTATTACTGAGCTGTCTAACATAAGCAAAGCTGTCACCTTTACATCTTGTCTATGAGATTTAACTGGCATATTACTCAGTCAAACAAGTTATATTTAAATTGATATGAGTTCTGTTGGGAATGGAGTATTTAAAGACTGTGTTCACTTCAGGACAGTAACTGACTAGTCCCTAGAAAAGACTAAGTCATAACCAAAATCAATAATCTGAAACACTAAATATTTTCTCTCTCCCACCCACCCCATCCTGTGAACAGTTCTAAAAATAGTTTGATTTCAGACCTAACTACTATCTATAGAATGCTGAATAAGCAAAAGATTTGCTGAATAATTCCAAGTTTAAAAGTACATCAGCCTACAATTTAAGCATATGTATTGCTCAGTATTAAAAAGTTAAACTACTCAAAGCAGCTTTTAACATAAGATATGCAATTAGTATAATTATAGTTTGAATCATAATTGTGATAGCTACTGTAAATTTGTTGAAAGTCTAGTCAGAATCTAGTCTTACTATTAAGATCATGGTTACTATCATGGTTGCCATTGTCATAGGCCATTTATATTCCACTTTTCAGAATTTACTTTTGAGACTTACAAAACTACAACTTCATAATACAGAAAATTGACCTCTACATATTTATGAAAATGTTACATGATGATTTTGGTCCCTTTGAGTCACTCTTAATTTCAGATTACTTTCTGGACTGGTCTGTCCAATTTTTTTGGCAAGGTTTATTGGGAGTAATTTGCCATGCTTTTTCTAAGGTTGAAAAAATGTCCAGCCCAAAGTCATCCAGTCTGATTTATACTTAAGATGGAACTACAATTCCCAACCTGTACTTTGGCACCTTAACCTTTGGCACCTTATTACTCAGTATTATTCATTAAAACAATTTAATAATAAAACACACTATTTATCTGACATCATGACTTGAGTTGAAAGACAATAAACAGAATTATCTGGGAGGAATTTGACAGTCTACACTTTCTGTAGATAATTAGATTATATAGAGTTAATGATTAAAAGAATCATCTTTGTTCTAAAAACTGATAGCTAGAACAGTTTTTTCAGGACATTGGTAATATTTTCCCCATAGCTATTAGCTAACATGTCATCTAACAGCATACTGGTTTAGAAACTCTTAATTCGAAATGCATAATCAGGAGGATTAACAGGAAATGATTGATAAAATTGCTTCCACTAATATGACCTTAAATAAATTTCTTCATTTTTAAACTGATTTAATTGCCAAATAGTTTTAATACACAAACTGTTGTATTAGCTCCTTTTAATGTTTTAAGCAATTATGAGATGGCAAACTATTTTAAAGAACAAGTATTTTGTGATATCCGTCACATTCAAATAAAATTACTTCACATTCTCTTCTCTTTTCTGCTAATCCTTTTGGAAATGATCCAGAACACTGAAAGAGAAAGCATGTGACAACACCTGACAAGGAGTTTATAGAGTCCATATTCTGCTAAATAAAGTGTACTGCATGGCAATGAGTTATTTACCATTCCAAATGCATTTCAAGTAGCATTTCTGGAAAAAGTTACATCTCAATAGTTCCATAGAATACCGATATTAATATCAGATTGAGACAAATTGTTGCACATGCACTGAGATGTATTTCGGTATTCTTGAATTAAATGAAAGTTTAAAGCAATCCAATAAATGAAGAGATGGTCTCTTGTTGCATACCACTTGCTTTGATTATTTTTCTCACTATATCTATATATTATATAAATCTTTTCTTGCTGATGGGTAACAAATGAAAAAAGGCAATCAGAATGTCATAATTTTGTTGCAGTAAACCACAAGTAAATACACCCAATAGGAAGCACAATTGAAATTTGGATACAATAAGCTTTAGTATTACTGTATATAAGAAAAGGAAAGACAGAGGTTCCTAGACAAGAATTCTGTGGTAATTGCCAAGATTAGAGGTAGCAAGCAGATCATATTAGGAGTGGACATGCTGGTTTAATACATTGGGGTATTCTAAATATGTATGTGTTATCTTTGTAACACAAAGTATATATATATATATATATACATACATATATACATACATACATACATACATACATACATACATATATATATATATATCTTCCTGTGTCACATAGAGAACAAACTATAATTCTAAAATTAATATTCAGGTTAATATTTCATGAATTAGTATTGAAAAATAAGAATTACAATACTTGGTGGATTTTTACATTTTTAGAAGAGAGAATTACATTTAAAATCTAGATTATCTGAGAATGATAACCAGCATTAACTACAATTAAGCTGAGAGAAATGGGTCTCCTAATTACATTTAAAATAAGGAACTTGATTCCAAAAAGTAAACAAGAGTATTAGTGTCTATTCCATATTTCAAACTTTTAGTCATAGTTTATGGGATTCAGTGATGTATCTTCATCCTATCCTATAAAAGCTGTTTTTTAACTTTCAATATAAATGTTAAAGTAATAACTAATAATCATTTTAAAGCAATCTACTATTTGGAGAAATATTTACTGGCATACAAACAGTTAACAATACATGTTGCTATGAAGAAAGATACAGAAGGATAGATATAGACATTAGTACAGAAATACACATTTGTTCATAATCAATAGTTGAATTCACTTTGAAAAGGAAACGTATCAGATGTCAATCCCAAATTAACAGTATTTTTATATAACTTCAAATTCATAAAAAAGTTAAAATAATTAATGTTTTTACTATCTCTATTTACTAAGCAAATGTAAATAAGCTGTGACCATTTGTTTTATTCACATTAAGTCAATTTTGTTCACCATAGGAACAAATATGTCACAGTGGCTCGATTCATAGAATAGTGAGCCACAAGTTACTAAATCAACATAATGGCTATGAAGAAGTCAAAACTCTCTTCCACCCAGCTGTCACCTTCATAAATCCCTCCCCTTCCTGCTGTAAGCATTAATTTAATGCTGTTGTACTTCAAATTTTGAAGTGTCCTGACTTTCTGCCACCTTAAGTTAGTCAGTGAGAAATTGGGGAACTGCTAAAATGGGTTGTTAGCCACCATTATTTTCATGGGAATGGAAGTGTAAATGAGAAAGATAAGGAGATGGTGGCAAAGCAAATAGCCCTGGAAATGAAAAAGCATCAGGCTTTCAGTTATAGAAGAACTGCTGCAAAATTACTGAGACAGAAATACAGGTGGTGGTGCCATCTCAATTCATATAGAATAAGTGTTAAGCAATGACTGGATGCATGAATATTCTACTATACAGAATAGTCAATATAATCCTAAATGAAATTGTCAATTTTAAAATCAAAGTATTTTAATATGGAAATATAAAGAACTATAGAACAAGTTTAAGCACAAATGTAAATGATCACAAATGATTCCTGTGACACTTCATAAAATTAATGGACTTTTAAAAGTATTTGTGGAGGAGAAGTAAAGCTTGAAATTATGCCAAGGACAGAAAGATTTGAGAACAAACTAGGAGAGGGGAATGATGCAGACATTGCCAAACTAAATAAAAGCTGTGAAAATAAAGGGTGCATTTTATACTCTGAAAAGCCATGATACAAAGAAACAAAAGCTATAATAATTAGCTACTTTATTATGTCTCATCAAAACAAGTGTGTTCCTTTTTTTAAAAAGTGGTTGTTATTCATGTGTAAATGATTGGAAAATGTATGCACATAGTTTTTTAATAATTGCATAGACATTCCCTCTTGTCTAAACATATACACCCATTATGCAACTCTCTTTCATGCTAAGCAACTTTATGCAAAGTGTAGAAAAAGTATAAACATATGTTTAAACCATGTGCAAATATATGTGAACTGAATCTGAATACAAAGCATCTAACATAGAAACAAGATTCAGCTCTTGCTCAGAGCACAATATAGATTTGTTAATGCTCTTTATTTTTAGAACATACAAAAGCAGTATTAAAGTTATTCTGCTACTATATTAAGGACATTTGATTGCCCTTGCATATAATTACACCATCCTCTTAAGGGATGTGTCGCACAAACCTCTTCTGAATCCATTCTATTAAAAAGGAGTTGCTCATTTAAATTTCCCTGATTTTTGTTTAAATAAAGATAACTTTTAAAATAAGAGAAAACAAGAATGAATATTTTTCACCTTTATTTTTAGAGTGGAATGGGAAGACTATGACTTTTCTTCATCTAATGCTGCAAATTTAATCTCATTTGAATATTTTTTTTGAAAGAAACACTTTTTACAGAGCCTTTTACATTTTACCCACCCTTCTTCATATCTTATTTGAAATAACTGCAAACGCTTTTTACATTATTTTTACGCATCCCATTTCTTCTCTCCATGTCTAATATAGATTTTCTGTATAAGTACAGCCAAAGTAAGTATCTTTTAACATGTACAAAAATTTCCATAAAATAACAAGAACCAGACTAGAAATCAGGAGACTATGATTTCAAATCTCACCTTAATTATGAAAGCCAGCTGGGTGGCTTTATTCCAGTCACACTATCTCACCCCAACCCACCTAACAATGTTGTAAAAAATAAGAAAGAAAAGAAACAGATAAAATAAAAAATAAAATAACCTCAACTCTACCATGCTTTTAAAAAACCAATAAAACAATATACAACCAAATAGGTACGGTCACTAAATATATATTGTATTATGTTCATGCTGCAACCATTTTGGCTGGGGTGAGTTTGTAAACCCTTTGACTATAATTCAATAGATTTTGGGAATTGCTTGTTTTATGCTTCCAGAAAAGGCCCACAGAGAATTTTGACAAGCGTGATTGACTAAACTCTTCACAGAATTTTTGTAGATGGTTAGGCTCTTTTCAACAGTAAATCTAATAAAATTATCTGAAGAATGTATTCTTGCTCTCTAACAATTGTAAAGCTTTAACATTAAGTAACAGGTAATGAAGTTAAAGCACAATGAACAGAAAATATATTGCCTTCATGATTACATCTTTATTTAATATAGGAATAAATAAACAGGAACACAGCCAAGCCCCCACTGCCTCTTCCCCGCTTACATTTTCTAAAAGGCTAGCACTTCACCAAGGACGTTTTGGCCCTTTTTTGTGTGTGCTCGTTGCTTTTTAGCCTTTTACAATATTCTACCACCGACCTCCAGACGCAACCCGTCAAAACAATATATCTTCAAATCCTAAGGATGCCAGCTACCCTCGGAAATGTTTTCAATCTGGCAATCGGTAGCAAATCCTTTGCTAAATCCCCAGGAAGGCTTGACTGGAATCACTGAGATAATCATAGTTGGAAAGACTTTTTTCAGCAGGAGGCATCACCAGTTCACAAACCTCCCAACATAAACCCGAAGCAGGAGAGGGAAACGAGGAGGAGGAGGGAGAAGTAGGACTGCTGGGTTGAGAAGTGGGGGCGGGTGGGGAAGCCTTTTAAACGATGGCTTGGGCCCAGGCCTAGTTAAGGATTCGCTTACCTGCTTCTTCCCGTAGTTGCTGACTCCCCCTCACCCACCCCAAAAAAGAGAGGAAGGCTCGGGAAGTCCTGAGAAACTGATGGCGCGGATTCCTAACCGCCGGGCGGCATTCCTCTGCTCGGGCTGCTTCGCCGAGCAACGCGTAGCCAAGGATCTTTCGCAATTCCTCCCCCCGCCCGCCCCACATCCCAACCCCCAATGTACACACATCCTCCTTCATCTTCCCATCCCCGAGCGCCTATCCTCTCCCCCCGCTCACCTCGCTTCCCCATTCACGGCAGCCTGGCCCACGCCTGGCTGCTCCCAACCGCAGTGCCTGCCCCGTCGCCGCAGCCCCGTCCGGCTGGCTCGCCTCAGCCCGTGTCCCGCTTGGACACCCCCCCCCCCCCCCCACTTCTTACCTGCCCGTAGTAGGGCTTCCTGAGCCAGGCCCCCGCAGAGACCCTCCTCGCCATGGCAATGGCACATCCCCGCAGCGGGCTGCAGCAGTCGGAGGGTTTTGCGTCGCCCGCTCGGCCAGCAGGACGGATGGCCGGACGGCCTCAAACGAAAGCGGATGAACGATGGCCCGACCGGCGGGCTGCGGCTCGCCTCAGCTCGCCTAGCCAAGAAAGCAGCAAAACGTGCCCGAGAGGGGCGGGCGGCTCCACTCGCGTCTCTCCGCCCCGCCCCCCCTCCTTTGGCAACTGTCACAAAGCGCGGCTTTCTCGTGGGCCGAGCCTCAGAGGGGAGGAGCCGCCGAGGATCAACTCCTCGACCCGAGGGAGGAAAGGAAGCACCTCGGCTGCTTCGACCGACGCGCGAAAACCCGCCTGCGCTCGCCTTTCTGCTTCCCCCTCATTCTCCTCAGATAAATAAATAAAAAAAGGGAGGGAGGCTTCCGGTTCTGGAGGGCGGCTTGGTGGCGCGCCGCCCAGAATTTATCCGGCTGCCTCGGCAGCGCCTTTGAGCCCTCCAGGAAGGGGAGAGGGTTTGGGAGTGGGGTGGGGGGCGGCCTCCTTCCAAGCTGGGAGTGCTGAGCTAAGCTCTGCCGCTCTGCAGTGGGAGGGATCCTGCCCACCCGAGGGAAGAGAGTCACGAAGCGCGTGGAGTGGGTGTGAGGGTCAGGACCTGGGGCTCGTCGTACCCCGATATTACTCAAGCTGGAGCCTGAGCTCTGTAAGATCGGGAGTTATCCAGGGGATGAACAAGGCAGTGCCATGTGCTGGTGGTGGTAAAGAGAGAGCCATGCGTGGAGTGGCGTGGGCTTGCTGAAGGTTGCCGGGATGTTCATCCTAGGACTTTTCTTCACTATTTTTCTTTTTTCTTTTAAAAGTGTTATGTGTGTGTAGCTAAATCGGGACATGCTGTGGTGTACGGGTGTATTGTATACACAACTCGTAATAGTTTAACTTGGAAGCAAATGGCGCTTAATTTCAAATAATGCATTTAGTGTCTCGGTGACATAAATAAATATCACTTCGTGATGCCATGTACAAACTGGCTGGTGCGGTTTAAAATGTCAAGTGAATGTGTTTTTTGTTTTTAAGAAGGATCAAAGGCAGGTTTCACACATCCATTATAGATTCTGTAGTATTTGCTGTTGTAAATATGTAATTAATACAACTTAATTGTATTGATATGACTTGGTGTAGTTAATTACTGGATTATCCAACCGCAAGAGGCCAGGCAGATAATAACATTTAAGAAATCCAGAGAAAGTGACAATTTGCTTATGGTGAACAGACTGTGAACTAGCCTTTTTTTAAATATTAAAACATCATCTTGGTTTCCCAATTACAACCTATCTAACCCTCCACCCCAAAACTTATCAAAAATTTCTTAAGACTACTGCAAATCTGATTTATTTTTGGTGGGTTGACAATTTATGACATCCACTTTCAAAACAGTATTCTGGCCCTTGTACATTGAAAGTGTGCTTGTGTGTAGAATTCTTTCACTATTAGTGAAATACTTCCATTATGAGTGAAACAGATAGATTAAATCCAGTATTCTACAATAAAGCAACTCCCATGATTCAGTGTATCTGCCTCCTTTTGAATATACTGAATGAATCTGCTGGATATCTGTCATTTGTGCTTTCAAAATACATACCTAATGGAAATCCTTGAATAACTGCTTTCTTCTGAAAATAAATGTAGGCTTCTGTTTCACTCCAACAATTTTCCATTAATAATAGACATTAGGATGATTAATCACAATATACAACGGAGAAAAACAATGAGAGGTTTACTGATAAGTGAATAAAATTACACTCGTTTCCTTATATGTTCACGGGCCAAGCTTTTTACATCATTAATAAATACAATTGACACTAGCAATTCACAATAGGCTTTATGTACATTAGCAAGTCACAGTATGGTCTCAGTTTAAATGTCTCTCTGAAATGCAATATGAAATATTTCTTGCTTTTAATAAAGGTTCATCAAAGGAGAGAAAGATATTCATGTTAATTTAAGTATCAAATGTGAAGTTCAGCTTAATATAACCTTACTTACAATCTAAGAAGAAATACCCTTCAATGAGAGTTTCCTTAGAGTGAAGTTTGACTCCTGGTTTCATGAAGAGGTCATGTTCTTTTCTGGCAACAGGATGGAAGAGGTTTGCTGTTACCTTCCAGAATGTTTTGTTGACTTCGGAGACTTTGGGATTGCTTGATGGTGGTATGTATGTATTTATTTTTATTTTATTTTGTCAAGCGATTATTAGATAACGGGTCTAAGTATAAACATGGTTATGAATACATGAAATGGATACGAATAAGAAAAAAAAGAAACAATAGGACAGGGACAGTAGGCATGTTGGTGTGCTTATGCACGCCCCTACAGATCTCTCAGGAAAGGGGTGAGATCAATAGTAGACAGTCTATGGTTAAAGTTTTTGGGGTTTGGGGAAGAAACCACAGAATCAGGTAGAGTGTTCCAGACATTGACCACTCTGTTGCTGAAGTCGTATTTCCTGCAATCAAGTTTGGTGCGGTTAACCTTGAGTTTGTATCTATCGTGTGCTCTTATATTGTTGTGGTTGAAGCTAAAGTATTCATTGACAGGCAGGACATTACAATATATAATTTTATGTACTATACTTTGATTGAACCGAAGGTGGCGTAGTTCTAGGTTGTCTAGGTCTAAAATTTCAAGTCTGGTGGCATTTTTATGCTGATGATAGTCAGCTTTACATCTCTACCCCAAACCACCCCAATGATGCTGTGGAGGTTATTTCCCGGTGTCTGGAGGCCGTATGGATTTGGATGGGCAGGAACAGGCTTTGACTCAACCCTTCCAAGACTGAGTGGCTGTGGTTTCCGGCGGCCCGATATAGTCAGCCGAAACCATCGATGGCTATTGGGGAAGAGATCTTGGCCCCCACAGAGAGGGCTCACAATCTAGGCGTCCTCCTGGATGCACGGCTGTCTTTAGAAGATCATATTACAGCTGTCTCCAGGGTTTTTTTTTAATCAGGTTCGCCTGATGCGCCAGTTGCAGCCCTTTCATGATCGGGACGCCTTATGCACGGTCACTCACACCCTGGTCACCTCCCGCCTGGACTACTGCAAC
The DNA here is from genome assembly GCA_023653725.1 of Bungarus multicinctus. NCBI lineage: Eukaryota > Metazoa > Chordata > Lepidosauria > Squamata > Elapidae > Bungarus > Bungarus multicinctus. The sequence goes on along the minus strand of CM042842.1, from coordinate 49,864,191 downwards.
GCCCTCTACATGGGGCTCCCTGCGGGGAGCACCCAAAGGCTTCAACTGGTGCAAAATGCGGTCGCGTGGATGGTTATGGGAGTGTCAAGAAACTCCCATGTGACGCCTCTCCTGCGCGAGCTGCATTGCTTGCCAGTGGCCTTTCGGGTTTGCTTTAAGGTTCTGGTTTTGACTTTAAAGCGCTCCATGGCATCGGACCAGGTTACTTGCAAGACCGCATTCTGCCAGTAGTCTCCCACCGACCGGTGCGCTCTCACAGGGGGGGGTCTCCTTCGGGTCCCGACAGCATCTATGTGCCGCCTGGTGACCTCGAATAATAGGGCCTTCTCTGTGGGGGCACCCGCCCTTTGGAATGGGCTGCCTCCTGAATTACGGACAACCACTGACCTGAGGGCGTTTAGACGTGCTTTGAAAACCTGGCTCTTCGAGCAAGCCGGCCTGGGCTGATTTTAAATTGGGGTTTTAAATTGGGATTTTAGAATTGGCTTTGTATTTTAACTATTGGGGTTTTAAGGTATAATTTTAGTAGAAGCCTTGAATTTAATTTATTTTTAACTTTTGTAATTGGTATTGTATTTTATTTGGCTGTGCACCGCCCTGAGTCCCTCGGGAGAAGGGCGGGATATAAAGCTGATATAAATAAATAAAATAAAATAAATAAATAAGGTATTCTGCTACGAGTAGAGGAGTGGAGAACTCTTCTTGTGAAATATTTCTGGACTTTCTCAATTGTATTAATATCAGATATGTAATGCAGGTTCCAAGCTGATGAGCTGTATTCAAGTATTGGTCTAGCAAATGTTTTGTATACTCTAGTTATAGAGTGATATTATTGGAGAAAAAGCTACTCGGGATTAGGTTAACAACTCTTAATGCCTTTTTGGCTATGTAGTTACAGTGGGCTCTAACACTTAGATCATTTGAGATGAGTACTCCAAGGTCCTTGACAAAGTTTGGGTCATCAACAAGGTCTTGACTATTCAGCTTGTTTTTTATTTTCCAATTTTTTTTGCCAATATGTAAGACAAAGCATTTATTTCTTGAGATTTGAAGTTGCCATTTGTTTGACCATTCTGACACATAGTCGATGTCTTCTTGAAGGATACAGTATTGTTGGTGGTGTTGAATAGCTGTATATCATCAGTAAAAAGAACGCAGTTGCTCTTAATATGACCACAGAGGTCATTTATGTAGAGTATGAAGAGAGTTGGTCCTAGAACACTGCCTTGGGGGACACCACTGTTGACAGGTACAGGATTTGATAGGACGCTCCCAATTTTGACCACTTGATGCCTGTTTGACAGGAAAGCTTCTATCCAGTTATGCAGGTGTCCAAAGATACCGTAAGATTTTAATTTTAGGAATAGTTTGTCGTGTACCACTGAATCAAAGGCTTTACAGAAGTCTATATAAATTCAAGTTGTGTAGTCCATATGTTTTTGCAGTGTAAGAGTTGCAGATTACAGGATAGTTTTTTTCTGAAACCAAATTGTTTGTTAGAGAGTAGGTTATTTGTCTCTAAGTGGAGGATAATGGATTGGTTAATAATTGATTCCATGACTTTACAGGTGACGCAACATAAAGAGATTGGTCTGTAATTTTCAACTAGGTTGGGGTCTCCCTTTTTGAAGATGAGGATGACCGTGGCTATTGACCATGGGTTTGGCAAGGAGCTGGTCCTGAAAGATTTTTCAAAGATTATGCTTAGAGGTTCGGCTATGGCAGTGGATAGCCTTTTTACCAAGTAGGCACATATTCCATCTGGTCCAATAGAGATGGCTTTAGACTACCTAGTGCTTTTTCAATATTGTCTTCTGTAAAATCAATATGTATTAGATCATTGTAGTTGTCTGTGGTTTGATTAGGAAATATTGAGCATGATCCATTGCTGTTTACAAATACTGAGCCAAAGAATGTGTTAAAGAGGTTGGCTTTAATGGTGTCATCGTTGCAGTCTTTACCATTAGGTCCTTTCAGTGGTAGGATAGACCTTGAGTCTTTTAGTTTGTTGTTTACAAAATTGTAGAAAGAGCAGGTGGAATTGGTGCATAGAAGATTTTCCTCTCGTTTAATGTGATAATTGGTGCATTCAGTCTTTATCTGGTGGCATAAATTTTTGTATCGGCTTTTAAAGTTGGCAATGTGACCAGATTTGTTTTTCCGCCAAAAACTTTTTGGATTGGTGCTTCCTTATTGTTATGGGTAGTTTGTTTTTCCTGGTTTTAGGAGATGTTATTGGTACATATAGTTTGATGACTCTTTTGACTTCAAGTAAAAATATGTTGTAATGGTCTTCAACAGTATTGCATCCAGTGAATAGAATTTGCCAATCAAGTGATGAGAGATCGTTGTCTATAAGATCATAGTTGCCTTTTTTAAAGTTATAATTGGGGATCCTGTCTTTATGGTGATTTTTGTGAGGATGTATGTTGAGACAAAAGTCAATCATGTTGTGGTCACTGTTGGAAAAGGGTTCATTAATTTGTAGTACATAAATTGAATTCAAACTGTTGCAGAAGATGACTTCAAGGCAGTTGTTAAGTCTAGTATTGTTGGCTACTAGTTGTTCCAGTCCCAGATTTGTTACAGCATTGTAGAAGGTTGCATGTATGGGTTTGGTTGTACATTCGTTAAGGATCCAATTAATATGAGGTAGATTGAAGTCACCAAGAAAGATAAAAGCATGTGGGCAGGAGTTGCCCATGTTAGTAGTGAATTTAACTTGTTTACATGTTCAATGTCATAATCAGGTGCTCTGTGACATAGTAAGAATCAAAATGTGATATTTAAGAACAGTTCACAGATGATGGTCTCTGAAAGAGCAAGCTCCTGGGTAATTTGGATGTGTTTTAGATGTAAAGACTTTTTATAGAAGATAGCAACACCACCTCCTCTACGGATTTCACGATCTGATCGGTAAACATGATAGTCTCTTACTGTGGTAATTGATGCATTGAGCCCTGTTTCACAGACAAATATGATGTCAAATTTAGTTGTATTTAGTAAGAGGAGAAATTCAGGTATTTTATTTACAAGGCTTCTTGCATTGAGTAGCTTGCATTTAAGGCCAGTTGTAGTTGGAATTGAGGTAGTTAGGGGCATGTGTGCCTAGTTTTGGGTGATGGTGGATTGATTGAAGTAGGGTTGGATGCTGAGTTGTGGGTTGTGTGACTTACTTTTGATACAATCAGCATGGTAGTCAATGTATAGGTCCTTCTCTCCATTGTCTAGATGTTTTTTGAGTTCTGTGCGGAGTTCACGGGAGTGAATTCTTTGCAGTATGGATAAGTCTGGTTGTGAGCGAAGTTTGTTATGGGTGGTATTGGTTTTAGCAATGGCGTTTATTGTATGAATGAATGTCCGTTTGCTGGACTCATTTTTGCAAACAACTGTACAAAATCTTGGGGCCATCTTTACTTTGCTTTTATAGAATCACCAAGGTCAGCTAAATACCACTACCTACTCAACACCCATTATTACTAAATAAATGTAGATTTAGGTCAAATTCCATCAAGGTGAATGTAATTCATGGTATAGGTTCATCACTATAGGGCAAATGCACTAAAGCAATGAGAAATTAAGGAGGTGATACATAAAGTATCTTCCAGCATATCTTCAAGAGGAATATTAGCATTTTAAACATTTTAAGCATTTTAACATTTTAAAAATTTCACTAAAAATCAACAAAAACATTCATGAAACACATAATATTTTATTACTTACCAGAGCAACTGTTGCCTGGAACGAGCCCAAATAGTTTAGCTACAAAGGCAGCTTAATTTTACTTTAAGGATTAGCAGCTTAATTTTACTTTAATGTTGATGAAGAAGCTGCAGAAATTTAGGTAAACCAGGAGACATGGCATGGCTGCATAGAGGGATAGTATTAGTGTTAATTCTGATGTATCATGACAAGGAAATTGGGAAGGGAAACACAGCATTAATGTACAGAAATGCACACCAAATGTATATGTGAAACTGGATCAAATTTTCACACATTTCTGATGATTGATATGATCTCCCTTAAATATTTATTATCACATACTAAAAGTATTTAGAATATGTGTAATATAATTATATTATAATCTGTATATAATATAATCTGTATATATAGGAGCCTCAGTGACACAGTAGTTAGAGTGCAGTATTGCAAGCTACTTCTTCAGCCAGCTGCCTACAATTTGGCAGTTCAAATCTCACCAGGTTCAAAGTTGACTCAGCCTTCCATCGTTCCGAGGTGGGTAAAATGAAGACCCAAATTGTTGGGGGCAATATGCTGACTCTGTAAACCGCTTAGAGAGGGCAGTAAAGCACTATAAAACGGTATATAAGTCTAAGTGCTATTGCTATAATCACATAATCAAGTCATATAAATAGTGTCACTAGGAAAATCGATAAAGACCAATTCATAAGTAAGACTAAAAGTACTTTATTACTGGGCAGGTCTTTGAGCCAACTTCAATAAAGGGCAAAGGTTAGTCTTTGCAATGGAACTGTGGTGATTATAATGCAAATGTGGTAACTCAGGGTTCTAACAAATTCAATGCTATAATTTGCAGAAGAAAAATATCGTAATGGTGTATTTTTGTGCTTATGTTAAATCATGAGTTAATAATTTATATCCATCTCAGGCTTTCTATTCAGTCCTTAAGATTCCCTTAGTTGCTGCCAACTTTTCAGTAAATTGAAATTAAATTTTTAATTCAGTTTTAGTACTGGATAAAGTGGGAGAGAAGCAGTAGTGGAAAGTCCATTAGGAAATTCTATATGCCATAATGTACTATCAAGATCATCATTTGTGTGTGTGTGTGTGTGTGTGTGCGGAGAACGGCAATGCAGAATGAACATCTTCTTTACAACCCTGCACACAACAGTCTCTCAAATAAAGCATAAGATTTGCAGGACAAAATAGAGCAGTTTCTACATTTGATGCCTTGCAGCTATCAGCCCTGATTTTGGGAAGCCATGGAGCAAAAAACCTCTGTCAGGATATTAGATTTTGCTTTTTTAAGACTGTTTACACTTCCTGGACACTTCGCTTTTATTCAGTCAGGCTTTATTATGAGCGTAACCCAGCTTATGGTAGGGTATAAGTGAAAAGAAGCATAAAAATCTAAAAAGAGTAAATTTCTAAGAAGAGTAAATTTCTAAAAAGAGTTACAGAAACGTAAAAAAAAAAAGGTAAGTAAATTATAAAGTAAAAATAAGAAAATTATAAAAGGTATATAAATTAAAAACTAAAGGTATAAAAAGCAAACATCTAAAAAGGATGAGGTCCTGAGATGGATATAGGAAAGCACAGCCATAGCCAGAGAGCCAGTCACTCTCTCTCAGCCCATCTCACCTCACAGGGCTGTTGTGAGAAAAATAGGAGGAGGAAGGTGGGTTGGGTATATTTGCTGCCTTGAGTTATTTATAAAAATAAAAAAATGGGTTACAAATAATAAGTTAGCATGTGGAAGAAGAATATGCCTATTAGTTACAAGGCACTTAATATGACAAACTTGGTTCACATTGAGCCTAGTTTACAGTGCACAATCAGCTATTGAATTTTAAGCTATGTTGAATTCAGTTTAGCAACAACTTACTTGATGTTATAACAGATTAACATCTGAAAGCCACAAGCATATAAAATTTCCTATGTGTCCTGGTTTTTATGTAGTAGTGGTAAGATGAGATTAGTGTGAATATTTTGCAGATATGCTCAAACGTTACTTTTCTGTATTTGTGTGTGTGTGTGTATATGTATGTATATATATATATTTACATACATACAAATTATTTGCATATACATAAGTTAACTTCTTGTCTTGTCCCACTATGGATCTTTGCTTATAGCAACTTTTGAAAGAGCGAAAGGTTACTATGCTGTTTGTAATTTTATCTGGGCTAAATACTTTATATCAATCATATGGGATTTTGACTTTTTAAAATACAAAGGCAGTTTTACTTTCAATTTTTTTTAATGAATTGAATTTTTAAAATACTGTAGAGAATTGTTTTTCTTTCATTCCTTTTTAAAAAGATGTTGAGCCTATTTTTTCTCGCCGTATACCCCAATGCTATAAAGGCCAGAAGGTGATTTGTAAAGTTAATTTTCCATCCTCAAAATCACTAGTTAATTTAAGCTCAAGGTTTGAGATTTCTTTTTGTCTCATAAACTAGAAAGAAGACAGATTTGCCTTAGGAAAGTGGATGGTGCCAGCCTTAAATTACCACCAAGCTGCAGTAAGGCATGTAAGCAGGCCAAGATGTATAAAACTCAGTGGAATTCTAGGAGATAAAGGTTAAAATACCTCACCAGTCACATTAGGCACTCAGCGGTCTCTTGCTACACTTTCTAATTGGCAGAACAAAACAATTATTTTCTTGTGTGGAGAAAGATAATGCACATCAAAAAAAAGGAAGGGCAGTACATGGTTATTTAAAGGTAAATTGAATCTTAAGTGCAATACGCTTCTGCATAATTGTAAGTAAGAATGTAGTTGTAAATAAGCCTATTAAATGTAATAGTTTTATTTTGTGACTAGACAACTCGTGACCATCATTTCAGAAATGTTTCCTTACCTAAAGAGAGAAGCAGACTGAACGTGGGCAGGCAAAAATCCAGGGGGGCGGGAGGGCCTCTTTGGTGATCTCTGAGCTTGGTTGTTTTCTTGCAGAAGTTTCATTACCCAAACTTATCATCAGTGCTAGTAAAGAGTAGGGTTTCCTCTCAGCTTATATTCTAGTGGTTTACAATTAAATAAACAACATCCCAATCAAGGAGCTGTCAAACAAGCCAACAGTAAACAGCCCAACCAAAGAACCTCTAAGGCCACCCAAGGGCAAGCCACTAGAATATAAACTGAGAGTAAACCCTACTCCTTACTAGCATTGATGGTGTTACCTAGTTTGGGTAATGAAACATTGCACGAAAACAACCAACTCAGAGAGCAGCAAGGACCCCTCATTTCAATCCTGAGCTACAAATGTTCTCCTTTATTGAATATTCTGTCTTTTGATTCACTTGCTGAATATAAAGACAGATAGAATAACTCTACAAATTCTTCCATACAAAGTTTCTTTTATTGGATTATATTAGGTATCCTCAAGGTAACTCACAGTTATGTCGAGATGCATCTAATATCCAATTCTTTGCATAGTTGAAATCGTAGTGTAAAATGATAGTAATCTTTCTATCCCATATTTCATCCCATAGTAGTAGAAGCAGTGGGTAGAGATGCTACTATGAGGCTGTGTTCAGACAAGAGTGAAGAAACCTCCCCCAACCCACCAAGGGTCAATTCAGTGACCAATTAGGGTTACAGATGTGGCCATATGACATGAACTACATTTCCCAGGATACCTTAACTACATTTACCATGATGTATTCCCTTAAGGGGACATTCTCAATTCCTAACTAACTATCCCAAATCCCATTAACTCTAAACTATCTGGACAGCACATTGAAGATCAGTGGAACCAGGAGAGACTTTCAACTTCTTGCTGGCTTCCCCATTGAAATTCCTTGTAGGAAAGCTGGATGACCACATGACTGCAGCCACTATGTGGAGCAGCACAACTTTGCCAAATTTCAATCTCATGGAAGTCATGGAGCCTGGATTTTGAACATATTTTTTAAGTTGGTCCATTTGAGGTACGTTGATTCAAAAATTGTTGCCCTGTGGTGCATTGTTTTGCCGAATCACAGTCAAACTGATACAAGAGTTTTCCTGATATATATAGATAAGTATGCATGGGACTTGGCTGTACATTGTAGTCCTATACATGTGCAGTATGATGCATTCTAATTGAGATGAAACACCTTAAGTATGTGCTATCTTTTGATATCATTTGAAGAGATTCCAGCACTAATATCTCATTACACTTAAGATCCTTTAATAAATAACTCATTACACTTAAATTCCTCTCAAATATTCTTGCTACTACTACTTCTTCAAGCAGGATTACATTCACACTTGTTCTTAATATATCTAAGTGTAGTAAGTTGAGTTAAAAATAAGTCATCCTGAGACCTTAGAGAGAGGCATCATGGAACCATATCTAGAATTCATAAAACTTCAGAATATGGCTTATTAATAATTGAAAAGCAAAGTTTACAGATTTAAAATAAAGATCAAAATATAAAAAATAATAAAATCCAATTCCCTACAATTGAATGTACTTATTTAATGTGCCTTTATCATTATAAATAACTCAAGGTGATGAACTTTCCTAATACTCCTTCCTACTCCTATTTTCCCCACAACAACAGCCCTGTGAGGTGAATTGGGCTAAGAGAGAATGATGGAATTGATGTTACCCAAGTAACTAAAACCATAACTTTAGGATAAGACAGTTTTACTATGTGTGTATACCAGAGATGACAACAGTTTTAGAACTTGTCAAGTTCTCTTTTTTTTCCAAGTAAAGATATTATTTCCAGGTCATGATTCTCAAATAGCAGTTCTAGCTGTTAGAATGAAGCCAATCTTTATTAGGATTATCTTGCAGAGATTCCAAGATAATGATGCCTTGATATAAATTTAAAAGTTTTTTTTAATAAACTGATGGCTTAGAATTTAGACATTCAAATTTAAGTATGTTAAAAAGCAATATTTATTGACTTGTAGACTTATAGCAATAGACTTGTTTATTTTTCCATTATGAACTATGTAAATATTGCTAAGGCATATTCTTTTATTCCAGAGAATCCCAATAGCAGTCCAGAGCAATTTTGAGAATGAGCTCTTCATATGTTTGAAACATTGTTGTTGCCTCAAATAAAGCAGCTGTGGAAGAATCGGAAGTATCCATGTGGGCCACTATATATTTTCCTAGAACAGACCACTCAATCCATATATACTATAAAGAAACAAAGAAATGTACAAATTCCATCCCTATAGGTCAGAACAAATAATAATGGAAACTTTCTAATTCCAAGGCTTCAGATAAGTTCCAACTCATGATTATATACTCTCCATTAGTTCAGTGGGCATAGGCTAAAATGCTGCTTGTAAAAGTTTGTCAATATTATCTTTTTCTATATCTTGAATTGTTTAGAAAAATGAGAAGATGAGAACTTATCCAATAGAGTGTTTCAAGAAGACAGCCAGTTTTGCAAATGGTTGCTTAGCAAAACTGTTCAAGCCTTATGTAACGAGTAAAATTGTAAAAGCCCACTATATTGACATGTTTATGTAGTGTACATTGGAAGTGGTGACCCTTTGAGAGCTGTATGCAACGAAATTTCATTTCAATGTATGCCTATTAGTTACATTTAAAGTGACAATAAAGTTATTCTAAGTTCTAAGTGCTGCAGTCTCTTCTTCATTTACACATCCTAACCATTCTTTGATGCCCATTTCCCATTATTATTAGCACTTACTATCTTAGAATTCACAGATCGTAGCAATAACCATTAAGTAAAACTTTGGGAATCAGGAAATACAGAAAACTCTTAATCAGTTCCATTGGCCTTATAGCCATAATTTATGAATTTAAGAGACTTTCTTCCTGAGTTTTTTTTTCTCTTGATTTCAGTCTGTGTTTCTGTACATATGACATGGTTTAATTTCCCCCTTGCTCTCTCCCCCCCCCCCCCCCCGGCTTAAAAATCTCTTTCCAGCCAATTAATACTGCAGAAGAAAAAAACGTATCTTGGTTATCCCAAATTTTTAGGAAGATCTAAATCTATTTGATTTACACAGAATAAGCTCATTGATCAGTGCTATAAATATACCTTTCTACCTTTGCAAAGCAATGGCTCAAATTCTGTTCGGTGCAGAAGTGCAAAGCTGCAGTGATCCGTCTATTAACATTACTACTCACCATCTCTGTGCAGTGATTCAGACTGAAATCAGTCACTCTATACTAGTCAGAGTGCATTTTGCCCTTTCATTCTTCATGATTTTACAGTAAAGCAGGGGAACCTCCCTCCTGCCATACAGCTCCACAGGCCAGCTGTCCAAATTGCTCCTCTTAGATCATTTTGTTACAGCCCCACGGAACGTAGTCAGTCTTAATTCTTCGTCAGGGCATATGTTTTTTCCACTGGAGGAAAATGTATTATTTTAATAAATAGGTTGGAATTGCCATTATGTGCATGATTTTCATTATGAGATACTCTGTCAGAAGAAAAAAAAAACCTAGCCAATTCCAGAGTGAATAGATAATGCTTATGTAGCAAAATGCTCTCATCAGCAGTTCTCTAGAGTTTGAATACTGTTGCAAAGCTGCATAGTCCAAAGATTCTGCAGAATACACACTGCCTGGCATTGATTAGGAACCCTGTGTGAAGGCTGGGAGCTGGCTGTCACTGCTGGAATTCCTCAAAAGCAACATCAGTCAATGCAGCTTTATGAATAAAATCTGGCACCCGTCAAAATTATTCTGCTTTTGGCAAGCCCCAGTGGATTTATTTTCAGTTATCCTTCTTAACTCTTCTGATTCCTTGCATTTTGTAGAAAGGCAGGGATCAGCAGATGAGCAAAGTAGCAGGACCTCCATTCAACAGTGTCTTTCGGTAAGCCGTGAACCTTCACATCAGGTGAACTTAAAGCCAGGCAAATAGAAATCTTTCTAAAGCATCAGATGTGCTGTAGCGAAATGTTTGAATCAAAGCTCCAGCATCTTTCTAATTTCAGTTCAATAGCCTTGATCTATTAATTGAACAGTCATAATATTGTATAAAGAGTTGCTGGAAGGCAGGCAGGGAGGCATGAAGGAACCTGGAAATATGTATGTATTTACAGTAGTTCAATAGTGTGACACAGCCTATTACAAGACGTATCGTCCAGTCGAGAGCCAGCCAAAAGAGCAGAAAAGGGCATTCTGTGACTGGATTCACAAACTGCACTAAGCAATAACGCATTTAATTTTGGCAGAGCTTGTGTTGATTGAGTAAAACAAGTTCTGGCTTGTAAATTATGGTTGATTATGAACCCAGCCTGTGGTTACTGCAACTTTTCCCAGCCTGTTGGGATATTTATATGGACTGGGCTTCAAATCCCAACTTTTCTAGCTAGCATTGGAACCCTAATATATCAGGAGATCTGCTTGAAGAAAAAGGAGTTGATACCAGAGTTTATTTCACAATGATGAGGCAGCCTTTTTATGTCAGATCAAACTATTTGCCCATTGTTCTTTGCTGCAGCCTTCTTCCATCTGATACTTTTCACATGTATCCAGTTAGAGCATTCAATTTACCCAGCCAGCTTAGCTATACTGGCTGAGGATTATGAGATCTGTAGTCCTTGCTCAGGGCCCCATGACAAGAATGGGAAAGGATGGGCCGCTAGTAGTGATTCACACATGAGATATTTCAAATGACTGTTACATGATGTTTAAACTGGTGTTGCTAGGGATGGAACTGGGAGTTTTCTTCGCATAAAGCACAAACTTTTCCATTGAGCTATTGTTTGTTTCCTGTTATCTCTGGTACAAAGAAGCAAAACACTCGGTTCTCAAAATCCTTTTATGGAGTGTTTTCAAATTCTCAGAATCCTTTATGGAGGCATCTTGACATAGTGAGTGGCTGAAACTATTTCTATTTCCTGCCTTTCAATCATGCTTTCCTCCTGAAATATGCCAGATATTGCTGGGAATTTAAAAAAAAACTTATTTGGGGAAAGTAAGTTGTATGATGTAATTGCATAATTTCTCCCATGCTTTGACTTACACATCTGCCTCAAAGTGCTAACTGGGAACTCTGCCATCCAATTCTGTCCTTTGAGCCAGCACAATCCATCTTGTTGTTTTCAAACAGATTGTTGTTGTTTTTTTAAAAAAAAACTTGGCTCAACATTTGTAACATGAGTAAGTTTTGATCTGATGCTAAGTTAATTTTAGGTTGTTCTTGAAGTACCCAATATATATGGGGGGCGGGGGGGGAACTTGGACTTAGTGAAGAAACTAATATAAAATATAGGACCAGCCTAATGCAATTTAGGATTGCAAAGTTGATGTACACCTATATTCCTTCCTCTTCATTAGAGGAAGAAATTAGAAGGAGAAAAGAGTTTGTCTTCATGACTTATGATCACAAAACTGAAATTTTAGAGCGTAAGCATAGCACTAATCCCAACTTCTATTGTGATTAGTGTTCAATGTTCTATGTAATAAAAACTTTTTCATTCAATGCAAGATACAGGTTTTGGCAAATTGGAAATACTGAGTTGTTCCGTGCTAAAGACTTACGAAAAGGAATATGCTGAATTATTCCATTTTTTTAGTGTGGGACTTTAAGGAATTTGGATGCCACCATTTTTGTTAAAGCAAGCCATTTATAAGAGTGAAAGTTTATAATATTAACAAGAGCCATATAACTTTAAACAGGAATGTTTAGAATAACTATTAGGAGTTCCAACAGAAATTTTTAGAACCCAAATGCTGAAACAAACTTGCTTCCACAAAACAATTGAAAAAGAAAAAGGAAACTGGATTACAAACTCATGTACTATATACTGCTAAGGATTTATCGCAGGGGTGGGATTCAAATTTTTTAACAACCGGTTCTGTGGGTATGGCTAGGTGGGTATGGCCATGTGACTGGGTGGGCGTGGCTTCTTTTTCCAGCAACCCTTCCCCCATTTTTTTGCCTCCTGGGCCTCAGGCAAGCCTCCTGGGTAGGCGTCTTTGCTCCCAGAAGGCTTCTCTGGGGCACAAGAAGGCAAAACACGGAGCGCGGGAGGGAGGCATCCCCCTGCACCACCTTTTTTGCCTCCTGGGCCTCAGGGAAGCCTCTTGGGTGAAGCAGTAAGACAGCAAGGGGGATCCCAGCACAGCTGATCAGTGGAATAGCTGATCGTCGGGGGGGGGAAGAAATACCTTAAGGAGTGACTGGATGGAGGAGAACGCAGACAGCGATATTGCGCATGCGTGATAAGGACTGACTGGGCAGGGAGGGGAGGGGAGGTTGGAGAGGGGCAGGGCCAGCCAGAGGCACAATTTGCTGGTTCTCTGAACTGCGTAGAATCATAACAACCGGTTCTATAGAACCGATCCGAACCGGTAGAATCCCATCCATGATTTATCACTTTATGGATTTTTCTCTCTCTACATAATAAAACAACACTTGTTTACTCAGCAGTGAAATCTTCCAAAGTCAACTCATGTGTCTATTTAGGGTCATAATGTTGCTTTGCTAAGAATAAGTGTATATTAAATATTTAGAAAGTGGCCAATAATTTGGGAATAAAATAACATGAAAAAAACTTCAACTTGTCATTTCCAAGTTTAATAAGCAAACACAGCTTCTTAAGAAAATGGCAAAGCTGTGGCCAAAATGATTAGTGTAACTGATCTCAAAATTAATCTGACAGCATTTTGCACATGATGTCCTCAATGCTTTTGCCATTGTCGTACTTAGTAGCAGAGATTATCTCAGCTTAAGAGACAACCCAAAAATGTGTTTGCCAGAAGCTAAAGTGAAATGGATGCATACAGGACAGCGAATACAACTATGCAGAGCAAACATTCTTGGGGAGACAGACAGTGCACTCCCATCAAACTCCTTCACAGATGCTATGAAGACTCAAATGGAGGAAGGCTGTGGAAAGATTTCCAAGGTCCATGGTGAAGAGGTAAGGAGGAATTATATGTGGGTGTGTCCCATTTCTTGACAGCTTACTGGCTATTTTCAACTTATAGCTATGTTTAATGACTGTTCGAAGTTACAAAGGTACTGAAAAAAAAATGACAGGTGGTCTTCACAATTATGATCATTGCAGCATCTCCATGGTCGTGTAATTAAAATTTGGGCATTGGCAACCAGCATGTATTTACAGTGATTGCAGCATCCTGGGCTCATGTGATCATCATTTGATACTTTCCCAGCCAGCTTCCAACACGCAAAGGCAATGGAGGAAGCCAGATTTGCTTAATGACTGCATAATTCACTTAACAGCTGCAATCATTCACTTAAACAATTAACGTGGGTTTAAGTTGTAAAATCAGGTGTGATTCACTTAACAACAACCTTGCTTACCAATGGAAATTCTGGTCCCAACTGTGGTCATAAGCCAAGGACTACCTGTCCTTCCTTGCTATCGCTGCCGCAGAAGAAGAATGGAATTCTCTATTTTTTCCCTTTTTTGTCCCCTCACCTGCCTTTCTATCTATAAGAACATTGGGAAAATTCACATTTGGCTTTCCAATGGAAAGAGTTCTACATCCATCAGTTCTCCACACAGGGCACTGATTCCATGCAGGTATTTGAACTTCATACACACAGATAATAACAATTAGACATATAGGAATAGCATTTAGACTTATATACCACTTTACAGTGCTTTACAGCCTTCTCTAAGTGGTTTTACAGAGTTAGCATATTGCCCTCTCATTTTACCAACCTTGGAAGGTTGAGTCAGGGCTATATGGCTTATTTCTTTCAAGCCACCTTCAGTTCTGAAATGTTTCCAGTCTTTGACAGCTTTTACTCAACTCCACAAACCTCATGCTTTCTTTTATCTCAGGGCCATATTACATGTGGTATTAAAATGTGCAGCAGCTGTTGAAACCAGCAACTAATCCCTAATTTCCTCTGTTGTGCGTAACAGAAATTATCCTTGGTCTAAGTCATAAGCTTTCATATGCCTGGATCCACCAGAAATGTGGAGTGTGGAGAGAAATATAACAAACAACATGCTGTTAGCAGGTAATTGGCTAGTCACAGTTAGGGTGTCTCTTGAACAGGACAGTCCTGTATTTGAAGACAAAGATGTTTGAAAATTTGTCCATCCCAAATCTATTTTATCAATAATACAAGTGGACATCAGCAGCCTGGATGTAGTTATAAGTTGTAACTGGACAATAAATTAGGCAGAGACAGAGATAAACCACTTGGTTAATGTATGACATGTTCTCTTCTAGTTTAATTACAATTAAAATTATTTGTATTGTTAGGGGAACTATTTCTGTATTTCTACCCTGATACATGCAAAATGTTGACATGTACCAACATTGACATAGATTAGTATTGCACCAATGCTTGTCCTTGGAGGAGAGGAGATGTTTCCTCTTGTGGAATAATAAATAATTTCCAAGATATTTAGATGTAGTCAGTGTTAAGGAACCACGGGGACCCAGAGACACTGCAGTCCTTTTAGTCTATGTAATGTGCTTTATTGTTAACTTTTGGGAGATTTTGGTAATTGGTAATTTAACCAGTTCAATCAATAATAAATGTGCTACAGTATAATTTGGCTACAGGGTACAATGAAATTGGCTCTTGACTAAGAAAGCCAGAATATGTTATGATAAATGTATTTGCCTTTATCATCTGCCAGACTCTCATTTCAGCTGGGTGCTTTTAAAGACTTGAAAAGGCAATTGTGAGTGATAGGCAGAGGGTACCAGCAATTGACTGTATATTCAGTAGCATTGATCTCATCCAAAAGATTTTATAGAAAGAAAGCATTATATTTTCTACGCGTACCAAATGGAAAATTTAACATTGTAATAAAGCCAATATCCATTTGGTTTGAAAAAGAGAAGGTAATTAAAGTGAATGTTCCAATTAGTTTCAAACAGTTTTTGGTTTGCAAACAAATAATTGTATAGAGTATTAACTATTTAGTGGGCATCTGGATGTTTGAAATCTAGATGTGTTCCCTTTTTTTCAACACAACTGAGGCATGTGAGAGCAAGGCAAACTTCCATTAGTTCTCATATCTGAGGCCTCAAGGCTGTGCAATAGGAGATTATGATACATTAAAGCAAAAGAAGCCGTTGGCCACAATAAATATGCAATCTTTTCAAATAGTTTTAAATGAAAGATAAGGCCAACTTTGAACTTAAGATCAAATAGATAAGTAGACAGATATGTTTCACTGGGAGGGTAGGCTGACTGCTCAGACTTGAAAACTAAATAGGGTTGACCTTGGTCAGTGGGTGGATGGAAGACCTATTGGGAATATGTGGGCTATAAGCTAGTTTCCATTAAATTCTCCATCCATTAAACTCTTAACTGCTTGTCATAAGAAGAAGAGATCCAGGAAGTTGTGGTTTTGAGTTCAGAATAACAGCGCAGAAGGAAAGTTTAATTTATTCTTTATTACTGTGCATCTACTCCAGGAGTGGGATTCAAATTTTTTAACAACTGATTATGTGGGTGTGGCTTAGGTGGTGGGCATGGCTTGGTCATGTGACTGGGTGGACATGGCTTGGTGGTCATGTTATTGGCTGAGTGTAGCCAACTCAACATCACTCACATCAAGGCACGCATCTCCTCGCCCGGCCTCTCGTGACTGTGGGAATGCTGCAACAGTTGTAAGTGTGAAAAATGGTCATAAGTCACTTTTTTCAGTGCCATTGTAACTTTAAATGGTCACTCCACACAAGTAAAGTACCAGCAAAGGAGGGGGGAAAAACTCCAGAGAGGTTCCTGAGACAGGAAGTCTAGTCCTGCCAAGAATGTAATAAGGGTTAACAGAGAGGCAGTTTCTGTAAGCAACACCAGAATGTTTCCTTCCTGTCTTCCTTACAGGATTAGGTCAGTAATTTCTTCTAACAACCAGTTCTCCGAACTGGTTAGAATGTTAACAACCGGTTCTAGCGAATAGCTACAAACCTGTAGAATCACAGCCCTGATCTACTCCAAAGCATGGATGCATGGAGACAATTGTCTTCCCCTGAAAGCTGGAGAGAGAAAACAACCCAGTGATTCAGAGTAGAAATACAGTGGAAAGGAAAAGATGTGGTGTTCCTTTTCCTCAGCTTTCCTATCTGCTTAGTTCTGACATCATCCTTATTTATTTTTAAAGTTCTTTCCCCCCTATTAAGTTGTCAATTTAAAACACTTAACCACCTCAGTGCCATTTAGCATTGGGATAATGGGGAAAAAAATGGAGCATCTGCCATGACCCAGACCCCAGCTGAGCTTACTCTCTCCTGAAATGTCTTTAGAATGAACCCATTATTGAAAAATAAATATCGATTAGACTATTCAGACTGTCAATAATATCCCCGTCCAGATTTTTTTTCAAGACAATCTGTCCACCTTTAAGATTATCTTTTACTGAGAGAATAGTGAATAGAAGACATTAACCACAATTCTTGGAAATCATCTCAATTGTCACATGGCAAGATGACCTACGCACCCAATATTACATCTGTTTCAAAGATTCTGTTTAGTTTTACTCTTTGCCTCAAATCATAGTTCATCCAGGTAGGGTGAGAAACAGTGAACTTGATCTGAATGCAACTCTTTTTGATTTTATTCCTCTCTTCCTCGGTCTGAGTGGAAAAATGAATTGGGATTTGGCTCCTTAGCAACGTTTGCTGAGATGGAGTCAGAGTTTAAAAATGGCACACGAAACCTGACTTATTTACAAATGTGTATCAGTTCTAAGCTGCATTACCTGGAAAGCAGTTTTAGCTGATTTATATTGAAAGGCTGCTTGCCATTCATTCATATTCCAGGAATTCTGGCTTAAGGTGACCTGACATTCATGTCAATGTGGCTTTTACTGAGATAGAAGTGCTTCATAAACATTCACCTTAACCGAATAAAATGCAACAACATGTTTCAATTCAGAGATGAAAACCAGCAATCTTTCAGATAGCCATGCTGTTAGAACAAAACAGGGCTAGGGACACGCAACCTCTGAGGGTCACAAGTCCCCAATTGATTCATCTAATGAAGCAACCTTCCTTTCTCTGTAATAGAACATATTACTATGTTCTAAAGCGGGCAACATTTTGGATTTGAAGGCAAAAAGGGCTTCAAAGTAACTGAGGCATTTCCCATAGCATCTGTGTGCAACTTCTTCAAATATTAGGGATTGTAGGGTTCCCTCTGCAATCCGCAGCATGAGCCAAGGAAAAGGAATAGAATAGAATAACAGAGTTGGAAGGGACTTTGGAGGTCCTCTAGTCCAACCCCCTGCTTAGGCAGGAAACCCTACACCACTTCAGACAAATGGTTATCCAACATCTTCTAAAAAACTTCCAGTGTTGGAACACCCATAACTTCTGGAGGCAAGTAGCTCCACTGATTAATTGTTCTGTCAGGAAATGTCTCCTCAGTTCTAAGTTGCTTCTCTCTTGGATTAGTTTCTACCCTTTGCTTCTTGTCCTGCCCTCAGGTGCTTTGGAGAATAGCTTGATTCCCTCTTCTTTGTGGCAGCCCCTGAGATATTGGAACACTGCTATCATGTCTCCCCTAGTCCTTTTTTTCATTAGACTATGTTTGGTTAAGGATCTTCAAATAGAAAGTGACACATTTGCATTTGGGAGAGCTTGTCACATCTTATGAATTTATGTCATAGGGAGTTTTGCCTGAGAACCAGGGGTGGGATTCTACCAGTTCTCACCTGTTTGCTAGAACCGGTTGTTAACATTCTAAGCAGTTTGGAGAACCAGTTGTTAGAAGAAATTACTGTCCTAATCCTGTAAGGAAGACAGGAAGGAAACATTCTGGTGTTGCTTACAGAAACTGCCTCTCCGTTAACCTTTATTACATTCTTGGCAGGACTAGACTTCCTATCTCTGGGACTTCTCTGGAGTTTTTCCCCCTCCTTTGCTGGTACTTTGCTTGTGTGGAGTGACTATTTAAAGTTACAATGGCACTGGAAAAAGTGACTTATGACCATTTTTCACACTTACGACTGTTGCAGCATCCCCACAGTCACGAGAGGCCAGGCGAGGAGATGCGTGCCTCGATGTGAGTGATATTGAGTTGGTCACGCCCGCCAATAACCTGACCACCAAGCCATGTCCACCCAGTCACATGACCACCAAGCCACGCCCACCAACTAAGCCAGGCCCACAGAACCGATTAAAAAAATTGAATCCCACTCCTGCTGAGAACAACATGGCTGCTAGGGAGGAGGTGGACAGGGTTGGTCATTCACAAATTATCATTGACTCAACTCAAGGCTCAAACGTAGAATAACAGAGTTGGAAGGGATCTTGGAGGTCTTTTAGTACAATCCCCTGCTTGAGCAGGAGCTCCTATACCATATCATATAAATGGTTGTCCAGTCTTTTTCTGAAAATCTCCAGTGATGGACAACCCACAACTTCTGAAGGCAAGCTATTCTATTGGTTGTTTGCTCTCACTGTTAGAAATTTTCTAGGTTGCTTCTCTCCTTGGTTAGTTTCCACCCATTGCTTCTTGTCTTGGATTTTGGTGCTTTAGAAAATAGTTTGACCCCCTCATCTTTGTAGGAGCCCCTCAAATATTGGAACACTGCTACCATGTCTCCCCCAGTCCAGCTTTTCATTAGACTAATCATACCTAATTCCTGTAGCTGTTCTTTGTGTGTGTGTAGCTTCCATCCTCCTAATCATTCTAATAGAATAGAATAGAATAGAATAGAATAGAATAGAATAGAATAGAATAGAATAGAATAGAATACTTTATTGGCCAAGTGTGATTGGATACACAAGGAATTTGTCTTGGTGTAAATACTCTCAGTATACATAAAGAAAAGATACATTCATTAAGAATCAAGAATCAAGAATCATAACGTATAACACTTAATGATAGTCATAGGGTACAATCAGCAATCAGATCATACTAGGAAACAGTCAATATAAATTATTAAAGATACAAGCAACATAGTTACAGTTCTACAATCACAAATGGGAAGGGATGGGTGATAAAGAGTGATGAGAAGATTAACAGTAATAGTAGTGCACACTTTGTAAATAGTTGAACAGTATTGAGAAATTATTTGTTTAGCAGAGTGATGGCTTTGGGGAAAAAACTATTCTTGTGTCTAGTTGTTCTGGTGTGCAGTGCTCTATAGCGTCATTTTGAGGGAAGGAGTTGAAACAGTTTATGTCTGGGATGTGAGGGGTCTGTAATTGCTCTTCTTTGCGCTCTTTCCAGAGTCTCAACTTCTTTTTTTATACTGTGGTGACCGGACGTGTATGCAGTATTCCAAGTGTGGTCTTACTAAGGCTTTGTAAAGCAGTACTATGACATCATATGATCTTGAGTCTATCTCTCTATTAATGCAGTCTACAATCACATTGGCTGTTGCCACACACTTACATATTTTCTGCCCTCCCCATTAGTTCTTCATTCAGACGTTCTCTACTACATCCTTTTGGTTTATTTTTCATTTTTTTAGTGGATAGATGGAAGAGTGACTGCAGTAACCCATATTTTATGCTCAAAGAAATACCTCCACAATTAAGAGGTATCTCTTATGCTAGTTGTAACAAAGATTGGATTGAGAAGCACCCCTTCACGCAAAGATGTTGGCAGAAGCTAGCATTTCATTTTGCAGCATGCCGTTGCCCTGGTCTTTAAATCAGAAGAATTTATAAAATAGTGAGGAAGAAAAACATCCAAGGGGCTTTTGTAGCTAAGGATGCCTGTTGCTTCCTCTGTGCTAGAACAGATGACTTCGAGTAAACAGCTGTCACCAAAAAGGATGTTCTTGTAAACAGTTTAAAAACTAACATTTACTCTGCTCAGAGAAATGAGATAATTCTCAGATGCATGAAGCTGGTTTGGGTTTTAGTGTGAATATGTAGGTGTGTGCATACATTATGCATGCAGACACAGATATACAGACACATAGATACATGCTCATAAAAGCCAGTTTGATGTAGTATGTAAAGGTGCTAGATTGCTAAAGAAGCTGAGAGACTCTCATTTCTAGTCTTTCCTGAGGGCCACACAGAATGGACTTTGTAATATCAACAGCATGGACTTTGTAGCATTGTACTTGCTAACTAACATAGTTAATTTGTATTTTAATTTGACTTATTTTTCTTTTAAATAATCAAACCATTGCAGACTGGAATATAGAAAAACTCTTTTTCCTACTTCTGTATGGGTTGATTGATAGCTTCTAGCATTCCAAACTGAAAAGATAAAAACTGTTTTTGTTACCCAGGTCCAGGATAGTGTGAGATGTCTGGAGTTTGTCTTCTGATAAGAAAAAGCTTGTTGGCACTAATTAGTACCTGGTTTGTCTCTCCATTAATTCCAAACAACCTTATGAATTTTTCCTCATTAACATCTTAAATTTTATGCCCCCTTCATCAGACATCATTTAAATGGACATACTGTATATGCGGTTATATGTAATATATTTAACTCCATGTAACTGATTTTCTATGCAACAGAGGGGTTACTTTTGCCCTGTCCAATCAATTTTTCTTTTGTATTTTTTTTAATGTCTTAACTATAAAAGGGAATGTAAGATTGGTCTTGAGATTCCCTGTTTGTAGGAATCCTGAGAACAATCCTTTTTAATCAAAAAGTTCTGAATAAATCAGAATAATAAAATAATTTTCCTGTCTTGGTCTGTTTCATTGGAAAATATGCATGCCAAGGCACAATCCTAGAAGCCGTATTTTGGCCTTTATTCCTAAAGACAGGAGTAGGCTGTGTACTTTGGAGCCAATTATTCTTTTAGGCCTAGAATGGGAAATTAAAAAAAAAACTGTTTATCAACCTTCACTATAACAAGTCAGTAATGAAGAGGCCTCTATCCTGCGACAGTAACTTAATTAGGGCTGATAATTAGAGAGGGGGGAGGGAGAGAGGGAGAGGGAGGGAGGGAGGGAAGGAGGGAGAGAGAGAGAGAGCGAGAGCGAGAGAGCAAGGGAGCGCACTATATGATCACCTCTCTGGAAACAGTTAATATAAGCACTTGATAAGATGCTGAGAGTTTATTATTCTTTAGAACCCCATGTTTTATGAAGACTTTCCTGGAAGAGTATTGGAAAACTTGCACAGGTTATAAAGAAGAGCAATGGAAAATATGGATTAATCATAAAGCCTACTATATTATGAGACAGTGGAAGAACAGAGTAAACAGCTTATCAAAATAAGGTGAAAAGGTGATCCATTAATTGCTCATGGGTTAAAAACAAGGTATCAGAATATCCCTATTTACACAACAAAGGATGGGAACTGTCTCTTAAGGAGATTTATTTATTTGATTTTATATACCGCCCCCTCTCCCATCGGGACTCGGGGCGGTGTACAGCCAAATAAAAACACACACTTACAAATACAAATTTAAAATAGAATTAAAAGTAAATTAAATTAGTGGCTGAGGTACAGTGATGATAAAACTAAACAAGATAAAAATTTAAAAAGCTAAAATCATTAAAACCAATTTAAAAACCTTACCAGTAAAACTAGGCCAGATCGGCTTGTTGGAAAAGGTGGGTCTTCAGTGTGCACCGGAAGGTTTGTAGGTCAGGGATAATTCATTCCAGAGGGAGGGTGGTCCCACAGAGAAGGTCCGCACCCTCGGGGCCGCCAGCCGGCATCACCCATCTGGCAGCACCCTGAGGAGGCCCACCCTGTGGGAGCGCACTGGCCGACGGGAGGCCAATAGTGGCAGCAGGCAGTCCCGTAAGTACCCAGGTCCCAAGCCATGGAGCACTTTAAAGGTGACCACTAACACCTTGAATCTCACCCGGAAGGCCACCGGAAGCCAATGCAGGTCGCGCTGCATTTATCACATAATATTGATATCATTTATATCAACTGAAGTGGGTGGCCTATCAGATTTATGCTGCTTTGTCAGCCTTTCTAAGCCTGGATGGACCCTGGATTGTTGGATAGCAACTGCCAGAAAAGAGATGCTAAACAAGGACATCTCCAGGTGGAGCAGCTGTCAGTGACATCAAAATGGTGGGTGCAGCTAGAGATGGAAGAGCTGCTGCTTTTTAACATCTATCTCATACATCATCTATGAAACCAAACCGGGTGTTGGAAGGTACAATTGCCTGATTTTATCTGACATTTGAATGTTGTTGTTTCCATTCTTCTCCACATTTCCAGACAATAAACATCCAAATGTTATGAGTGGAGAATAATTGGCCTGCTTAAGGTCATCAAGGATATGTCACAGTAAATTATTATTTGAATCTGGCATATCTCAGGCTCTGTATAGTTTTATACATCATGTCAACCCATGATTTGTTGTATTCATTTTATTTATTTATTAAGAAATCTTTAAGACTGCCCAACTACTCACAGAGAGTTCAGCTGGCTTAAAGTAATAAAACCCCAATATAAACTCCAATAAACCACCATCTCCCTGGCAACAACAGTCAAATGAATCATTTGATGGGCTCCATCTCACTCTGGGATTCCCCAGGCCTGCTGGCAAAACCATGTCTTCAGGGTCTTTCAAAAGAGTGTCAAAGTCAGGACCAAACTTATTTCCGCAGGAATGATGCTTCACAGGGAGGGAGCTGCCACAGAGAACATCTTCTTGGTCCCACCAAATGGACCTCATTAATAGAGGAGACCACTAACATATCCCGCCTCCCTAGTCTGGTGTGTCAAATAGTTATAACTAGGAAAAGGTCTTTCAAATAACCTGGCCCCATGTAGGGCTTTAAAGGTGACATCTTGCATTGGACTTGGGAACATCCAATGCACCTCCCACAAGAGAAGACGATTAAGTATTGGACAATCCACAGTGATTGGGTTGACAAAGCACATTACGACTTAATGCAAGACATGAACGCATGTTAAATGTGAAAGTTGCCCTCAATCTTTACAGTTTATGCTCAAAGGATCCCTGATCTCCAAAGTTTATGCTAATACAGAAACTGCAGCGAGTGGGGCCAGGTGAAGTGGTATGCTATTGCCAGCAAGGCTAAACTGTCCCCTTCTGCCCCCTTTCACTGCTCATTTGCCTCTTACGTTCATCCCTTGCAAGTCATTCACAATATATTTGTGGCTCCAGTTTGCTTCTGCAGAATAAATGTTGCATCCTTCCCAAGAGGTTGCCAGTTTTTATTCATCAATGATTTAATTCCCAGACACATAATTTAAACGACCTTTGAGCTAATTCGGCACAGAAGAGGAAATAAATATAAAACATTAATAGAGTGATTATACATTTATGAGGCAGAGCGCCACTATGTTACCTGCTATAATCAGTATTACTATTAAAATTATCAAGGAATTATATGTTGTAAAAATGTCTATTTAATGCTTCTTCGAATTTGAAAACAAGGGAACTGAAATGCTGGTAGAAAGATCTAAATTCCTTGGTGTGTGGGAACATTTGGGCCTGGATTCACAAATATATGTGCTTGATCAAAACAAATCTGGAAAAAAACAGTGCAACTACAGGTAATCCTCGATTTATAACTGTAATGCAGTCTGCCCACAACCGTCATAAGTCACTGTGGTTATTAAGAGAGGTGCCCATCTGATCACCTCATTTAATAACCTCAATCTGATCCCTCCATTGTGGTTGTTAGGCAGTCGTTAAGTGGGAAGAGGTGGGTGAGGCCCTAGGAAGCCTGAAATGGGTTCAAGTGGGCATTGCGGCAGCTCCCCAGTTCACATGTGGCCTGCCCTGGGCATCCCACAACCTCCTCCAAGCCCCAAGGCACATTTCATGTTGTTGGTCCCCTACCTCTGGAACTCCTCCCCTCCGGTCATCCCTTGATCCACTTACTTTTTCTGAAAATTGCCTTCAGGAAGTAGAAGCAGCCAATCTACTGTGCAACCTTTCTATACGGATGCAACATAACGCCATCTTGGAAGTGGCGCCATTTTGGGAGGACCTATAATTTTCATGATCCCGATTGCGGCTGCTTCTAAAATGCCTCCCACTTCTGAGAAAACATTACACAGCCTCCCTATAGGAAAGCTGCTGGGTGGATTGGCTGTTTTTAGTTTCCGAGGATGATCTTCAGAAAATGTAAGTGAAGCAAGGTATGGTGGAGAAGAAGGGTGTAGCACTCAGTGGAATGGGAAGCAGGCCTTGGGTACCCATCTAGGTTGGAGGTAGATTGAGCGGGTGGGGTCACTGCAGCATACCTGCAGTTGGTTGGAAGGGTGGATGGATTGCCAAGCACCCAAATTTTGTTCCTATAACCATATTGCAGTGATTATAACTTTGGGTTCAGGTAATAAAAATCTCCATTCAGCACTATTGTAATTTCAAAGAGTCACTGAATGAACATTTGTTAGTTGATAAGTATGTTTATGTAGACTTTAACTCGTATCAACCTATTAATTACAATCAGTATGTTCATTTATTTATTAAATTTATATAGATAAAGTGACTCGGGGGAGGGGGCTTACCAATGGTAAAAAGATAAATATAAAGCAATTAACATTTAAAAAGCTATATTAAAAACTAGTCCCAAGGAGATGGATGCATGAGGATGAGGTCTTCTTACTCTATCAATCTCCTCCAGCAGTGTGGGCTTCCTTGGGGCTCCAAGCCAAGCAACAAAATCAGGGTTTTGTACCTTCCAGAAGGCCAAAAAAGTAGGACCATTCTCACTTCCAGTGATAGGATATTCCACCGGAGGGGGGCCCACAGTGGAAAAGACTCTTTTCTTGACCCCACCAGTGGGAATTCCTTAGCAGGCAGAGTCTGCAGCAGGCCCTTCTGCTGGATGAGTTGGATGGGCTAATCTCATTGGGGCATGAGAGCTCTTCAGATATTATTCTATTGAACCCCAGAAAAAAAAATCCACTAAAATAACAGCAAGTAAATCTTCTGCATCCAAAAAATAAAAATAGTCCACAGTATTAGATGTTTGAATTCAACAGGTATCATTATTGTTAGACAATGTGTTCCTAAGGATATGGACAATGTGAAAAGAATGCTAATTAATAGTGTGTGTTAAAAGTCAGTGTATGTAAACACAAGTCCCAGTGTGTGTGTGTGTGTGTGAGAGAGAGAGAGAGAGAAAAGGGGGGAGGGAGGGAGGGAGAGAAAGAGGATGGATGGTGGATTGGATGCACAGTATGGGCTTAATTCAACTATTAGTCAATGCTTGCAAACATTCATTATATTTGGAGTAAAGGTTTGATTTAGGAAGAAACGTGAAAGACTCAACCAAACAGCTGCTTAAAGCACAAGGGGGGAGGCATGTTTTCTGGGAGCTCATTGAACTGATATTAGGCTAGATGAGATAACGATACCAGGACTTTCCCCTGATCA
The DNA here is from genome assembly GCA_023653725.1 of Bungarus multicinctus. Classification (NCBI taxonomy): domain Eukaryota; kingdom Metazoa; phylum Chordata; class Lepidosauria; order Squamata; family Elapidae; genus Bungarus; species Bungarus multicinctus. Next base: position 49,838,306 of record CM042842.1, on the reverse strand, counting down.
ACTTCTCCTTGTTTGTCCTAATGGTCAAAACAGTTCACTGGAATGCAATCTCCAACAAGTTCATGTTTCTTCATTTTAAAAAACTTGCTCCTAAAATAACTAAAAGAAACTACTGCTGGCTCCGAATGATAACAATACTTTGGTATTGGTCCAAAACAGGATGTTTATAAGAAAAAAAAGCCATGGCAATTCATGTGATAATCTCAATGAAAACAGATGGGAAATTGACAAATCCCCAGGATGCAAAAAAAGCAAACTAGCGCTTCCTTCAGTGGGGAGGTATCAGAGTTTCTGTGCACAGCCACAAGTATTTTCAATACTTGTGACTGTACAATGCTTTTCCTTCATGGAAACTTTTTTATGTAATCCTGTGGTATTTGGGAAAGAATTCCAGGATTTTGTGGCTGTTCATTTGCCATCACGAAAAGTGGCTGCCACCAGATCTCCTGTCCTTTCAGTATTAATGATCTGGTGATTATAAAGAGGAAAACAAAGATACCAAATCAAGTGAAATTACAAGAGAAAAGCAGAAAGAGACTGGGGGTGGAGTCAAGTGAGGATTCAGTCTAGAATCATTATGTGTTCACAAACACTCCAATTCCAGCTCTCCTTGAATTCTGTTGACTCTTATTTAGTGCTGACCATTAGTTGACTAGATTCTTGTCTATAGGCTTTAGTAATAAATCTTTTTAACTGCAACTTAGCATATAATCTTGATTCTTTGAGCCTGGCAGAAACCTTTGGATCTTCAGAATCCTAAATCTTCTCTTTCAACACAGCTTGGAAAAGAACAAAACAGTATCTAATCTTGTCCAAAGGGGTTTGGTATATTTAGATATTACTGATCTTGACTGAAAACAGGACTACTTTTCTATCCCTGGCAAGGGGTACCCCTCTGCATATTTGTGTGTCATGGTTGAGAATTCTAGGATTGGAGCCTAACACAGCTGGAGGTTGGTTTCAGTGAGAGTGGGGATATTCTGTGGAGCAATATGTCTATAATTATGTTCTGAAAATAACCAGTAGTGATGCATTTAATTTTACATCTCTTTTTTCCAGTAAACAGCTTGTTTAAAAAGCATCTGGTAATTTGTTTTGATGGATATAACCTCATAAACATCTCTACAATTTCAAATACATGCGATCCTTTTCTTTTTCCTTTTTTTTCAGCACCCAGTGTTTTCTGTTGAATTTAAATTTTAAATGTGGATGTTTAAACAAAGTAGTTTTCAAAGTCACAGTGATTAACTTTGTCTGAATGCAAGAAGGCTTCAAGCAGAGTAATAAAAATTGGTTGAATTAATGATTCTGTGCAAATGAAGGATAAAAATGAGGTCAGCATTAGATCAAACATTGTAATTATATTGGAGGATCATGGACTGATCTTTTCCAGTTGTTTACAGACGTGTGTGGCCAAAGTATGGCATTTCAGTGTGTAATGGGTAAAACGAATGACAGTTGTGAAAGTTAAAGAAATAGCAGCATTTCACAAACCAAGTTAAAATTACCTTCTATAGCATCAGTTACGGAGAGTCATCAAGCAGATTACATTAGTAGCCTGGAGCATAGTTCATTATCTTGATGAATAGTCATTTCTGTTTTAGAAATTGGCTAGAGGGACACTACATAAAATTAAAAGCTAATTAATAACTTAGAGCATTATATTACCCTCCCTTCTCAAGTGTTGATGCAATGTGGGGATGACAAAATTGTGCTGCAACCATGCCCTTGATCTGTCCTGGCAGAGTGGAAGGGTGCTGTGAAGATTCCAATGTAAACTGAGAGAATTAAAACAAAACAAAACACGGTTCTGAAATGTAATATTTTTATCTCTCACAAGCACTGGCACGAACTGACATCCATCAGCTGGAAATTCAAAATCAGGACTAACTGTCCAGTTAACATCTCACCATTTTTTTTGAACTGTTCCCTAGCCCCGCCCAGCCTCTCATGCTCTCGCCCCACCCCCATTCTTCCCTAAGCCTATTCAGTTGACCTTAAGCAGGGAGACCAGCAGAGTTCCATCCCCAGCCACACTCAGTACTCATTCTTTCCAGCATCTGCCTTTGCTTCAGCCTTGTGGCTTTCCAACAGCGATTAGGCGTTTATTTCAGCAGCGATAGCAAGTCTGGCATGGTCTCGGCGGTCCGGTGAGCTTAGCATCATGGTGGCTGTGCCGTTCTTGAGTCCCTGCGGAAAAGGCGATCTCTGCTTCTCTGTTGCCCACCTAAATGGCAGCCCCGAGCTGCCAGGCCCACCAGGGCTGAAAGAGAGATTTTCAGATAAGGGCTACAACCAACTGTCATTTCTATCAGCAGCAATCAAAGCAGATTGGTGTGACCATACTGTAAGCTGACTGAAACCATTCATTTAGTGACTGCAATTACAATGGCACTGACAAAAGTGACTTATGGCCATTTTCCCCACTTGTAACCGTTACAGCAGAGGTCTTCAAACTTGACAGCTTTAAGACTTGTGGACTTCAACTCCCAGAATTCCTCCTCCAGTCACGTTAGCTCAGAAATTCTGGGAGTTGAAGTCCACAAGTCTTAAGCTCGCCAAGTTTGAAGACCCTTGCATTACAGCATCCCCATGGTTATATGATCAAAATTTGAGTGCTTGGTAACTAGCATGCAATTATGATGGTTCCAATGTCCGCACTCATGGTGCGGGGACCTTCTGATGAGCAAAGACAATGGAGAAGCCAAATTCATTTAACCGTGTTACTAACTTCACAGCGACAGTGATTCACTTAACAACTGAGGCAAGAAAGGTCATAAAATGGGGCAAAACTCACTTTAACCATTGTCTTGCTTGGCCACAGATATTTTTTGGACTCAATTGTGGTCATACCTGTATTACTGTACTATGGGCAGACTTCAACAGTCTCTCCACTATCCTTCCAGTTTTGCTTGTTCAGAGTTTCCTACTGTAGAGCTGGCTTGAACGGCCAAAGCCAACTGTTCTGCAGTAGTATTGAGAGGTCTCCAGGAAAACTAGCTTCTGAGGTCACACCAGGATTAGATTTAAGTGCCAACTGGACAGGCTATAGTTTAAGGCTTCACAATCTGAAGCTGCCTCTGAATCGTTCAGGTTTTTTATTCATTTGTTACAACCTCGCTGTAATTTCATATAAAGAAATATTTGTAAATTAAGCAATCCTCTCTGGCAGGGGTGTCAAACTCAGTTTCATTGAGGGCGACATCAGGGTTGTGTTTGACCCGGGAAGGGGGGCAAAGGGGGGAGGGTGTGGCCAGGGTAGGCATGGCCAGCTCGACATCACTCATCGAGGCTTCATTTTCGGCCATGACGGCCTCCTGCAACCCTCTACCAGTGAAAACAGAACTGGGAGAGGCTCCATTTTTGCTCCCAAGCTCCATTTTCACTGGCAGAGGCACCGCGGACCAGTCTTGTGCTGTTTTCAGGGCAGGATCGTGGGCCAGATCTAAGCCCCTCATGGGCCGGATTCGGCTTGCGGGCTTCGAGTTTGACATCTATGCTCTATGGATTCCTTGACCTTTGCAAGATAGGTTTCTATATAAATTCACGCCTTCCATTAAAAAAAAAGAATATCAAAAATCATGGGGTTTTTTATGCTTCTTGGTGACGTTCTTACCCTGTCTGGTTGTTATCCAGTCTTATTCTGTTACCATTCAACAAATAGATCATTCTCCATAGCTTAACGTTTCTAAATCCAGTGCTGGGCACACCCTTATTCTGCCTTAACTATTTTTGTTAACTGGCTAGTGATAATCAAAAACTTTCCATATTCCTCATAACTATCATAGTGACTTGTGAATGCCATCCTCAAAATAAAACATACACCTGTGGCTTGTGTGATATTTCTGCAAATTCAAGAAGGCATGAACTAAGGAAGTATTTAAAATAAATGAAAATAATAACTACATTTGTATTTTCAAATGAGACTTGACTTTTACTGATTGCCAGAAGTCTTTATGGGTTTTTCTGTAACATTTTTGGAAGAAATTTGTTGTTGCCTTCTTCATGTCTTCTTGCTCAGGCTGAGAGGAAAAGGTTGGTTCAACATCACCTAGCTGGCTTTGGGCCTAAAGTAGACGTAGGCCTCACAGTCTCCCATTTTCTAGCTTGTTGCATTTAATAAACGACATCAACTTTAGTTGCTAGTTATAATTGCATTGGGTAAAACCTTTGCAATGGTTCAGAACCACTTCTAGATGTGAGGGATTACACAGTTTGAGCTAGCTTTGAGAACTGTCCAGATATATTTGAAATCAGAATATAGCTGGTACTAAGGAGAAATTTCTTGACAGTTAGGACAATTAATCAATGGAACAATGTGTCTCCAGAAGCTGTGGGTATTCTAGCATTGGACTTTTTAAGAAGAGATTGGCCAACTATTTGTCTGAAATGGTATAAAGTTTCCTGCTTGATCAGAGAGTTGGACTAGAGTCCCTCCCAACTCTGTTATTCTGTTAGTGTGGTATTTCTTTCGTAGTGCTGTGGCTCTGGGACAAACGGGTAATCAGTTTTCCTCATTAGTATGGACATTATCCTACTTTCCAACTGTTCTCCTTCTTTCTCCTTGCTGATTATTTTTCCTTTGGGGATCAAAGAACAAGGAATGGTGAAATGGCAGCAACCTTCTTTGAGGACCCTTTGGTCAATTGGCTCACTGATCATGTTCAGTCAAGGTTTCTGATGTTGGCCAAAGCGAAGATCGTCACAGATTAGCTTCAAAGCATTTCATATGCGACAGGGAAATGGAAATACTGTGATGTGGGTGCAAACTAGACAATATTTGCATTATTCCCTGTCAAGGAATCCAGAATCTGATTTAGATAATACCCCACTGCAAGATGGAAAGAGAGTTAAATGTATATTTGCCTTCTGTCGTTCTACTATAAAATGGTTATAGCTTGACATTTGTGATGAAAATAACCATGAACAACAAAAATTGGAAAGAAATAAAGATGTCAGTTGAAATCTGGGGAGGGAGACTATAGTGTCAAAGAGAGAAATCTGAGACTGGAATGCCTTCAGCATGTTAATTCACAGAAAATCCACTCTCAAGACAACCCAACAGAGCTGGAGCAGGTATATCAGAGAGAACAGGCAGGGAAAATAATCATAGATCTGTTTTCTTTTACAAAGCTAAATAACAATTTAGAAGGGGAGAATCAATATCGAAAAGAAAGAAGCATTAATGAGTCATAAAAGCTTTTGTAATGAATCCACAGGCTCTCAATTTGCTAGTGTCTCTGTAGCTTTTAGCATTTTACTAAATAATTGTTTGGGTAAAGAGATACCATTTAACAACATCAGCCATACAAAAAGTTAATCCTGTGAGAAATAAACCAAGCTGATTTGAATGACATTATTTATGGTACGTCGTTCACATGATATCAAGGCACTGACATAAAATGCCCCTATTGGATTCATCAGTAATTAATAAACTTCCTCTTCATTATCCTCCTATATTTCATTTATCTTTATAGCCAATTCAGTCCCTGAGCTCTGGGCAGAGTATCTAATTCTGCCCATCTATCTACCCGTCTTTCGATCCATCCATCCCCTTAAAATTCATTCAAAGGAACAAACTTATCTCGATTCATAAAAGAAGGCACGAACATAAGTCCCAGCGTTCAAAAATAAAAGGAAGTGGGTTATTAAATGATCTAAAAATAACATTTTATCGATGCATAGTATTTATGAATTTGCATCAGGTTCATTGTTAAAAGATTGCTTTTTCACTCTCTAACATTATGTTTGCAATATCACCCCCATCTTTTGTGTTCTAGGACTTCTGCTCCCCTTTTACTTCTTCATTGCAAGCAATTATCTGTGCACTCACACATTCCCATGTTACTCGGATAACAAGAAAAGGGCACAGAGTATTGTGGATTAATCAGTTTTGGCTCAAGGTTGTTTTTTTTTTTGCAGTTTGATCTAGTGGTTAAAGTGCTGGCCTAGCAGCCAGGAGACTGTGACTTCTACTTATGAAAGCCAACCAGGCAGTGGTGGGATTCAAATTTTTTTACTACCAGTTCTGTGGGCATGGCTTGGTGTGCGTGGCAGGGGAAGAATACTGAAAAATCTCTATTCTTTCCCCTCCCCACCTGCTTTCCAGTTCCTTTCTCCTGTGCAGGGCAACAAAAGAAGACCCAGCCTGGGACTCAGGAGGCAGAGACTAGATGGGATTGGTTGAGCCAGTTAGAGGTGGTATTTGCTGGTTTTTTGAACTATTCAAAATTTCCACTAGTGGTTCTCCAGAACTGGTCAGAACCTGCTGAATACCACCTCTGCAATCAGGTGACTTTGGACTAGTCATTCTTTCTCAGCCCAACCCATTTCACAGGGTTGTTGTGGGGAAAATAGGAGGAGGAAAAAGGACTATTATGTTTTCTGCCTTGAGTTATTTATAAAGTAACAAAAGCGGGATAAAAATCTAATAATAAATAAAAATAAAATAAAAGATAAATCTTGTATTGGAATGGTCAAAGAGAGACACAACTAAGGGAGATAATTATGCTATGGATAAATTAACCCCAAAGAACCCAAGATTGGGTACTGCTTGTAGATGTTTATGCACGAAAGGACAAGAATGCAATAATTTTAGTACAGATATAGAAGCCAAGCTAATAATATGAAAGAAAAAATATCCCCAATACTTCAAAGGAAATGAAAATAATAGTATGTGCGACAATTGGAGAATGCAGTTCCTACAAAAAGAATGAGTGTGGCACCCACCACAGATAGACTATGATTTGGGGATGTATCATGGGTTTATATTATGATTTCCTCTCCCTTACTACTCTTCTTGCCTTTAAAAAACACTTCCTGCCCTTGATTTGTATTAATGTTGGTCTGTCATGATTTCACTGCTGAGAAAATTATAGTTCTCAGGAATTGTTTTTGAATTCAAAGCAGTGGAATTTCTAAGTCACAGAACCATCATTATTAGAAAGGCCTCCTATTGTAGACTTGTAGTAAGTTACCAGCATTGTATTCTTGACTGGCCTAACTCATCCCAGAACTTCGGCAGAGGAAGAGAATGTATTATTTATCATAATTTCAATTTAAGATCCAGATTTATATCAGATAAATCCTGATTTAATTATAGTAGATTCGAAAGCTGATAAACTCTATATCCAATCCCATAACTGCATCATTTCCTCCCCTTAAATATGCTATTACATTAATTAAACTGGAGTATGTTACTTATGATGACACTGTGCAGCATTAGCAAGAAAGAAAGAATAACATATACTGTATCTATTATATGTAACAGTATATGTAGGATGTTAGGTATGTGAGCATATCAGTCTCTTACATCTATCTAAAATCTTGGAAAAATGTAATAAGTGAGTACATTTTCTTCTTGTGGCACTCAAATTTATATGCGTCTGTTTAGCTTTGCTCTGGAGTTTTCCTATCTATATTACTTTGAAAACTGTATTACCTCACACAGTTTTGTACCAAGGATCCATCCTGTTTTATAGATCCTAGGAAATTTATTTGAAAAAGATTTTTTATTTACCCAGCAAACGCTTGTCTTTCTGCCTCACATTGGATCAATTTTCATGCAGCTTGCATATCCTTGTTGATTTATTAGTACAAATATTAAAGAATAGTGATTGCACTCGTACCTTGCTTGTGGACTTCTGGTAGGCATTGACTGGTTCCTGACAGAACAGAATGCATGCTATTTAACTTAATGCCTTCAGGTCAGCACCATTGTCTCCTTCCTAGGGCTGACCTAGAGTGACTGGGTCTCCTGTTAATTTAGACACAAATAAAAGCTGGATACGTAAGGAACTCAAAGAGGTTGCCAACTATCTTTCACTATTTCCAAACAACAGAGAGTGACAAAAGTGTTTAGACACTGCAACTTCAGTGATATTCTTTTATCCAGGTGAAGGTAGCCAATGTGGATAGGCTGAGTTGGGATTATGCCATGAAATTGTTATTTAGAAAAGCAAACGGCTGTAGTATCCTTATTTCAGTGAAAGAAATGTTATCTGCGTAGATGGTATAAGAATGGAACATAGTAACAGGAGAGAAAGCGATGTAAAAATGGCACTTGCTTTTGATCAGGATGTACTTATAGAGAAGTTTTACCATTTCTTCTTAACACACACACATATACACATGTAATGCATTCTCCCTCCTCAAAGATTTCAGATTTGCAAATTATATGTGTAGAGGCAACATTGGAAATTAGTACCATTTATGTATCAAGATGATATACCTTGTTGCTCTGAAAAGGAGTGCACACTAGTGCACTTGTCTAAATCCTGTGAGTATTTTCAGGTCCTTCTTATTCTTTCTGATAATCTTTTAGCCTTGAAATGAATGTGAACTGCTATTGAAAAGAAACAATATCTTCCCTTTTCTATGAGGAATATATTTGAATATTAACACATTTCTAACATGCTATTATGTAGTGGACTCGTAATACAGTATAATTATTTTGAAGTTGGCTTAATCAGTGTGTTATCTGCTTGCCTGTTCTTTAATTTCCTTGACAATGCGTTCCTCCAAATATAATTTTATCCTGACTTTATACCCACTACATGCACTCGCTACAGATAGTCCCCATTTAGCAACCACAATTGAGGTTGGCAATTCAGTTGTGAAGCAAAATGGTCATTAAATCAGTGTTTCTCAACCTCGTTGACTTAAAAAACTTTGGACTTCCAACTCCCAGAATTTTCCAGCTCTGCTGGCTAGGGACTTCTGGGACTTGACATCCACATCTCTTAAAGTTACCAAGGTTGAGAAATACTGCGCTAAATGAAAGCATGATTGAGTTTACAATCTTACTTCCATTTGACTTTGTTTACAGATCAACGAAGATCATAGATGCCAGGATTTGTTGCAAAGTCACTTTTTCATCACTGTTACAACTGCAAATGGTTGTTAAATGAAGCTGTTGCTAAACAAGAACGACTGCAATTACAATTGCTTACAAGCCCTCCAATGGCCCTACTGCAGTATCACATATGTTGCAAAAGTTATGCTTCTCTGGCTGATACTTGGTAATGATTTTTTGTTATAATAGGTAGTCCTCGACTTACAACAGTTTATTTCAAATTTACAATGGCATTGAAAAGTGACTTATGATTGCTTTTCAGACTTAACGACCATTGCAACATTTTCATGGTCATATAATCAAAATTCAGCCACTTAGTAACTGACTCATATTTATGACCGTTGCAATGTCCTGGGGTCATGTGATCACCTTTTGCAAACTTTGAAAAAGCAAAGTCAATGGAGAAGCCAGATTCAATTTAATAACTGTGTTATTAACAGGTATAGTGATTCCCAACATCTAGATCCCATAAATGAAAGATCGTAAGATGGGACAAAACCCACTTAACAACTGTCTCACTTAGCAACAGAAATTTTGGGCTCAACTATGGTTGTACGTAGAGGACTACTTGCATTAGTTTTTAATCTTATTTAAAATTTTAATACAAATTATATTAAAAATGAATGTTTGTTGTTCATCCAAATTGCTTTTTCTTCATCCTCAAATGGTTTAAAAATTTGGAAAGGCCTGTAAATGCTGCCTCTCTGGACCAGAACTGCTTCAGGTAATAAGATACCAAATGAAAATGAAGCTAAACAAAATGGAATTTTCACTGCATAAGTCTCTAATTGAAGTTAGCAATGTGTTTAGAGTATCCCTGAAATTAACTTATTTTTAATGCTGTGTTCTAATTTGGATGAATGAAAAGTTTGCATGCTCCTTTCCTTCTAGCTCAGGGGTGTCAAACTCGTCACCCAGGGGCCGGATGTGTCACACAGTGGCCATGTCCACCCCCATTTTAGCGAAGGAGGAAAGAAGTTGCAATACATCATGTGATGATGCGACACTGCGAGTTTGACATCCCTGTTCTAGCTCATAAAAAGATATTGGGAAAAGCATTTTCAAAGATACTATGACTTAAATTCAAATTTCTATTAGGTAGTAATATACAGTTATTTTCCATAGGATACTTCTATCAGCTGTGAAAAGTTGTTTTAGAGTAAATCATGTCTCAACCTCAGCAACTTTTAAGATATGTGGTGTTCAACTCCCAGAATTCCCTACCACCTGGGAGTTGAAGTCCACACATCTCAAATTTGCTGGGGTTGAGAAACACTTGAGTAAATGACACAAATGAAGTTTTGCTGCTTGTTTTGGAAGTGTGGATGGGTAGTTTCCTGCTGACATGGACTTCTACTTTACTTCCTCTCTGGGAAAATTTCTCTCCTTTTTAAGCACCTTGTCTCCATTACTTATGTACTTCAAGGTTTTGATGCTCCACCGGACTAGTTATTTGCTTTAAACCCCTCACAAAAAGCAAATTTGTTGAAGGAAATAAGATTCTTATACAGAACACTAACTGCTGCGTTGTCAAGTATATAGTATATCTAATTAGACTTTGTCTTGTAAATGAGTTTCCCAACACTTGAACCTTAGGATCCTTAAATCATCAGGAACTTTTATTGCTAAAAGCCAAAAGTAGCCTTCGGATCATATTGGCATGAGTAGAATTAAGCCGAGTTATGTTCCTTTCACTACTGGGATTCATAACAATGAGGAGCACAGCAGTTATGAAGAAATGAATGCATGACAAGCAATACACTGTTGTAAGATTTTTATTGAATGCCACTCACATATAGCTGCATAGTAGTCAATGTAACAAAAGTACCTGTAGCAGACAGACACACAGGACTCATGTGTGCAACAATTACACTTCCTGTGAAATGAGCACCATTCCATTATTCCCTTCTGCATTGTTTTCAGAGCTGATAAGCACTAATGAAATGAATGTTACAAATTAGTTTGAACTAAGAAGCAGCAAACAAGATGTACAGATGTGCTATCCAGATGGCTTTGCTCCCTGGTTGAAAGAGAACAAAATGCTGATGGCTAGGATTTGTGGCATGGAGTAGACTGGGGAAAATATTGTGCAACCGTTTGATCTGCCAACAAAAGTTTCATGAAACATAGTAGCGTACACCATAAGTCTGCCAATTATTTTGCCAACTAAATTTTAGTTGCATTGGTGATGGGATTCAATTTTTTTTACTACCGGTTCTGTGGGCGTGGCTTGGTGGGCTGCTACTGTAAAAATCTGTAGTCAGAGGCGATATTTGCCGGTTCTCTGAACTACTCAAAATTTCCGCTATCGGTTCTCCAGAATTGGTCAGAACCTGCTGACTACCACCTCTGAGTTACATGTATACTGCTTAAGTGCTAGAATGGAAATTTTAATCTGAAACTTTTTCTTTCTAGTTATGTTTAGGCTATAATGAAGGAGCAGTGAAATGCAATTTTATAATTCTTGCAAGTGCAATATCATTTTTTTTTACAAACACAGCTGTTATTCTTGAAATCGTTGCCTCATTTTAAATTTTAAATCCTTTATATATACCATTCGAATACAGACACACCATTGATATAGATTTAAACATTTTAAACATTATTGCACCAAAAGAACTTGAGAAATGTATACTGTATCCAGACAGGACTGTGCAATTCGTAACTTTATCAGAATGGAAGAATTGGTAACAAGTCACTCCTCTACCCTCAAGTACCTCTAAAATGCCAAGCTATGAAAAATATTGTGTAGGAGATGACTAGGCTGAGTCTGAGGGAGGGGTCAAACCTGTCCCTTTGCACCCACAAAAGATCTAAGTCCAGCCCATCTTGAATTTCTGTGACTCTTATTTACCACTAGTAGTTCAGATTCTTGTAGAGAGCTTAAGCTTAAAAATAAATCTTCATACCCATGTCAACTGGGATAGCCTGGATATCCTGATTTCTCTGGAGCTTGACATATTGTCTAGTACAGGAGTCGCCAACCTTTTGGACCTCAGGGACCACCAAACTCATAATTTAAAATCCCAGGGACCACTAACCAGTTCTGTGGGAGTGGCCTAATTTGTGGGTGTGGATTGGTGGTCATGTGACTGGCTGGGCATGGCTTGTATGTAAATATTATAAATATATATATTTATTTTTTTATAAAAAAAGAGCAACTTTTACCCAAAATCAGGCAAAGCAGACAGGCAGATTGAGTTCAGTGATCTATCTATCTGCCATCGACTAGCTCAGTCTGTCACATAAAATTTGCTTGCCGTGAGTCTGCACAGAATAGAAGCTTCAGTCTTAAGGAAGGTTCGGCTCTGCTTAAAAACAGAGCCAAAGATCTAAAGACTAGCTAGAAAGCAAGAAATCCAACCATTTCCTGCTTTCTAGCTAATCTAAATCTCCAGGCACAGCAGAACAGCTAATAGTCAGGGGGGGGGAAAAGGAAAAATAGCAATTTAGCAGGCAGGTTTGCCGGGTAAGGAGTAAGAGGATGGGGAGGGTTCCCGCAGGCCATGTGGGCAGCGCAGCCTTGTGTTTCTGCACAGCCTGAATTAATTGCTTTGGGGGGGTGCTCTGGGGGGTGAGATTTCTCTGTGGCCCACCAAAATTTTCTCACGGACCACCAGTGGGCCACGGCCCACCGGTTGGCGACCGCTGGTCTAGTACATAGATGGTTTAAAATTTTTCTCAGTGAAAGTCCAACAGACAATCCAAAGTAAATTTGGCACTGAAAGAAACAGTGTTGTCAAAGTCAGGAAAGACAACTCAGTGTGGGACTAATTTTTATCATTATTTTGACAGTTCTAGAACAGAGGTGTCCAATTTTGGCAATTTTTAAGACTTGTGGACTTCAGAATTTCCCACATCCATTTTCTGCTGGGCTCTACCAGTCTAATACTACAGCTTCAATACTAAAATATATCAATTCAGAAATCATTACTTTTGAACCAAATTAGATTTTCTTCAAACATATATGGCTCAAATCTAATAACTGCTGATACTGAGCACTGATAGGCAATATGATAGATAGAAGTATCATAAAGACAATTACCCAGTTGGCTTTGCTATTAACATCAGTAATATTATTATCTACCAAATCAGTTGTCTCAAATAGAATCATACTTGATTTCCAGCTAGGTAGCATAAAAACACTGTACATGCCAACTCCAAAATCAGTAGAGTTAATGCTGTATGCTTCCAGCTCACTGAGTTCAGGATCACCTCAATTTGTTTTTAATAATATGCATCCTAGTCCCAAGAGATATATTAGACAGGTAAAATTGACAGTTTTTAAAATTCTTATTTATATTTCCTCAAATTTACTTTTTAGAAATATGTCCATATCTATTTTCCTAATAGAATTTTTTGAAGTCCTAACCAAATACATAGAATTTTAATTAGATAATTCATCTTTATGTCTGAAAATGGATAGGAATGTCAAAATTTGAGAAGTTACAATAGAATTAATCTTTTATTAATGGAAAACGCTCTAGTTATTAGATGAGATTCACTGACAGTGATGCTTATTAAATGAAGTAATGCAAGTGTCAACCATGAAGTATTCTTAAATTATTCATAGTAGGAAAGAACTAATGCAAACATAATTTTAAAAGGCAATATACACAGCAGCTCAGTAGGATCTCTAACCTGTTTATTGGCTTGTTTTACCACCACATGCCCTTAAGAGAAAACTCCAGCTATAATTTTAAGAGCGTTCACAGCAAAGCTAAAATATTTGTAACTGTAAGATGGCAGCAGAGAATCACCTTTTTATTTCTTTTTGCTGCCCACTAGTGGTCAAACGGATTTTTAACACCTAGATATGGTAGCCCTACTGATAAAACAGTAGTAACAGTGCTGAAATTGAGTATTATTAAATTGTGTTATATCTATGCATTACGAAAGCAGTGATTTTTTTTTACCATTGTTATCCCACTAAACTAAAACTTGCTATTTACTCCTGCAATAGAAAGTAACATAGCCTTTGCTGAGTAATTGCACTGAAATTATGGCACAGATGAGCTCTGGCTATTGAGTTCCAGATGATTTCACTAAGCCTTAATTTGAAGTACTTAGAACAAATTGACTTAAATTGAGGGCAGGAAATCTCTTCCAACCTTCTGCTAAAAGCAATTGCCTTCCTATAAGTTCCACGAAGGGCTAATGCACAAACAATCGTCAAGTTGGGAGGCCTGTAAATAGCTTCTTGAAATGTTTTCAGAATGGCGAGTCTTTTATCCAGATAAGCCCAATTCACTAGATTTTCCTTTCACATAATTATAGTAGACCCACATTGAAAGAGATCCATCATTGTGGGCAACCAAGAAGTAACAATTTTGGTGGGTGTGCCTATGCAAGTGGTGAGCAACTTGCCATTTTTTAAGAAACTGAAGTTGTTGCTCCTTTCAAGACTTCTGCAGAAAGCTGTTCATCTTACGTGCAATGGATTTTCCCACTCAATCCTGATTCATCTCTCTCTCTCTGTGTATAGTGTGTGCATGTGTGTGTACACAATACATTAGATTCTAAATACAGTAGATCTCCAAATTACTTTGCATCTTTCAAAAGTTGGCAAAATGCAAAGAGACTCTTTTATTCTTACATTATAACCTGAGAAAGCTTGGGATTTTATTGTACAGCATGGACAAACAATTACATGCTTCAAAACAAGAGTATTTTTTATAGGCATTCATTTTATGTTAAATTAAAGAACCCTTCTCCACCGGGTATGCTTTAAGATGTTCAATGATTCTGAATGAGCAGTGCAAGGACTCCCATATGGAGCATATAAGCCACAGAAAACAAAAGTCTTGCTCCAAATTAATTATGCCCTATTGTAAAAAAAAAAATAGAGGGAAAGGGGTCTTTCAAGTTTTTACAAGAAGGTAAGAAATGGAGGGGGCAAAGGTTAAAGATATATTAACATTTTTATGGATAGAGTGGGAGAGATTCCTCTCTGTTTCTCTCAAAGTACTAAAATCTAGGGTCAGCTAAATAATGGGACATTACAGTAGATAAAGTTATTCATGCAGCATTGGGAATTTGCTAACACAAGGTATAGTTTTGGCCAGGGGTGGGATTCAATTGGTGTTACTACCGGTTTGGTAGTTACTTTTGTGCATGTGTGTAATACACCAAAAGCTGTGCCTCCTGGACAGCTGATATGTGCTGCGCGCAGGCGCGCAGCATTTGTAAAACGCCTTTTTCCTGCTTTTTCAGCCTCAGCTGTGCCGCGCAAAACAGCTGAGGTTGAAAAAGCAGGAAATAAAGGTCAGGTAAGAGCCTAGGCGGGCAGGTGGCCCAAATAGCTCTTCAGAGCTACCGGTTCTATAGAGCCGGGCAGAACTGGTAGCATTCCACCCCTGGTTTTGGCAAGATTCTTTTGCTAATTTTGATTAATTCATCCAGGATTAAGTCTGTTAATGGTGAGTAGCCATTCTAACCTGCACTTTCAGTGACAGCGGTAATGGGGCTTCTCTAGATCCCTTCCCAAGTAACATTGGATGGGAGAGAACTTTTGTATTCATGTCCTGCTTAGCAGGGGGATATTATTTCTATAGCATTAACTACTGAGGAACAGAATCTGAGACCACTGGTCTGATGTACTATGTTTCTAAGGCTCTTAAATGTAAACTTCAGGTAGTACTTGAATTACAACTGTAATGGAGATTGGTCATCATTGTCATAACTCGTGATGGTTGCAAAATAAAGAAAAGGTTGATTTCTCAGCCTTTTTCTGCAGTGGTTGTTAAGGGAACACGTGGTTGTTAAAGAAGCAATGGTTTGCTATGGGTGCAGTTTTGATGAAAAGTTGAAGTAAATGCCAATCTTTGGCAAAATCATAGTAAAATATGGTCATTGGTCACGTGATTGCAGGACACTGCAAACAGCCATAAATGCAGCCCACTTGCCAAGGGCCTTAAGTGCAGTCACATAACTGTGGCAGGATCACTGTCAGAACTTTGAATCTGGGTTATCGGTATCCCTCAAGTAAATTCATTGGAACTAAGCAATTGGTCGTAAATCGAGGATTACCTATATAGAAGTACTTTAAATCGGGGCTATCATTCTAATTGATTTTTGAAATAGAACACGTGGAAATAGAAGATACATGGAATTTGTAACATATCCAAGTAATTTTCTATGTTTTTATACTTCATATACATATTGAGCACATTAATTTTAAGATACGCTCATTGATTTTAAAAATTATGGTATGATTCTCAAATGATGAACACTCACACTGTCCTACAATTGCCAAGGAACAATAGGCATTAACAGCTTCGATCAGTAGGATTTTTAACAATAAGATAAGCATTGTTATTTGCATTCCAGACAAAAGCTAGCGATTTTGTAAGACAAGACAACTACTGTTACAAATCATAGAGAACCTCAAGGACCACAGCAATTGACCAAGCCTGGGTTTCACAGCTGAAGGGACAATATTGACCATTTTCATTAGTCAATTCTGGAAGCCCTTTCCAAGGAGACCTGTAGAAAAACCAAGTCAACATATTACCATCTGAATATCTGTATCATCTCTCTCTCTTTATTACATTGAAATAACATGTCTTAAATTAACACAATAGTGTCAGGCTGGATATGAGTTAAACAAATTTACACTATATGTCTAATTAGCTGGTTATATTTATTAATTTGTATTTATAACAGAAAGTGGAAAATCCCGTATTACAGGAAAAAAAAAGGAAGGGCTCTGTATGCACAAATTTTACAGAGCATCCATCCATCCATATGGAATTCTGAGGGACATTCAATTGCGGCATTTCAGCTCTAAATGGAAGAGATACGATTTGAAATGAAGAACAGATGTACTCCTTGACTTGTAACCACAATTTCCATTGCCAAGCAAGACAAACTTTTCTGCCCTGTTGTTAAGCAAATCACTGTGGTTGTTAAGTGAACTACATGATCATTAAGTGAATCTGGCTTCCTTCATTGACTTGTGAGAAACTGACTGGCAAACTCGTGACTGTTGGATGCTGCAACTGTCGTACCCATCAATTGCCAAGTGCCCAAATTTTGATCATGTGACTGTGTGGGGATGTTGCAATGGTCGCAAGTGTGAGGATCAACTGTAAGTAATTTTTCTCAGTGCCATTGTAACTAAATGAACGGTTGTAAGTCGAGGACTACCTGTACATGAGAGTGATATGCCCCAAAGGTGTTTTTCCAAAATGCAACTGGACTTTGTTTTTCTTTGAAGACATTTTGCTTTTCATCCAAGAAGCTTCTTCAGCTCTGACTGGACTATGGGGGTCAAAGCTGAAGAAGCTTCTTGGATGAGAAGCGAAACGTCTTCAAAGAAAAACAAGAAAGTGCGGTTGCCTCTTGAAGAAGCACCTTTTGGGACGATCATGACCTGGATGACTGAGAATCTCCATAGATATGAGAGTGATATGAAGAACCCAGAGCTGAAATTAGCTCAACCCAGTGGTTCTCATTTGTAGTTCAGGGACTATTGAGGGTTAAAGCATCTGTGTAAAGCATGAGGGGGGAAACCATATCTGTGTCCTTATCAATATCGTTTCCTTTCCTATGCAGTCTGGAATTCAGAAACCTGCTCAGCCAGTGCACTGGGTTCCAAAGTATACACCCCTCAGTCCAGCCATTAATGCATGCAAGTTACTGCATTTGAAATCTTAGCCAGCCCAAGTCACCTCACAGGGTGGTTGTTGTGAGGAAAATAGGAAGAAGGAGTATTAGATATGCTCACCACTTTGAGGTACTCATAAAAACAATAAAGGTGGGATATAAATTAATAAATAGATTAAAAATAGTGTTCTCAGGCACCAGCCAACCAATAATGTAGAGCTATGCATACTGAATAATTTTTATTTCTAGAAAAATCATCTTCTGAAAAAGAAAGGTAATATACTGTAACTCAAGTTCTTGCTTTTTCATAACCTATCAAAACATTGAGTTTCCACATGAGTCTCAATTCAGAGGAACTCTCTGAAGAGCAAACTCTATTAGGATATGAAATAGAAAATCAGAACAGCATTAAGACCATTGTAAACCTTAAGCACATTTATGGTTGCGGTAGCAATCCAGATGATTGTGGCTCAAAAGCTATTCCCTGAACTTATATTCTTCAATAACTGCAGGGAATTTTATTTATCCAAAAGCACAAGTAATCTTTTGAAGAACAGCGTCTACTTTATTTCCATGTGTGACTGCAAGAAGAAAATTTAATTTACTGATTCCCCAACTTCCAGTAAGATACAATTTATTCAGCCTATTTCTCAACACCTGAGTGATTATTGCATCTGAAAGCAAACTAAGTATCAGACTTGGTACTGTTTGCAGTACAAAAAATTGAATTCAGTTCTGCTTTTCAATTCAAGTTCAGTCAGCACAATATCTATAATTGTCGTACATGTATGCATAAAAATAGCAATAATATCCTACATACATTTAATTTTAAAACATACATATTTTGATTTTAACTGTTACTTTTCAAATTTTTTGGTTTAATTTGACAAACATTTCATAGGCTACATGCACTGTGCCTAATAAATCATATAGGCATGTAAAACATGTAGGAAGTATGATCTTTGATGCTTGTTGGGTGCCTTTTTTTCCATTTTCCATTCCTGAGCACTGGCATGCATAGATATAATATTGTTTCTTGATTCTGAATTCAGGTTGCTACTAATGGTTCTCTCTAATATAAATTTATTTTGAATTAAGATATAAAAAATAGCAAAAACAGTGACATATGATACCTTCTGATTATTTCTCACCGAAAGAACTGTATCAGTTCCTTTTTATAGGAAAGGAAGAGCATATAAAAACATTTTATCGTTCAAGTTATTTTATTATGTGTATAAGCTATATTTTGAAGGTGTGCAGAACTTCTATCTTCACTCTTCTTTATTTTTGTACCATACATATTCAGGCAGTGAGAGCTATTTTGCTATCAAAATATAAATATCAAAATGGATGTTCAACAGTAATATTTTATATTATATAAATAAAAGCTACCTCTCAAGATGAATATAATGGCGAGAAAGAACATTCTTAATCAAAAACACAGTCTTTGCATAGATCTCTGGACCAATTAATTTGGAGAAGTATAGCTTGGCACGAAGAAAATATCCAATTGGCCAAAGCCATTCCTTAAATAAGAAAACAGAATTAAGGATATAGTGTTTTAATATGAAAACTGAAAATCTAAAATCAGTTGATAAAGACTGCTAAAGTATAATACTTACAGGTCCTTGATGGTAATTGAATCCTTTAGACACATTATAATTATCATTGTCTAAGGCATTATCGTAAACACCACAATAAACCATATCACTAGGGGAAAAAAAGAAGAAGCTATTAATATTTCTGAGAAAGCCACATCAAGTTTTATGAAATTAGTTAGAACAAAGATCATTAAGATAGCTTTTGCCATTCATTTTTATAGGATTTTAGATCTGGTGTTTTTTTATATTAGTGAATCTCATTCTCAGTGGAGTGTATTTACTTATTGAAACATTATTCAGTGCAACAGAATGTAAACGATGTCAACATCTCTTTATTTGCAGTGAAGTTGCATTGATTAATGTAACAGTTATATTGCATTAATGTACTAATATGACATTTCTATGACGTTATTGTTTAAAATGTTCAGTTTGAATTAATGCATCTTATACACCTGAGAACGTACCCTCTTGATAAGGATAAAAAAAACAATAATTATAAAATGCTGCTTGACTGCCTTTTGCAATATCTCAGATTAGACAACAGGATACAGTAGAAAGGCACATAAAAAAGAATGGTTGTCAGCTACGACCCAGTTGTTTCCTTTGTAAAATAAATCCTATCATAATCAGAAACTTTTAGGATTCAGGCTTCTGACTATTAGTTAAGTCAAATCTATCTTCAAACAAATATCATACACACTATAGAATTTCTTCAAACTATGATGATGGGACAGGAAAATTAGTACACAGTACAAATTAGTACAAAATTAGATTCAACCATTAATAAAACCTAGCTATGTGAGAGACTTATTCATTTACACTAGAGAAGCCTTCTTATGCAACCATGCCTCCATCATAGCAATAGCGCTTACTTACATACCGCTTCACAGTGCTTTACAGCCCTCCCTAAGCGGTTTACAGAGTCAGCATATTGCCCCCAACAATCTGAGTCCTCATTTTACTGACCTGGGAAGGATGGAAGGTTGAATCAACCTTGGCATACTTGGCATTGGCCTGCCCCACTCACTCTGGCAGAATATTCATACTCTGGATCCCATCAGCCAAGGAATTGCAGCTGGTAGGGTCTATAAGAGCTTTTTCTGCCATGGCTTTGGATTGTCATCTTCCTTGAAGTGAGATCAGCCCCCATTTTCTTGGCCTTCCAAAAGAGCCAGAAAACCTGGCTTTTGACAACTGGTGTGGGGTCCCGATGTGGCTATCCTGTTTTGGAGGTGGCTAGTAGACTAGTACAAGATCTCACCTCCACCCTGTCTAGGCACTGGATTCATATCCGCTTTAATATTAATTTTCATGTTTTAACTTTTAATGTCTGATGTTTTCATGTTTTAATCTTGTGCCATGGTTTTGGATTGTTTTATTCTTTTTTGGGAGAGGGGGGTATTTTAATAAATAATAAAATACTTACTCTGGGTCTAAAGTTTTCATCCCAAGTGGACCAAGTAATTTTTTCTCTAATGTTTCAAGTGCTTTCCAAGCATGCTCAGGAGAGAACAGTTCAGGTGCCTTGATTAAAAAAAAGTAGAAAAATACATCACATGCAAATAACAGAAGAATACTGAAAAATTAAATATAAAACATATATTTCGCAGTGTCCTCACAAGTTTGTTATGAAATTACACCCCATGTTATAAGTAACATTTATTTCACAAACTTATTGATTGAAGAGCATGATCCCTAAGCATTTCCTGCTTTGTTTGTAGTCCCATCTACTCCACTGCTTCTCCCAGCAAACTATCTTTGTATCTTCCAATATTTTAACTAATTTTTCTGTTCAAAAATATTGCTAACAAAAGTGCTAAAAACATGCAATGACACTACATGTCGTTGTAAAAACACAATACGCACCACAACCATTGCTATAGGAAAATTGGGCCTCAGCTGATAATCACACCAAGGACTTGATGCTCCACAGCTGTCTTTGTATATGCCCCGCTTATGAACCAGAGTTGGATGTGTCTCGTTGGGATCATTTGGGTCTTCAGAGACAAAGAACAGCTTTTCGAAATGGGCTTGGATTTTTTTGTTCCACTGATCATATGTAAAGGTCTCATCTTTCCCTGGAAAATAATATCAGTTTTGTGCAATTGACTGATAACAATAAAAAGCATCATTAAGGACACAGGATGCTGCTACAAATATATTATCTAAAATTCTCCAGATTCAGTGTTGCTATCATTTTGAACTGGGACAACTGTTTCCAAGCGAGAACCGAAGCCCACTTCATCTGGAGGATGCATTAATAATAACCAATGGTACCTTGATCTAAACAAGTATTTTACTTGACTAAAAATTGAATGATTCTAAAGTTGGCTTTATCATCGTACTGGATAGAAGTTAGGCATATTGCAAAGGCCAACCTTCCATATGCATAAGCATGGAGATGGCAGAGAATTAGCTGATGGGAAACAGAATTTAGAGTTGCAGATATATTGGTATGGATGGAATCAGATGGAGGAGGAAACTATAAATTTGAGTCCCACAAGTGCTTTTCAAAAGGCAATTGGACTTTCGTGGTTTTTTTTCCCTTGAAGATGTTTCACTTCTCATCCTGAATAAATGAAGAAGCTTCTTGGATGAGAAGTGAAACGTCTTCAAGGAAGAAAAGTCCAGTAGCCTTTTGAAAAGCATCTTTGGGACAACCTTGACTTGAATGATTGAATGATTTGCTCCTTAGGCTGGACTTCCAGGCCGCTCCCCCCGTCGCAGGGAGGCGGACCAAATACGTTGGTATTGCCCCAGGCATCTGATGGATCCAGATAGGTTCCTTATGGAGCTAGGGCCATGTCCCGACGTTCAAGCACATGACTCGGTTGAGGACCTGGTCGCCGCCTGGGATAGGGTGGCGGCTGGGGCCCTGGACCGTGTCATGCCCTTACGGCCTGTGACCTGGCGCCGCTCTCACTCGGCCCCTTGGTTTTCCGAGGAGCTGAGGGAGATGACGCGCCAGAAAAGACGCCTGGAGAGTATTTGGAGGACTACTCGCTCCGGACCCGACCAAACACTATTACGGTCTTATATTAAGACCTATTTAGTGGCGATAAGGGTGGCAAAGCGTTCTCACTTTTCCACACTTATTGCGTCTGCGGGAAACCACCCAGCCACCCTGTTTAGAGTAACCCACTCCCTCCTGGAAGGGGGAGCGCAGGAGGACCCCTTGCAGGGATGGGCTGAGGACTTTTCGAATTTCCTGCTGGATAAAATCACTCAGATCCGGGACGGGTTGGACTCTGAATGGGCAACTCTGGGTGGGGGGTTGGGGGCGGAATTTGGGGAAGTCATTTGGGAGGAGTTTGACCCTGTGACCCCTGAAGACGTGGACAGGTTACTGCGGGGACTGAATGTTACCACATGTTTATTGGACCCGTGCCCCTCCTGGCTGGTGTTGGCCACTTGGGAGGTGACATGAGGTTGGTTCCAGGGTATTATTAATGCTTCCTTGAGTGAGGGATATCTGCCGCCGCCTTGAAAGAGGCGGTGGTAAAACCCCTCCTCAAGAAACCGTCCCTGGACCCAACTTTGTTATATAATTATCGTCCCGTCTCCAACCTTCGCTTTGTGGCGAAGGTTGTTGGGAGTGTGGTGGCACGACAGCTCCCCCAGCACCTGGATGAAACTGTCTATTTGGATCCACGCCAATCGGGCTTCAGGCCCAGGCACAGCACGGAGACGGCATTGGTTGCATTGGTGGATGATCTCTGGAGGGCCTGTGACAGAGGTCATTCCTCTGTCCTGGTCCTATTAGATCTCTCGGCGGCTTTTGATACTGTTAGCCACAGTATCTTACTGCGACGGCTGGAGGGGTTGGGGGTGAGGGGCACTGTTATGCGGTGTTCTCCTTCCTCTCTAGCCATTCGCAATTTGTTTTGGCGGGGGGGCAGAGATCGGCCACGAGGCCCCTGGTTTGCGGGGTGCCTCAGGGGTCGGAGCTCTCGCCCCTTCTGTTCAACATTTATATGAAGCCGCTGGGTGAGATCATCCGTGGCTTTGGGGTAGAATTCCATCAGTACGCTGATGATACTCAGCTGTACATTTCTACCTCAGGCCACCCCGATGAAGCCGTCGAAGTGATGGCCCGGTGCCTGGAGGCCGTGCAGTTTTGGATGGGGCAAAACAGGCTTCAACTCAAACCATCTAAGACTGAGTGGCTGTGCTTCCTGGCACCCCGATACAGCCAGCTGGTTCCATCACTGGCTGTGGCGGGGGGAAATTCTTGCCCGCACAGAGAGGGCTCGCAATCTGGGTGTCCTCCTGGATATGCGGCTGTCATTGGAGGACCATGTGGTGGCCATCGCCAGGGGGGCTTTTGGTCAGGTCCATAGGATCTACCAGTTGCGGCCCTTTCTGGATCGGGATACGCTCCGCACGGTCACTTCCGCCCTCGTAACCTCCCGCCTAGACTATGCCAACGCTCTTACATGGGGCTTCCCTTGAAGAGCACCCAGAGGCTCCAATTGGTGCAGAATGCGGCCGTGCGGGTGGTGTTGGGGGTTCCTCGGGGCTCCCATGTTATACCGCTCTTGCGTGAGCTGCATTGGCTCCCGGTGGTCCTCCGGGTGCGCTTTAAGGTCTTAGTTACTGTCTTTAAAGTGCTCCATGGCTTGAGACCAGGATATTTGCGGGACCGCCTCCTGCCATTTTCGGCTTCCTGCCGACCAATACGCTCCCGTAGAGTCAGCCTCCTCAGGGTGCCGCCGGCTGGACGGCTGGCGACCCCTAGGGTGCGGGGGCACCCTCATTGGGGGTACCCTCCCTCTGGAACAAATTACCCCCAGAGATGAGGACCATCCCTGATCTCCTGACCTTCTGGCATGTGTTGAAAACCTATTTATTTCAGCAAGCCGGTCTGGCCTAAGGGTTTTTAGAGCTTTTAATTTGGTTTTAGCTTTCTTAATCTCTTATTTTTAATCTTTTGATAATGGCCAACCTATTTAATCCTTTTAACTTATTTTAAATATTGTATGTATATTTTATCTTGGCTCTTCACTGCCCCGAGTCCCTTTGGGAGAGGGGGCGGTATACAAATTTAAATAAATAAATGATTGAGAATATCCATAGGCTCTCTATATGGGGCAGAATTCATTTTCTCTTTCTTTGCAAGCATTCTACCAAGGTTGGTTTAGGAGTGGAGTCCTGCTCCTACTGACACTATGGCAGATACATCTCTTCCCTCTCCCTGAGTCTCTGGCCATGTATTTTCCAGGTCAATTTGTTTTTTGGCAGCTGGAGAGTCTTTCATTGTACAAAACAAAAAGTTAATTCTTCCATTTTTCTTGCCACCAGATCCTAGGCTGCCAAGATTAGGAGGAATAGCAAGAGAAGTGTGACTGTGTGTGCCTTTTTACCATCCCTATGAAAATGAAATGTTCACTCAGTGCTTGATAGGTGCCATTGAATGGGTATAGTTTTTCATGTTCACTAAGACTGTTGGATGCCTGTTAAAAATTCACCCCGGGGGCAAAGAGCTGCAGAGCTAATCCACTGAAGGAATTGAACTGTGTGGGAGGTGCTATAGCTGTAAAGAACTATATCCCGCATGGGAAGGAAGGATATCATAGTCTTTTAACTACGATGCTTCTGCATTACTTCCTGCTTTCTTTCCCATAAGGAGAGCAGCTCTTCAACGACCCAGTCGACCATGGTTAACCACTGCCTTCCCAACCCCCTCCCATGGATCAGGTGCTATTTTGCCTTCAATTGGAGGGAGCTTTTCTAACAAATTCAGCTGTCTTACAGAAGACACTGGGTAGAAATCATCCTGCTCCCTTATGGCAGGGATGCATCTAATCTATGCGGTGATGAGGGGAAGAGAGAGGATTGCTTCATTTCAAGTGAATAGCACTCTTTTCCCTGCTTTACTTCCCTAAATCAGAATTTCATTTTTGTTTATCTGGATGTATCTTTTTTTTCCTTTTTGCTTAGCTGTTATTATTGCTGCATTTGGGTGAGCTGAACGACAACAAAAGCATTCTGTTCTGACTCTAGCAATAGAGGTTGGCTAACAATTCATGTCTATATTTGTGTTCTTTGCCTATTTTTTTTCCCTCAGGAATTAACAGGCTATTTGGGAATGAGGGAAAGAGCATTTCTCCATTGTATACAGAGATAGTGAGAAATAGGCGTGTGAGAGAGATTATTTCTTATCCTCGCTGTAAATCAGCATGAACGAAGGCTTAGGGAAAACAATGGAACAGGCAGCCAATTATATAGCTTGCTCTCATTCAATCTTCACTTAATTATTTGAAATGATCGTTGCTGTTCCATTCCAACCATTTCTTGATTTAGGGAGAAGTCTAATCTATCTGTCTCCTGTTGGAAGTCATAACGTCTCTGTTGCTTTTTGAGTTGCTCAAAAAAATCTAGTGTGAAACATTTTGGGCATTTTATTACTATTATCAGTAATGTCATTTTTCTACTTCCATGATATCCTGGAGCCATATTTGCTTACCATGTCTTTTCACAGTAACTCCAGGATATGGAAATAACTTCTTCACCGACAATTCCTGTAACCAGCGAACCGTTGATTTGCATAGACCAACAATTTCCACAGCAGAACCATCCCTAAAAGGACAGCCATAGCAGAAAAGTTAGTTGCACTTCCACTACCAAATAAAGTTTTTGGTTACTATATTTAGTGGTCATGTCAAAGCACACAACTCTGATTACACGTATATATGTACATTCGGGAATAGGACATGGATGTGCTAAGATAATGATTTTTGAAACTGTTTTGATATTGATAAGAAATACACCAGACAATTCAGAGAGGTAATGTCAGTCAAAAGAGGCAGCAACTGTCTAGTGACACGAAGAGTTAAATTTGGATTTCAGGATTTTCATAGACTCCTTTAGATATACATGAATAATTTATGGGACAGTTGTGGATTCATGGAAATTTAAAGTCACAAGCATTGCTTCTCTTAGGAGTTTTTCAGACTTGTGCAAGTTTGACCATATTAGGTTAAACCAATCATCTCAAGGGCTTCAAGTCCTGTTGCACAATATGTTGAGAGTTACACTCCAAAGCTGGACAGGGAAGGAACTCAAAAGTTGGCGGGACAATTTATTTAACACATATCTACATGTATGTATGCATAACCTTTATTAATTTTTAACTTCACACACCCTCAGGATAGTTTGTTTCTCTCATCATATATACATAAATTCTCCTTTATCTCTATAGCAAAGCAAACCAATGGGAACTTTGGGCAATGGTGACTTTATTTTAGTCTATGACTGCAATAAAGGAAGTGAGTTTGCACTCTGATATTGTGGTTTTCTCTTTGAATAACCAGAAGGCTGTTTTCTTCCTGATCCAAAAGAGAGATAGAAGGGAACGGGGGGAAACAACAGTACAGCTATTTTCATTAGCAGAAGGAGCTTTCTATACCACAGCCCTCCCTTCCCCTGCTTTGGAATGAAGGAGAACACATAGAGCAGGGGTCCTCAAACTTGGCAACTTTAAGACTTGTGGACTTCAACTCCCAGAATTCCCCAGTCAGGATAGCTGGCTGAGGAATTTTGGGAGTTGAAGTCCACAAGTCTTAAAGTTGCCAAGTTTGGAAACCTCTGAGATAGAGTGTACAGACAAGGTGTTAAGGATCAGGCAGAGATGGGGAAGAAATTGAAAAAAGAGAGAGGAATACTAAGATCAAGGTTAGAAAGGCAGGGATTGAAGAAATTTAGTTTTAGTTTACTTTATTGTCATTGCACCTCGTACAATGAAATTAAATACTATCTTCAGTGTACATTATGACCATGAAAATAAACACAAACACACATCCTTCACATTCTATACAATTGAATTGAAAACCCCTGCTTTTGCATTAATATTGCACTACACAATTGACTTCAACAGAGCTACCGCCCTAGGATAGAAGCTGTTTTTCAGCCTATTTGTCCTTGTTTTTATTATTCTGTACCGTCTGCCAGATGGTAATAGTTCAAAAAAGGGGTTCCCAGGATGAGATGGATCTTTGAGAATGTTTTGAACTTTCTTAAGGCAGCGGGAGCTATAAAGCTCTTCCAAAGAGGAAAGAGGGCAGCCAATGATCCTCTAGGCAATGGAATGCTTTCCTACCTGCCACTGTACAATTGGCAAACCATACATAGGTGCAGTAAGATAAAATACTCTCTATGGTACAGCAGTAGAAGGTCACCAAGCAGTTTTTCATTGAGTTGTTGTTTTCTGAGAAGCTTCAGATAGTACAGAGCCTTGGTGGGTCAGGCTGTTAATCATCTAGCACTTAGTGCAAGCTGCCTGCAATTAGTGTTGGCTCGAATCCCACCAGGCTCAAGGTTGACTCAGCCTTCCATCCTCTCGGGGTAGGTAAATTGAGGAGTCAAGATTGTTGGGGGCAATAAGCTGACTTTGTAAAAATGCCACTTGGGGGAGCCAAAAAGCCCTAGTAATAAGCAGGTATATACAATGGAATGAAGGCTATTGCCGAGCACTTAGCTTGGTGCTCCATAGACTATAAGCCATCCTAAGTCTCTGGAGAAGGGCGGCATATAATGTAAACAAAATAAATAAATAAAATAAAATAAAAATAATCTCTGCTGGGCCCTTTTGACCAGTGCTGCAATGTGAGCACCCAGGTCAGGTCCTCTTTTATGGTAAAACCCAGAAACTTAAAACTGGCCACTTGCTCCACTCAGTCTCCATTGATAAGCAAGAGCTGGATGTCTGATCACTTCCTTTTATAATCCACTATAAGCTCCTTGGTCTTATTGGTGTTGAGGACCGAGTTATTGTCTCCACACCACAAAAGCAATCGGTCCACCTCATTTCAGTAGGCAGACTCATCCCCCCCCGGAGATGAGTCCCACCACTATTGTATCACCTGCAAATTTAGTAATAGTATTACTAGCATGAGTGGGAATGCAGTCATGCACATAAAGAGTATAGAGTAAGAGACTCAACATGCAATCCTGTGATGTACCAGTGTTAAGAATAAGGGCTGAAGAGATATGATTACCTAATCTGACCAGTGGTGGGATTCAATTTTTTTTTACTACTGGTTCTGTGGACATGGCTTGGTGGGTGTGGCAGGGGAAGGATATTGTAAAATCTCCAGTCAGAGGTGGTATTTGCCAATTCTCCAAACTATTCAAAATGTCCGCTACTGGTTCTCCAGAACTGGTCAGAACCTGCTGAATACCACCTCTGAATCTGACCCTCTGTGAGCAATCAGACAGGAAATCCATAATCTAAGGGCAGATTGAATAAGAAAGTCCAAGGGTTAGGATAAATAAATAAAAATAGGCTGAATTTGCGCTCCTATCCTAACCCATGGCTTAGGGTTAGGTCATGTGGAAATCAAGTCTTAGCAAGTTTAGTAATCCTTCCTTTGAATCAGATCTGGATTGCATATTGAATTCATGTGCAATACTAGTATTTTTATGTTAAAAATCCCCAAATGGATAATTCATACATGCTCATTTCATATGAAGCCAATCTTGCCATTTAACTTAGCAAAATACAGATTTAAAGATGACGCTGCTGCTACTAGATGTTTAATGCAAACAACATGGTTTAAAATATTTTTTCATAAAATCCTTCTGTATTTTAAATCCAGAGGATTTCAAGCCAAATTCCTGCCTAGAAATGTCTGCATGTCTTTGCATACATTTTATATACACATCTATTTAAACTGAACATGAATATGCTTGAGGCAATAGACAGGGTTTTCATGTCTTTAATTTAGTTTATTTTTTTCCATTGAACCAGTATTTTCCACTGAAAATAGATTTTTTAAATTTTATTTTTAAAAACTAGCTCACAGCACTTGAACTTAGTAATTGGACTCTGAATGCTCCAGACAAACACTGCTCTAAGGAAGCACTTGATATCAATTGTACTAAAACTGTAGTAAAATCTTGGAAATCACCTAAACTGTACACCTGGAAGATAAATAGCAAGAGCTTTGAACAAGTGCAATCTTTTAAATATTTGGACATGGTTTTCCATAGCTCCACCAAACACAATGCACACCAAAATGATGTCATGCGAAATGCTCAAAAAAACTTGGCTGACGGTGTATCCCAGCAACGCTAAGATCTGTGTTTTGGTGTTTAGCTAGGACCTTACAAAAGTTGTAGTGGCACAGTGGTTAGAATGCAGTACTGCAGGCTACTTCTGCTGACTACCGGCTGCCAGCAGTTTGGTAGTTCGATTCTCACTGGCTCAAGGTTGACTCAGCCTTCCATCCTTCCGAGGTCAGTAAAATGAGGACCAAGATAGTTGGGGACAATATGCTGACTCTCTAAACTGCTTAGAGAGGGCTGTAAAGGACTGTGAAGCAGTGCATAAGTCTAAGTGCTATTACTATTTTCTTTACTCCTCTTGAAAAGATCCAACCTGAATTCCTAAGGGCTATATTCCAGATAGCCCCTTACATTCCAAATGTAATATTATGGAAGAAGGAAGCAGAGTTATCTAAAGTCAAAATAGACGCATGGATGTGTATCATACCATGCTGGTTGAAGCTACTGTTCTTTCCCACAGGTCTGAGTTCCTTATTGTGGAAAATTACACGTCAATGTGGTTCAGGACAACCTCACAAAAATTTCAACTTCTCGACTTTTCCTGGGACTTTTCCCTGGATTATGGGCATGCATTCAGCACATTTAAACAACGTTATCAAAAATGTGAAAGCCCAACAGGACCAGTTCTTTATTTAAGAATGTTTTCCACGGAAGTCAATCCCTTTTACACAAACCAGTGAGATACTTACACCACACAACTATTTCCAAATTCGGAAGAGCATTAACTTTAGCACACTTCAGTGCTCTCCACAAAGCAATTTTTGAGGGATAATACAAAAGAGTTCCTTATGAGCTGAGATTTTGCCACTGTGGACAAGGGGCTGTTGAAACTACAGCTCATGTCCTCCTATACTGTACTACTATGCTGTACTGTACAAGAATCTGACCTATAGCTCCTTGCCTGGTATAGTCTGATCTTTTTTATATACAGTTTTTATCACATCACTATGATTCAGTCTCCTTGAAGACAGCTAAAATTTGTAACAATTGTAATATCTGTGCTTCCTGTTCCCTCCTGCCCATTTTTTAATTCATACTGTTGTACTTTCATTGTTTGTTTTTATTGTTTCACTGCTTTACTATTGTTATATTTACATTTTTAGCATTTTTCTATTTTTTACTGTTGTAAGTCACTGTAAGCTACTGTTGTAGTTCACAGAAAGATGGGCAGCAAATAAATTTAACAAACACTGCCTGAAAATTAGGCAGACTTTTATTATCTACTAACAAACCCACCACCAATTGTACTGTTTTATTTTGTTTTCACTTTATTTTTATTGTTTATGTTTTTGTTTGCAAATTCAATAAAACATTCATTCATTCATAGTTCACAGCAATATTTTTACATTGAATTCTAATTAGTCAATTACAAGCAGGCCTTTAATGTGCCAACAATGCTACAAGCATTTATGCAGTACCTTGGAGTTGCTGGAATTCCTTTGTTGCGAGCTTTATCGCTTTCTCCCATTTTATCCATCCAGGTACCACAATTAAAATGGTTCCCTCCAAAGACAAAGCCCGTTTCTAGGTCCACTCCTGCAGTTACATTAAAGCCTACAAAATACAAATACCAGCTTGTTTTCCAGAAAAGCCCACATGAAAATGTTGTCCCATATGCATCCATTTGAAATAAACTAGGGTTTTTATGGGCAGCCAAAATTACTGTCATATGACTGCTTTATTCAAAGTCATGCAAAAGTGTATCTTTAAGGGGATTTAAAGAAAATCTAACTTTATTTCAAGATATTTTAGGAAGCTAAGAAATAAACATCCATTTAAAAGATAGTTAAAGAATTTATACCTTCATCTCTCATATTTCGATCTATTTGTGGGCCAGCATTCCTCTCTCGGAAATCTATGCCTTGGGCATGTTTTTGCATTGCTTCCTGTATCACTTCATATAATGGCTGATCCTGGGTATTGGTAGTTTAAATATAGTGGAGAAAAGGGGGGGGGGGGGAAACCTAAATTAAAAACACACATAACAAGGAACACTTGTTTAGGAACTTTGTAAAGGAACTTCCTATTCAGAGGCAAGTCCAATGGACTCACTCTCAAGACAGTACGTGTTGGATTTATGTCCTGTTTTTCCCCCAGAATTTCACAATGATTACATAAAACTCATTTTATCCCTGAAAAATTATTTTGTGAGCTAGGTTGGGCTAATAAAGAATGGCAGGCCCAACGTCTCCTGGTGAGTGGATTTGCCTGAAAATAAATTTGACACTGAACATCCAACACTTTAAGCGCTATACTTTATTATCTCTCCCCCCCCCCCATTCAAACGTGTGAATCTTGGAAACGCTTTGATTTTCTTGACAAGATTTTTCAGAAGCAGTTTGCCATTGCTTCCTTCCTAGGGTTGAGAGAAAGTGATTGGCTCAAAGTTACCCAGCTGGCTTTGCCCTAAGGTGGGACTAGAACCCACGGTCTTCTGGTTTCTAGCCTGATGCCTTAGGCTTAACCACTACACCAAACTGACTCTCAAAATGTAAAGTGGTCCTCTGTACTATGTAATATTAAGTATAAACATAAGGTACTTAAGGTACCAAAGAGAGACCTAGTCAGTATTTCTCCTTCTGAAGCAGGTCAAAAATACTTCAACTCTACAGAGCAATAATATATACAACTGGTTTAGTTAGAAAAACCATACTTCCTTTTAACATTTGTCCTTTAATGAATATGATTACAACAGTAAGACTATGTCAATGAAAGTAATACTGTAATATTGAAGTTCTTTGGGCACATGTTTACATTTTATATTAAACTGCAGAACAAGAGTTTCATGGAGAATTTCCTTCCCAACCTCTGTTAAGGACAAAACCTTTTTATGTTATCAGAGGCCACCAAACATAATAATCCAAGGTGGGTTTTTCGGTACTCATAATAGCATCAGGCAGTGACAGGCATCATACAACCCCATAGAGCCATGAGGCAAACCTATGGCATGCATGCCGGAAGTGGCACGCAGAGTCACTTCTGCCGGCACGAGAGGTCGCCCGGAACAGCCCCACTGCATATGCATGTCCCCCACCAGCCAGCTGATTATCAGATATCTACCCTGCATACATGGGGGGAGATGCGCGTATGGAAGACATGCGTGCATGCGCAGAGGCATGTGGCGTGTGGGGGGTTGCGTGTGCATGCACAGATGTGTGCTGTATGTGGGGGCACACGCATGCGCAGGGGGGAGTCGCGTGCATATTGCATCATGGATGTAGGCACGCACGTACACTTTTGGCATGCAACGTGAAAAAGGTTCGCCATCATGGCCATAGAGGATCAATCTACTACAGCAATAATCTGACATGAGCTAAAGTCAACTTTCAAAACCAGAAAATTCCTCTCCCAACCTAACACCTGGATAAAACATGTAAGAGACTGAACCGAGCTAAACAGACAGAAGCTATAATTTACCATTTTGCCTGCTGGCTGAGGTAGAGAATCATCAGTAGGATACATTCTAGATATCGGACTGTTGAGAATGTCTGTGCCATTTGGAACGGTTTTACAATAATCTTGTACACACTGAAGCCACCACCAAACAGCATCACGACAATTGTACCTGGCATGAGTACCTTGGCCAAGCAGATTGGGAATGAGACCATGCCTTAGGGTGCCAGCAAATGCTAATATTATGTTCCTGAAACCAGAGAGATAGAGAAGGGAATGAATATAAAATGGTAAGCTTTCAAGTTCTCTGTTATATTTCACTAAAAGTATGTGAAGTAAAAATGGTTGTAAAATCGGACCTGGTCATGAGATGCTCACTTAATGACTTCATCACTTTTTGTGAAGAAGTTTCTGATCCCAATTGTAGTAATAAGTCAAGAACTACCTGTATTTAGTCTTGCATGGATTAAATTTTCCTGTTTAATAAGAGCTTTCCAGAGGATTTGCTGAAAGTCACTCAGGCCAGGACTAGGGAAGGCTACACAAACAAGTAATTCCATCCTCTCTATTCGGAAAATATTAACAAAAATGTACACATATAAGCATTGCTTTAAATGACTAGAATCTTACTTATCCCAATGAAAATTCTATTTTTTCCCTGTTGATATAAATAATACAGGTAGTCCTTACCTTACAATGATTCATTGAGTGACCATTCAAAGTTACAATGGCACTGAATAATGTG
Organism: Bungarus multicinctus; assembly: GCA_023653725.1. Lineage (NCBI taxonomy): Eukaryota > Metazoa > Chordata > Lepidosauria > Squamata > Elapidae > Bungarus > Bungarus multicinctus. The sequence goes on along the minus strand of CM042842.1, from coordinate 49,805,041 downwards.
ACTTATGACTATTTTTCACAGTTATGTCCTTTGCAATATTCCCATGATCATGTGATCAAAATTCAGATGCTTGGCAATTGGTTCATATTTATGACCATTGTTGTGTCCCAAGGGCATGTGACCACCTTTTGCGACCTGCTCACAAGCAAAGTCAATGGGAAAGACAGATTCACTTAATGACAGGTTACTGACTTAGCAATTGCAGAGATTCCCTTAACAACTGTGTCACTTAACAACAGAAATTTTGGGCTCAATTGTGGTTGTTAAGTCAAGGACTACCTGTACTTTAGTGTGTGGATAGGTAGATAAAACAGAGAGGGAAGAGAGAGAGGGAGAGAGGGAGGGGGAGAAAGGAGGGGAGGGAGGGAGAGAGAGAGAGAGAGGGAGGGAGGGAGACAAACAGACTACTGACATCTGTAACTGCTTTACCTTGCTTCTAAGTAGCGTCCAGTGACCAACATCAGCCCTCTCAGTGCAATAAAGGTGTCTCTTCCCCAGCAACGGAAAATGCCAGATGAGAAATGAGGTAAACCTGAAGATTGAGAGACAAAGCAGATGTAAAGCTTTAGAACTTATTAGCTCTCTACCTTTCAAAAACAGCTTACTTTATATTTATGGCAGAGCCACACTCTGCTCCATTCCCTCTGAGTAACTCAATTTGGATGACATCCATCTGCACAAAGTCATCCTAATGTATATAAAAAAAATGAAGACTGGGATCTTCCTTACGCTCATTAGCTAGCAAGACTTATCTACGGGATAAGATAGATGAATCTTTTGTTTTTCTGCTTGATAAATTCACTTGGAAACAATATGAGTTCGAAAACAATATGAATTGTTGGGAGAAAGGTCCTTAAAAATATACAGAGGAAATACTGTAAGAAAATATTTTTTCGGTCCTTTTTTACTTGTATCTCACTGTAACTTTAAAATCAGCTCTATAACACTGCTCAGTCAACCTCTGAATAACCATTTCTTTTGACTGTTGCTTTGCCACTAGAATACTAAATCTGACATGAGATTTGACATGACACTGATTTCAATACCTACATTTTCATTTATAATTTCTTTTAGCACAGCTCATATGTACTACTATAGTATTATGTACTATATATACATAGGTATAACTCTCTGTATTTGTAGACTAGTCCAACCCAATGAAGAATATATAATTACTAGATGTGTAATAATAATCCACAAATACATAAGTCCCTCACTTCAAGCAGCCACTTGTACACTATACACTTGGGTACACAGACCAATTATTGGGATTTTAATATTATATATAGATTTGTTGGAAATGTAATAAAAATAATTCTTCTTTAAAACACATGTTTTTACAATGTCCTACCCTCACTGGTGAATTAAATAAATAAATTTGTGCAAGCTAAAGTTTTTGGAGGATAATATTCTTTAGAATTACATTCCTGCTGTATGTAATTTGACAACCTGACTACATAAATGGATTCTGATAACTGCAGCATTGGAAACATAAATTTATAGCACCTTTCATTTAATGAAAATCTGATTTCACTTGCTACCTAAGTGGGGTGCTTAACAGATGTAGACTTTGTATGGATTTTTTTTTAAAAAAAGACTTACTATGTTTTCCCCCTTTTCTTTTACAATGTATCCATTTCTAACACAATTATCTATGCATTTTGTTCTTTTTCCTTTTTTTGCTGCTATTATTATTGTAAAGACAATAAAAAAAAATAATGAATTAAATATAGCTTATGGTGAAGCATTGAAAGTTATATGTAAATTTGTAAAGTTCCAGAAGTTTACTAGAATGGTTACCTCTAATTCTTATTGTTATTAATACTTTTGGCAGAGGTATATTTCAGCTTCATGGAATTTTAGCCTCAATATACATTTGACTATGAAGTACAAAGGCAAAGAATGTCAGTAGAAACTGATTTACATAATCTAATTTATCCAACTTGTGTCACGAGAGATATGCAAAGGGACAAAACGTTATTCGATGAGACCAACTAGGGATCAGTCATTAGTTAAATGTCTATGGATATTCTCAGTCGTCCAGGTCCATGACTGTCCCAAAGGTGCTTTTTCAACTGGATTTCTTGTTTTTCTTTGAAGATGTTTTACTTCTCATCCAAGAAGCTTCTTCAGCTCAGACTGGATCCAGTCAGAGCTGAAGAAGTTTCTTGGGTGAAAAGTGAAACAAGGAAGTCCAGTTGTTTCCTGAAAAAGCACCTTCGGGACGATCAGACATTAGGCTAATGGAATTCTAGAAAACAGGAATTCTTAAGACCAGCTAATGAAAGAAGGCTCTGAATCAACTGAGTCTGTGAAATCTATTTTTGTTAACAGAAACTGTCCTACTCTAACTTACTGGTCCTACTCTAACTTACTGATGATGATAGTGTTCTGGAAACATCACAATACCCAATTTTTGAATTTCTTCAGAGATCTAACACCCCTGTCCAAACCCCAGTGTTATCTCTTAATTCAGAGTGGGAGACAGAAAAATACTGATATATACATAGTATAGTTTTAGGAACTAACTGAAAGAATATGACTGTTACTACCCACTCAGATTTAATTAGATTTATACTACGGTGCTCCTCTTGCCTTCCCAACATCAGATCTCCAAGGTTCATGAGTCGAATAAGAAGTGCTTCACTTCTGCCTAGCAGAGATTTAAAACATGCAAAATATTTTTAAAGGTGGACTCTTTCATAGACCAGTGACCATGCTTACCAGCTGCTAAAGAAACACAGCACTGTTCTTTTTCTCCCATAATCTCATTCAGCCTATACGGAACATTCTTTAAGGCAGGAGACAGAGGTGGCAAAGATGGATATTTTCCTATTCCACACATCTGGACTGAGCCCAAGGAAAGATGTTTAACAAACGTTGAACCATTCTGAACAAAGCTGTAATTAAAGCAACACTATTTCAAGTCCATAAATTTTCTGGTACCAAGGCAGCAAAAAAGCACTTAAGCTACAACAATAAAACAAAGTACAAAAGATAAAAAGTATAAAAGTATAACAGGAAAATCTATGTAATTAAAAAAAACCAGTGACCTTAGAATTACACAGAAACTTCAGTTTTCTGGATCTTGATGCAATGGACCATATTTCCGCTGTGATTTACATTGCTTGTGTAACAGTGGTGATATTCAAAAACTTTTACTATCAGTTCTGTGGGCGTGGCTTGGTGGGTGTGGCCATGTGACTGGGTGGGCATGGCTTTTCTTTTTTGCAGTCCCCACCCATTTTTGGGAGCTTCCTAGCCTCAGAGAAGCCTCTGGGGGCAGGGCGTTTTTGCTCCCCTGAGGCTCAGGAAGAAAAAAAACAGAGCATGGGAGGGGCATGCAGCATTCCTCCAAGCTCTGTTTTGGGAGCTTCCTAGCCTCAGAGAAGCCCCTGGGGGGGCAATTTTGCTCCCCTAAGGCTCCTCTGGAAGGCAAAAAATGGAGGGGGGCTTAGCTCCTCCCTCCATTTTTTGCCTTCCTGGGCCTCAGCAAGGGGAATCCTGGCACAGCTGATCTTATCTACAGCTGATTGTCGGGAGGGGAAAAAAAGAAAGCAATATCTCAGGCAGGCAGGCGGGGAATGTCAGGCAGGCGGGCGGGGCGAGCGAGCATTGGGCAGGAGGGCAACCCGGTGGGGGGCGTGGCCAGCCAGAACTTACTACCAGTTCGGCAACCCACGCCAAATTCTTGCTACCGGTTCGCCCGATCCGTTGCGAATCGACTGAATACCACCACTGTTGTGTAATCATGTCAAATTAAAATTTATAATAATATATATAATTTGCATAATATTGTAATGATAAGCATAACTGCATGATAATGTTATCACAAAAACAACACAAATATTTGTGATGACCTCTTCTATGCCATGGAAATGTATAAAGATATTTCCAATTTGTTCAAAAAAAGTCTTTTACTGTAATTAGAACAATGTATTTTTGTCAATTTCCTAAGGGCCAGAAGAGAGGGTGTGAAACACATCATCCTTGGACAGAGCATCCCATAACCACACCTCCTGTGTACATGATAGCTAAACCTCTGGCAATGTGTAAGGGATCAAAGGATCCTCTCATTTAAGTACCTGGGCAGGTTCATACTAGGTGACCCAGGCACCCAGATAATCAGGCTAGAAGTCATTTAAGGCTTTAAAATCCAACACCAACTTTTAAACTGATAATCAATAAAATTCTTTCAGGAAAAGCAGTGTTTTATATTTGTACCTGCCACTAATTAATAGCCAATAAGTGCATGGATAACTGACTGACTGCTGCAATTGAGGCCTGAAAGTTAGGAATCAAAAAAACAACCCCAAATTGTGAAGCCGCTTTTCTAGAATGCAATTTTACTATTGAAAATAGTTACTGAATCCAATAATAATTCAGAGTTCTCTAGATTTAATTCTGGTTTGTTCCCAATGCCAACATTAACGTTTTAGATTCTGACTGCTTTCATTTAGTTATTGAACAGTACCGATGACAAGATAAACTTTAAGGGGAACCACAAGTCAATAAATGATAGTCCCCAAGAAGCACCTTCATCAGATGTTTCAACAGCAATCACCACAAATAGTGTGTCCTATATATCCAACCAGATCCAACTTCCAGACAGCTCAGAAGGATAACAGATTCATTGGTCTCATGGACATTATTAGCTCATTAGTCATGAACAGTATACTGCCGTTAACTGATTACATCAAATAAAATGTATGAATGAGCTATTACTTATTAGTCATCTTGCAGTAAACTGACATTCTGTATGAACTGAAACACATTATTTTCAAGCGAGGATGCATGCATACACATTCGACTAAGCGTTACCAGGTGGAAATTAAGAGATGACTTAGATACGTGTAAATTGGTTCTATTTTACTTTAATTAATCTAGAGAATAAAGGAAATAATTTTTGAATGCAGTCAAGATTACCCCAGTGGCCATAATGAGTCACCCTGTGCTTTTAAAGAAAAATAGATGAAACGTTTTGTGCTTGACACAACTCAGCAATATCATGTTCCAGCTTTCTACAGCTATACTAATAAAAACATACCTGGACATCTGTTTCCAAACCAAGTCAAGAAGTGTAGTATATGCACCCACTAATATGGCATCAAAATAACATGGAATGAGATAACGAGGGACCCGCTTCAAGTAGATAAACATTGCTTTCAGCCACTTCCCAACCTAATAGTTGAAGGAAACAAACAGTAGTATTAAATTTAAAACTGTGATTATTAACAAGTGCTGAAAGTTATGTTAATCCTTGTTAAATAATTGTGCAAGGCTTCCCAAATAATGTATTAGCTTTTAAGTTTAAAAGAAGAGTTCATCTGATAAGGTAATATATAACAAATGAATATTTGTTTATAAAGATAATTATTTTTGCGAAGTTTAACTTACATCAGAGCAAGTTCCAGCACGAGAAATTAAGCGATTGCTCACATAGTCAATCATCCAATCTCCAGCTCTCAAATTACCACAGAAAGGATGGCCCAAGTCATTATTTGGTCGGATTTCTGCCATCACTGACATTATTCCTGAGGATCCACAGAAATATCGTTTTATAATACAGGTCATAAGAACTGACGTGCATCATCATGTTTTATTTATTTATATGCCTTCAATCAGAGGTGTCCAACCTTGGCAACATTGTGACTTGTGGATTTCAACTCCCAGAATTCTCCAGCCAGCCAATTCTGGGGGTTGAAGTCCACAAGCCACAAAGTTGTCAAGGTTGGACACCCCTCCCTTAAATCATTCTGATTCATATTGAGATTTCAAAAATTAAAAACAAACAGCTTTGAAACATATTTCAGTTAAGATCTAAATTTAATTAAAAGAAAAATAAATTAGGACATTTATATATACTTAAAAACATCTTTCTTTTAACAGTGTATTACGTTGCCTTCAGCCAGCCTTACAAACCCATATAAAATTCTGAACTCTTAAGGTGTGGGTTTGAAAATATTCTGCAAAATTATCCTATATTCAGACATGACAACAAAAAAGGCCATGGCTCTTAGACGTATGTCTGAATTTCACCAGTTTATACTTGTGATTTATGAGAATCTATCAAACAGAGATATGAATCACCGTTGGAAGTTATTTTGAAAACTCACAATTTAAATTTACACACATTTATAGTTAGTTTGAAAAGTTTAAATAATCAGTAATATACCATTCTCAACAGAACAACTAGGATTTACTATGTGTTAGCCCAGTAGCTTTGGTTAATATCCTAGTATTCTTCTGTTTTTTTAACTTCTAGAGATCCTAGAAACTGAGAATTAAAACAGGATGGAAGTATTATCAAATATTGATCAAACAAAATTGCATTGATTTCATTGGATATATTTTACTTATAGCATGAATGTCACATGAGGTCCCCCAAGATACTGTTTTTCTGAATCTGTGATCTAGATTTTTGACAGTTTCTGTTATTTTGAAATTGAAACATTCAAGAACTATAACACTGGCTTTAAAGGTTTGATGCAGTTCAGAAACAATGCTTTAAAATGTGTAGACTTAATGCATTTTTAAAAACAAAATCCCAAATTCACTCTCTCACACACAAAAAGGAGTGGGAAAAATCAGACAAGCCCCTGGCCCTGTTCATCCAAAAAAGTGTGGACCTTGGCTAAGAATAAAAGCATACAGAAAGTTAAAGTTTGAAATGGAATAAAGATATATTAATTGTAAATTAGTTTGAGACAAAAACATGCAGATTTCCACCTTGAAGGCCTGCATATTTAAGAGGTGTCCAGTTTGGTATGTCATAACATCCTCCACCATCTTCTTGTTCTTCTGCATCACAACGATATAGTAGTTGGTTTAGGTCTGCCAATGTTAATTTTGATGCAATACTGAGAAAAAAAACCCCAAAATTAGCTGTTACAAGCATACAAAGATGGTATGTATAATGTAAGACCTACAGGTAGTTCTCAACTTACGACTATAATTGAGCCCAGTCATAAATGGTTGTGATCATAAGTCGAGGTATCACATCACTGGACCTGAATTTTCAACATTTTTTGCAGTGTTTATTAAGTGAACACCATGGTTGTTAAACAAATCAATTTTCCCCAATGGGCAGCTTTTGCCAGAATCCGGAAGTAAACACCAAAACTAGTTAAAATGGTTGCAAACTGAAGTCCTGTGACTGTGGATACTGCAGCTGGTTGTAAAAGTGAAGGATTTACAACTCGCCCTAGCCAACTCACCACTGTGAGGAACAAGTTATATTAGTATCGAAGAAATAGTGGAATGGAATCATTAAAGATAGGATGCCAAAGGGAAGACAAACTAAAATATGAATGACAAAAATTAAAATAATTTTTTACTTATTTTAAATAATTACATTGAATTGTTGAATTGTCCGGCAGTGAGTTGTTCTGTAGCGAGTTGGCTGTGACGAGTTGGCTATGGCGAGTTGTCCCATTCCATGTATGTATCTGTGTGTCTGTCCTAACTTCAAAAATGGGGGAATAAGCAACTTTTGGAGGGTCTGTCACAACTTTGAAGGGTTATTAAGCAATTGGTCTTAAATCAAGAACTATATGTTGCTACATAATATCTAGGCCATGGTTCATAATAAGCCCTAAGATGTGGTGAGGATGCATTCAAGAGGTAAGTATATTGCTGAGATCTCCAAGTATTATCTCACCAAGTTTTATTCAGCTCTTATTAAGGGCTGGTTATAGCTTATCCATTCAAGATGCATGAAAGTGAATCTTATTTTGCCATTCTAAAATACATATTTTGATTTATCCAGCTAAATCATGGATACATATTATAATTCAATCATCCTATAAGGGAGAAAATAATGTGGCAATCATATACTTATATTTGCTTCTTGCACTACAACTCCAAAAATATAATCTCTAGCTGTTATTTGCTCAGGGAGAAAATGCAAAAAGGAGCTTTCCTCTTAAACTGAATTTGGATAGATAGATTTCCCAAGCCTACTACGGGGAGGAGGGAAGATTAAATTTCCACTCCCTCCCTGCTGTGATCATATGTTGGATGAATATCCTACCAGTGACATTTAATGAAAAATACCCACATCTCTTACGCACAACTGTGATGACACATTCACCATAATATGTAGTTCAGTCTTAAGAGACAATAACACTCTTTGAACAAGATTGGCAAGAAGTCATTGCTAAGCACACTAATGCCAAAGTCTGAATCATCTGAATGAGATTTCCTTTCAAGAAAGTGTGCACAGAATGTCTTGGTAACCTTTACTTCTTTCTCTAAGATCTAAAGTATTAATGGCCAAAAAGTAACATCACATAACAGATACAAACTCAATGTAAACCGCTTCAAACTTGATTGCAGAAAGTACGACTTCAGTAACAGAGTGGTCAATGCCTGGCATGCGCTACCTGACTCTGTTGTTACATCCTCTAACCCCCACTCCTTTAACCTCAAACTAACCACTATTGACCTCACCTCATTCCTAAGACGTCTGTAAGGGGCATGCATAAGTGCACCATCGTGCCTACCGTCTCTATCCTATTGTTCCCATTTATTCGTACCTTTTTCCTGTATTCTTACTCATGTTTATACTTATATCTATTATCTTGTAAGTGATTGACAAATCAAATAAATAAATAAAATAAATATTTATTGCCAAATGTGCTATCTTCTTACTAATTTCTCACGACTGTTTTGAAAAAAGGACAGGTCTGCAGTGCAAGCAAGTGAGACATATGTGTAACTTTACCTCTTTTTGTTAAGTTTCAACATAGAGACAAACTTACATCGAAAAGGGGGTTTTCAGTATAGCTTCTGAACAGTCATCAGGCAGACTTCCAGATTTAAAGTGAGGACTGAACTGAATTAGATGATTACGAAGTACTCCCACAGCATCTTGTGCCTTTGGATCAAGGCTAACTCTACAATATTACCACCAAACAAGAGATGTTAGTCTTCCATTCCAATAAGCTCCATAAAATCCATCAAGTATTTTCTACAATAAGTAGAAATAATTGTTGTTTACCTAAATATGATCACGCTCCCTGGTGTAAGCTTTTCAAATTCTATTTCCTGAACAAATTCATTAGGACCTTTTGTGGCAATTGAAGCTTGTTTTATTATTTTACTTTCCTTGAGCTAACAAGAGAAGAAAAACAGCTAAAATCAGGTAACTCAAAATTCGAGAGAGAGAAAGAGAGGCAGAGAGAGAGAATCTGAGAGAACTAACCTGTATGTGTTCTCGGAGTTCAACTGTATACTCAGGCAAGCCATTGATTGTATGATCATCCTTTTTATAAGGATCTGCACTCCTCTCAACAGTCCTAGCTTCAAGAACTACTTCTTCAATTTTGCCTATAGGAACAGTAAGAAAAAAGCAGCTATTATGCTACAGTGGGTAAAAATGTCATAATTACAATTAGTAGAGGACAGTGAGTAATTGCCAGGCACACAGTACATGAGTTCTTTACTATTCATTAGCCATAATGCAAGATTGTCTGATGTTAGTTGTAAGAAGTTACTTAGTACCAACGAGGAGCAATTATAGACTCTATCCAAGATTTGAGTGATGTGGTTATTACTGAATTCCAAGTCAAGGACAGAGCTAAGGATTGAAGTTTATATGAATCCTACTGTATGCTATTTGGCATACATTTATATCTTGCAATAGCAATCGCACTTAGATTTATATATTGCTTCATATTGCTTTACAGCTCTCTCTGAGTGATTTACAAAGTCAGTGTATTGCCCAATAACAATCTGGGTCCTCATTTTATACTTTCTGTCTGATAACAAGCAGCAGTAAAATAATCAAATAAGGAATGATTCTATTTTAAGCTGTCCTAAAGGTCCACCTTCTCTTACTTTCAGAAATATTCATATATTACACACACCCACACGCCCACACACCTCACTTCTATATCATCTGATTATGTGATGCAACCTGTCATGTAATGGGCAATATAACTATTTTGGCTTATATATACTTGCTCAATACTGCACTGTTTTAAAATTTTAAATTTTAGATACTAATATATTTCTCCAAAGGATGTTCATCTAAATATGGTTGATTCATGAGAAATCCAAGTGTCAAAGATATTACATCTCAGTAAGTTTCCTCAATGTACTAAAATATCTGTACTGAATACAGGCATTCCTCAACTTATAACCAGGGGTGGGATTCAATCCCAGCAACCGGTTAACTGCCCAGTTGCTGGGTGGTGAGGCCATGGTGGGTGTGGCTTACCGGAAGTCGGTCAGTTCAAATACCGATTCGGCAAACCAGATGCAAATTTAACATCCGGTTCGCCCGAACTGGTCCAAACCGGTATAATCCCATCCCTATTTATAACCATTTGTTTATCTCCTGTTCTAAGTTACAATGGGACTAAAGACTAAAAAAAGTGACTTACAACCAGTCCTTGTACTTACAACTATAACAGCATTCCCACAGTCAAGTGATCAAAATTCGGGCACTTGCAACCAACATATATTTACAAAGGTTGCAGGATTCCAGGATCATGTGGCTGCCACCTTCCCAGCCATCTTGTTGACAAGCTAAATCAATGGGGGAAGCCAGATGCGCTTAACAGCTGCATGTTTCAATTAATGACTGTGTGATTTGCTTAACAACCGTGGCCAAAAAGGTAAAATTGAATACGATTCACTTAATAACTGCCTTGTTTAGCAATGGAAATTCTGGGCCCAATTGTGGTAGTAAGTCAAGGACTAACTATTGTAAACCAGCATATGTGTCTGTCCACATGCTCCTGAGAGATGGCTCATTTATTCTAAGCACTCTAAGAAAAAGGCTCATACCGTGTAAGAGGGCCAACCATTAATACTGCCCGACAGTGTTGTGCCAGCTGATAGACTGCTGGAAGAACAGAAGAGAGAAGAAACCCCAGCTTGGGGATTGATAAGGTTACCTGGAATACACATTTGGGGAACTTCTTGGCTATAGAAGGAAGTCTTGGGGTTTCTGAAAGCTGTTCGAGAAACAGCCACAACAGACTGGTGTGTATTAGGGCAATGTCTGGTCACAGCCACAATATCTTCATCAACTTGGTCTACAAAGACCTAAAATGTATTTTGAGAAAAAAAAATAAGACGATGGGTATATTTTAAATTAATACTATTCACATTGCAATTCTCATTTAGGGCACCTTAGGGTAGGTATCACAATTTTTAGAATCTATGAACAAGAAGATATTGAAAGACAGAAAGGTAGTGAGATACCCAATCAGAAGAAATATTTATATATTTAGTTAATCAATAACATCGTTTTGAATTTCAGCTTTAAATGAACATTTAGAATCTCATTCCTTTAACTAAGATCAGAATAATTCTCTTTCATATAGCTTGTTCCTAGTCATGGAAAAGCCAGTTAAAGGCTTTCAAATAAATAAAATAGTTATAATTCGTTCAACATTGATCATCTATTTCTTGATTTTCTTTCCTCGTAGCTGAAAAAAAATTTGGCAAAGCAAAAAAAAAACCCACTCAAATAAATCAGCTTTCTGGTTTCCAGTCATGATTGCAATAAGTCAATCAGTAGACAAGTAACTGTGGATTTATTTTGCTGCTGATATTGAACTATGGTATATTCTTAACATAAATCTGTCCATCTCATTAGCTGACACTTTTTTATGATTCAGTCCACTATATGCAAACAAGGCATCAAGCCACAGTGCCTGGCTCAACTTTTTCCATTATGCCATCTCTCCTAACCACAATACAAGTTGACCCAGTTCTTGCCTGATTAAAACCTTTAGCTCCCAGCTCTTGGTGTAATCTGTTCATAGCTAGTCTTCCGGCTATAATTCCAGTCTTGAAATTAACTTCACCGGGATTTAACTGTGTTACTGCTGGATTCCATTTTGCATAGAATCTTTCTTCAGAGACCACGGATATCTGCCAATAAATGGAAAAATAGCAATTCTTCATTTTTTCCATGCTCAAACAATTTCTATGGACATATTATACATGTTTCAATATTTAAAACTTTTCTACATTGCTTCTTATAATTTAAAAGACAATTACAATTTTTTTAAAAGTTCAGTTAAAAATCAGGAGCTTTAACATATGTGAAAAATGTTTCTAATCAATAAAAATTGCTTTTGCTTGACATTGACAACTTGAATACTAATTATTTCACTCTGAAGAATGGCCATTTGGCCTATAACTTTAGATTGATCAAATTATGAAGTGCTGACACATAAGAATAAATATTCTGTGGAGTATTGACGGTCTCTGAGATTGGTTGTTTTCTTGGAGAATGTAGTCTAGTGTCTAATGTTGTTTTCAGTAGAGTCGTAGTAGCACAGTGGTTAGAATGTAGTACTGTAGGCTAATTCTGCCGACTGCCAGTGGTTCAATCCTAACCAGCTCAAGGTTGACTCAGCCTACCATCCTTCTGAGGTCAGTAAAATGAGGACCTAGATTCAGTGGTGGTATTCAGCCGGTTCACACCGTATCGGGCGAACCGGTAGCAAAAATTTGGCGTGTTGCTGAACCGGTAATAAGTTCTGGCCGGCCACGCCCCTCACCCGGTCGCCCTCCTGCCCAATGCTCACTCACCCCACCCGCTTGCCTGACTTTCGCCTAAAGTATTTTTTCTTTTTTTTCCCTCCCAACAATCAGCTGTAGATAAGATCAGCTATGTCGGGATTCCCCTTGCTGAGGCCCAGGAAGGCAAAAAATGGAGGGAGGAGCTCAGCCCCCCCCTCCATTTTTGCCTTCCAGAGCCCCAAAGGAGTCTTAGGGGAGCAAAAACACCCCCCCCAGAGGCTCCTCTGTGGCTAGGAAGCTCCCCAAAACGGGCGGGGGCTGCAAAAAAAGCCACGCCCACCCAGTCACATGGCCACGCCCACCAAGCCACGCCCACAGAACCAGTAGTAAAAGTTTTTGAATCCCACCACTGCCCAGATTCTTGTGAGCAATATGCTAACTGTAAATTTTTTACAGAGGGCTGTAAAGCACTGTGAAGCGGTATATAAGTCTAAGTGCTATTGTTATTATAAATCAGGTAATATGTTATCAAATGTTACATCTTACATATAACATCTGATGATGTTACCTAGCTTGGTAATGAAATGTCTATAAGAAAACAACCAAGCTCAGAGAGTACCAAGGACCCAACAGTTCAACCCTGAGCTGTAAATATTCTCTTCTATAAATACTCTTTCAAGTATTTGTGTCTAAAATGTTTCAGTTTAGATAAGCACTAATAGTTTTATTTTTTCCCAATAATAGCAATTTTATATTAATAGTTTTATTTTTGTGTACCTATAACTTAGGCATAGGACCAACATTCTGACTTGTCTATGAATAGGTCATGTGTGAAGCTTGTAGGATTGGTGAAACAATCTGAGTGAGCAAGACCTGTTCTGACCAAGGCTTCCTGAGACTGTAATTAAGCACACATTTAGTCCTGACAACTCAGTCTCTCGAGATAAGCACCCACCTTTATCTCCTTTGAATTTCTGCCAACAACTAAAGTGCCAAATTAACTATAAAAAAACCAAACGAAGTACAAAGTCCACACAGAGCTTTTAAGGTTGAATCCAAACAGAGCGAACGACGTTCCTGTCCCTTTGCACTTCCTTTATATCTTATGGGAGGAGCAATCACTTCTAAGCCTTACTCCCAAGTCGCCCCTTGTGTCTTAACTGCTCTTGCCTTCTGGCAGCTCTGCGCACATGCGCACTGGGAACAGGCTCCCCTTGTTCCTCTGCCTCGCTGCTGTCAGATTATGGAGGCTCCGGAGTCAGCACATAACTCCCAGATGGCCCTGGTCCCATCTCTGTCTCTCCAGACTCCCAGACTTGCCCATGTTCTTCCCCACTGTCCGATTCTGCTGCCGTCTCCGCAGGCTGCTGGCGGACCACAACAAGACCAATCAAAATAACGATCCCTGCCTGCTGTACTAAATCTTGAGAAATATCAAAAGTTATTCAATGCATATCACACTACAGTAATATAAACAAGATATTATTGGAACCTGTATCAACACCACTTGATCATCCCAAAATGTACAAGGAGTGCACTGTTTAAAAACATACCTGATGTGGCACTAGTTCATCGTATCCTCTAGTGCTTCCTGTAGCACAGCAGGCCATGGAAACAATTGTTGAGCTGGGAAGGGCATCATAAGCAGATCGATGCTAGCAATAAGAAATAGGGATTCAATGGTCAAAGCAGTTCTGAATTCCAACAAATCCCTCTTTCTGTTCTAGACCCTGTGCTCCATCCCAGGACATTTCCTTAAGATCTTCACGACACTTGGGAGGAGAAGGAATCCCATAACAATAAAGTCAATTCATGCTGATTATGAATAACAAGATTTAATCCAATGCATCGAAGAATGTGGGTTAAGAACGGCTGCCATGTGTAACATATAAAAAAAGCTGAACGCTAGAAAAGAAGTGAGGTGAGATAATTTATGTTCATGACAGCATGCCATCCATCATAGCACGGAAAATAAGCCAACTTGATGTCCTAAAGTTCCCTCAATCGGTGTAATTTTACTAATGCTGATTTATAAATTTGACACATAGGGAAAGTATCCAGTGGAATGCAGGAATAAGGTAATAGCCTCTGACTTTCATATATCTCATTCACATGAGACTTAAGACACACTATTTTCTGCTTCAGTTCACATGATATATCCTATTTATATGCAAAATAAAGAAGATAAACTCTTAAGCCCTGGTTCATAGAAAATTGTGTACATTGGAAATCTAGAATCAACAAGGCAATCTATTCCGGGCTCCAGATCAATTAAGAAATACAGAGCTACACCATTTTCCCAGAGGACTGTCCAGCCTCTGTTTGAAAAAAAAATCCACAACCAAGTAGTTGTCTGCATTGTTTATTTGCTACAAGCGGGAATTCCTTCCTATGGAAAAAGTTCACAGGCTATTAAAAAAAAAGATCTAGGAATCAGAGGGAAGGCTAAAGTAAAACTTCTTACCTAGATTTCTATATAAAAGTTCCATTTGTTGATCTTTTAATTAGGGCTAACTATTTGGACATGTGGCAACTCCAGTGTCATATAGCTTATTAAGCAGGAAAAGACAAGAGCCCCAGGAAAAGAGTGCAACATACTACTGGAGGGGGAGGGGATTTATTTATTATTTATTTATTTATTTAATTTATTTATTTATTTTATTAGTTTTATATACCGCCCCCTCTCCCTGCAGGGACTCGGGGTGGTGTACAGCCAAATTAAAAACACAATACAAATACAATATTTAAAAACAATTAAAAACATTAAATAAAATGGCTAAAAAGTAAAACTCAATCGAGGATATAAAACTAAAACCAATTAAAAACCAATTTAAGACCTATAAAAACCCTAGGCCAGACCGGCTTGATGAAATAGGTAAGTTTTCAACGCACAGCCGAAGGTCAAAAAGTCAGGGATAGTCCTCATCTCCGGGGGTAATTCGTTCCAGAGGGAGGGTGCCCCCAAAGAGAAGGCCCGCACCCTCGGGGTCGCCAGCCGTCCAGCCGGCAGCACCCCGAGGAGACCCGCCCTATGGGAGCGCACTGGGCGAAGGGAGATCGATGGCGGCAGTAGGCGGTCCCGTAAGTACCTAGGTCCCAAGCCATGGAGCGCTTTAAAGATGATAACTAGCACCTTGAATCGCACCCGAAAGGCCACCAGGAGCCAATGCAGCTCGCGCAGGAATGGCATAATATGGGAGCTCCGAGAAGCCCCCCAAACCACCTGCGCAGCCGCATTCTGTACCAACTGGAGCCTTCGGGTCCTCTTCAAGGGAAGCCCCATGTAGAGAGCATTGGCATAGTCTTGGCGGGAGATAACGAGGGCGGATGTGACTGTGCGAAGTACATCCCGATCCAGAAAGGGCCGCAACTGGTAGATCCTGCGGACCTGACAAAAAGCCCCCCTGGCGACAGATGCCATGGGCAAGTGCTAGGGAGTGTGTGGAGGTTGTTGGGTACATGCCACAAAATGTGAGTGTCTGGGCACTCAGGGTAGACATACACTACAGAGTGAGACAAGTGCTACGGACATGAGATCTCTGGAATCTCGCAGTCCACAGTGGGAATCCTTGGGAAAAAAAGTGGCAGAAATGAAAGTCCCACATTGACTTTGTTTATGGGAAGCTGGCAGAGAAATATGATTGCATCTAACCCTTCCATTATACTGCATAGTATTTAATCTTTAAGAGTGAGCTGGTTGTCAAGAACCCAAATTGTAACCACATGATCATCAAGATGGTGTGAAGGCCAGAACCTTGGGGACCAGTCATGGGTACCACTCATTTAGCACTATTTTAAACTTTGAAAGATTGCTGAATGAGTTTTGATAACCTGAAAACTATCTGTATTTTGCATTCAACATTAAATCATAACTTTTAGTATAAAATTAAAAGTCCGTTCATATTAAAATAGGATTATGTCTTTATTACGAAGGAATCAAAGCATGGATTATACTACTCAATGCATAATATTTATGAGATCCAAGTTACACCTTGGACAACTAGAGAGCTTTACAGTGCCAATGCTTACCTGAATTGGACATTCATTATCATGTGTTATGTCCATGAAGAGTGCATGTGCAATAGCAGGTGTTAAAGGCCTCAAACGTGGCTGGACGAAAGATCCAACAGGTTCTCCACCAAAGCGGTACACTAACCTGCCCTCCTCATGGCTATTGTAGGCACTCATTGCTTCTGCAAAACAACAAAACCAACCCCTTTAAATGAGCATTGATTGCTAGATTCATTCATCGGAATGTGAAATTTTCAGAACTTATTAAGTCATGTTAAAAGTCATTCAGACCATAAAACCCAATTTGTAATCACAGCCAATAGAAACATGTATTCCACATAGATCATATGGAAGCTCTGCTTGAGTCCCAAAATACGCACAATCCAACACCTATTCAAGTCAGTGTATGTTATGTTTATGATTTTCCTGGCTAAATGATTTAAAGAACAATAAAATATCTTTTTGATGGCATCTCTACGTTGGGCATAACTGGTAGTGATGCAGGACTTCATGCACACTATCTTGAAGTTAAAATCCATCAGTATTGGAACAATTAAAAGAGGCATTTGAGTAAGCCTGAAGTCTTGTAGTCTAACATGATTGTATTTATTAAACACAACTATCATGTACTTTAATATATCTCAAAAGCAACATGAAGTCTCTTGATCATCTTAATCAAATTATTGATAATGTGCCACACCCCTCCCATTTCCTATCCTATCAAGCATTTAGCAATGTCAACTTGAAGCTTAAATGTGATTAATTCCTTAACCTTTGAGTTATTTATAAAATAATGAAGGCAGGATAAAAATCAGATGAATGAATGCATGAATTGTAATGAATACATACATATACTTAAGCAGGCTTTGCCTTTTTCAAGCCTTCGTGAATAGTGAATGTGGCCCAGTTCCAATATATCCTAACTACTATAATATGTTTTACAAACCATGTTAAAGTAATGCCATATAATCTGTGAATATAGACAAGTATCTTACCTGACCAAGTATCTTATTTCTTATTTTTTATCCGTGATTAAGGAGATAAAGCACATCACATCTGCATCAACCCAATATATGTTGTTCATATGAGATGTAATACAACATTTATACAAAGTCATCTCTCTATTTATTATTTTGTTGAGCTATGAGAAAGTGATAATCACTAATTCCATTGTCTTCTAATTTTCATCTATAGTTATGATGAAACAATACTATCACATGTTTATAAAAAAAGAAATGCAAACAAAAATTTACATGTTTATGTCCTTCATTCACGGCAAATCATGCATATAAAAGACTAAATAAAACAGCAATTCAAAGCAAGCCTACCTCTTATTAAAGAACTAATGCCCAATTTATTCACAAAGATATTGTCCAGCTCTTCACTTCCAGTGAACAGTTCAGCCACTATAAACAAGTTGGGCCGTAATTTTCTAGCTGTGTCCATCATATACTGCAAGAAGCATAGCCAAGGAAGCCACAGATAGGAAAATGCAGAACACCAGGAAAAAAAAGAATGCAAAGCTAGGCATGGATTTGGAGATCAGGGAAAAACGCCATGCGGCAAAACCAAATTAGGAAGCCAAAGATTTAAGGCCAAAAAGATTCAGTTATGAAGATTGAAGAAAGTGAGGCCAAGACAAGGAATGGAGAATGAGATGGAAGAGAAAAACCAAAAGGAGACAGGGTAACGGGTTTGAAATTGGCCAAGGGTACAAGAATAAATACAAATGAAAAGACAAAATTAGTTCCACGTAGAGATTTTGACTTTATTATAAACACAGCAATCCTGCAACAAATCTTTCAAGCATGTTTTTTTAATGGTACCTCTAATCAGACTGGTAATTCCTAGGCGGTTGACAAAGACATTGTCAATGATCTCGCTGCCAGTGAAGAGTTCAGCTATCACATAAAGATTAGGTCTGACTGACCTGGCTGCTGCCAGCATTTCCTATAGATTGTAACACATTTTCTTTTTTTAAAAAAAGTGCTTTCTTACAGCACACTCTTTTCTGACAAATATAGGGCATCCGTTCCATTATTCTCTAATTACTATGGTTTTCATAATAATAAGATGTAAACATCGTAAAAACATATATTAAAATGGGAAGAATGTTAGAGACATCATTCTGTATGTAGTTTTTTGATTCAAACGGTGCAGTACAGGTAGTCCTTATTTAATAACACTGATCCAGTGACTTAAAACTTGTGACAGTACTGTACAAATGGTACTAATGACCCAACTTCGAAGTTTTGACTATTCCAATGTCCCTCAGTCACGTGATTACAATTTGCGATGTTCCCTGCCAACTTCCCTCAATGGGAAAGCTGAAAGGAGTGATCAGATGAGGTCCTTGCTTAATGACCTGCAGTGATTCACTTATTAATGGTAACTGGGGACTTCCAGATCTGCCATTGCTAAGTGAGGCAGTCATGCCATATTGCTTTTTTCATTGCTTAGCTACAGAAATTACAGTCCCATTTAATGTCATTAAGTGAATGGTATAATATAGTATTCTAGCTATGTTTAAAGTTAACCAGTCATAATTTGAATGCCAAAGTCAAATTCTGCTTAACCTTAATCCCAGTTAGTATTGAAATGAACATTTTCATTAAATAACTTGCATCTGCATCCTACTTCTTCATAAAAAAAAATCAGCAGCAGCATCCCTATTTATTCCAACAATAACCCAATAAACTGAGAGTCATAACCCATCATCATCTATTGAGCATCATCCACTAAGCCATGACGGCACAGAGGTTAGAATGCAGTACTGCAGGCTAACTCTGCCCACTGTCAGGAGTTCAATCCTCATTGGCTCAAGCCTTCCATCCTTCTGAGGTCAGTAAAATGAGGATCCAGTTTGTTGGGGGCAATATGCTGACTCTGTAAACCGCTTAGAGAGAGCTATAAAGCACTGTGAACCGGTATACAAGTCAAAGTGCGATTGCAATTGCTATTTAGTGAAAAGAGCATCAGGGTGAAAAGAACATCTATTCTAATACTGAAAGCAGAGTTCTTCAGATGTTTTGAATTTCAATCTATTGCTACAGACCACGGCGGCTTTGGCTGAAGCCTAATGAAGTTGAGGACATTAGGCTATCTTCCCCTGTTCTAACTTTGCTTCATGGAAAAAAAAAACATTAAATCATGGTTAAAAGCAAATCATGTGAAGAAGACCATATGGGCAAAAAAGAAGCAGTTCCGTCTATGGCACTGTTTGCACATGAGAAAATGAATCTGCTGAGGTCAGGTTAGTTGTACTTATCTTACAGTACAATGCTTTCAATAGCATTTAAATCAGGATTAATTTTAAGCTAAGCTTAAACCCAACATTTAAATATATCCAAACAGGCTATTTTCCCCTGGCCTAATATTACACTACATTCAGATCCTTTTAGCCAAAAATGCTAGGAAGTTTAGAATGATACCAACATAAGTGGCATTTTACTATTATTGCAGGATCACAATGTCAGATTAAACTATTATCTGCAATACGAGTCTAATAACCATAGCTTACCTTGCATGATTACTATAAAAATGACTAAGAAAGATGTCAAAGTTATCATCTCCATCCAGTATGAAATATTTTTCTAATATCATAAATAGCTCTGTATAAATGTATTTTTCTATACCTCAGCCACATGAAGAGGAGTAGAGTGGCAATTGTCAAGACGTACTCCATGGAAATATTTGGCAGTAATTTCAGTATATTTTTTCATGTGAGCCCACAGATACGGGCAGTCTTCTGGTTTATTCCCATAGCGCAGCTTGACACTATCACCCCAACAAATAAGTTCTCTTCTAAGGTAGACATTCGAGCCTATAGAAAGGAAAATCTAATTTGAAAATCCAATCCAATCAATAACCTAAAGACAAGATATTGCACGCATTTTACTTCTCATTTTACTTGCCCATAAATAAAACCCTCAATTTATTTTATTAATCATTCATAAAAGAATTCAACTTGGTTAAAATGATATCATTCCTAAAAGTTTCACATGCTTATTTTAACCTAAAATCATCTGAACCTTGAGCCATTTTGATTGTAATTCTGTTTCTTCAATGGTTAGGTGGATTTGCAGATGTTCTATAAATCTATTTCAAAATTAAATATATAATGCCTTTTACTGCTATCAGAAATGTTAATAGAAATATTTTCAAGAAAAGACCAACTCAACCCAGGAATTATTTGTAAGTGTACTTACAAATAGCCATGCTACTGAGACTAACTTATATTTTAAGCGGATTTTCTCTACTAAGCAAGAAGTTGGATCAAATGCTTACAAAGCCTTTTCTCTACTCTTTGACCCTATATTTCCATATCTAAATAGAGATATTTTTAAAAATGCCTCTTTTGGATTTTGCAATAGCACTAAATATGTAATTAGAATATCCAAAGTTAATATGTGTATTTTACTTATGAAAATGTGACAATGTGCTACTTCCTGTGGAGTTTCTTAAATTTTGACATCATGATATGCAATATATATGGTATTTTTATTTATTTACCTGCAATGCATTGTCACCAAAACATCTCTGAAATATCAACCCAAATGTATAACAAGCAACATGAAAAATTGAAATTGATCAGTCTTTACCATAAAATACTGTACACTAAACCATGGATGAAGGCAGAGGTGGTATTCAGCAGGTTCTGACCAGTTCTGGAGAACCGGTAGCGGAAATTTTGAGTAGTTCAGAGAACCGGCAAATACTACCTCTGACTGGAGATTTTATAGTATCCTTTCCCTGCCACGCCCACCAAGCCACGCCCACAAAACTGGTAGTAAAATTTTTGGAATCCCACCAGTGGATGAAGGCTATTTTAAAAACTATGGTTTATTCAAATACTTCAAATTGTTCAATTAACAAAGAAAGGTCACAAACCTGGTTCAGCAAAATTTCTCAGAGGATCATCTCCCATCACCCAACCATTATAGGTCATAAAATAGCTTGCTTTGTTAGGCTGGTGCATCATAACTTCCTCCTCATCCAGGGTTAGTTCTTTAAATGGGTAAGTAAAGTACCTGCATATGCAATAATGAATACTGATAAACGACTAATACATTTTTTCAAGAGGAATAATTACATTCATAATATTGCAAGAATACAGAAATACTACTTTTTTTCCTAACCAACTTAGTAATGTTGATTTTTTTCTCTCTTCCAGCTTATAATTATTTTTCTACAGCTGAACTGATAGATATAATCTCACATACAATAGACCTAAATGGCTAGTCTGTTATTCTACTTTAATTTTCAAAACTAGAAACACAGTATTAACATGTTTTTGTTAATTAGTTGTAGAGTACATGAGTTTAATTAGTTGTACAATTCTGTTCAATGAGTTAATTCCCCCTTGTATTTGAACATTTTTCTTTTACCTGTAATGAACCTGAAATCATTACTAAATGTACTTCAAGTAGGCCATCATCACAAGGAATGTTGAAATTCATATGAAAATAATATTAAATATTAATATTAAGAAATAATATTTCAGAAATAATATTATTTAACTTCAAATATTTAAAATGCACTATTGGATACTATCAATCCAGTTGAGATACCCATCTACTTTTGCAGGTACAGTCTTCAATATTTTCAAAATGTGAATCACATCTTCATCACTGACAACAAGAACTAAATTCTAACTTCACTGGGTATGTTTTAGCAACCTCATTATCAGAAGTTGGAAATTTTAGTTAATGAAGATGACTTAGAATATAAAAAAAAGATTTACAGCTAAATTAAGATTATGGCTTGTTTTAAATCTGAGAATCCTTGCTTAGAAGAAAGTATGGTTAATTGGAGAATCTGGGACTGCCCCTACCCACTGGGACAGCATTTGTATGAAATCTGTGAAAGAACCTGGAACAGAATGATTGTGATGGGCTTATGATATGGATTTGTACAGTAGTCCTCAATTTACAACCATTCATTTAGTGACTGAAGTTGCAACAGCACTGAAAAAAGTCATTTATGGCCATTTTTCACATTTACGATCATTGCAATATCCCATGGTCATGTGATCAAAATTCAGATGCTTGGCAACTGGCTGCAGTGTCCCAGGGTCATGTGACCACCTTTTGCATCCTTCCGATAAGCAAAGTTAACGGGGAAGCCAGATCCACTTAACAGCTGAGATCCCAACTTAACAATTGCAGTGATTCATTTAACAATTGTAGCGAGAAAGGTCATAAAAAGAGGCACAACTCACTTAACAGCTGACTTGCTTAGGAAAAGAAATTTGGGGCTCAATTGTGAATGTAAGTCAAGCACTACTTGTAACGTGTTGCATAATTGCTTGATTTTTTTCTTTTAAATCTGTATTCATTACATCGGTACACGTAACCTAGAATTGCTATGGTGATTGAGCAATTTTATAAATGGGTTAAATTAATAAATGAATTGCATTGCATACATCTTTATAATTCAAATATATACCCTATGTCATGCCCCTGTTGGAATCTGATTCCGAGGGGGAGGTCGAACAGCAGAAGGAAGTGGGAGTGTGGCTCCAGTGGCTGTGGAGGAAACTGGGGAAGGGCACAGTTCGGCTGGGCATTCAGAGGAAGACCCAGGCCCACCCTCTCTTCATCCTAGGGCACATAGGGAGGAACGGATAAGGGAGCAACGTGGGTTATGGGGGAGAAAAAGGCCCTGATTCCTTTCATTAGCTGCAACTGGGAAAACAGGATATAAAGGGTGTTTGCGCACAGCATCTTGCTGGAAGAAAAGCATGCATTATCTTTGTTTGTCAAGTCTTATCTGGGTTCTGGCGTCCTCCCAACCGTGTATGTTTTGAAGTCTGCAATTCTTTATCCTGCCCTGCCTTGTTAATTGCTGCAGCGTGGTTTATGTTGGTTTTTATTTATAATTTATATGTACTTTGGGTTCAGACTGAATTTTTTCCCTTTAAAAACTGTTCTTGGGAGAGTTTTTTCTCCAACCAATGATAACTGGACATTGGAGTCCAAGTTGGAGGAATTAAAGGGACTTTACCTACTTTTGTGACTTTGTTGCTTTTGTGCCAAGCCCCAATCATCACGCCCTAGGTAAAAAGAACTCCAATCTCTTTTATGTTTATACCATAATTATATTATTATGCTATAGAGCACTGCTCACCAGAACAACTAGACACAAGAATTATTTTTCCCCGAAAGCCATCACTCTGCTAAACAAATAATTCCCTCAACACTGTTCAACTATTTACAAAGTGTACATTACTACTACTGTTAATCTTCTCATCACTCCTTATCACCCATCCCCTCCCACTTGTGACTGTAACTTTGTTGCTTGTATCCTCTGTTTCCTAGTATGATTTGATGTTGATTGTACCCTATGACTATCATTAAGTGTTGTACATTATGATTCTTGATTCTTAACGAATGTTCCTTCTTTATGTATACTGAGAGTATTTACACTAAGATAAATTCCTTGTGTGTCCAATCACACTTGGCCAATAAAGCATTCTATTCTATTCTATTCTATTCTATTCTATTCTATTCTATTCAAGCTTCCCTTTTAAGGGAGCACAAACAATTCTTATATATTATCATATAGGAAAACATGCATCTAAAAATACTGTACATGTCATTTAAAATAGAGAAGGTACAATACCCTGTAACTAATGGATATTTCTTGGTTATAGCACCAAGCTTAGGACCATGATCAGCCAGTCGTTCGTAGCTCACTGTTGCCAAAACACAGTTGATAGCCTGGAAGTCATTAAAAGGTTGATACAGTCAAGATTTAAGTGCTCATCATAATTATGGAATAAAGAGTATACAAGCTACAATGTGCACATGACCCATGATTGTTTCAACCTGCTCCTGATGATAATTCGTTTGTCGGAACTTTTCATCATTTAGCTCTTCAACTCTTTTGCGGAACCAGTTGCAACACTCTTCTATTTCAGCTGGTCCATTGCTAAAAAACACGAATGAAAGCAACTACTTTTAGAACAAGTAAAAATGTGAGTTTAATGTATGTATAATCAGGAAGGAAACGGATGTATTCTGATTTGACACGAAGTTTAACTTTCATATTAAGCATGTTTCTTAATATAAACTATGGTCTTAAAGGAGTTTGCAATATATTGGATTTTTTTAAAACCTGTTTTACCATTAAATATAGGTACACCAAGGACAGGCTAGAAGATATGCGAATACTGAACAGCTCAAAAAAGTTTCTGAATAAGAAACTGAAGTTTAAGAAGAAAGCAACTGATCTCATCTCTGGCCATGAACTGTATCAAACAAACTATAATAGAAATAATTCATTTCTGAGGTTCCTCCTCATCTGTAATGATTTGTAATGACAATGATTTCATCATCAAATGACAAAATTAATTTTGTCTTTATAAAATACATACCTGTGTGGTATGAAGGTATTCAGTGCTACATTCATATCTACAGTGCAGCCAAGTCTTCTAAATTCAGGATCTTGAATGATTGCAAGATGTTGGTTGGGATCAGTTTTAATCTTTGAGCTACCTGTTGCAGGGAATCTGTGATCAGTTTCAAGGCATTTATTGTTATTTATGGCAGCAGTTCTTAGTTTACTGAAAACTCAAATGCAATTGGATATAGATACGACCCAGAAGTTTAAGTACGGTTGCATAGGTGCATTGTTCCTGACATTCTGTAAGAATTACAATAATCACACAGAAAGACTAGTTTCTAAGTTTGTTAAAATGTGCACAATTGGACACTTTTTCAGAATATTTGCTAGATCAGGGTGTACCAATTGGGACTCAAATGAATCTCTCCCACAATAGACAAGACAAAAACATGTGATTTAATTCCCCCTCCCCAGGATAGAGGGGCTGAGGGACAAAATGTGTGATGTGCGTTCTAGATACCTATTTAATCTTTTAAAACATCCAAAATAATCTACGAGTTCATCTGCCTTTGGAGTAGAGCAGAGTCTGACTATTAAGCCAAAAGATGGGCCCTCCTGTACCAGCTGAACATAGATGTATTGTGGTGTCTATTTAAACTGAGTTGTCTCTTGAACTCTGAGCTTAACAGAAATGGAGTTAAAAATGTCTACATAAAATCTATCTCTTTTTAAGTTCTCCAGAAAACATTCCTAAATCCATTCACAATCTTAGGGATACACTTCTGCTTATTTTGCCATATGTCTTTCTTGATTGAGACATAGAGACATAACATTTGGAGCCACTTACAATTTTTGTATAGCTCAAGCATCGGGTAATAATGAACACGGATAATATTACAGAAAAAGCTGGGTTTGTTAGAGCTAATGCGTAAGTCAAATCTACAGTTCTTACATCTTTTAAAAAATCATTTTATTGACTCCTTAAAATTTCATTTTTATCTTATTCTAACTTACTTGTCTTAATATTTTCTATTCCTAATATTCTTTTTAGTTAAAATTCTTTGTGTGTACCCCTTTTATTTATTTTAATTCGATCTACCTGATTTCTAGGTCTGTAATTATATTTTCACTATTTGCTTTGTGTTGATTAATGACTGTAAATAAAGATTGATAACACTAATAAAGTCTTCCTCCTAAGTTCAGGATTCCTCTAAACCCAACACGAATTGAAAAACTTAAAGGTAGTTTCAAATATGTTTATTGTAGGATTTCTGTAGCATGAGCTAAAAAGGTAAAAGTGATACAGTGGAACCTCCGGTCATGACCATAATTCATTCCGTAACTTCAGTCACAATCCGATTTGGTTGTGACCGAAGTGAGATTGACTGTACATGTGCCTACAAAAAAACATGGTGCAGAAGAGGAAATTGGTGCGGAAAGGGAATCGGCTGTGGCTGTATTTGTTCGCCACCCCATTTTTGAATTGTAACCCGATTCAAAAATGTGGATTTTTTTGGGTCAGAACCCAATTTGGTTATGGTCAGAAGCATCTGTGACCAGAGGTTCCACTGTATCTGGTTCTAATTAGTTATGTAATTCATCATTTATTTTGCATTTAAGCTTATTTTTTTCTGCATAAAATCACAAAAAATCATAGGCAGGGGATTTTCCATTCATAATACAGCAACTTTAGTGTTCTTGTGATTCCTCACAGTATTAACCAAATAAAAATTATATGGATTTTACAGTTTTCCAATAGATAGATTGTCAGAATGAAAGTTCCATGGGTTTTCAAATATTTCTGTTAACATTTTGATTGTTAACTACAATAATAATCTTTGATGTGGGATAAGTGATTTCTGAAATCAAAATAACTTTTTTTCCATGTACCCAGAAAAATTATCAAGCATTTCCCTTGACGGCAAAAGTATTTTTTCATATCAACCATTGTTTTTTGATGTTTACTATCAAGAATCTGAGTTATTTTTTTTACCTTTAGTTAAAAGAGTTTTAAATTGCTGCACTGCTTTGTTAACATCAACTTGGAAGAATTCCCATAATTTTATCGTGGGGAAAATATCCTCCCAAAAGATTTTACGGATACACTGGAAAAATAAGAAGCATATCAAGTCAGTAAATAAACAAAATTTATCATTTTTCAAACACTTTCAAGACTGTTTTGAAATATAATTCCTTTATGATGTGATTCTGTAAACCTTTTAGAAGAAAACAAAGAACTAAAAAGTATTTTTGATTATTTTTAAAACAAATTATGTCAACAGAACTACAGTGGAAATGTTACTGTATATGATGCCTTACGTTGCCATCTAAAAAGTAACAATAAATAATTCATGGCAAGCAGATTGTAATGAAACAAAATATTTGTTTTCAGAAAACATGCTGGAAATGTAATTTTAAAAGCACAAGAGAACTATTTAAAAGTAAAAAAAGTATAATATATTAAATAATATATATTTAATATATTATACTATAAAGTACATTTCCAGCATAACAATATATTAAAAATATCCCAGAAGAAACAACTTGAAAAATGAAAAAGGAGACAAGGCTAGGAACAAAATTAATAATTCCAGAACAGGGCTACAATAAAGTAGGCATAATAATCGCTTTCATTTAGTGATGGCATGCTTTACCAATAATTTGTGTATGTTCTTACATTCAAATGTTGGTCATTTTCAATAAGAGGTGGCAGTCCTTTGTCACTGTATTTGCCTCCAGCCACTTTACAGGTGAAATGCCAAAGAGCTCGATCCAAAAGCCAGGCTGGTTTCAAGTGAGGGGAGTTTATAAGGTTGTATGCGCACTCAGGATGCTGAGTCAGCCATTCACTGTTTGCAGCTTAAAAAAACAAAAAACGCACAATTAGTAGCACACCTTGCTGGAAGATTTTGGGCATTTCACCAAGGTGATCATATTGTTTTGAAAAAAAGAGTTAAAGGACAAAGCTGAATAAGGCGGAAAGAGATTCATAATGAATAAAAAAAATTCTTTATTTTTATAATTTTGTTTTACAAAGGAAAATTTCAAGAGCAAAACCAAGATAAACTTCTAAAATCAAATTTATTTTAAAAAGGCTGTTCAATCTCCGTATTTTTTTACATGTAAAAAGATTGTACATTTAAGTGGTACTATTTGCATGGTAAAAGTTAAACGGCCAAAATAAAGACAAAAGTGAGTTTTTGAAAAATAAATAAATTTATTTAGCTTTCTGAAATAAAGTACTGTTCTATAGGTTTTAAGTTAACTACAAGTAGTCCTCAACTTATGATCACAATTGGGACTAATATTTCCACTGTTTAAGGAAGACAGTTGTTAAATGAGTTCTTTCCGATTTTATGTCTTTTTTTATGAGGGTAATTAAGTTAATTATATGGTTGTTAAGCAAATCTGGCTTTCCTCACTGACTTTGCTTGTCTGAAGCAGGCTAGGAAGGCAAACATATGAACCTAGGACACTGCAACCATCATAAATGCACACTAGTTGCCAAGCACCCAAACTCTGATCACATGATTGTGGGGATGCGGTGATGGTCATAAGTACAAGGAATGATTTTAAGTCACTTTTTTCAGTATCATCATATTGTCAAACAGTTTCTAAACAAATGGTTGTAAGTCTGTAAAGTATCTAAAGGAAATCATGATTTAACTACAGCTTAAAACTATTTTCAAATGCCTAAGGTCAAATATTGATTGGATTTTTTTTAACCCCGTATCAACCTGAGGCCACTTTAAAAGACAATATTTAAATATATGTAATATTACAATAAGACAATATTTAAATATATGTTCTTCAAAACAGGAAGTAGAGTCAGTGCTGAAAAGGAACAAATTCTAATAATATTCATATAAATAAATTCATATGCTCATATATATGTTAAAGCCAACAGGACTCCGACACATGAAAATTATTTACATGATGGAAGCCCCTTTGCAAATCAGCAAGAAACAAGGATAATAAATATAATGAAAATAACCATACCAGTGTGATTGTAGACTACATCTGTAATGCAAAGCATATTCCATTCATTTTTCATTTTTTCCACTAGTTTTCCCATTTCATTCCAAGAACATTTTTTGCTGGAAGATGAAAAGTCAGGATTAACTTCCAGCTGATCAGCCAATGAGTAACATGATCTAGACAGACCAAGTTTCTGCACTGGGGTTAGGTGAATCATGTTATAACCTGTAAAATAATAATAACAAAATATATAAACAGATGTTTTCCACTTTCAAGTGGATAAGAGGACAGACATCACAAACTAGGTAGTATTTATGATCTGAAGCTATAATGCCAAAAAAAAAAGTGGTTAAATCAGGTAGGCCTGAGGATACTCCATTCTGAGATCAAAAGATTGATTGGAATTTTTACTGTATGTCAACCCCATTTAGGGAGACCAGAACTGTGATTTCCACAGAAAGGTTAGCACTAGTTTTATTTGGAGTGACTGTAAAAATAGAATCTTGCAAGTCTGATTGTGCTGGATTTCCTCCCATTCATATGTGAATTATTGAAATGTCTATCTGACCAGCTTCCACATACTTTCTGCTTGCTTGGGATTTAAGACATGTTTTCCCCTGATCTTTTGGTAACACATCTGTCTCTACCTCTGTCAAAGTAATCTTCCTCATTCTCCACAGTGCATTACTAGAATAAAGATGATAAATACACAGTCCAAAAAGTAGAAATGCACAAATGACTATCTAAAGTAGTATACACTTTATATCTCAAATCAAAATTTGGTTTGGGGTAAATAAGATTGTTACCTGATTCTTTTGCAACTTTAAGACGATCTTCCCATCCATCAAATGGTCCCAGACACTTGGCTAGGAATGTCTGGAGTGTAACACAATCCAAGGGCAAGACATGATTGTCAGCACCAACACGTAAAATAGGATCCACAACTAGATAACCTCCACCTCCTTTCTGATTCCTGGAATAATAGACACATGCATTGATTTTATATCAGTACAAAGAAATTGGACATTATCTTCACACAGTAAGACAATCAACACTTAGCTAGAATTTGTCTAGCCTTGTATTTGAAAATGCAATTCAATTTTATTTTCTAGCTCACAGATCCCAAAATAAATGATTCAAGAAAACATACTTAATCACTTGGAATAATGCAAAAATAAAATCAGACACAAAACAACTTAGATTCAAGAATATTTTCACTTCAATCATCTGGTCTTAGCAAATGTAAAATACCAATTATGTTATTTCCCTTTATAAAATATTTTTAACCTTTTCTAGAAGATTTTCCTTTAAAAGAAAGTTGTAAGACTGTAATCTTATGTCTTGGCATCGGAGTAGAAACCCACTATGCATGTAAAAAGACCTGCAATACTTTAAGGGCTGAGAGCTGCACTTTGTCTCTTGAATAGTGTGTTAGGAGCCAAAGTTCTCAAGTAATAGAAGAGGCTAAGAACAAGACTATTACATACTTTCAAATTAGTTGATATTTTTTCCACACTAAAAGCTATTCCTGTATAACTTTTTAAACTCTCTGAAGCCCTGGGGCTTAGACTTCACTCGCCTGAATGCAGAATTGCATTGCTAAAAAGCTGAAGTCAATATTGAGCTGTGAGAAATACAGGTTAGCAATAGGACCAATTTTCTTTTGCAAAAAAAAAAAAGCATAGGGATTTACTTTAAGGCTACAAGCAGATTTATCTTTGGCTTTTCTGTACTGTAAGAATCTTTACCTTCTTCACTTGTGGTTTGGGTTTAGCGCTTTGAACTCTCTCACCTGATTTATGTATTTCTAGGACCACAAAGTAATATATCTGGGAAGAAGCTCCACTGATTCAGTGTGATTTGTTTTCAAGTAGACAAATTATGGGATGTTATTACCCCATTTATGGCAGGCAATACTGAATTATGTATCATTAACAACTACGGTTATTGTTAAGGTTACAGTAATAGAAGTTTTTGAGTCTGAATAAACATCTGTCCTGGACCTTTAGAGTCCAAGAAATCAGGGACTCCACCATATGAGACATATGCCATGCCCCCATTGTTTCTGCAAGATAAACTATCAGTTTTCTGACCATTGCCTAGTCCAGCGGTCACCAACCAGTGGGCCATGGGCCACTGGTGGGCCTTGAGAAAATTTTGGTGGGCCTTGAGAAATCTCACCCCCAGAGCACCCCCCCAAAGCAATTAATCCAGGCTGCGCAGAAACACAAGGCTGCACTGCCCACATGGCTCGCGGGAACCCTCCCCGTCCACTCACTCTTTACCCAACAAACTTGCCTGTTAAATTACTATTTTTCGACCATCATCTGTTATGCTGTGCCAGGAGATTTAGAATAGCTAGGAAGCAGAAAATGGCTGGATTTCTTTCTTTCTGGCTAGTCTTTAGATCTTCGGCTCTGCTTTTAAGCACAGCCGAATCTCCCTTAGGACTGAAAGTTCTATTATTCAGTGCAGACTCACGGCAAGCAAATTTGAGAGACTGAGCTAGCCGATGGCAGACAGAGAGATCACTGATTGATTCTGTGAGCAACTCAATCTGCCT
Source organism: Bungarus multicinctus (assembly GCA_023653725.1). Classification (NCBI taxonomy): domain Eukaryota; kingdom Metazoa; phylum Chordata; class Lepidosauria; order Squamata; family Elapidae; genus Bungarus; species Bungarus multicinctus. Next base: position 49,773,657 of record CM042842.1, on the reverse strand, counting down.
GCCTGCTTTGCCTGATTTTGGGTAAAAATTGCTCTTTTTTATAAAAAATTCAATATTTATATAAATATTTATAATATTTACATACAAGCCATGCCCAGCCAGTCACATGACTACCAAGCCACACCCACAAATTAGGTCACACCCACAGAACTGGTTAGTGGTCCCTGGGATTTAAAATTATGAGTTTGGTGGTCCCAGAGGTCCAAAAGGTTGGCGACCCCTGGCCTAGTCTGCTGGTACTCTGTTCTTCCATCTCTCAAGGGCATTCTCACATACTATGATTCACTCTCTTGAACAGAAATGAATACCCATGTTCATCAATACCTAATATGTGAAGCAATACCTTAGTATATAGCAAAGCAAATACATGTAGCCACCTCATGGACCTCTCTTCATGTATCTCCTTAGGTGAACCTGATATAGCTGAAGATTCTCAGACACAGGAAGATGCCTTTGGTATACGGCCTGTTCCACAGTTACCCAAAAAGCATATCAAAAAAACTTTAATGTCCCTGTCCCCAGAGAGAAGACAACTGCTTATGATATCTCTTCCAAAATTTTTTAGCTTTTGCTTACTCATGAGTGAAGTAATATTGGTACGATCCAGAAATCTGGAGATCTAATTTACAATATTTGTCAGAATCATCTTCTTTTCCTGTTGGGTTGTGCCAAGTTAAGCATCTGAACTTGTGGCGATCAAACAATTCTCCAGCAGCTGGGTAGTTTGTATACACTGTAACATGCTTGCCTTGCAAAGTAGGGCCCAAGCGGAATTGCAGCTCATAACCTGAAGAAAGGAAGACAGACATTTATTAGAAAAACCTTGTCTTGAATCTCTATCACAAGGCTGGGCCAATCTGGGTTCAGTGCCATATTTGTGTCCCCACAATGCTGTGCAAATTGTCAGGGGTTCTGTAATTTGAAACAGAACTTTTAGCTCAGCACCTATTCCAAATAAGTACTTGTGGTCCCTCAGATTTCCTCCCCCGGCACCCCCACCTCAGCCAAGGTAGTATGATCCCATTCTTCTGTAGCAATCTGAGGAGCATCTACCCTTCTCTATACAAACAATGCTTCTCTTCCCCTTGCCTCCTACCACAGGAAAGGTGACAGTAACAGACAGGATACTTGTAAGAGGACCTATTTTTCATCACTCTCCATTAGCCAATTAGATGCCCTTCCTCATTTTTCCCAATCCCAAAAAACTGTGTTGAGGACATTTTCAAATGCCTACTAGCCAACTATTAAAATAAATACATTTAAAAAATCAAAACATATTTTATTATCAATACATCATCCCAATCAAGACAGGTACAAAAAGGGAAGAATTTGTAACTACAATATTTTAATACCATAAAAAAACAGGAAAATGTAATTTTAAGTCTCATCCTAAAAAAGTCCATTTTCATAAGTCTTACATTTGATCATTATGCTTTTGCTAAAGTTTGACTGGTCTGTATTTATGGCATCTGCTAAACTACCAAGTTATTTGCATAATGACTTATTTCCCAGAAAGTGTGTCGACTTAAAAACTGCATTATTCAAATCAGCTACATATCCTTCGTAACTTCCTTCTGTCAGGAAGCAATAATTTTATGCATATGACAATAATAATGTCATTCAGGATCACAGAATAGGAGATTCCTAATTTTTGAAACAAAATGCATTGGTTTTGAGTATTCAGATCTTGCTGATTTCAGGAAAAGATTCACAAATAGCTTTAAGTTTTATAATTTCTTATGTTTACATCACTAGAAGTTACCTCAGGATCATTACTCTCACAGTTACAGAAAACAAAGACATTAATTTCATTTAAAATGTTACAAATAAAAGCATAAATAGGTTAAAACTTGTTTTTTTAGACAGTAATACTGACATATAATTTTAGCAAATTTATTTGTCCACAAATAAAAGAAATATTAATATTTTATTTTAGATGTGACAGAGTTGATAAAGTACTATAGATACACAGGAGCCATTTTCCTGCAAATAGCTCCTATATGTACTTCAAATAACATTTAAAGCAATCCAACTATGTGAGTGAAATTTAGCTTCATGGGCTGCACTGTGAAATCAGTACCTCTCCTTTGGAGAGCTGCCAACTTGGCTCAAGTAGAGTTAGGAAAATATTTAAAACAGCTCCATATTGAGGAATATGGTTTAAGGATAGATGAGATATTATGGCTTTTTGCTGTAGCATCACATCCAAAGACACATTTTTTTATTCTTTGCATTTTTTGATAAAACTAATTTTATCTGTAATGAACTTTAATAAACTCTGAAATACCAGGCATCAGTTCTTCTTCCTCTGACTATAGAAAGGTCTGTTTGAAATTAACTCCTTATAGTAAAAATTGTATAATGCAAATATTTTTCCCAAATGATCTGTAGATAATATATAAAGGAACAGAATGTTCTTCTTGCTGTAAAAGATGGCCCATCAATCTTAAAACCATTTACTTGGAAGAAAGCTCTTAGATTGATTGGTACTTTAGCTTAAGTATCTGCAAATGTATGAGAGATTTATTAATGAAGCTTAATCGCTCAGCAAAATGACTCCACAATAACTGGAAGCTTTAGAGAACAGAAGTTTTCTATCAGTGAATTTACTTGCAATACCTTATCTACTGCCTTCAATATGGCAAATAGTACTTAGTTTATTATATGATCATTGGTTGAAAAGGGAACCATATCCCATTGAATTCACCTAGTCTTATTTTCCAGTATGCATGCTTCCATGCATTATGCAGCCGGCCAAAATCTCCTGTCTTAAAATAGTTCCACCAGTTATGTCTCAACAAATGGTGGCACCACTTTCTGTTTCTTGAAATCCTTCCTCAAAAGGCATCTTCTTCTTCATAAGACTATATACCTCTTTCAATGAGATGCATACAATTTCTTTTCCCAGCCCCACCAAGTATTAAAATGCAGTCTTTTACAGTGTTCGTGCTGGGATCCCCCTAAAGCTTCACGTGCAGAGAATATAAATCGACTGAGATATGCCAACCATTTGCATTTCCTTATTGCAAAAAAGGGACAACAAAAAGAAAAGATGCAGACAGCTGCTTAGGGATACTGACCTTGTTCGAGCCGGAACAGGGTTTTGTCCAGCTTCTCCATGTCGTTGAGAAGAAGTACCCGGGTGTGCTTACCATGGCTCATCTTCACTCCCTATACTTTTCCACTCTTGTTGGCAGCTGCAGAAAGTAACTTCAGAAAGACTGAAGTGATCCCTAACAGGGAGAAGAACCAGATACACAAACCAAAGGTTAAATACACAGAGAGCTGGGTTGTTGTTTCCCCCATCCCCCCACTCTTTTCTCCAGGCTGAGATGAGTTCGAGCCACGGGTCACCTTGAAAACCATCGTTACAGACCCTCACTTACATTTCGTCCTTACTCAGTCCACATAAAACAACTTGTCAAGAGCTCAAGAAGGATGGGGGGGGGGGCACGCTTAGGGGCGCCCAAACTTTCTCTTCCTATTATCGCGGCTGCAGGCAAGACCCCCTAACTCGGCGGGTCTGCAGCCGAAGCCCTGGGAGAGGGCGCTCTCCTTTTGGGACCGGTCCGGAGGGGCTGGCACCTGTCACTCTCCGTCTGAACAATGCGACCTGTCCTGGCGCCAGGGTGCAACCCAGCCCCCCTCCCCTCTCGCCCCCATTATTCCCGACCGCTGTTGTCTATAAATATAGGGCGAAGCCTGACCGCCCTTGATTCACTCACCCCGGGACGCCCGCAGTGGGCAAAGGCGGCTCGGGTGTTGCTGGCACAACCAGCGGAGCTGGGCCTGGGCGAAAGGGCTCCAAACAGAGAGAGAGAAAGAGAAGGAAAGGACAGATCTATAGAAGGGAAGGGGTTCAAAACTGCAGAGGGAGGAACTGGATTGGGCAACCCGAGAGCTCCGCCTGACGCCTGAAGGGCTTTGCAGGAAGAAACGCGGCTCGAGGCGCAAGGACGGTCCTGACTCTGGGGCGCAGGCCCGGTAAAAGCCTCTGTTTGGTTCCCTCCTCCTCTTTCCACAGCCTGCGCGACGCTGCAGCTGTAGACCGAGAGCTGCTGCCGCCACTGCAGAGCTGAGGGGGGAAGAGCGAAAACAGAGGCAGGGCGCCAAGCTTTGGTTAAGGCAGGCAAAGCAGCGCTTGCTGGTAAGACGTTGCACAATGAATTAAAAGAGTCGTTTGCTTTCGCTCCGGAATGCAAAACTTGAACGCTTGCAAGCGGCACTTCAGCAAAAGCACGTCTCCTTCTAGGACACTTAGACACGTGTATTCTCGAACTCAACCAGTGTTAGAGTCGCGAGGCCAGAGGAGACAGCTGATTTATAATTCCCCTCCCCCCATGCCGATAGTGACTCCTCCGCAGGAATGCCGGGAGTTGTAGTTCGTAAACAATGAGAGGACAACAGGTTGCCCAGCTGAAATGACGATAGTGACTGAATAGAATAGAATAGAATTCTTTATTGGCCAAGTGTGGTTGGACACACACGGAATTTGTCTTGGTGTAAATACTCTCAGTATTCATAAAAGAAAAGATAAATTCGTCAAGAATCATAAGATACAACACTTAATGATAATCATAGGGTACATATAAGCAATCAAATCATACTAGGAAACAGTCAATATAAATCGTAAGGATACAAGCGACAAAGTTACAGTCATACAGTCACAAGTGGGAGGGGATGAGTGATAAGGAGTGATGAGAAAATTAGTAGTAGTGCAGACTTTGTAAATAGTTGGACAAGCAGTGATGGCTTTCGGGGAAAAACTGTTCTTGTGTCTAGTTCTGGTGTCAGTGTTCTGTACAGTGTCATTTTGAGGGAAGGATTGTATTTGTATTTATTTGATTTGTCAATCGCTTACAAGATACAGGTATAAGAATATAGTTTTGAATACATGAGATAGATACTTATAAGAAAAATAAAAAGAAACAATAGGACAGGGACGGTAGGCACTATTGGTGCGCTTATGCACACCCTCCTCTTGTCCTATGAAACCTAGCCATTGTGGCTTAATCATGTTAACATTGCATGAGCCCGGTCAGTTGGAGTTTATTCGGTAAACCTTGGCTGTAGAGTGTTAATAATATCAGGGCATTCAGCTTTCTTGATAAACCTGTCCCTCCAGCAGCAAATAGTACTATAAAACTGGTGCTCTAAAAAGGGGAATTTGGGTACATGGCTGTCAGAGGATATAATTTCTTGGCTAAGTCTGGTTAATGTTTGTTCTTGAAAAGTTATGGTATTCAGATGCACATAACTTCAATGTGAACAAGATGTGTTCTGTTCTGATTGGTCATTTATTAGGGATTTTAAAATGGGTGCAACAATGTAAGGGTGGACTTCTTCCCAAGAATACTAGGTTTATTTATTTAGATCATGGTCCCAAAAGTTGACATGAAATTAAGACATGCTAAATGATAGTAATCTAACAAATGCACCCCAGAAATAGAGGCTTAATTAGCATGTATGATAATTAAGTGGCTAAGTATTGATCAAATACAGCACCTTAAAGTAATTGTAATACAGCTCCCCTAAATAAGAATCACAGTTTCCAATGAGGGCCAGTTTCTCATCTCATGAGGAGAGAAATTAGCTCTGAGCTTCAGACCTGATTTAAAACCTTGTTTCTCAAATATGGAAACTTTAGGATGTGTGGACTTTAATTCCCAGAATTCCCCAGCCAGTATGTAGGAGAATATAGAGGAAAACTCATCTAAATATACACATAGGCATTTCTAATATATACTAAACACTACAGCTCCCAAGATTCCCATCCATCACATTTCATAGTCCTGACATATTCCGGATGGAAACAATCATTTGGGGACAATCTTCCCAAATGGGAACGTTGCCTAAATACAAATACATAATCAAATTATTTTTAATGTGAAAAACATAAGTACTATGCTAATTTACAAGTGACTATTCTAAAAATCTTGGAACACCATTAAATACAGAATGCAAAATAAAATGTTAACCAGAACATAGCCAATTTTCTATCACTAGATATTTGGTTTTTGATTGGGTTTCTGGTTTTGTTTTTTGTTCTTTTTTACCAACTGGTTCTATGGCCTGGAAAGGTTTGAAAACCCTAGGGCAAATACAGGGATAGAATTGAAGGTACAATATTTATTCAGAATAGTCATCCAGCAAATTTAAAGCATGTCTGAGAATCAGATGTTTACTTAACTGAAATGAATGGACTGGGGGACACCTTAAAAAAAAAACCCTTATTTTTATGCGGTTGTTAATTTAAATGTTAATTTAAAATTGCTGCAGTAGTTACTGTCTCAGGGACACGGGCCTTGCACTTTGCTTAATTTCTGAGTTTTGTATCTTTGCTTTCTAATATTTTTGCCACCACTGTAAGACAAACAGGCCAGTAGCTTACAGAAATATATATAACCATGGGCCTCAGAAAAGGTCAGGCCTGCAGCAGTTGAAGGTCAGGCTATTTTCAATGATCACAACTGTAAAAAAAACACACTCACACAGATTCTCAGATTACAGGAATGAGCTGGATTTTCAGGAATGTCATATGGTGGCATGAAGATGACAGCAAATCCAGAACACTAAAAGTAAGATAACATTTTAATTGGCCCTGCATGTTTACTGACATCAAACAAAATTCCTCTAATACAAAGTGAGTATCTTTATAAGACAAGACCAATTTACTCCTAAAGAAAATGTGGCTCTCAGAGTTTTCAAATTTAAACTGAAATGCTGAGAACCAGGAATTTTGAACTACCCTGATGCAATTTTACTTCTGCACAATTATAAGAATTATAATAAATAATGTCTTATTAGAGTATCATCCCCCCAGTTGATTAAAATTATTGAATTTTAACTAAAATAACAGAATGATTGGAAAGTGAGGATGGGCCAAGAAAAAAGAGTATTTAGCTCATTCTTTCTCTGAATATAATTCATGGGCTAATCATGAGTCTTTGCAGCAAAGAACTGTAAACTATGAACCGTGTATCATAATTTATAATGCTGCACAAAATATTTTGAATGTGCATGGTTTTGAAATATTAATACCTGGTTTGGAATGGGAAATTTTCTGTCTCAAGCTTGAAACATTTTCTAAATGGCAAAGGTGGCTACAGATTCAAAATGCTTTGTACACCCCTGAACCTCAATTTTTCATGCTTGTTGAGTCACAAATTCTATAATACACACACATACACACACACACACACACATATATGCTGGTTGAAAATGCTGGTTCATGCTGGTTGAAAAAATGCTGGAAGGCACCAATTGCAGTTGTTGAAGGCTAAATCTAGATTTAAGAATGAAACAAAAAATATAAAGAAAATAAAGCTTTGACTATGTCTCATTAATCTATTAATACATATCTGTCCTTACAGTATCTTTGTTTTATTTCATAACTGGCTAGTTCAGTTCTCATTCCAAATGCTGAGAATCTCTTGGCAGGACCCCGCTTGTGAGTCCCTCTTGAACTTGTCTTTTCTATGGACTCAATCCCTAGCATTGCCCAGAAAGAAATGATAGATAAGTGACATAGTCAAATGTCCTGCTGCTTGCCAGCTCCTGCCTTCTGGGCCATGGGACAGCAGCTGCAAGGACAACTGTAACTTGGCTCTTCAAGAGACTTCAACCTTGGCAAGGACTCAATATACTGTACTTGTCAAGTACAGTGCTAAGAGCTTTTTTCCATGGTTAAATTGCTTTCCATCTGTCCCTAAACCTGTGCAAATATATGCCAACCTAAAATGTCCTGTTATTGCTTCAAAGCCATATCCTGCCTCCGACTTGCTGATGAATAGTAGTAACTCCAAGTGCCTTATGAGCAAATTGCATTTTTGAAACACAGATTTAGTACTCTTCCAAAGTTACACACCTGTGCAAGCCTGTTTAACACAGGTACTCCTTCAACTTATAATCATTTGTTTAATTACCTGTTCGAAGTTTCAGTGGCACTGAAAAAAGTGACTTATACAGATAGGCCTCAACTTACAACATTTAGTGAACGTTTGAAGTTACAATGGCACTGAAAAAAGTGACTTATGATCATTTTTCACACTTAGGACCATTGCTGTATCCCGGTAGTCATGTGATCAAAATTCAGACACTTGGTAACATACTTATATTTTTGACAGTGTCAGTTCCCCAGGTCATATGATCACCTTTTGCAACCTTCTGACAAGCAAAGTCCATGGAAAAGCCTAGATTCACAGTGTTACTAACTTCACAACTTGCAGTGATTCCCTTAACAACTGTGGTAAGAAAGGTTGTAAAATTGGGCAAAACTCACTTAACCGAAACTTTGGACTCAGTTGTGGTCATAACTGAAGGACTACCTGTAGTCAGTCTAGGAAATCGCACTTAGGAATACTGCAGCATCTCCATAGTCATATGATAAAAAATCAGTTGCTTGATCAGTGGCATGTATTTAGAATGATCGTAGCGCCTTGACCGCCATTTGCAATTTCCCAACAGGCTTCTTATAATCAGTCAATGCGGGAAGTTGGATTGCCTTAATGGCTTAGCAGCTGCAGTGATTTGCTCAACAAATGTAGCAAAAAATGATAAAATGAACTTAAAAACTTCCTTGCTTAACAACATAAATTCTTGTCTAATCACACTCATAAATTGAGTAATTTCTGTAGTTGATCCTTGTCTTTGTGCAGGCAAGGAAGTATGGTTTGGCCATTTAAGCCAGCCTTTGCCTATAGAAAGTGGAATGGAATAAATGCAGGCAGGTCTAGCCATTTTTCAGAACCAGCTAGTCAACTTCCAGCCACATTTATCAGCTATAAAGTTGGATTAGGAATTTGTCAATATTGAAAGAAGTTAGAGCTATGTAATTGATGGGGAGCATGATCTGAGAGCTGACGGATATGTTTTGAAAGAAGGCTTTAAAAACTTGGCTATATACCTCAACTTAGGGCTCAGAATATGTTAAGGGACCTGCTTCTTGGCTTTATGGTTAGTTGATTATCTCTGCTGTTGTTTGTATTTATTTTCTGGATGTTTTATTGTTTATTCTTTTTAATTGTTATAACTGTTCTATAATTTTAGAATTGTAAGTCCTCAGAGTCACTTGGTTGAATTGGGCAGCTGTAGAAATTGAATGAATGAATGATAGATGTAAGTATTGCCATTTTTCAAATGAGCACTTTGGGGATAGGCTAGTTCCCCAGATAGGTAGCCATGATTAGCCATTCCCCAGAATAGCCAACCCGCAGCTCTGGAGCTGTATGCGGCTCTTTGGGCCCTCTGCTGTGGCTCCCTGTTGGTGATCCTACACTGGCTGGCCCCGCCTCTCGCCCTCCCAGTCACTCCTCACCTGGCCTGAGAAGGTAAAACACAAACAACAAAAATGAGAGGGAGGGAGGGAGACCCATTTCCCACAGAAAACACCGGGAGCCACCAAAGGTGTGGGTGGTGGTGGTGGTGGTGGTGGTCATGTGACCAGGTGGGAGTGACGTTGAGTTGGCCACACCCACTCAGGTTTTGTGGCTCCCAGTGTTTTCCTTTCTGTGGGAAACAGGTCCAAATGGCTCTTTGAATGTTGAAGGTTACAGACCCCTGCCCCAGAACATACCAGCCAATAACTGTGCCTAATGATGAGCCAGATTCTTCTATTGCCCAAAGCAGAATGGGCCTGAAAAACAGTGAAGAGGGAAAGAAGAGTATCTGGCTCAGCCTTAGAACTAAGGTACAGACAGTATACCTGGGTGGTCCCTATCCTCTACCTTTGCCAACAATCAAATAGTCTTGAAACATGTCAGTTTATAGCCACATGAAAATACTGGTAAGAGAAAACACAATATACATTCTGATATAATTAAGAACAATGAAGAAAAGATTGCTGGGGCATGTTTGTCCCGTGGTTGTATGGAAATTATAATGGCATTGAAAAAAATGACTTATGACTGTCCTCATACTTATGACTATCACATCATCCCCATAATCACAGCACCAAAATTCAGGTGCTTGACAACTGGTCTGTATTTCCAACAGTTGCAGTGTGCTGGAGTCATGTGATTTGCCATTTGCAAACTTCCCAGTGAGCTTCCAACAAGCAAAATCAATGAGGGAATTTCCACCCCCCCCCCCCCAGTTTTAGGCAAATATGAATTAGTATGTGATTTTTTTTAAATGATAGAATTAAAATTTTGAAGTAGAATTCATGGCATATAAAATCTGTATCACTGTTGCATTATACCAGACTTGGTAACTTTAAGATTTGTGGACTTCAACTCCCAGAATTCTCCAGCCAGCATAGCTGAATAGAAGTCCACAAGTCTTAAAGTTGCCAAGTTTGAAGACCTTTGCTTTATACAATCCTTCCTCTAACAGTAGGACTTGCAAAAAAACCAGGTAATAAGTAGAAAAGACTGACACAAATTCTTCAGAATCATCACATTCCAAACATCCAAATAATTCGGGTACCATTTTAGTATTTTAATATTAATGCATGTATCTAAATAGTGTGTTAGTTATTTTTCTACATCCTCTTGACATTGTGCAATAAAATACCACTTCTACTTACAGCTGGGTGTTTTTTATAATTTTGCAGAAGAAAATCCAGTTGGTCAGACTATTGGTTCACTATTTGCATATCTCTCTGGAAGACTGAGCTTCAAAACCCACTGGGATTGCGTAACTTGCTAATGAATGGGTGGTTAAATTGTTGTTCAGTGTATTACGCAAACTCATTCTGCATGTTTAATTCCCGATTTAGTGTGTTGCAAGCAACTAAGCAGTTGGCTTAAAAAAAGAAGACAATGGATCAGCTAACAACAGGATAGATATGAATTGTCTTCAAAAGTCACCTTATTTCTGCCACAAGCAAGAAATATCCCAAAAGAGGAAGGTAACATCTGCATATAAATGACAACAATTTCAGTGGAAAAGTAACAGCTCTCACATGGTAAGATAATATGTGTGTTTACCCAGTCTGTTATGATGATGTTAAATACAGACAACTTTGAAAAGCTGTCAGTTTTAGGCACTTGTTTCTCAGTGTTGTGAAGAAGCAGGCAATTATTGTTCAATATAATATATTGTTCTATTCAGACTGGCAATAAAGAACTTGTATGTATGTGTGTGTATTTATCCTCTGTTGCTAAAATAATTTGACTATTCTTGGGGCTTCTGAAGTCCACCTTTAGAAATTCACTGGGTGGCTTTGGGCCACTCACTGCCTAATCTATTTTACAAGGTTGTTGTTTATAGGGAAAAATAGGAGGAGGAAGGACTAGCTTGAGTTCCTGAAAAAAAAAGTGGGATAGAATTTAAAAATAATTAAGTAAATAGAATGTTTTAGGTTGCCAGTGGGAGAAGCTAACACTACATGACTCCCTCAGAAGAAGGGTTAGATAAAGATATAATGAATAAAAAGTCCTTAATCATTGCTTTTGCAAAAGCCAAGATATTGTGTTTGGGGGGGAGGGGGGGGGAATGGAGGGAAGGAGGGAGGGAGAGGAAGAATTCTTACATATAGTGCCATCTTGTGGTCTTTCCATAGAAAAATATAAAAGCAAACCTTTAAACAGCTGGAAGTGACAGTAAGCTCATCCAGAAATGAGACAGGAACTGAAAAGAGAATCATTGGCCCAGAAGCAGCCCTTAAATATACACTGATTTTTTTTCTTGAAGATCCCAAACATATTTGCAATGTTTAAGCCAGAGAATGCTAAGCAAATTGTGCCTAGCAATAGTGACAGGTTAAATATCAAATTCATGATTCCTGGATTCTCTAAAACACATTTCTGAAAATGAATCCACAGTACTGCCCAGCCCTACTTATATTGTATTAATCAAGTATATGATAATTAGGAATAGATATTCATTATTTTTAAACTTAGCATAGATATTTTTAAGCAGTTTATTTTTTATTCTGTTAGACATCTTACTATAAAAGAAGATAAATGCTATGTTCTCTCTACTTTATAAATTGCAATATAATTATCACTATATAAAAAATGGTTAACACTAATTATATTTTAAAACATATGTTGTTGGCACAAGTTAATTATCAGTTTAAGTTGACACTTGATAAGACCATGGAGTTCGCATCTATTCCACATCACCAGGAAAAAGATATCTTTTCTATGCACTAGTTATATTGTCACCATTCTGAACATTTTAAAAAATTATTAAATGAAAACCTACTTTAATTCAAAATAAGTTTGCTTTCCTATTTCTCTTTTTTACTCACTTGAGCTTGCTACTGTTGGCATTATTTTTAAATCAGTTATCAGGATGCTGTAATTATACATCTGAAAATACTTTATGCTACATTTTTATAGAAATCTCATAGCTAATAGCTCAGACAGCATTTTCTTTCAAGTTGTGCACTAGACACAGCTCTATAGAAATAACACAATATTAAAGACAACAGAGATTTTTTAAAAATGTAATCTTATTTAGAAGAGGAAGATAGAAGACCTCATTACTTTCTACAAGTATAAACACTAATATAGTATATAAATGTTAGCATTGTATTTTATTTTTTTATTTGAAGTGTGAAAAATCATATCTTGGTATGTAATCATTTGGCTTACTTAATAACATGATCATTGAATGTTTATTCGTATTTCCTTGGCATTTTGGTAAAGATCATGATTTTGGTCTGATGGTAATTACCAATTGGACACTGAGGTTGTATTAACTAAGGGCCTTCAAGGCTTTCCTGAGACCAACTGGAATCTATGAAAGCATCACCCCAATTATCTGCATAGATAGTGAAACGCAATTGTTCCCTAGACAAAGTGTCTGCAGGTAGTCCTCGTCTTATGACCACAATTGAGCCTAAAATTTCCATTGCTAAGCAAGTTGTTTAATGAATTTTGCCCCATTTTACAACCTTTCTTGCCACAGTTGTTAAGCGAATCACTGCAGTTGTAAGTTAATAACACGGTTCTTAACTGAATTTGGCTTCTCCATTGACTTCGCTTTTCAGAAGGTCACAAAAGATGAACACCTGACTCCAGTATAATTGCTACTGAAATAGAAATTCTGGAATAGTTCTCCCCCCCCCCTATAATAATGAAATAAATTACTACAAAGAATAATTACAGTTCTTTATATACCAAGCTGTCTCATTATGCCCAGAGATAATTAGATAGATTAGTACAATGAATAAGTAAAGTCATGAATTGTGATTAAGTTCTGGGCTTCTAGTTGATATAATTGAAAAGACGCTCAGGTAGAAATTACAGGGAACCCAGTCTGCAACTTCTCTTCCATTAATTGTTATTCAGTAACGGTGAACTTGTTCTAAATGGACAGAGTTATCCCCAAGTTGGTGTAATAAGGGAGGGGGCTCTCCCTTTCATAGGGAACGTGTCTGCAATGTTTTGTATTGGTTATGCATTCCAGCCCACTGAATCCCCACTTTCCCTGGTCAGTAGATCAATAATGGCCCAGATCTTAGGCTGTTGCTCTTAAACCCAGGTTGGTCTGCCATAAGGCACCCCTCATTATTATTTGGATCACCACCAAGAAGGCTGGCTTGGCATGTATCACAGAGACCTGGCTGGGACCAGAGGCAAGATTTCCTCTCTCAGAAATATATCTAGCCAGGTATCGGGTGTGGGCATTAGCCCAGATTGTGGGGCAGGGGAAGTAATGTGACTTGTTGCTATTCGAGAGCCTCTTACCAAGGGCATAGCTCCACAAATGCACATTGAGAAACCTTTTTTCTTAGAATGGTCCAGAAGTGGTATTCAGCAGGTTCTGACCAGTTTTGGAGAACCGGTTGAGTAGTTCAGAGAACCAGCAAATACCACTTCTGACTTGCCCCACCCCCATCTATTCTCTGCCTCCCGAGTCCCAGCTGATTGGCTGGGTCTTCTTTTGTTGCCCTGCACAGAAGGGAGCTGGAAAGCAGATTAGTGAGGTGGGGAGGAAATGGGATTTTACAGTATCCTTCCCCTGCCACACCCACCAAGCCACGCCCACCAAGCCATGCTCACAGAACCGGCACTAAAAAAATTTGAATCCCACCACTGGAGTGGTCTCTAAAGATTGCTGTACTATTGTATTAGTCTCACTGCTACCTACCAGTTTCCCTGCCCAAGTTTTGAACCAAGCTACAGGGGTGGTGGTGGAGTTTCCCAGGCTTATGATTCTGGGGGACTTCAACCTGCCTTCCATGGGAGTGTGGGGTGAGAGATAGCTCAGGAGTTCATGGAATGACATCCATGGGCCTGTCCCTAGATATCCAGGACCTGACTAGGAACAGTGGTCACACACTCGATTTGGTGTTCTTACTGGAATGGTGCCTTTGTGATGTAGAATTGGTGGATCTATCTTTGGTCCCATTGTCATGACCAGCTTAGAGCAAGGGTTTTCAAACTTGGCAAGTTCAAGACTAGCAGACTTCAACTCCCAGAATTCCTGAGCTAACATGACTGGAGGAGGATTTCTGGGAGTTGAAGTCCACAAGTCTCAAAGCTGTCAAGTTTGAAGACCCCTGGCTTAGAGTCTGGTAATTATGAATTTCTTTAAGGCTGTACCCCTCTGCAGGGACATGGAACTTATTAGATCAATTCATCCCTGGCAACGGATGGATCCTGATGAGTTTCAGAAGAAGCTGGGGGTTATAACTAAGGATCTGCCAAGAACCTAGTCCCCACCTGGAGTAAGAGGTCCTGGATAGGATTGTGCCCCCTCTCTCAACATTGGATCTTGTTGTTTTCTAGGGTTTGTAGAGGAACAGAGAGAGATGGAGTGACTCAAAAGATGCCTACAAGATTGCTGGTGAAAGATAAAAGTCGAACTCAACTGAACACACATAAGAACTATTAAAGATTTCTTGCCCGTTGCTAGAGAATGGAGCTTAGAGAATCCATAAATGGGGCCATTCTAATTGCACTTTTTATTACTCTAATATATATGGGTGCGGAAGGTGATGGTTAAATGGGCACAAAAAGATAATGGAAAGATACTAAGCTACTCTCCTGTTTGTATTGTCTCAAAATACAATTAACTTTAAAAAATGGCATTGTAAAACTAGCCTTGCTGGATTGTCACCACAAATTGACTTCTACTCCTACATCTGATGCTACATGGATGGTTTTTTTTTTTACTTAGATTGTGTGAACCTCACTTACAATCAAATATTGGCTTTATGATAATCAGTTGGCCATTGGACATTTCTGATTGATGTAAAAAAATATTAGATTTTTATTTCATTTTTATTACTTTATAAATAACTCAAGGTGACAAGACAAACATAATGCTCCTTCCCTTTTGTATTTTCCCCACAACAAACCTGGGAGGTGGGTTGGGACCGAGTGAGTAAGTGAGTGAGTGACTGACCCAAAGCAAAGAAGTCAGATTCTGACCAGTTAATAGAACTGGTAAAAATTCAGATGTAATTGTCTCACTCTAACCAATCTAATTTGTAAACATTGGCTTACAGCTTGGCTTCTACCAAATTGTGGTTTAATCATCGGAATGGCTGAATGAAGAAAAATGGATACCTTCCCACCATGCATCAGTTTGGCTCACAATTAGTATTTCTGGGGAGCATCCTGGTTTTACTTCATTTAGTACAAAATGATTTGTTCTCCTTGAGATCCAAAGTATTGCTATCAATTTTCTACAGCAATCTCTTTGAAGTCAGCCACATATTCACAATTGTATTTGTTGGTCACCTGCCCATCTGTTTAACCATCTCCATATCATTCCCTCTTAACATAATCTTAAGATTTACGTATCTGCTCTGGCATGTTCCTTTTTGTTTTCAACATCGTCCCATTATGATGAAACTTTTCAGCAAAAAAGACAAGCAGCGTCTAAAACCTAACATGCAACCTGATCTTAGTTAGAAGCAAGAGCCAGGGAGTCCACTGTTTTCTCTTGAGTAAGCGGAGGTCGGTGTTTTACTACTCTAATCGTTCGACCAACCGGGTGTAAGTCTTAATTATGCGTAGCTGTGTGTTTCCCTTAGAGTTGTGGTAGCTGGGTTCCCACGTTAAGACATAATCCTGCAACCACTTTATGTCTTCGGCGCCTTGCGGAATTTTAGCCGTTTGTTTCCATAAGCATTCTACCTTCTTTTTCCAGAGGAACCGCCATCAAATATTCAGGCGATCGAACACATTTTTAGACGATAAGGTCATTCCCATGGTTTTTTTTCCCACGGCGTGAAAGTTTCTTACTTTACCTACTCGCAAAGGTGCGTTTGGGTTCTTTCGCTCGTGTTCCCGGCTCCGCCCCTTGTGGGATGCGATGCAGGAAGAGTCTCGGCTATAAGAGCCTACAGATATTTTGCCTTGCTCATCTGTAGCTTCCTCGCTGCTGTTATCGGGCGAAAGTTTGGGCGGTTAAGTTTATGCGGTGTTATGACAAGGTAAGAAACGGGGGTTTGGGGCATCTCGGTATTCAGAGCGGCTAAGGCAAAGGATGGACGAGAGACGCAGTCTGTATTGCAACATACAGAGAACATAAAATAAGCTTCCAGTTAATGTAAGTAAGGCAATGAGTATGAGCAAATTTATGGGAAGCTGGCCTTGCTGCGAAAAGGACTTGTTGCTACAGAAAGTAGGGCGGCTGAATTAGTTTTAAACAGCTTCCCTGGGACGTGCTGCGCAGCTTTCATTAGATTGTATCCAGGACTGCTCACTGCTTCTAGTATGTAGTAAAGCTACCCAAGTACTATTAGGAATAGTTTAAAGAGGAGTTGCTGGTGACCTGCTTTTAGAAGGCCCCACTGAAAGCGAAGTATAAATGAAGAAATGTTCGGGGGGGGGGGGGGGGTTATTAAATCCTGGCTGGTATGTAGTAAAGCTACCCAAGTAAAAAAAGCCTTGGTGGTGCAGGCTGTTAATCATCTAGCACTTAGTGCAAGCTGCCTGCAATTAGTGCAGGTTCGAATCCCACAAGGCTCAAGGTTGACTCAGGCTTCCATCCTCTCGGGGCTTGGGGGGGGCAAAAAGCCCTAGTAATAAGCAGGCATATACAATGGAATGAAGGCTATTGCCGAGCACTTAGCATGGTGCTCCTTAGACTGTAAGCCGCCCTGAGTCTCCGGAGAAGGGCGGCATATAAATGTAATTAAAAAAAAAAAAGTACGTTACTAGGATTAGTTTAAAGCAGAGGTCTCCAACCTTGGCAACTGTAAGACTTGTGGACTTCAACTCCCAGAGTTCCTCAGCCAGTTTTGCTGGCTGAGGAACTCTGGGAGTTGAAGTCCACAAGTCTTAAAGTTGCCAAGGTTAGAGACCTCTGGTTTAAAGAGTTGCTGGTGACCTGCTTTTAGAAGCCCCTACTGAAGTGAAGTATTAAATGAAGAAATATTCGGGAGTTTTCTTAAAACCCTGGCTAGGCCTTTTGGAAGCACACTGCTACTGTATTTTGTAAACAGAGTATGCCTTGCATCAGTTTATATTTTATGTAGGTTGACAATGGCGAACGTGCCTTCAGATAAACTTTTTATTCATCAGCAACATTGAGGTTTGGAACACTGTCAGCCAGCAAATATTTTCTTTTAGAGAGAAAATATATATGCTGTAATATTAATGGACTGTCCAAAAAAAAAAAAGTGGTGCAGAAGGCTAATATTGTAGAAAACCCACTCTGATACATTGCATATAAATTGTTTTTGAATTGGCCTCTTCATGTATGAGATATTTAACAAGGTGCTGCATGATAGCACTACTTACTACTAGTAGAAATAAAAAGAAATAGCATGTTCTTAAGTTTTCAAATAATTCCTAGACAATCCTGCTATGTTATATTCTAGATAAATATAAAATTTAGAGACACGAGAGATGCTGCTGGATATGAGATAGTATATAGTATTTGTGTTGTAACCTTTGCAAACTATTTTAATTATGCTTAGCTATTCTCAGGGAATAATTTGGGAGGGTTTCAATCCATCATTACGATTCATCCTGATTCTATTGAAAGCATCTTTGAAAGAATGCCATTTGATGGTTAATCTCTGACACTCCACACTGCATAACTAACTTTGGAATGCTAAAACAAATCTATTAAATATATATATTTCCCTAAATATATATGTTTACTTTTTTAGATTTCAGACTGAGATGTAGTAAGCTGAGTGGCAGTTTCCAAGCCTCCTATAAAAGCAGCTGAAATATAGGAAGTTTCCTAAATAGAAATTCTTTTAGCAGATCATAGAAAAATGAATCACAAAGTAGCAGTAATTAAAATCTGCTTCCCGAATTCAATTACAAAATATAACTGAACTTCATTGATTTACAGTATTTCTCCCTCCTGCTTAGATGGCCAAATCTATGCCTAAGAAACTTAATAGGCATTTTTGAAACCTAGTCTCTTTTTGGACTAATTTTTTTTTATTATAGATTATTCATGGAGAAAAATGTGATGGAGATGGCATATACTGCCATTGAACTCCTTGGAGGAAAGCAGATAAATTAAAGGGATGGAGAGATCAGCAGAGAGATATTCCTTGATAATCTTGCCTTTCATTGAAATTGTGACCTAAAGGCCATTTAATAAATCATATTTTGGAAGATTTCATTTGAACACAAACTGGCAGAGTTGTTCCACTGAGTGTATACCCTTGGGTGTATTTCAGAACAAATACTTTTTTGCCCAATGAAGCTTGGCTTTTCTCTTTTAGAATCTCTGTTGCCTCTCTTAAATGTTATCGGTTATCCGACCCTTCTTTTCTGACTCGGCCTTTTATATGGAGCTCTGTTTGCAAAGTCCAAATGGGTCATCTTGATATAGCAATAACCTAGTAGTCTAGTTTTCTCAATGGCCAATGAGTGACAACATTATCCTTCTTAATATGTTACCTTTCTTTTTTAAAAAATAATAATACACAGTCTTCTTTATAATCAGGGGTTCATTGGAAAGTTGAATTATTCCTGAATCTTGTTCTTTCTCTTAACCTTATTCTGAAAATAATGTCTAATGTGGATAATAGCATAAATATATTTTATTTTTAGTAAAACATTGATCCTAGATACTAAATTCTGATGATTTTTCACTGGCTACTATATTTTATTACTTTTACTTAATAATTATGTTTAACATTTATTCATTAAATTTATATCCTACCTATTCTTCAGTAATTCTAGCATTCCATTTTTATCCACAATGTTTCTGTAAGATATGTTTGGGCAGAGAGATGATGATTATTCTGGGTTGGTCCTCCAAGCCTAATCTTTACCATTATTAAAATCTAATTCAGCTGCTCTTTCATGACCATTTCTTCCATATTCCTTCTTAAGAAGCAAAATCAAGCTATGTTAGTCTCTCACAAAACCCTCATTCTGGTTTTTTTTAATTTTCTATATGTAGAAAATAAAATAGCCATATTAATCAAGTGATTCCAATATGCTGAAATTGATCTTTGGACAGCAGATTTGTCTCTACTCTAATTGGATTATGAAAAGCAGTCCATTTCTTCAAGTTACAGAACCATTGTAGCTCCTTTAATAGAGAAGGCTCTTTTGAGTAGTTGTCCAAGAATTTGCTTTTTCTGTCAAGGGGAATTTAGAAGGTTACCTCCCTGCTTCCTTTCTCCCCAAATATATATTTTGCTTCTTTGTTTAACCATCATTTCATTAATATTCTCATTGGTGTATGATGATGTGATGGTGTCATTTCAAATAAAGTTAATATAGTACTGGTGAATGATTCAAGAAACAGAGGGGGAAATGGTTTCTTTTGCAAGTTCTATCAATATAATATGAGAAAGTAGTTTTCTTAGAGTGGTCATATATTGTCCTTTACAGAAGACAGGATTAAGAAATGTTGAAAATTGATGCAATAAGCAACCTTGAAAATTGCCTTCAAGGTTGCTTATTGGCATTTCTTCTCTTGATGAGTGGGTGACATGGAACCCTTCACAGATATAAATTTGAACTTGCTATACCCCAGAAAATATTAATAGGTGAAATGAAGATCATACCTGATAAGTTCTCTATAACTCAAAGTGGTAGTTAAACTTACGTTGTGCTACACGTTTCCTCAAATAACACATATGTAACTAACATAGTATAACAGGCAGCAATTGATATATAGCATATATGTCCCTTTGATTTTGTTTTTAATATATGTTTCTTAGGATTTAGTCTGTTCCAGTTATGAAGAATGTGGTCAGATCTGTTTGGGATCTGCTTTTGGAGACTAAGAGTTATAGAAATATTTTCAAATAAAATAATCAAATGTCTAACTTTATCACCAGTCTTAATCTAGAGTTACATGTCCTGCCAATATGGTTTATGACTGGGACCATGCAACATGCTAAGCTCAGATCAAACCAACACTTTGTAACATTAAACTGCATTTAAACCTAGTATTACTGTGGCTTTTTTTTTCTGTCTCTAGACTGTTAGGCTTACCTAAACCTATAATAATCTATGAGAGTAAGGAAGAGGATTTTGGTGGAAATACGCAGGATACTATTACTTAGGCAAAAAGGGCTGTAATATTTTTGAAGTTTGGAGAACCATTCAGAAGTAATTCAGGCAAATACCTGTCTAATTCTCTGGAGGGAGATGTATAAACCAGAGGTCTCAAAACTTGGTAACTGGCTGGAGAATTCTGGGAGTTGAAGTCCACAAATCTTAAAGTTGCCAAGTTTGAGGATCCCTGTATAACACAATCACACTGACAAGCTTTTATTAGTTTAGCCCATCTATGCTTCTAGCCCAATCGAATGGGGTTGACGCTTAAAAGAGTTTTTCTTCAAAGCCAGCTAACTGCCTTGATTGAGAAATTCCTAGCACTTCTTAACTAAGTTCTTCCACACAGATGTGTGATCACAGATCAGTGACTCACAGTGCTGACTCCTTTTTTGAGGAAAATTTTTGAAGTTCATTCATCTCTTCAAGGATTTTTATATTTGTAAAGAGCTCAAACATGAAATGAACTTTGATTATTTGCCTATGAATTCAGAGAATGAGTGTTACCAGCATCGCCTTGAAAGAGATGGATGGTCTAGAAATGTGAAATATAATCTTATGACAATAGGTGGAGGAAGGTGTTTATATATGTTGGCAGTCTTGAGTTGATTATAAAGTAATAAAGGTGGGATAAAAATCAAATGCATATATACTAATTGTATTCCATTGTATACAGTGGAAGGTATGCAAATGAATTGTAGAAAGGACCTGGGATAGATGATGTTGCTTGATGGTGTAAAAGATATTGTTGCAGGATGTATGCTAGTCCAAGTAAAGTTGTCTTTAGCAATTGACTGATGGCTGATTTTGTCAATTCAGATGATGTTCAAGTGAGGCTTCATAGGTTTTTCCATTGCATCTAAGGCACCTATTAATATGAATACCATCTTTGCTTTCTTTTGCAACATTCGTTCTACTTCAATTTGCAGATCTTTATTTATTTGAGTTCTTTCTCTTCTTTTCTGCTGACCCCAGGAACTGCCACATCCAAAATCCAGATTTTTAAAAATCTTTATCAACAATTGTTAAGCCTGGGATATGTTGTGGCAGGTGCTTGCCTGTCAGAATTCTAAAGTCCCAGAGCACTTTAGCTTCTTCATTTTCTATTACTTGGTCTATTTTGTGGTCCCACCAATTATTGCTTGGAGGAAGTGGTATTCCAATGCAGATATTCCATTTCCAATGCACCATTGTTCTTTGTCATGCTATTGTTTGTAGTCAGTCTCTGTGTTATTGCAGCAGTTAACCTGGCAATCTCCTATTTCTTCAGCTTCTTTGTAGAGGCAGCATTTGTTGTTTCTTGCTGTCATCCCAATTGTGGCCTTGTATGCATTTGGTTTTAAAGCTTGGTCTTGTGCAGCCAGAATTAGCTCCTCTGACTCTTCAACTTTTCTGCTCTTAGCCATTACCTGGTCTTATTGTTAACTGCTTTAGGTAATATTTGTTTGTTTAATTTATGGTAAAAATGGGGAGAAAGGGTATTTAAAAATTTAAGGAATGCAATATGCAGTGAAATATGTAAAATACACAATAAAATAGTGTATTCCATTTTAAAAGAAAATGTTTACTAAATTAATGCCAAAACTCAAGTGGTGTCATTCTTCGTTAAATCTTTATTTCTTGAAAAAAACTACATTTAAAAAAATCCCAAACACCAATGGTTATTATATTCTAAATGCATGTTTCAGTTATGTCAGCGTTTCTCACTAGTTGGAGTAATGATGGATTGTCTTTATATTAAAACATGAATGGAAGTATTTAAATTGCAGTTAGCATTTAACTCCAGATCGAATAGATCTGAGACAGTATGGCTATTCTGTCTTGGATGATAGTTAAGGATATTAAATTGGGGTTAGAGTATTTTAAACTGAGGTTGAAAGAACATAGGTTTTTAGTGTTGCTCACTGGTGATAATTACAACATTGAAAGAAATGATTATAAGGATCCAAAGAGAATGAAGTCACAATATATCTAGTCCCAAATTTTAAAATGGAGATAAGTAGTGGGTTGTAAGCTATTAATTCAGAAAGATCAGGTAGAATGTGTGCTCTTCGAGTCCCTTTGATTGAACAGTGTCATCCATGGGGATCAAAGGAGAATGCCTTGTTTGTTACATCTGTTTCCACCCTGATGATATTCTGAAAGCCCTTGAAAACTTGGTGTAATCCCAGACCTTGGGGCAGGGTGGGATTAAAGACCCCATAAGTTGTCTCTTTGGTGTGCTTTGCATTTTTTCCCTGCATGTGCATGATTCTTTATCTTTATTTTATGTTTCTTTAAAGTGTAAGTCATCCAGAGTAATCATGAGCCAGGTTGCCTGAATTTAATAAAGTGAAAGCAAAGAAATGAATAAATATCTTGCAACATGGGGAATGGAGGAAGAAAATGGGCACACTGAATTAAGGAACTAATGTGAAACCAACGGGAAAGAATTTAGTACAAAAATCCAGTTGGCCATGAAGCTCACTAGGGAATCTTACTCTAGTGACTATCTCTTGGCCTACTCTATCCATTGGGATTCTAGTGAACATAATGTCTCTCTTCCTTATGAAAAGCAGAATACTATAGTTTCCTTGGCCAGAAGAAAGGAATAGCAGAAATGGGGTAACCTTTGGAGTATAGATGGTCCTTCATTTACAACTGTTTGCTTAGT
Source organism: Bungarus multicinctus (assembly GCA_023653725.1). Lineage (NCBI taxonomy): Eukaryota > Metazoa > Chordata > Lepidosauria > Squamata > Elapidae > Bungarus > Bungarus multicinctus. The sequence continues at coordinate 49,750,611 of CM042842.1, read as the reverse complement.
CACCATTCAAGGTTATGGTGGACCTTAAAACAGCTACTTATAACTAGATTTGAAATTCCAGTGTCTGGGGTCCCTTTGTGATCACACAACTGCATTTTGGGCTCTTGGTAACTGACCCACATTTATGGCCATTTGCAGCATCCCACAATCATGCGATTGCGATTTACAACTTTTTTCCATAAACTGGCATTTATTTACATGACAAATAATGGGCTTGCTTAATGACAACTATATTCATTTGACAACTGCTGCACTTGCTTAACAACCACTTCAAAAAAATGTCATAAGATCATGATGGTTTTTTATGATAATCACAACATAGAACTAAAATTGTGCGCTTAATCACAGTCAAAAGTGAAGGACTACCTATATATGCTAGTATACTATGGTAAAAGTCTGTTCCTGTTCCTATCATCTTAGAAATCATCTCTTATTCTTTGATTTTGAGCAGGTGACTATACTGGCTCATCTTATCTGGGCCTACAGAGAATTAACAAGGTTGTACACTGGTAGGGGCCTGCAAAACCTGTTCATGTACATATTGCATACATGTACAACCTGTTCATGTATGCAGTACAGTAGGTTTCAGTAGTTTGTAATCAGGTAAAACATAGAAGTTTGGTCCAAGTTCAAAATAACCCAAAGCCCTTTAATTCTGAAGGTGAATCAAAATGATTGTTCTGATTCATTTAAGAAACAGGAAAGAGGTTGGGGTTAAACTTTAAAAGACAAGGTTCCTGCAAGGCTGCTTTGGGAAAATGTGAAGGAAGGAATGACAACAACTCTGTGATGTTTCACTCTTAATTTGTTTTGGTAGATGAAGTCTTCCAGCATAACATTTATTGCTTGGTTGCTTGCGTGCCTTTCTGATCAATCAGTTGGTTATCCAGATGGAAGAGTATCCGAATCCTGTGATTCCATGTTGCCTTTTCACGGAGGGTCACCTCAGGAATTTCCCAAGCATACCATTGAAGTCAATGTGACAGAATTTAAGCCAGGAGATCATGTGAAAGGTACTGATTTTCACCAAGGCTCTCTTATGGTGCTAACACCATCTTCTCATGTTTTTGTGCTTGTTTATATATATGTCCTCAGCATACATATTAGTTTAGTGGCTGTTCAAAGTTACAGTGGCATTGAAAAGTGGCTTATGACCATTTTTCACCCTTAAGACCATTGCAACATCCCCATGGCCACAAATTCAGATGCTTGCCAAGCGACTCATGTTTATGACGGTTGCAGTGTCCCTGGGCCATGGGATCCCCTTTTGCAACCTTCTGACAAAGTCTCTAGGGAAGCCAGATTCACTTAACAGCCATGTTCCTGACTTAACTGCAGTGATTCATTTAATAACAGTTGCAAGAAAAAGATGTAAAATGGGGTAAAATTCAGTTAACAAATGTCTGGCTTAGCAACAGATATTTTGGGCTCAATTTTGGTCATGTCGCAGACTAAATGTACTTTTTAAATATGAACATTTATATGTTTATTTTTTTAATTGTGCTGCATATGGCACACAGATCACTTCTTTCTTGGTGGGATGGGCAGCCATTCAAATTTGACAATTTTTCCCTCACTGCTGTTTCCTTCAGAGATGTGGTTGAAATGCTGGTTATAGGTTAGCTTTCTCTAATGGTTTGGAATGACTTGTTGGGCCCAGTTTGAGTTCACAATGGTTCATTCCTAATGCGAGAGTATAAACTATAAACAACTTTTATAATAGGCTCTACTGGTTTTTCCATTCTTAAAAGTTGAGTTGTTTCCAGAAGCAGCCTAGGGAATAAGAGATGATTTCTTACTTAGCAATATAGGTTTTTCAAGAGTGTTTTCTAAATTACCATGCTACCATTCTAGGCAGCTGCCATCTTGTCTGTCTTAATTCAGATTCTGTAACTGACGTTTGTTTTAGATTATAGTATCTGTTGTTTATTTTTAAAAAATAACAGGGTGACTGTGTAACATTCAAATGATGTGGTAAACATGAAAAGACAAGCTAACGTTGTTCCAGGTTTTTACGTTGTATTTTAAACATGTTCTAGTTGTATTATAATTCCCATAACCAGCTTAGCCATTGAAGAGAATTCTGGGAGTAGAAATCCACATACACCTGGCAGTTGGCAACTTTACATAATGCTGGATTTGAGGCCTGCTCTTGTGGCCAGAATAAACTGAGATTCATCTCCATTCCTTTTCTCAAATTCTTGATTTTAGTTAGTTTTTCTGGCCCCGCATTTGAAGGCTTTTTGCTACAAGCTCGCAACGCTGACCGCTTGGAAGACCCCCCCATTGGTTCTTTTGCATTAGCTGATCGGAAAAGATCTCAGCTCCTTAAATGTGGACACATAAAGGTAAGAAAATCTTGAAAATGGCTTCTGATAGCCAATTTTGACTAGCTTTTCAGCAATAAATAATGTAGGGAGCATTCCTAACACTGTTGCTTTAAATTACAGTTTTATATTTGCATCAGTTTTGTATTGGAATTAATCAACACTAATGATGCTTTAATAATACCTTTTCCTTTATAGACTATTTTTCCTTTATAGATTATGTTTAAATATTAGGGTTCCCTCTGCTGGTTATCTGAGGCAGAATAAGTTAGTTAATACTGTTAGCACACTATATTGCCATGTTTTATATATCCTTCCCTGTGCTTTTTATCTCAGTTAACTTTTCAGAATCCCTCTTATCTTTTTCTGATGGACATATTCAAATTGTAGAGCAATGTGCAGATTAGGTAATATTGATGTGTTTCTTGTGGGTTCAGATAACAGAAATAAATCCTCAAGTTGTTGAAATTTTAAACAGGTGGTATGCAGATATTAAAATGAAACATGATTTGCTGCTTCCTCTGAGTAACACAGCTCTTTGTAGGGATGGCCTACCTGAGAATATTTAGGCTAGAAGCTATAATACAAAAATATAATAAAATAGTAAAAGCACCTTCAAATAAAATAACAATTAAAATGAAATATTAAAATATCTAATAACAGTAAGCCACTGAAATCTTTAAAATTAAAAGCTGAGGGAAATCATCTGATAACATAATCCATTTTTAGGCAGAATAAAACTCCAAGTGCATAAATTCATCCATTTAAATGGTTTAGGATGTAGGAAGTCAGACTGCCTTTCATATGGGATTGCTTGTACATGAACCCTAGTTGTTCCAGTAAAGTTATTTGGTACTGCAATAATTGCATTTATATCATAAAGTGGTTTGTTAATGGCTGTCTGTTTTATTTTAAGCTGTGCCTCATAATTGGGTTTATATATAATGCTAAACAATAAACTTTTTAAACTGTAAAGTTGCATTCATAGAACATATTAAGCTAAACAAATCAGATGTATCTGAGCTTAATCAGTATGGTCTGTTAAACCAAAATTTAGTTTTTGTATGGCTTGGTGTTTGTGAACCAGTTATGAATTGTTAGATTGGAATTTAGTATGGTTTATAAACCTAATTATTGAGTTGGTTCATACATTTTACTGAGTCTTTATATATTTTGGTTTCTGACTTGATGCATTGTTGGTACTCAAGTGGTTGCGGCTTATTCAAAAAGCTATTGTTAATACAGTGGCTTGATAAAGTGCTATGTATGAATCCAGCCATTATGTAATGCTAAAATGGGGCTTCTGTATTTTGTAGAACTCAGCTGTTAGTCACACCAGTGACTCTAAGAAAAACCATATGGATGCTTATTGGATTGCTCCTAGAGATGCACCAAAGAATGTACAATTTCTGTAAGTGCATTAAAATAATTTTCCTGTTTGGATGTTCTGATGTATTCCTTTCAAAAATACGCATGGCCTACAGAATATGAAAGATATGCAAATCTCTGAACTGAATGTCATGTTGACAAAGTCCTGCATGACCTTTCAGTCTTCACATGTCAATGTTGGAATTCCTGTTTCATTTGTACAAAGCAGCTGGCAAGAGCTTCAGCTCAACTTGAACCAAGATTAAACCCTCTAGGTCAGAGGTTCTCAAATTTTTCTTCACCATGGACCCCCTTAAAATACCTTTTATGGCCACAGATACCCCAAGACATAACTCAAGATTTAAATCATAACACTTCTTTAAGCCTTTGCAAACCTCCTGTGACTGTATCACCTAAATATGAGCCAGCAGTGGGCTGCAGCTGACAAAAAAGCCAAGGCAATCCTAGACTGCATTAACAGAGGGGTAGAATCAACATCATGTGAAGTGTTAATATCACTTTATAATGCCTTGGTAAGACCATACCTGGAATACTGCATCCATCTTTGGTCTCCACAATGTAAAATAGATGTTGAGACACTAGAAAGAGTGCAGTAGAAGAGCAACACAGATGATTAGGGGACTGGAGGCTAAAACATATAAAGAACCTTTGCTGGAATGGGATATATCTAGTTTAATGAAAAAAAGGACTAGGGGTGACATAGTAGGAGTGTTCCAATATCTAAGGGATTGCCACAAAGAAAGGGAGGATAAGAAGCGAAGGATGGAAACTGATCAAGGAGAGAAGCAACCTAGAACTAAGGAGAAATTTACTGACAGAACAATTAATCAGTGGAACAACTTGCCTTCAGAAGTTGTGAATTCTCCAACACTGGAAGTTTTTAAGAGTAGATTGGACCAGCATTTGTCTGAAATGGCATAGGGTTTCCTGTCTGAGCAGGGGGTTGACCTAGAAGACCTCCAAGATCCCTTCCAACTCTGTTATTCTGTATTCTGACATCACAGCCCCCAGAGTCCACAGACCACAGGTGAAGAACCACTGTTCTAGGTAATTAGGAGCTGTCTCAGAGCTTCTATTTAGTCTGAAGGCAAGTATAAACAGTATGTAGACATCAGGAAGATTTTCTTTTCATTAGTTTAGCTTCTCTTCCATTTTTCCGAAAATACCGGAAGTGACGAAATGGGGCTAGTTTTCGGCCTGCAAAGCCTGCAGAAGGCTTCCTCAAGCCTCTGGGAGGCTGAAAAAGGCCTCAAACCGGCCAAAAATCAGCTGTGAGGTGCAGTGCAGGTAAGGGAGCAGCAGGGGTGGGTGGATGGGGATTGTGCGCGCATGCCTAGGGGGTGTGGGGGCACGCACATTGCCTTCTAGGTGCTGGCATGCGAGCGCAATGTGGAAGCGCACACACATTTTTTGGCACATGAGCCCAAAAAGGTTAGCAACCACTGATCTAGACTGATCACCTGCAATACAGTTAAGAAACTCAAAAGATCTGGAGAATAAATGCCACAAAGATTGGATATGGTCTCTTTCTTTAACATTTGTTATAGATCTATATGAATCCTTGGGACTTTTGCCTCAATCAGTCATTGATTATGATTAATCCTACCATTTTTAATTAAGAATTAAAATTTAAATAACTCTGGAATGGGTTTAAATAACTCTTAAAGGAAAAATGGTGGATTTTCTGGGTTAATTTAGATGGATGTTTGGTAGAATCATTTTTTAAAAGGTTATTGTATGTCTATGTTACAGTATCATTACAGTTCAGTTGTTAAGTAACAGGCTTTGTCTCTTACAGACTCACAGTTGTACAAAAATTCATTATCTATTGGGTAAAAATTCCTGGTCCTAAGATTTCTCAACCTGGTATGCTTCCGTTGACAACAATGTCTACACATTGGACCGTTCCAACATCCTTGCCTGTCTCTTCCATAAGCCAACCAGTAAGTAGGAATGAGTTAATGGATTGTTGTTATTGCTGCATTTTCTTACACATAGCGGGAAAACCTAGAGTATTGCTAATGTATTGAAGCAGTGCATACATTTCATGAATAAATATTGATGCAAAATCTTGAGTTATCATATGCGTTATCTAGATCAGTGTTTCTTAAACTGCTTTTCTCAGGATCACTTCCCAGTTTTAAAAATTATGGAGCACTCCAAAAGAGCTTTTCTTTGTGTGGGTTATATTTATCTTTTCTTAATAAATGTTTTTTATTAAAAGAAGATTTTAGAAAAAAAGTTTAAAAGCTACTGAAACATAGAAGAAGAAACAGAAAATGATTATAGAAGATTATATTTTTGTAAAAATGAAAATGAATAACAAAAAAGCATGAAAGATTAATATCTTTAAAAAATGACTTCCAAATTTCTTTGTAGCAGTTACAAAGGTAACAATTACTGGTTGGAAGGTATATATTTTTTTTTATCTTGGCTCCACAATTTTTGATATGGAGATAATTTTTAAACCCTTTTGGGTCAAGATTCAGACTGGTTGGATACAATATTTAGGGTACCTTGGTGAAGTATATGCCCTTCCTGAAAGAATGGCTTTAAGGGGTGATATTTGGGGTTCCTATTTCACTATTTTAATTATGGTTTTGTATTGCCCAGACTCTCTTGAAATGCAGCATACAACTTTTTAATATAAATAAATGAGTAAAATTGGGAGAGGCTGTCTAGAGTTTTGGCATGTTTAGATGTTTTTATTATGATGATTTTGCTTTTTTATTAGATATTGCAATGTTTAACTTGATTTACAAATGTTAGGTACTATATACTCATTCATTTGTACTTGGAGCAGCACATAAACCCAATAAATAAGTTAATGGAAAAACGCAGAGCAACATATTCAATCTCGCCAAGATTACAAACTCCTCAAAGGTTCAGTTCTGCATTTTGTAGCACTCCTTGTTTAGGACTGAATTTGCTCAGGTTTCAGTGACAGCTAGAAGTATACTTGCATGCTAAATCTAGTGTGTAACTGCATGCATTCCTAGAGATATTGGATCTGACTGTAGCAATGCATGCCTTAATTATATCCTGCTTGAATTACTGTATTACTGTAGTGCATTCTATGCGCGGCTCCTTTTAGAAAGTTGGAAAGTTCATTGATGTGGCCATTTATCTGTTTCTGGACAAAATTCAAAGTGCTGTCTAGAGCCTATAATGGCCAATGTCATATGCAAAGAAGTTCTTTGAAAAGTGACATGTTTCCAGCTGTGAGTGACTGGAGTTCATGGCTTTGGGGAAGAATCTTTTCTCTTTCTTGCCGTAATAAGAGATCAATATGACAGGAACTTGAGATGCTGCTCCAAGGCTATAAACTTCCCTACCAAGGGAGGTTTGACTGTTTCCATATCTCCTATAAGTAAGTCTGAAAGCATTTTTAAAAAATAAACGGCCTTTATTAAATGTGTATTTTTTAATTTGATAGATTTTGCTCAAATGATGTATTAATTTGAATTGCAAATAGAACTTGATTTGATGCATACTGTTGATTTCAGCAACAGAGTGGTCAATGTTTGGAATACTCTACCTGACTCTGTGGTTTCTTCCACAAATCCCAAAAACTTTAACCTTAGACTGTCTACTATTGACCTCACCCCTTTCCTAAGAGGCCTGTAGGGGACGTACATAAGCGCACCAATTGTGCCTACCGCCCCTGTCCTATTGTTCCTTTTTATTTTTCTTATATGCATCCATCTCATGTATTCATAACTATGTTTATACTTATACCTGTTATCTGGTAAGCGATTTACAAATCAAATCAATAAATAATAAAAATATTGCTGGCCATATCCAGTAGCAATTTAGTGGACTATCAACAATTGCACTTAATAAGTAACTTTCCAGCAATGACATAATATTGATAAACATGATTAGGATATTTATTTATTTCTTATACTTCTATACTAGATTTTCCTTTATATTCTGTTGCTTTATTTACTTAAACATTGATATGGTTGTTCATGTTATATAAAACAAACCCTAGGTGACTAGCCACGTGTACAAATGCAAAAAAATGCAACAAAATTAAAACTCTAACATATCATCAGCACTCTAATACTGCATCTCAAGAAGAGAAATGTTGAGCTCATTCTCCATCCTAGCTCAATACCCGAGAGAAAAAATCCAGATCTTATCAACCTTCTAGAAGGCAGAGATGATAGGGATCTTCCATAACTCAAAGGGAGGCTGTCTGATATATGAGGTGCTGCTACAGAAAGAGCTTTTTAGGTGCCACCAAATGGCAATGTTTAAAAGAGGGGAACTGAGGCACACCCATCCTTACACAATATGGAAGGATGGTTAGATGTCATTGAGAAGAGGAAATATCTTAAATAACATGGTCTGTATCATACAGAACTTTAAAACTGAAAACTATCACCTTATATTGCACCCCAAAATAAACTGGAAGCCAATGCAGCTCTCACACAGCAGTGGTGTAACACGGGCAAAATATAGAGCATTCAGAACTACACACACTGCTACATACTGGACCAGTTGAAGTCTTCAACTATATGTCCATATAGAGTGATTCAAACATTATGGTTTAAATGGGAAGTGATTAAGGTGTGGGTTATCATGAGCACACTTCCTAGATATTGGTTCTCTTTCTCTCTCTCTCTATCACACACACACACTCTCACCCTCCCTCCCTCCCTATTGATCTATTGACCTACCGACCTATCAATCTATCATATCGATCTACCATCTATCTAATCTGTCTGTCTGTCTGTCTGTCTATCTATCTATCTAAATCTATATGGCAAGATGACTGTCATGGCTGTCTAAAGTGGTGTTTTGGGTTTTTTTTTGAAAAAAATAATTTCTTTTAGGCTTTTTGCAGAATGACCAAAATTCTGTCCTCTTAAAAAAAAAAGTCCTCTGTGCATTTTAACCTGCATAGAGTTAGTAATTACTAGAGCATTTTGCGCTGATTTAAAAAGCCTTTAATTGTTCTACAGAATAAATATCTATATCTGTATTGTACAATTAAGTGTCTGACTAGGATGGGACTGTAATTGTAGTGTGCATCCCAAATTATAGACTTCTGTTGCTGTGATGTCAAGTATATGGCTTAAACAGAATTGTGGATTTGAGGCTTAAAGCATAATAATTGCCAGAAAAATGAACTCTTTAAAAATGCTTTAATATGAAAAGAAATGAACCAAAACAACAAAACAAAACTGATTAAATTATATATAAAAAGATAAACTCTGTTTTTATTTTTCAAAATATAATTTTATACTAATATTTTTGAAAAGAAAGATTAGAAACTAATGTAATGTAAAATAAGGAGGAAAAGAAACAAAGCTAAAAGTGCAATAAAAGAAAAAAGCATTAGCAAAAATAGAAAAGAAAAAAGATATAAAGTTGTACTTTTGAATTATAAATACTAATATAATGCCAGTATATTATTACAAAATGTCATTATATTATCAGTACAGTTACAAATTTACCTCTATGGTTTCAACATAACTCTTTTCTTTCTATAATTTAATTAATTATAACCATAAACTATAAGCTTTCTTTTTTGTTTTATGCAAAAAATCCATAAGGGGTTTCTAGCAGCAATAAATATATACTATTTTTTCTCTCTTCATATTTGAGTCAATTTAGCCATCTCAAGAAGTTCCATCATCTTTAACAATCATTCCTCTATTGTGGGGTAATGCTGAATCTTTCCATCTTTGTCCATACAATAATCTTGCAGCAATTATCAGTTATAAGAACAAAATCCTTATTGGGATTTGTCCTTCGGTCCTCCTCAAAAAAAAAAACCCTCTGATCTCGATTGTATTTTAATTTTAAAAAACTACGGAATCCGTGTGTGTATTTGACATTTTCTAGGTTGTATTTCATGGCCCCTCCTTTGTCGGGTGCTGTAGAGCTAAGTGCTTTCTACACTCCTTTTTAACATGTACATGAAGTTGCTGGGTAAGCTTACCTCTCACCAGGGGACAAAGTATCACGAATATGCTGATGATATCCAGCTATATATCTCCCTTCTGGGTGAAGTGAGTGATGCAGCAGACATACTTTCATGGTGTCTGATGGCTGTGAGGGTCTGGAGGGGAATAAGAGACTTCAATTGAACACTGGCTAAGGCAGAGTGGCTGTGAGTGGGCCCCCTGTATCTGGGAGTTTATCACTTTCGGTCTTGGATGGAGTCACACTACCCTTGTTAGACCCGGTGCATAACTTGAGGATCCTGTTAGACTCACAACAGCCTTGGTCTGCAAAATGCACTGGGTCCAGTATTGGTCATAACCTATAAAGTTCTACATGGCATGTGGCCAGGCTTCCTGTGGAACCCATCACATCAGCCCAACCTACTCAATCAGGTAGGGAGGATACACTGCAGACCCTATCAATCAAATAATTTTGACTGGCAGGGTCTAGGAAGAACGCCTTCTCTACCACTCCCTCAACATTATGGAACATCCTTCTTCTAGGGGTCAGATGGACCCACGCTGTCCTGGTCTTGCTGGACGGGGCAGAAAGGTCCATGTAACCGTGGGGATGGCTGGTGTCATGAGAGTCCTCTCTCCGCCTTATTACCAACTGTTAAATGATCATCTTGGAATTTTATAATGTTATAATCTTACAATTTTTAAAACCTTTAATCCTAAATTAATCTTAATGTTTTATTATTAATTTTATATGCTGTTTTATATGTTGATTATACTGTACACTGCTCAGAGTCCTTTCTTTAGGAAGATGGGCTGTCTAGAAACATTGCAATATAAATAAATGTATAACTAGATTTTTAGCTCCCTGTATCATACATTTTCATTTGTTCTTATTTCTTATTTCAAATTTCAGCAAAACTTTATACCTTTTAGCAGTTACATGTTCATCATCTGCATACAATTCTATTTCAAATTCAGTCTTACAAAACCATAAACTTATTTATCTACTTTAAATCTATCTAATAGTTGTAAATAAGAATACCATTGCCTATCCCTCTGCCACCAGTTCTTCTCTTCATTTTATTTTATATTCCCTTTAGCCAAATTCGACTATTGTGTGATTTTATAGGCTCATCTATTGAACGGTTCTTGTGCCGAGAGCCACAAAAGTATTTAGGGGCACAATTTTTAATAGATAAATAGAACTTTGTGGTTGTGGCAAATATATTTCCCTTAAATCCTATAACTTACTGAGGCTCTGAAAATGCCCCATTTCTCCAGCAGTGGTATGCGGAATAATATAACCTTGCTTTTTGTCTCCTTAGTTCAACTCTTCAGGCTGTGGAGATCGCAAGTTCTGTGTGAGAAATCCAACACACTGTGACCCTAAATCCAACAATTGCTTCTTTCTCTCCTTCAAGCAAGATAATGACTCTGTGTGGATTGAAATGAGTGGTCCCAGCGAAGGCTATATTGCATTTGCATTATCTCATGATCAGTGGATGGTTAGTAAGTCTTCTGACACCTGGAAAAATGGCAGCACCTTTTGAGGCTACTCCTGTGGTCGTTTATTAATGTTTTAACTTGGGTAATTTCTATAGTGTGCGTGAGCAAAAGGGTGGTGTGTCAACATTCCAGAAAAAACTCAACTCCAGTTAAAAACTCTGCAACAGGCATCTTCTCAAAGTTTCCTTTTATTTAGAGTAGTATACTGGTACATTTGGGAAAACCTAAATCTGAGAGTTCTGGGTTTTCCCTTAGTAATTCAAAAGCCCTGCACCCATCAGTCCATCACATGGTCCAATCACCATCCACCCCAGCTAGAGACATCCCTTCAACCAGTCCTCCTCCAGTGCAGAAATAACATGACCTTGACCGAAGAGAAGTATGCTATTATGTCTAACTACCAACACTCTACCATTCTCCCTTCCTACTTTCCCAGGCACAGGATTGTGGCAGCGTGGAAGCTTCTAGTACTATAATATGGCTTCCAAAGCTGACATTGTGTTCATCAAAAACTTTCCTATATGAATTTGTTCATTAAACTGCCCATGATATGTAATGCTTTTCTGACATAGCTTGTAGCAGGGATAGTTTGTCCCTAAACTATTTAATGAAACCCTGCATTCTTATGTTTTACCAGATTTTTCAGCCACCGGTATTTGTCCTTTAAGGTGGAATGTAATGATTCTCATAGCTTTGCCTCTACTACCGTAAATAAAACATCAATGAGATGCATTTCTAGCTCATCCTTCTCCAACCTGATACCTTCCAAATTAATTTACAACTAGTAATGCTTATAGATTGATGTACAATTCTCATGGTTCTCACAATTCAAGCCTATTTTGGAATCATACTTGCACAATGCAGTTATGAAGGTCACAAGAAGTGCTATATTGCCACAAGTGATAAACAGCGCTTTTTTAAAAAAAAAAGTATGGATAGAAAGAAGATATAAAAAAAATGAAAATTACCAATTTGTGAATTGACTAAACCACAGCTAGCATGTTAAATGCATGCCTAATGTAACATGTTTGTTTAGAGGATACCATTTGGGGAGGCTGGATTTAATTATTAACTTACTTTAAATTTGAATGTGGGCCATATAGACTTGCAAAGTAAAGTGGAAAAAGAGTTTAATAATCTCTTTGTTATTTCCAGGGTGGTGGTGATGATGCATATCTTTGCATTAGTAAAGTTCATCGTGCTGACATCAGGACAGCTTTCCTGGTTGGGCGATCTTATCCAAAATTTGACTCGAAGGTACTGTAATTTCATGTTATTACAGGATTGAACTCTGAATGCCCTTGTTACAAAATACCATGCACAGGACAAACAAACATGTCAAGATAAGTTGTCTTGCTAACAGAATCCATGGAGACCTGTGATTTTCGTCCCGTTTTGTCATACAGAATTTGGACTTCTGTATGAAAATCTTCTTGCATCATGGAAAACAACTGCAAAAGTTGAAGAAGCTGTTTGAAAGGGTTGCACTCTAGGAAACCTTATCCTGTCTCTGGCTCTCCTATGCAGAGTTATTTTTATGCATTTTGCATGGTACTATGTAATGGAGAATTCTAAACTTAATATGTCTGTATGCAGTTGTTCTATATAATTCTTATGTTGCTGCACAAAACAATAAATATGGCCTTTCTTCAACTGTTTCTACAGAATGTAGATATGGTTGTTATTATTCTGTGCATAGATTAGTATATCTCAGAGGGAAAAAAACACATGCACTATCAACATTTTTGGTCCTTATTTGGATCAAGGTATTTGCATTCAGTTGGCTTCATTTTGCAACAATAAATATTAGAGAAATCATTGCCTCATTCCTGACAAGTTCAGTATATACCTGTTTTTACTGGTATTGTAGAAAACCAGTAAAGATGGCATATGATAAGGAGTTAAGAGGACTGTAATTTAAAGTTTGAAGTATCCTTTGAATGATTCCATATAATATTTGAATGATCCAGTTTTTGTTTAATTATGTGATCAATAGGCTTAGCAAGCCCCAAATTGGCTGCTGAAAATGATCAGTCTAGTTACATGTTGATCTTTTAGTTTTCAAAAGCATTGAAGTTTTTAAAAGCCAGCAGGATGGTACTGAAGACATTTGAGAAGGTCACTAAACTTATAATGGGAAGCAGCCCTGACTTGTCTTGCTAAATATTTCTTATCTGCTTCATAAAATCCAACTAATTAAACCTGTTTGGGTTTGATATATTCCTTCTTTGATAATAACAGGTCCCTGATAAGCTTTTGATAGAAGTAGTTACAATATATGTGATGGTTTATCTTTTGAGATACAAAAGTTAAATCTGCATTGCCTGTTTTCCAGAGTGCTTTGGAGAATATATCTTGGAGACTGGCTGATGGCCTTATCCAGTGTTCTTTCAGAAGAAGAATTCACCTTCCAGCTTCTACAGGAAGATATAATCTGGATGCAAACTATTACATATTTCTGGCTGATGGTGAAATCAGTACAGGTAAAAAGTTTATGACTGTAGGAAAAAAACACTAAATTAAGTTTCACATCAGGCATATTTTTCATGCTGAATTCCAAGCATTACTTGGTCTTCACCTGTCGCTAGCTAATGTTTAGGTTGGAGAAAGAAAAATAATTCTTGATTCATGATTAATCTTAATGGGGTTGTGGAAGAGCTTTAATGATAGGTACAGATATGGCAACCTTTCTCTTCCTTGAGTCTTTAACATATTGCATTTGTACTTTGTAGAGTTATACCATACTTGCAGCTGCCGTCAATATGAAACTAAATAAATCCCTCCCTCCTTATTTTTATTGGTACTTGTGCGATCTTTCTATTGCAGATTCACAATATGAATAGCAATGGAGATTTCATACAAGACTTCATACTACATTTTTAAGAAATGCCCAAGCAGTTTAACTTGGATTGCTTCTCTCCAGATGATCTGTGACTCTCATAATTCCCAAACAGCATTTTTATTGTACTGGCAAATTAAGCTGAGAGTTGTAAATTAACACATTTGGAAAATAAATCTTAGCCAGAAACGAGATTTTGTTGTATTATTTCAATTCATATAGCCATTCAATTCAAACTCTGGATGGCTCAGAGCAATTAAAAGCAGTATAAAAAACTCAACAATAAAAAAAAAACCTTAAGTGGTAAGAACAATATAAAAACCATGTAAAAACACAGTTCAAAGTCAAGGCATAACAAAACTCATCAACAATAATCAACATTGCCACCATAAGAGCACTATCCGCACTCATTTCCCCACGCCAATAGCAAAACCAAGTCTTTTAGGCCCTATGCAATTCTAGTAGGATTGGGGCTAATTTAGGGGGATAATGTTCCAAAGGATGGAACACAACAGAAAAGATATTTTCCTGGCCCCACCAGATGGCGTTTCTAGTAGGTGCAATGTAGAGCATACCTTTGTTAGATGTAGACAGATATAGTTGGAGAGAGGTGGTCCTTCAAGTAACCTGCACTATAAAGGGTCGTCACCAGCACCTTGAATTGAATCCAGAAGCAAACCAGTAACCAATACAACTTGCCGAATAGAGGTGTAACTTGTGCTGAATGAAGAGTGCACAATACCCACTCGCATAGCTGCATTCTGCACCAGCTGAAGTTTCCAATACTTTTCAAGGGCAGCCTCCTGTAGAGTGGATTGAGTTGTCCACATGGGATGTGTGATTGATTGTGGGCAGGGCCTCCCAGGCCAGCAATGGGTGCTACTGGCATGTAACACACAGTTGTCGCCACTTGTCCCTTGAATACAGTAGGAGCCAGAAGAACCCCCAAATTGTGCACAGGTTCTGCTTGTGCTTGTGGAACACCATCCAGAACAAGAGATGGAAAGTCCCCAGAATTTGGGGTCCCCAAAACCCAAAGCCACTAGATTGGTCCATACCCTTCAGACATTGAGACACGATCATCTAAATTCATAGCACCACCTAAATGTCTTGCAGCAGAGATAAACAGCATACTGATAATTATGATATTATTGCATACTGCTGTTAATTTTTCCATGGCAAAGGATCAATATAAAGTCAACACATGGAATGCACTAAAATGCTAATTTTCACCTAGAAACATTTGAGGGGTTGACTTTGGGTAGCAAATTGGAACCGCATAGAGAAACCAGTCTCTGAAGCAAACAATCTCTTTTCTGAAGTCTTCACCGGTGGAGATAATGTTATTTACTCTTCTTTTGCTGGTAGTGCATAATCTATTATTGTCCCCTTCTACACTCCTCCCCCCTTACAGGAGGTGCAATCTGCAAACACCACCAACAGCCTCTGATTACAAATGGAAAACACAACATTCTAGGTCCATTAAAAGATATTGGAGGATCCCGCTCTCCATTCCTGATCAAAATCCATGGCAAGTTTAATTCTTGTAAAACACTATAAAATGCATGTGTACAAAATAGGGCTTTTGTTGTGTGATGGCTTGGGGTGGGGTTGCATGAAGAGGTCCAATTGTTATCGCCTAACAGGTCGGATAGCTCACATAGATTTGATTATTTTATTTTGTCTTCAGTTCCAAAGAAAGTTGTTTTGCTCCAGAAATCATTGCAGAGAAACTTGAGAAAATACTATGGAAATATCTTTTTGGCCATGTGGACATCTTGTGGGTATTCAAAATCTGCAAACAAAATACAGCACAATGATTAGCTTGCAATAGAATAAACAAGGGAAGAAGGCAGCTAAAATGACTTGAATACAGTCTTTTGCTCTTCTCTGAACTCTGAAATAAAATGGAAACGTATTTTTAAGAGCAAGTGCTTCTTAGCACTGCAACTCAAGTCATTATCAAGTGCCTTGTATTTTTTTCCTTTCAGGTGCATTAATGTTTATTGGATGGATAACTACAGTTAGCATAGGGGTGATCGTTGCCCGGTTTTTCAAGCCTGTCTGGCCTAATACTCTACTGTTTGGAGAAGAGATTTGGTTTCAGGTGGGGAAAATGAATTGTGGAAAGTCTTTATTCTATATTGATGCATAAAAAATATGTCTGGCAATGTTTTACTATTATTTATTTTTATTCATTTATTTATTTAATTTCTACTAGCTGCCTGTCTCAGCCAAATGAATAGGATAGAATAGAGTAGAATAGAATAGAATAGAATAGAATTCTTTATTGGCCAAGTGTGATTGGATACACAAGGAATTTGTCTTGGTGCAAATGCTCTCAGTGTACATAAAAGATACGTTCGTCAAGAGTCATCAGGTACAACACTTAATAATAGTCATAGGGTACAATAAACAATCAAATCATACTAGGAAACAGTCAATATAAATAGCAAGGATACAAGCGACAAAGTTAGAGTCATACAGTCACGAGTGGGACGGGATGGGCAATAAGGATGACACTGGAAACTTACAATTCTAAAACTATAAAACAGTTAAAAAACCTAAAAACAATAAAAACATCCAAAAATAAATGCATTCAGCTGCTGAGATACTTAACCAACTAACAGTAAATCTAGGAAATGGGGACCTTAACATATTCCAAGTCCCAGGCCTGAGTACATAGGCAAGATTTTAAAGCCTTACAAAAGGTCTTATACCAGAGTTTGCTTGTTTGTTCTATTCTTAACTGATGAATTTTCTATGAAACATTCTTAGTAATAGAATATGTGTAATAGGCTACTCTTTAGCATTTCCTAATGTTATTTTTTTAAAATATAACTTTTCTAGATCCATCGTTCCTTGATGATAATAACGATATTGCTCACAAGCATATCTTTCGTTCTTCCTTTTATATATCGAGGAGGCTGGAATAAAGTAAGTGATGAGGTTAATACCGATTTATCTGCTTAAAATCTAACAATTTAAATCATTTTTCAAGGGCTAGGTATTCTGTCCTTATCCCCTGTTTAAATACAATACAGTATTCTAAAGTTACTGTTGTGATATGTATGTTGCGAAAAATGAAAATGATTGTGCTGCTTGCCAAGTTTGGAACATCCTTGGGATCCAGTGGCTGGTACCTACCTTCTTGATCCTCACTAAATCTTTGAAGACCAAGGGTTGTTTTGTGGGGTGTTTATGCTGCTTTAATGTTTTTTAAATTTCATTATTATTTGTAAGCTTCCCAGGGTTATGCTTTGTAACATATAGGACAGTTATGTACAGTAAATCTTTTAAATAAAGTACATAAAAAGCCTAATTATAACTAACATTCATTTTCTTAATACAGCAAGCAGGTTTTCACCCCTATTTTGGCAGCACTGTGATGGCTCTAGCACTTTTTCAATCTCTTATGGCAGCATTCAGACCCCCTCCACAAGCACCAAGGTATTCTGATTTTGTACTGTACTCTTAATTGCTCAAATGTTTCTTAACAAAATTGTTAGTAGGTTATTGGAAGATTTAAATGATCATTCAGGTTAGTATCCTTTAGATGCCAAACTACCTTCTAGAATTATCAGCCAAGTATTGATGTTGGGCAGTTTGGACTTGCAGGTTGGGAATTATAGGGACTTCATTTAACACATGTGGAAGTACCTTATTCTGTGTCTTTTATCTTAGGAATTTAGCCCCTGCAAACTTCCAAAGGTCTTCTGCAGACACTATTTTTTCCAGCTTATATAAATGTGTAAATGAAAATCCATAATATATTTCTACTTCCCTTCCCCCCTCTTTTTCCTCTCCTTTCCTCTCCTTTCCTTTCAATGAGAAATGACTTCTTCTTTCCTTTCTGGGGACAGAAGGCAGATTTTCAACTGGTTACATTGGAGTGCTGGCACAACTGCTAGAATATTAGCTGGTGAGTTTCCTATTTTAACTCTTCTGTGTACAGCTGCATGTCATGTAATAGGAAAAAGCCACTTTTCTGCTCTCTGCTGACTGCTTGAAATTCCTTTAATGCAGTCTGATGCTTTCCAGATGTGTTGGACCACTCTCTGACTATTCTTCATTCAGCATAATCTCAGAATTCAGGGAGTTGCATTTAACATATCTAGTAGGCACCAGTTTGCAAAATGCTACTGTGGCATGAAATGGTTATATGGGATTTCGCTCTTCTGGTTATAATCCAACTGCATCTATAAAAGTACTATATAGTACAGTGGAGCATTTAGATTATTTGAAGAATGGGAAGCTAGCAGCCTGCAAAATAAAGCTGCTTGGTATAATCTTTATTTACTGCAATGCTTCTGGGCCTCACATATACTTTAAAGATATTCTTAGAAAATAAAAACAGCAGAGGACTGGAACTCAGTATCTGAGCAGAAATCAGGGTTCAGCTCAAATAAATAAATCTGCCCAAATGCCTCAAACAAAGAGAGAAGCCAAAGAAGCAGAGCATTCTGGTAAATGGCATGGTGGGAGCCAGTTTGTGAGAATGCCCACAAATGCTTCCGAGATTCTATGTGGAGTAGATAGTACAAAATGTTGGGATTCTCTGATTTAAAGGCTCTGCAGCACAGCCTATTGAAGTGGAGAGGATGTAAAATTCCCCCAGGGAAACAAGCATGCCCCAATGCTCCCTAATTCCATCTCTACAAAAGATTTGAATGAATGTTTTGGTGCACAGTACTTTTTGAATGCCTCAGAAAAGAATCTAAATTTGGTCTTGTTCTTAACTAGTGGTAACAATCTTCCTGGGAATGGACTTGCCAGCCCTCAACCTTCCTCCATGGAATACTTACGTAATGATTGGATTTGTAGCTTGGCATGTTGGGATTGATGTGCTTCTGGAGTTACATGGCTACTGCCTCATCCGCAAAGGTTTGCATGGAGAATAATCAAGTTGCAAAAGAACAATTTTTTCTGTTTTTTTGGGGGGGGCAGGGCAGGGGTGGCTTTCTTGAAGATCTTGGCTTTTGCTATTCGTGATTCCTTCGTACACTTTTTCCTATGACACATTCCTTATACAAGTCACAGAAACAATAGGCAGCTCAATATTTTAATCATTGAGTTTGGTTGCCTTGTAACACAAAGATTTATATTTACTGTTTCTTAAAGTACTGAATTGTTAATTTTAGCGAGGTGAGGTTTTGCTGTGCAAAACTCTGCATATGAACAAAAATCTGTTCTTAATTAGAAACCTGTGATGCCTCAAAACATGATAATCATGATGTAAAACTTAAGGGAGGGAATTCCAATACTTTGTCTTGTTGCTGTTCAGATAGACCAAGAGAATTTCATTGTTTGGTTTCTCTTAACAGAGAAAAATAGCATTTTGGAATCCAAATAGTATTTTCAGGTGAGGAGGTGAAAGAGAAATCCCAATTCACCTCTCCTGCTAGAAAACTATAATGCTGTGTCATTTGGACAGCTAGTTACTGTACAGAAAATAGCACTGTGCTGACATTCAGAGAATGCCAATAAAAATGCCTTTCATTGGCTTGCTACGAAAGGGCAGGTTTTAAGTTGTATTTAAGTGGACGAGTATTCTTTCTCCTGTAGCCACACTTAATAATATCTGTGTGTGTATACATGTACATATAGAGACTTATACACGAGACACTGCCATTTTTCAGATGAAGCCACCCACAGCCATTATGTCCAGTATTTTATTTTTATAATGCAACAAATGGCAGGAAGGATTTTTTTCCCCAAATGCCTTTGAGGGGGCAGTTATTGCAAATTGGAACAAAGAGCTATATAGAAAAAAAGGCAGAATTGTAATTATATTTGTCTCTAAAGGCCTTATGTTTGACCTCCTGGGGGCCATCCAATGTGAAACTTAAAATGCAACACATTTTAAGGGAAAAAAAAACAATCTCCCCTTCTCTATACAAACATAATGAATTTCAAATATATTCTATTAAATAAATCTTTATTGCACTGTGAATGGATGGGTGGTCATATTACAGTGAACCTAGTATGTTGTATGGTTTGTATGTACAATATTATCTTTTTGGATAAAGTATTTCTTTTATTTTGTCTGGGGAATTCCGAGAGTTGAAGTTGAAGTCTTAAAGGCTGAGAAACACTGATTTAAGGTGATAGTATGTATGTGAGTGAACGGAAGAACACTTTCCTGCAAAATAGCTTTAATTATACTTCTCTTTTACAGTTGAAGTGTTGGAGGATGACAGGGTACAAATATTGCAATCCATATCTTCTGCAGAAGCCCAGGTAAGCGTAGTAGCCCTTTGTCAGATGGTGAAGAGAATGGAAAGACAAACTTACTTTGTTTTAACATCTAAGATCTATACTATTTTAAGACAATGGGGTTAGAGCATATGAATACTTTTTTTTCTCCTTAGGAAAGGGAAGCATCTCTGCGGGTCATGTCTAGGCTAGTATTTTTCATTTTCAGATGATTTTTCATTAACAGATGATCCTGTTAATTTTATCATCCTTGAAATGCTAGTATTGTTTTTCCACAGATTAACTTTCTAATACTTTCTCTTTCATTTCTACCTCTACCATCAAGAATAATTATAGACATGCCTTTTTCTGATGTGGTTTAATCACTTCATAAATGAGTAAACAATTTTTCTTTTTCTTCCCCCAGGGCCATACATTTAAAAAAGCAGTGCTGTTCATCTACATTTGTGGCAACATAGCATTTCTTGTCACCTTCATAACAGCAGTTGTGCAAGTATGATTCCTCAAAAAGCCGTGACTGTTCTAGAGATTTTGTCATTACTGTTCAAAATAACTTCCTACTGGATTTCATATCTGTCAATGAAACTTATCTTCAAGATGTGAGAACAACTCTTCACCACACAGCCATTGAAGAGCAAACTTTCTTGGTCTTGATAAGAATCTGCCCCAAAGATGCTGCTGCATGTGTCTCGTGTTTCCTACATTTTGTCTTCCCTCCCACACACAAATAATCACTATTTCAGTATTATGAAGCCCATCTCCAAGTACAGACATTTTTAGAAGAAGCTCCTTTACCTGGAATTTTTTTGAATTCAAGATATTTGTATGGGGAGAACACTCTTTGGAAGTATTTATTAAAGATTTTTAGATTGATTGAGATGTGCAATAACACATATTATTCCAAGAGTGATGACAATTGTTTGAACGTTGTTGTTTCTTGACACTTCTAAACACTTGAATATGTTTGTAGACTACCTCTTTCTCTTGAAAGTAACTAGGTACTATACAGATTGTCCTCTTTAGCATGTATTTAATGAAACTTGTTGTTTCTAAAGTTAGGATGATCTCTAATTGTATTCATCCATTGGTGACCCTTTTGTTACAGACCTGTGTATGTGTTCTACAAGGTTAGAAGAACCCTAGAGAAGAAGTTGAATGTATGTAGGTAATGCTGCTGGGTTTGGAAAAGTCAGGAATTAGATGGAGCTGCATATGGAAATAGGCTAAATATGTTAGTGTAAAATTCCAATCCACATTGTTACATGGCAGTAAGTCACTAGATTTCTTTGACCCTGATCCTAAAGAGGCTCCAGGAAAATCTTTCAGCTCAGTCTCCTTAGTGTTAGACTGTTTCCATTACTTAGTATGCTTCATAAAAATGATGTCCATGACCAGCAACACTATAGTTTTATAGATGTATATTGCACACCAAAGATTTAATATTTTTAATTTTATTAAATTCTTGTTCCAGTTTTTGAAGGGAATTTCTTTGTAACTTCTAAGCAGCGTTTAACAAAATATGTATCTGCTAGTCATATTACTATTCGCTGCAAATATATTTGCCATTAAAGAGTTTGTTCACCTATTATGTTAAGTAGAGTGTCATATCTTAAATTTCTATGACAGTATTTATGTAATGTAATTTTGCTAGATATTTTTCTCAAGGCAGCAACTGTACCCATCACCTATGAATCAATGTCTGAAAACTTAATAAAGATAACATTAAAATAATAAATCTGTGAGAATTGTGATATCTAGAAATGGGAAGAAAAACTTGCTAATTCTTTTAAGACACACAATTCCATCTAAGACCCTTGTAGTTATTTTGAAATATTGCTGGTTCCAATCTTGCTTTTAGATCAGAAATTATTAGTAAGGTGGTCACAGCTTTCATTAGAAAATTATAAGCAGTCTTGTGAATGATTCACAATATATTCCTGTGTACACAACTAGAAGTCAGAATAAGTAGATTATGGAAAAAGAAAATTATTTTCCTCTTCCTCATATTTTTCATCACAAATATATAAGCAACATAGAAATTATCATTTGTAGCAGTGTATTTTAAATAGGCTTTGACCAAGTCTTCTTTTGGGGAAGAAGATAGCTTCGTAGTCTTGTGTATAATGTATTGTTTATATATTTCCCACAGGATAAGTGCATTTTAATTCAATTTTGGCCTTTTTACTGGCCTCTTTCATTCCTAGGAAACATGCATAGTGCCTTCTGAAATATTTTTAGATTGGACTCTTAAATACACCGGAATAACATTTCCACAATTGAGACACTGTGTGGTGCTATTGATCAGGTTTATAGCCATAGATAGTCATATTGAAGTTGTCTGCAGTAGTCTAAACTTTCCAAGAGAAATACATTTGAAAAATACATAATATTAACAAAACATCTGAATTACACTGAATATGTTTTGGAACACAAATATGAAATACTGCCTCCAAACATACAGACTCAACCAAACAAGAAAGCCTTGCATATACCATAATAGAACATTTTGATTTCTGGGCCAAATTGCATTCAGAAGCAAGTAGCTACTGATGGCCAGAGTGATTTTTTAAATAACCCAGTTTCTGAGTAATGGCGAGTGTCTAAGTATTGAGATACTTTGATGATAAATGCAAGATCTGGTAACAAAACTGGGAGAGAGGTATGTACATTCCAGCTCAAAAGCAAACTTGTTATCAGAGGGCTAGAGGAAACGAACTATTGGACAAGGATGCCTTACTGGCTAAATTCCAAAGATGAGCAATAAACACAGATAGGACTATAGCAAGCTAATGACAGTGGCCCCCATTTCCCAAACAATTGGGGCATTTTCCAATGTTCAAAGGAAAATGAGATACGGCTGCCTCTCCAAGATACTATTGATAATATTAGGGGTACTTTAATGGCTTTATCCACCAGCCATAATAAAGCTCTTATTCTTTACAAGTGAATTGTTGGTAAATGACATGGCTTCTGCTAGCTATGCTCGAAGTCATCAGCTTCCAATATCAAACACACACATGGAGAATGCTTTTGCCAAATTTGGAAAATGCTGCTGAAATGGAATAGAGTTTAGGAATTGGAAAATTGGTTCGTATCCTATAGTCATATTTAGGTATAGTCAGAGTAGAAGATGGAGAAGACTCCTTCAACAAAACTAAATGCATTTGTATTCATGACACTGACCCTTCAGCTCTCATAAAATACAACAAGGCTGATAAATTCCTAACAAATGCCACTAATAATTCCTTGAGGAACACACTGTTTTAACACTATTCATTTATGGATCAGGACTGGCAAACATTCATTTTCCTGTAAAGTGCCATTATTCTTACAGATGTATAGTTGAGTAAGTAAAAGCTACCCAGGTCCAAAACATAGAAAATTCTTCTTTTGCTTTTGTTAAACTGCCAGACTTTTAGCATTATATCACTGCAGGTGTTTAAATCACCTTTTTCCCCAGTTTTGCCATTCTCATTCTCAAAGCTGTAAAAAAAAAAAAAGCAAAAGCAAAATATTATATATTGATACGATATTGTAAAATTATAGTATTAATTAATCAAAGAGTATCATACTTACCTCACAAGATTAGTCCCAGAAAGTACTGTTAAGTTAGTATAAAAGAAGACCAGAAATTAATAAACGTAATATCGAGTTACAGCATAGCCAGATGTGAAATAAAGAATGGATGATTTTCAAACTTACAGTGACAGCTGAATCTGCATTTCGTATTTACCTAATAATTTGGCTTTTCATTACAAGTCTAGACTTCTGTCCATAATGAATATAAAATACTAATGTAAGAGTTATTAGTTTGTTCACTTGCACAAATCTAAAATAGAATTAAGTTTTCCTATGGTATTTACCTTTCTAAAACATCCACCCACTTTTGCAGGCTTACAAGTCACTGTAAATTTAGAAATACAGGTAGTCCTCAACTTATAACTACAACTGAGCCCCAAATTTCCATTCCTAAGCAAGATAGTTAAGTGAATGTTGCTCCATTTCTTGCCAAAGTTGTTAAGTGAAATCTTTGCAGTTGTTAAGTTAGTAACACAGATGTTAAGTGCAGAGGTGGAATTCAGCAGGTTCTGACCAATTCTGGAGAACTGGTAGCGGAAATTTTGAGTAGTTCAGAGAACCAGCAAATACCACCTCTGACTGGAGATTTTACAGTATCCTTCCCCTGCCACGCCCACCAAGTCACACCCACAGAACCGGTAGTAAAAAAAAATTGAATTCCACCACTGGTTAAGTGCATCTGGCTTCCCCATTGACTTTGCTTGTTAGAAGACTGCAAAAGATGATCACATGACCCTGGGACACTGCAAATAAGCCAATTACCAAGCATCTGAATTTTGATCATGTGACTGTGGGGAATGCTGCAATAGTCTAAAGCTGAAACAGGATTGTAAGTCAGCTTTTTTTTCAGTGCCATTGTATCTTCACTAAACGAACTGCTGTAAATTGAGGTATGTTGGCTAACGAATTCTGGGAGTTAAAGTTCACACATTTTAAAATTGCCAAGTTTGAAAAATACTGCCATGAATCATTTCGTGATTCACATTTCATCTAGATGCCTGGCTGGTCTGAAATCTGTATTATATTTTTTAAGATAACTTTGTTAATATGAATGTTGAGGCCCATCATTTCTACTTCATCAAGATGTGAAACAATTATAAAGTGAAGAGGCTGTCTTCCAGTCTACAGTTGCTTACACCAAAAATATAGGTCCTTTCTTATACATTGGGTTTAAATGTGCCCTATATTTTATTTTATTCTTTAGTGCCTTTTAGGCTTTGGCTTTCTACAAAGTAAACTATTTTATCTTTTCCATTAAAAAGACTGCCATTGATTTCAGTGGTTTTAGACAAAGGAATTTTGCTGAAAATATTCCAAGAAAAGAACGTTACTCACTTCACAAACAACCCTTTGTACGTTGCTACCTTACTCTTCCTGGCTTTGTTTTCCTTTTAGAACAAGCAGTATAATTATGAGATTGTTTTGGAAAATTACTCATTTCCCTGCATTCTCTGATTATTTAGTATGTGTTATGGCAGAGGGACAATGTGTGGGAAAAGCTATGGAGGAGAGGACCAAATTAAGGGCAATCAAATTGCTTCAATAGTAGATAGCAAATATTATGTGGGTCTGTCTACAGCTGATGTACTTATTTCAGTTCCATACTGAGAAGGAATGGTAGGGCAATGCCTCTGTAACATTAAAGAAATTGTGGATAAAGAGAAAGCACTGACTAAGTTAATTAGCAAAGCATACACAATATATTCCTTATGGACAAAATTGGGCTACTCATGTTGGGTTGTTTTAACAGCATTACAACATTCCATATATTGAGGAAAAACAAAAAGCTAGTAATTGCAACTTAGAAATGTTTTATAGACTCTATCCTTCAATACTTGGGAGGTCCATAACCATGGACTCAAAGAAATACATCAAGTACGTGGTCATCAGTTCTTATACCATTCCTCACAGACTTAAGTCCTAGACCTGTGATGGCTAACCTATGGCCCTGTGTGTTAAAGGGCACACACAAGACAACATTTTGGGTGACATGCCAGCATTCAACACTTGACAACTATTCTTGAAAGCATGCCTATTTATCACTTGATTTTCAAAGGCTATGGAGTTGAATGAGAATTGGCTGTGTTCTCATATGGCCTCTGAAAATGGATGGCAATTCAGTTTCAGTTAAATTTTACACTGTATGAAGAGGTATTTCCTTTTTTATCTCTTGAATCTGTCAGCAATCACCAAATCTGCTGCTAGATTGCCCTGCAGGGCAATTCTAAGAATACTCAGGATAATCATGCAATAAAGTATCTTCTTCAATGTTTTGAGAGGGATAAATCTGCTTTCCCTTTGGCTCCATCATCAAGATGGTTTAATCCAGTACTCCACTATTTAAAGGAGCCAAGTCAGGTTTTACGTATGAAAACCCTGTTGAAGCTCTAACCAGGGATGGGATTCTACAGATTCGCACCTATTCGCTAGAACTGGTTGTTAACATTCTAAACAGTTCGGAAAACCAGTTGTTAGAAGAAATTACCGGCCTGTAAGAAAGGCAGGAAGGTGTCTGGTGTTGCTTACAGAAACTGCCTCTCCGTTAACCCTTATTACATTCTTGGCAGGACTAGACTTCCTGTCTCAGGAACTTCTCTGGAGTTTTTTCCCCCTCCTTTGCTGGTACTTTGCTTGTGTGGAGTGACCATTTAAAGTTACAATGGCACTGAAAAAAGTGACTTATGGCCGTTTTTCACACTTGTGACTGTTGCAGCATCCCCACAGTCATGAGAGGCCAAGCGAAGAGATGCGTGCCTCGATGTGAGTGATGTTGAATTGGCCACACCCAGCCAGTCACATGACCACCAAGCCATACCCACTAACTAAGCCACGCCCACAAAATTTGAATCCCACCCATGGCTCTAACCCCTTTTAGCTTTAATTTCTGAACTCTTATTTTTTTTATTTTTAACTTGTAAATCTTAGCTTCATTTTTAATTTCATTCTTAACTATGCGTTATTAGTTTCACAATGTTCTTTGTAAACCACCCAGAATCACTTAGGTGAAGTGGATGGTGTATAAATTTGATTAACAAATATCATGCAGGACATTGGCTCCTTGTAGATATGTGCCTTTGGGCTTCACTATATTCATCACAAACGTTTAGATCTCCAATTTTTTTCCCCTACCCAAAGAAAACCAAACTTGGACAGCCAATTAACTTTGCATTCTCTCATCACTCAAGAATGTGAAGCATGTATAAGAATATACCAACTGTTCTTTCAATAAGTGGACATTGCTCTCTCTCCTATACAGTATCAGTCCGCTACTATTGAACTAGCATTTTAACATGTGACATCAAGCTATAAATTGCAGGCTACTGTCAAGCTCTGTGAGTCAGGCAAACTGAGAAGGAATGCCACATTAGACCAATGTGTAGGGGACTCTGCTGGTCTGCCTGCCATGAATATCTCATGCTGAGATAATGAGAGTAAGGAATTGGTCCTGAATGTCTGCTTCCAAACTTCTCTGACAGCTTCCAGGTAAAAAGAATTATAATCAACAATGCAGCACCTTCAGGGACAGCCCAGGTTGAGGTATACCCTGGTCCAAATGCTATGCTAACTGGATTATACTACAATATTGTGAAAGCTTATGATCTACCTGCTGCCTATGTTGCAACAATACTTCCACTGTTTGTTCTGCAGGAAACAGAGCGCCTTAAGGTTTCTATAGCCATTGGTCTAAGTAAGGAGTGTCAAACTCGAGGCCTGTGGGCCAGATGCGGCCCGTGGGGTGCTTAGATCTGGCCTGTGGGGCCACTCTGGAAACAGTGAAGTACCGGCCCACAGTGCCCCTACCAGAGAAAACGGAGCTTGCAAGGGCTGTGGGAGGCCCTCACGAGCTCTGTTTTCACTGGCAGAGGGTTGCAGGAGGCTGTCGGAGCTCAAAATGGATCTCGGGAGCCTATTTTCACTGGTAGAGCACTTGGGCCACCACAGGAGCCCAACACAAGTGGCGTTGAGCTGGCCATGCCCTCCCCCAAGGTCAAACACAACCCTGATGCGGCCCTGAATGAAATAAAGTTTGATACTCCTGGTCTAAGTCCACAAGGCAGGATTCAGTGCTTCTACTGAGAGAGAGTAAAGAGATTTTAAATATTAATATCAGCATTTGAGAGATTTGCAAACTAGAAACAAGAATCAGTTGGACTTTTGGAAAGCTTTCTATTCTTCATATCTATTCTAAACTCCAAGGCACACTAATTGGGATATGATTGTTATAAAACAGGAAAGATTTGGCCTTCATTTCTCAAAATATATTTTTCCAAAGCATGTGTGTGTGTGTGTGTGTGTGTGTGTGTGTGTGTGTGTGTGTGAATCTTGTCTGCAAAGAGATGGCTGCAACCTCCAAGCACTGAATGAGGCAAGAACTTGTACTATTTCATCAACATAACTTTTTCTTCCATAAAATTCTTCTCAAAAGTTCAAGAATTATATAGAGTATATGTGGTTTATTGCTACCAAATATATATTTTTTTTGCTGATTGATGAAAGAAACTTCAGCTGTTGCTTTCCCTTGCACTTTTCTTTCTATTCCAACCATGTCATAAGCCTGAGATCTGTATCAGCAGTTGGGATTGCTAGACATTTGCCAAAGAAGACATTGTCCCCTAGACATTCTAAGCGATGTTTTTATTTCTCGACATCATTTCCTGGTTCAGTACTTAAACAATAATGAACAAAGGGAAGATAGGGCATCCTTTCTTTGCTTTGTCCACTAAATAGGATTAAAAGACCAATTTAGAGTGTCTTAGATGAAAAGCAAACATTTCATCTTAGACCAAATATAGGCTTGCATCAACAAAAGGCTTGATTGTATGTAGATTTGCTATCTGCTTTGTGCTTGTCGAAGAAAGCTACTATAGTTGTGTTTGCATGGACGCAAAATAAAAGTATGACACCACTTGATTTTAAGGCTATTACGATCTGAAAAACATTTTGAATGCAAAAGATTAATAGTGAGATGATTTCATGCAAAAGATTAGAAAATGTAACAGCTTTTATTAAAGATAGATACACAGTCTGAGATTACTGTACAGGCAGAAATGGATTTCTGTTATTTTTAGCTATTAAAATAGGCATTCTCTGTTAAAACAGGATAAAATTATATATTAAAAGTTGCATTAAGTCCTATCAAATGAAACAGGCACTATCGAATAATAATTAAGGCAAGACGTATGAGTAAATTCCAAAAATGGAAAGAAAGGTTATTGTTTAATCACCAAACTGCAATTTGATTTGATTTGCCATATATTGCATAGGTGCAGTGAGAATTCTTAATACTATTTTCAAAACATGCTTAAATTAGAAAGTAAAATATCTGATTTGCATTATTATTCTGATCTGATTTTAGTAATATTAAACAAACTTTCTGTTCTGATCACTTAGATCCTTCAAAGTGCTATGATTGCACATTATTAAAAATTAAATAAAGCCCTCAAACAAGTCTCCTTAGTCTGCAGCCCTCCGGATGCATTGGACTTCATTTTCTATGATGTATAATCAATCTAGTATGTTCAACTCAAGTCAACCACTGAAAATGTCAGCAAGGGACTATGGAAACTGGGAATTCAATACATCAGGAGAATGTGAGGAAGGGTAGATTAGAATTTAGAAGAGCAGGAGGAAATTGGTTAGAAGTTGCAGATGAATCAGAATTAAAATGAAAAACAAGAAGGGGAAGAGAGTGATGTGAGTAATGAATCTGTTACACGAGAGTACAACAGTGCTGTGACTTGCCCATTTTTTTACCTGTTAAGGAAGGTTCTTCTGTTCCATCACTTGCTACGTGGCCATCAAGTTGACCATTAAAGGTAGAACAGCTCAAACTTTCTTCTTGTTCTTTCAGTGACATGGAATTTCTGTAAAGTGGCTTGTTTATGTTGTCTCCAGAAGTTTTAGTCTGTGAACCTGCACATGTCTGATTGGATGGCTGATAGACCTGGCTATAAGGACCCACTGGATGATAAAGAGGTGTCTCGATTTTTTCCCCTTCATCTTCACTGTCATCGCTGATGACAACAAGTTCCGCATGGATAATCCCATCATACCCACAGATTTTTTTATTTAGTTCTTCATCATCCACATGCTGGTATCCCATGAAAATCATTGTAACCGGTTCTTCCGTATCATCCACATAACATGGCATAGCTTGGACCACGCTATAATTATCCTCGCTCTCTAGTGTTACCGGAGAAGAGTTTTTGATCTTTTTATCTTGGTACTCCTTCATCTTTTGATATGACCGAGCAGTTTCTTGTGTAGCTTCTCTTTGGGCAGAAGATACTAGCTTATTTTGAGGACTAACCTGTAAGGACCTTCCTAATGGTTGACTAACTGGACAATGAGAATTCTGCTGGCAGCTCTTTGAAGTATCTAGACTAACTTTTTTAACATCATGCCATTTATCCTTATCAACAAGTTCATTAGAAAAATTGTCAAGGTGGCTGATCTTATTCTGGTTTTTATCTTTTCCATCATTTGCTTCTTGGATGAATTTATCCTTTTGAGGAGTTCTGGGTCTGCAAAACTGGTTGGCATATACCGGCTCATGATATTCAGTGGGAGACTTGGATTGTTTCTCAGTGGCTTGTCTTAAGATATCCTCCACTTCAACTGGAGCAAGATCATCCACGTCATCATTCTTTACGTTCCCATTGGCGCACACCGCATAGACTGACTTTCTGCCATCGTCATACACTTTGACTCCTGCTCCTTTAAATTCTTCTGAAGGAAGGGGGATTGTTGACAAAACTGTACTCTCCCCAGTCTTCATGTCTTTTTTTACTTTAATTTCCATAGCAAACAATGCTGTAGGGAAAGAAGAAAGCAACCTTTTAAAAGGTAATTATTAGCTAATGATATTGTCAGGTCCAAACCCAGAGGCGACACAGAGAAATCCAATCCACTTTAATCCTTTATTTGCTTACACCTAATGGACAGAATCTTGCCAAACTAAAGCTATAACTTTCTAACCCAAAAGTATAAACACATCCTGAGAGACTCTAGGCTGTGGCTACCCTGAATTTCTTCCCCATTCCCTATCCAGCTCAGGATTGCACAGTGTCTTAATCCCGGCCTCTCTCTGAGAAAGCTCTGTGTGCCAAAGTGTCCCCCATTGCTCCTTTTCTTTTGCATTACAAATTTGCATTACAAATAAACAACTTAAAAATCTATAAGAAAAATCTATAAAAGAGATAGCAGTAGATCTGTGTGCCAGCAAGTAGGCTGAATAATTTCAAGCCTTGTGCATGGGGGATTTCCCCTACCTCAGTTAGCTTTTCACTTACAATTATTTTTTTCCATATAGGAAGCAGGAAGTAAATTACAGCGTATTGGGACAAAAACTGCTAGGAAGTGGAGAGGCGTCAACACTAGAGAAAGATCGAACACTTCCATCCAATCTACCTGCTTCTTCCAGTTTATGTCACCCAACTTCTTTTTATTTAGGTCCGATTTAGCTCTAATTCAAAAACTGATTTCAGCTAAGAGGGCACTGAGGAAGTAAACATAATTTCCTTCTTATTTTCAAAGTATCTTTTCTACAATTGCCCTGCTGTTCTTACCTGGCCACTATCCAGTAAGGATTAGAATAAGGTGCAGATGGCTTTGGCTGTACTGCGGAAATCTCTGTATAATACAATAGGACTTTTTATAGGCTCCATTTTATTGTAATAAAACTGAGCCTATACATACAGGCATCTGGTAGAAGCCATGATGACATCATGTACATTATGATACAAACATGCAAATAGCGCAATTTCACAAATGACCAATCTCATATCATGTTGTCAGTGATGACATGATATACATGACTTATTTGCTTTTGTTGCTTCCCCTGAGGAGTTGCAGTTCTTCCCTCCCCATTGTAGTTCTGTGTTATTGATGATCACATTTTAAATGATGGCAGTAGGGTGAGTTTGGAAGCAATTTCAATGAGAAGGTCAGCTTTGTAAAGAAATCTATACAAGTTAATATCCCAAAAATTTATCAGTAAATTTGTTTATCCACAGTACTATAAATTATTTGTGATCCATCAATTGCCAGGAAATAGAAAGGTTTTTTTTTTTTTGCAAGAGCCAATAATTTGGTGGCCCATCTCCAGCTAAAGCTTGGATTCAACCTGAAACTTCTGTAACTATCACTAGCTGATATATTACTGATTTTCTCAAATGAATGTCTTCTAGATGTGCTGGATTACAACTCTCAGAATTTTAATTTATGCTGGTTGGTCTTCTGAAAGTTGTACTCCAACGTATGAGGACCCAGGTTGTTGGGGGCAATATGCTGACTCTATAAACTGCTTAGAGAGGGCTGTAAAGCATTATGAAGCGGTATATAAGTCTAAGTGCTATTGCTAAGTGTGCTATATCTGGAAGATACCAGGCTGGGCAAAATCAAATGCAGATAATAGAGGACTAGACAGTCACACTCAGATATCAATCCCCAGAAGTGGCTGCAAAACAGCCTGAAATTGTTTTAACTTCTTCCAGTGTGAAAACTAAAAAAACAAGAAGAGAAAAATCTGCCTTGGCCTGATCTGCTGCCATTCCTACAGCAACAAAAAAATCTCTTTCCCCACTTCACTCACATAGCCTAATACTTTTCATGACAGATCTTTGTGCTGAAGAGAGGAGACAAACTGATGCAAAATGTCTTAGTTTCATCCCTGTTCTTTTGCTTAGGCTGCTGAAGTAGAACTAAGTTACTGCCAGCTTGATCATAAGTGATTTAAGAATAAATCTCAGATCTCTGTTGAGACTCTAAAAAAAGTAAAGAGAAGAGCAACTAGGATGATTAGGGGACTGGACTAAAACATATGAAGAACGGTTACAGGAACTGGGAATGGCTAGTCTAGTAAAGAGAAGGACCAGGGGAGACATGATAGCGGTCTTCCAATATTTGAGGGGCTGCCACAGTGAGGAAGGGGTCAAGCTATTTTCTAAAGCACCCAAAGGCCAGACAAGGAATAATGGATGGAAACTGAACAAGGATACATTTAACCTGGAAATAAGGAGAAACTTTCTGACAGTGAGAACAATCAAACAATGGAACAGCTTGCTTTCGGAAGTTGTGGGAGCGCCATTTGTCAGAAATGGTATAGGGTCTCCCGCTTGGGTGGGGGGGGGGGTTGGACTAGATGACCTACAAGGTCCCTTCCAACTCTGATTATCTGTTATGTCTAACATTACATACATTTTGGGGAAATGTGAACTTGTTTCATAGTGAAGCAGAATCCATATGTGGAAATTCAACCATTGAAGTTCTCTCAAGTCATAATTTCTGTTCATGTGATTACATGGAATGGAAGGCATCTTAGAGGGCACCGAGTTAGAAAATGTTGGTCATATGCAATTTCTTATGAACTTATAAAATGACAACCAGCAACAATCATGTGTGCTATTTTTAGGACACTTAGATTGTTTTCAAAATGTAAGACCGTACATATGTTTTTTTTCCCCTTGAATTCAACTATTAATCTGTACCTTTTCGATTTTCTTCTTCATCATCAGTTTGCAGATGGCCTGTCTTTTTAAGTGCAGAAGGTTTGAAAGGTTTTGGAAGGTCTGGTATGTTGGCATATATATAGTCAGCTGGCTCTATAAAAAGGGATCGTTAATTAATACACAGATCACTTCTGCTTTTGCATAAAATCATTTGAATTACACTTAAGAGAAACATACCTTCGGTAATCTCTACTCTTTCCACTTTCATGGACTAGAAAAAAAAGCAACAGAGAATGCTGTGATGTTTCCCATCATTTAAAGAGTTACAATACAGCTGATTATTGCTTTCTTTTAGATTAGCCGATATAACCAATTCCATGTGGTGACTCAGGAATATATCCCATGGCACATTTTTTAGGAAATGTGCATAAGACCTCAGCTTTAAAAGTAATTGGGATTGAAAATTAATTTCTATAAAACAGGGAGGAGCAATATTTTGGTGCCCAAGAGTCATGCTTTGACACAGTGGTGGGATTCAAAATTTTTTACTACCTGTTCTTTGGACGTGGCTTGATGGGCGTGGTGTGGCTTGATGGGTGTGGCTTGGTGGGCGTGGCAGGGGAAGGTTACTCTAAAATCCCTTTCGCTCCCCACCCCACTAACCTGTTTTCCAGCTCCGTTCTCCTGTGCAGGGCAACAAAAGAAGACCCAGCCAATCAGTTGGGACTTAATGGGAGGCAGAGTATAGATGGGAATGGGGCCAGTCAGAGGTGGAATTTGCCAGTTCTCCGAACTACTCAAAATTTCTGCTACAGGTTCTCCAAACTATTCAAATTTCCGCTACTGGTTCTCCGAACTCAAAATTTCCACTACCAGTTCTCCAGAACTGGTCAGAACCTGCTGAATACTACCTCTGCTTTGACAGGAATTGAGGAAGGGGAAGGAAGGCTGAAAAGTGAGCGGCACCATATTTTTGGAGAAGAAAATTTCCTGTGTTCTTGCAGCAGTGGTGGTATTCTACCGGTTCAACCTGGTTCTACTGAGTCGGTAGCACCAATGAGCAGCGGAGACCAAACTGGTTCTCTCCACCGCTCTGCTGTCGGGCCCACCCGCCCACCTGGGTTCCCATACTCACCTTTATTCCCTGCTTTTGAAGTGCTGCGGCTTCGCGCGGCACGTCAGAGTGCTGCGCGGCAGCTGCTGAAGCAACAGGGAGAGTGCAGGCAGCTGCTGAAGCAACAGGGAGAGTGCAAGAGGTGAATTGGAATGCCTCTGCACCTGCACAAATGCCTCTGCACCTATGCAAAGTGCACATTTGGTGCGCGCAAGCAAAGTGTGTGCACGTGTGCAAAGCACGCCCACCAAACCATGCCCACTGAACCGATGGTAAAGATCTTTGAATCCCATCACTGCCTTGCAGCGATTATGTGGATTGTTTTACTCCTTTTTTTCTTTTAATTGTTCACAAACTTCGTGTTATCCTACATTATTGTGTCAGGGGTGGGATTCTACCAGTTCGCACCTATTTGCTAGAACCAGATGTTAACATTCTAAGCAGTTCGGAGAACCGGTTGTTAGAAGAAATTACTGGCCTAATCCTGTAAGGAAGGCAGGAAGGAAACATTCTGGTGTTGCTTACAGAAACTGCCTCTCCGTTAACCCTTATTACATTCTTGGCAGGACTAGACTTCCTGTCTCAGGAACTTCTCTGGAGTTTTTTTCCCCTCCTTTGCTGATACTTTGTTTGTGTGGAGTGACCATTCAAAGTTACAATGGCACTGAAAAAACTGACTTATGACCATCTTTCACACTTATGACTGTTGCAGCATCCCCACAGTCAGGAGAGGCCAGGCGAGGAGATGCGTGCCCCGATGTGAGTGATATTGAGTTGGCCACGCCCACCAACTAAGCCACACCCATAGAACCGGTTGTTAAAAAATTTGAATCCCACCCTTGTATTGTGTGTGTTGTTGGGAAAAAGGAAGGAAAAGGGAATCATCATGAAAAAAACAAGTATGGAGAAAAATTGGCAATGAAGCAAAGAAGTAAAAAGCCCACTTTCTTTCTCAGAGCTATGCTGTTATAGGTAGTCTTCAACTTTACATCAGTCTGTTTAATGACTGTCCTCAAAGTTACAACGGCACTGAAAAAAGTGACATGACCATTTTTTACATTAATGACCACTGCAGCATCCTCGTGATTATGTGACCTTCTAATAAGCAAAGTCAGTGGGGGAAGCCAGGTTCACCCAACAACTGTGTTGCTAAGTTAATGACTGCAGCGATTCACTTAATAACTGTTACAAGAAAAGTCATAAAATGGGTCAAAACTCACTTAACCAGTTATTCACAGAAATGTTGGGCTCAATTGTGATTGTAAGTCGAGGACTACCTGTATTGTAAAAATGCAGCTCGACTCTAAAATCAAGGTTTCTCTCTTCCCAAAATGGAGCAAGCATTTCGTTTTTACATTTGGGGTATTCAAATGCTTACAAAACCTTTCAAGTGGTGAATATGTTTGTCATTTCCAGCCAATAACACAAGATTTCCCCTTCATGTATCTGTAGCACTACTATAGTCTCAGTAAAATTGAGCATTTTTCACACCGTAGCAATTGCATAATATGTCTCTGCAGAATTATTTCAGAGCTGTCTGAAATGATGAATAAATTTGCATCATTCTTTTTCTTTCTTTTGGGGTATGGGGAGGGCAAGGGAATGTTCTTGACATTTAGGTAATATAGATACAGTTATTAGTTAATGTCAAATAGTTTCATGTTGCAATAATACTTCGGTGCATAGCACAAAGTACAATTATACGCTGCTACAGGGTTAAAATAGAAATTTAGGGAAAATTTTCTATAACGTGGAACAAATTTGGCAAGACTTGGTAATAATATAACTGGATTGATCCTAACATTTACTTTGTGTACAGTATCTGATCCTGAGCTTCACTTTTGTAAGTTTTGGGGTATTATTAATTTCTAGTGCTGTGCATCAGATTGTAGCCTTGAATATTTCCTTGCTTTCATCCCCGTGCCTACCTTAAGGCCCATTTTTTATTTCTGACAGATCAGTTGACTGTATCAGTGGCAACAGGGTTTTAAAATTAGATGCTGACCTTTATAATGTCTTCTGTGGTCCTTTCAACAGTTTTAAGCTTCTTCAAAATGGCTTTTTCTTTTACCGAGATTGTCAATTCTTCTTTCTCAAGATCCTCAATTTCTTGCTCCAGCCTGCATAGATGTGAAATTAGATAGACCACTGATTAACAGTAATGAGTACATGACAGAGAACCATTTTTCTCAATTTGGCACTTTGGAGTTCAACTCCTAGAATTTGAAAGTTTGGGAACTGTGGGAACTGCACTCCCAACTCAGATGGGGATAGCAATTTGAAAAAGTCTGTTCCAGAATTAGGATTGCCCGAAGAGAAATAATTGCCTGCTTCTGTGTACAACATCCATATACAATATGAGGAGCCATGGTGGCACAATGGTCAGAATGCAGTATTGCAGGTTAATTCTGCCAATTGTGGGCAGTTCAATCCTGACTGGCTCAAGATTGACTCAGCCTTCTATTTTTCTGAGGTTGGTAAAATGAGGACCCATATTGTTGGGGGCAATATGCTGACTCTATAAAACTTTTTGGGCTCCTGTGCCAAAAATTGTGAGCGCACTGGCGTGCACGCTTACTTACCAGCACCCAGAAGGCAATGCATGCCCCCCCACACCCCCTGCACATGTGCGTGCAATCCCCCTGCTCCCCCTTACCCGCACTGTGCCTCACAGCTGATTTTCAGCCTGTTTGAAGCCTTTTTCGGCCTCCCAGAGGCTTTGCAGGCCGAATAATAGGCCCATTTCATCACTTCCGGTATTACGGGCCTATTCATCCTGCAAAGCCTGCAGAGGCTTTTTTCAAACCTCTGGGAGGCTGAAAAAGGCCTCAAACCAGCTGAAAATCAGCTATGAGGTGCATGCATGTGCAGTGAGGTAAGTTTGCCTAAGGCTCGTGTGCCGGCACAAATGGCTCTGCGTTGCACCTTTGGCACACGTGCCATAGGTTCCCCATCACGGCTATAAACTGATTAGAGAGGGCTGCAAGGCACTAAGAAGCAATATATAAATCTAAGTGCTATTGCTATACCTAGCTGAGCTAGCACTTCAAATTTTAACAGGACATCTTCATGCCATGCTTAAATAGACTTGGAGAAAAAATGGTGGTAGGCTACTATCAGTATCTCTCCATCTCATCTGCCAACATTTGCTGCAGGAAGCAGCAAATACCCACAAAATGACTAGGTGGACTCTGCCCTATAGAGCAACAGTGAAGTCGATTTATTTGGTTTGATCAGGAGCAGGAAACCTTTTGGTGCCAGAACCCGCACTGACTACAGGTAGTCCTTGATTAATGACCACAATTGAGCCCAAAATTTATGTTGCGAAGTGAAACATTTGCTAAGGGAATTTGCCCCATTTTACAAATTTTCCTGCCACAGTTGTTAAGTGAATCACCGCAGTTGTTAAATTAGTAACACTGTTGTTAAGTGAATCTGGTTTTCCCATTGATTTTGCTTGCCAGAAGGTCACAAAACCTGACCTTGGGACACTGCAATCATCATAAATATGAACGAGTTGTCAAGCATCCCAATGTAAATCACATGATTGTGGGGATGCTGCAATGGTCATAAGTGTGAAAAATATTCATAAGTCACTATTACAATAGTTACTGTTTTAACTTCAAATCAGAGGTGGTATTCAGCAGGTTCTGACCAGTTCTGGAGAACCGGTAGCGAAAATTTTGAGTAGTTCGGAGAACTAGCCAATCCCACCTCTGACTGGAGATTTTACAGTATCCGTCCCCTGCCACGCCCACCAAGCCACACCCACAGAATAGGTAGTAAAAAAATGGAATCCCACCACTGTTTCAAATGGTCACTAAATGAACTAGTAAGTCAAGGACTATGTTTATTTCTAGGGGAGCTGAAGACCACAATGGATGGGGGAAGAAATAAAAAGCCTAGGCCAGGAGGCCTGCGGGCTGGATCCGGCCCACGGGGTGCTTAAATCTTGCTCATGGGGCTGGCCTGGAAATAGCAAAGGACAGGCCCGTGGTGCCTCTGCTACCGTTCCCCCACCCCCCAGGCCCTGTTCTGGGCTTGGACGACCTCCTGCAATACTCTGGCACCCAAAATTGGGCATGGTTGGGCCGCATATAGCTCCTCACACCCCGTTTTGGCTGCCAGAGTGCTACAGGAGGCCTTCCTTGATTCAGAAGGTAATAAAAGGGAGGAAAAGTCAAACACAACACTGATGCGTCCCTCAATGAAATAGAGTTTGACACCCCTGGCCGAGGCCATGCCATATACTTGGTCAAAACACAGATTTTCTATTTTTTCCTTTGATTGAGGAGAATGTTTGACAGATGATCTTTTTTTGAAAATTACAATTTTCATATCCTCAAATGGTAGAACAATCTTGACAGTGATTTTTGACTGAGAAAGAGTTGGGGAAACAGATGAAACTCTTGTTACCATACTTGGATTGCCCAAACCCTGCACATGTTCCATTGGAGAAGCTGTGCCAGAGAAACCCTGCTTTGTTTATAGCTATGAAACCAATAATGCTTCCTTTGTTGCTGTTATTGCTGCATGCTGAATCATTTAAACAAGATTGGTTCAGCTGCTGGCCCAAAGGAAACATGGAGAATATGATTCTGCTTTGAGTTCCCTCATTAGCTGCAACATAGGCGGTTTCCCACTTTCAGGAACTCTTGGCAGCTGGGATTCTTCTCACCTTCTGAAGCAAAAGGCAGGCGGAGGCTTGCTGATGTTTCCTTGCAACAAAAGAAGCAGCTTTGCAGAGCCCCTGGAGAGGGCTGGGTTGGCTTTGTCCTTCTCTACAGCACTTCCCCCCTCCCACCAACATGGATAAGTCAACACAAAAGCTAAGAGGGCAGGGCACCTGTTAGCTTTTTAAAATACTATTTTAGTTACAGGGTAAAACAATACAGGCTTAAGCAGAGGGCAGAAGGTCAGGGCAATGATGAGAATTCCAGGGAGTGGTGAAAAATACCAGTGGCTATTAAGAAGGCAAAGGTGGTAGATTACTGCAATGCACTCTACATGGAGCTGGCCTGGAAGATCACCCAGAAACTTCAAGTGCTCCAGATGGCAGCAGCGCGCAGAGTAATGAGCCCCCTAGGTTTGGCTGTGCAATACTTCTGTTGCTAAAGTTGCACAGACTCTCAGTTTCTTTATGGGTACAATTCAAGGTGTAGGTCTACTCTTAACTCTTTAAAGTAGGGCCAGGCTATTTTCCGGATCACTTTTTCTGAAGGACATCTAACTCGTCCCACAGAGCAGATAAGGGGGGAGGACACATTCCTGGTCCCTTCCCCAAATATTGTCATATAATGGAAGCTAGGCGCATGCCTTTTCTGTGATGGCCCCTGGCCTATGGGCACTCTACCCCCGAAGTTCAGTAAGCCTCTACTCTTTGAGCTTTGGGTGAGGCTCTAAACAGTGGTGGTATTCTACCGGTTCAGCCCAGTTCTACCAAGCCGGTAGCGGTGATGAGCAGCAGAGACAGAACCAGTTCTCTCCGCTGCTCTGTTATTGGGCCCACCCACCCAGGCTACCATAATCACTTTTATCCTCTGCTTTTGAAGCGCAGCTGCTTTGCGCGGCACAGCAGAGTGCCATGCGGCAGCTGCTGAAATGACCGGGAGAATGCAGGCTTGTAGGAGATGAGCTGGAACGCCTCTGCGCCTGCACAAAGTGTATGTTTGGTGCGCGGCCGTGTGCAAAACATGCCCACCAAGCCACGCCCATCAAACCAGCGGTAAAACATTTTGAATCCCACTACTAATCTAAAGACCTGCCCTCCCCCGCACCCCCAAGCACTGGGAGAAGATTAGATGATGGCATGTTAACACGGATTAGCCCCAGGTTTTTCTTGCTTTGATTTTGTGAGTTTTAAAACTGGTTGTATTTTATAATTTTAAAAATAGTTTTATATATTTGTTAAATTTTTGGTTGGAAGCTGCCCCAGACTATGATTGAAATATGGGCAGCTATATGCATGTTTTAAATTTTTAAAAATTAGTAAAAAAAAAAAGGTGTGTGGAAGCAGCCTACGTTAGAACTGTGATCCCAAAAATGTGAGCTGAAAAATGCAGAAATCTGCTAAACAAAATCTCAGCCCATGTTCTATTATTACCTTCTAGGGATTTGAATTACTGAGGCATTTTTCTGAAATGGACTAAGGCGATAGAAAGAAGTATTTTCCATTTTATATTCTGGACAGTCTCCTTTAGGATGCTAGCACTGTAGAAAAACTTGACATAATATATATATATTTCTCTGCACCATTGAGGCTTGTTCTCTTGGAACTGGATTGCTTTTATTTGACATGTGCCTGAACACGTTTTCAGCTGTCAACGTTTATCTGAAAATGGATTATTGAATGGAGAATGCCAGTGTAAAAGTGATTCACATTGGGGACACGTTCTACCAGAATTAGAATTAGTTGGTATTATCTTATTTAATATGTGCTCACAGAGCACGGAACACAGTAAAATCAATACTGAATCATGTGGCATGTCTTTTATTCTATTCTCAAGCCAAACATCTCATTTGCTTTGTGATGATATATACTGTACCTAGGAGTGAAGTGAATGCCAGGCAACCTTTCTGATTTAATCCTGGTGACATTTTGCTGAGAATCTATCTCTATTCCAATATCTATTCTTATATCTATTCCAATAAAAGGCATATTTTAAATATGCACCAACACAAAACCATTCCAGAAGAGATAATAGTTTGGACGAGATTTGCATGTGAAAGGTCAGGATCAAATGAAAAGGAAACATGGTCTAAACATCAGAGGTTAGCAAACCAATGTTTCCAGATGTTTTGGACCAGCAAATGGCTGTGAGAGTTGTGATCCAAAACGTAAGAAGGGCAATAAGCCTCTTGTGCTAATCTAACACATAGCTATCAGCTCCCTAAGAACAATGAGTCTAGAAATAAGTGTTTTCTACCTATTAGCCTGGGAAAAGGAGAGAAGAATACATCATTTTTTATATCATTAAAGGCATTAGCCACAACGTAAAGCAGGGAACAGACTATCTGGTATATCCAAGATCTGTTTGACATTAATTCCATTGGTGTAACCCAGAGAATTTGCCATGTTGGTTTGATAGTGGACTATTTTTTTTTCAAAGGGATTGTAGAAAGTTAGCACCCATCCCTCTCCTAGAAGAATGAAATATTCTAGGAAATATTAAAAAGGCAGAATATTACCCCTTAAAGAGAAATAGAAAACTTAAGGGACATAGAAACTCAGCCACAGCAGATATTTTAATGCTAGCTTATCTACAGGACAAAAGGCTGGGCCAGCTTATCTACAACACAAAAGACCTTCACCCTCGGGACACAATAGGATTAGTCCTCACTCAGATCCAAACCAGGACAAAACCATTAAGCCAGGAGTGGGTTTCTACCAGTTTGCACCTATTCACAAGAATCGGTTGTTAATATTCTAAGCAGTTCAGAGAATTGGTTGTTAGAAGAAATTGCTGACCTAATCCTGTAAGGAAGGCAGGAAGGAAACATTCTGGTGTTGCTTATAGAAACTGCCTCTCCGTTAACCCTTATTACATTCTTGGCAGGACTAGACTTCCTGTCTCAGGAACTTCTCTGGAGTTTTTTTCCCTCCTTTGCTGGTACTTTGCTGATGTGGAGTGACCATTCAAAGTTACAATGGCACTGAAAAAAGTGACTTATGACCATTTTTCACACTTACAACTGTTGCAGCATCCCCACAGTCATGAGAGGCCAGGGGAGGAGATGCATGCCTCGATGGGAGTGATACTGAGTTGGCCAATAACATGATCACCAAACCATGTCCACTCGGTCACATGACCACCAAGTCATGCCCACCAACCAAGCCACACTCACAGAACCGGTTGTTAAAAAATTGGAATCCCACCCCTGCATTAAGCCCCTTCATTACATCACCCAGCAAGATTCAAGCAAGCCTGGGATTCAAGACAACCTACAAATTTACCCTGCATGGCCCCATGGGAGTCTGACAACCAATCAGAATACATT
Organism: Bungarus multicinctus; assembly: GCA_023653725.1. Classification (NCBI taxonomy): domain Eukaryota; kingdom Metazoa; phylum Chordata; class Lepidosauria; order Squamata; family Elapidae; genus Bungarus; species Bungarus multicinctus. Next base: position 49,708,276 of record CM042842.1, on the reverse strand, counting down.
TCTTGCTACAGGAACAAGACACAAGTTCAAAGCTCAACAGAGGGTATAAATCTCTCTCCCTCTCTCACCCATGTGCTCCATTTTGTCCAGGACCTCAAACCATGTGGTCCTACTGTCCACCATTAAACCATCCTTCCAAGCAGTCTCTATGTTTCCAATGTCTTTCTTTCCACTTGGAACTGAACCCAGATGGACATTTCTTCCAACAGAGTTACAAATCTCCTTCCCTTTACATTCAACACCAAAGGTTATAGGGTATCTTTATTCAAAAGACAATAGAGAACTTGTTATGGAAATGGGACACCAGTTATAATTCCAGGTGGCCTTTTATTTAAGTAATCTTAGCTATAATAAATACTGGATCACTTTTAGTAAAATTAGATCAAATGTCTCAGCATCACCTAGGCTGATAGTGTATTTGTCGCACAAAGATTTGGCTGTTGCAATATAGGTAGGTCCTCAACTTACAACAGTTCACTTAAGGACTATTCGAAGTTACAGCGGCACTGAAAAAAATGGCTTATGACCATTTTTCACACTCATGACCATTGCAGCATCCCCATAGTCATGTGATTTACATTTGGATGCTTGACAACCGATTCACATTTACGACAGTTGCAGTGACTTTCTGGCAAGCAAAGTCAATGGGGAAACCAGATTCACTTAACAGTGTTACCAATTTAACAGCTGCAGTGACTCACTTAACAAATGTAGCAAGAAAAGTCGTACAATGGGACAAACTCACTTAACAAGCATTTCACTTAGCAACAGAAATTTTGGGCTCAATTGTGGTTGGAACTCGAGGACTACCTGTAGTAGTATCAAGTTAGAAGTTAGGCAACATATTCTGTTTGTAATTTTTATGTGGGGGCTCATTTTGATCTGGACTTAGACTTAGCAGAGCTAATTTTGTAAAGTTTTTGCTGTTTTGTTTCTATCTGATTTTTTGAATGGTAGCTATCAAAATTAGACTTAGACTTAGAATAACTCTATTGTCACTTTGAATGTACACTAATCGGCATACATTAAAATGAAATTTCATTGCATACAGCTCTCAAAGGGTCACCACCTCCAATATACACTACATAATCATTAATGATGAAGCTGATACATTATCAGGAATGATTGAAGTTTTAATACTTCGTCAATCCTTGACCTTTACTGTATGTTTTTTCTGCATTGCCTAGTGTAATAACTTTAGTACTCTTTATACCAGGGGTCGCCAACCTTTTGGACCTTAGGGACCACCAAGCTCATAATTTTAAATCCCGCGGACCAGAGACCCTGGGAAAATCCCAAAAAAAGTCTGCAGGAAAATTCCCCACCCCGTTTTCCTACTGATCGATTATTCTTTATTTGGGATCGCACGTTACTGTCTGCAGCTCAATTCTCAGGGGGAGAGAGAGAGAGAGAGGGAGAGAGAGGGAGAGAAAGAGAGAGACTTTTAGCTTCATAGCAATAGCAATAGCACTTAGACTTATATACCGCTTTATAGTGCATTCCAGCCCTCTCAAAGCAGTTTACAGAGTTAGAATATTGCCCCCAACAATCTGGGTCCTCATTTTACCCACCTCGGAAGGATGGAAGGATGAGTCAACCTGGAGCCTGGTGGGACTCGATCTGTCAAATTGCAGTAGGAGTAGCTGCACTCTAACCACAAGGAAAGCAGCAGAAGCAGCAGAAATCTTTCTTTCTCTCTCCCTAACTCCACCAGAATGGCGCAGCCTCTTGGAGCAGGATGCCTTGCAAGGTCCCAAAGACTCCTTTCTGGAGGAGTTTGGGGGAGAGAAAGAAAGACTTTTGCTGCTTTCCTTGCATGCAGCCAAAAGCAGAAGAAGAAAGAAGCGGGAAAAAGCAGCCTGGTGGCCAGGCCAGGCACATGGGGCATGTGGGGCAAGTTCCCCCTCTCCATCCTTTCCCCCACTCCCCTCACTACCTCGTGTTGTTCGCAATGCAAGCAATGCAAGCCTTGTGTTCCTGTGGGCCATGTGGGCGGCATCGCCTTGTATTCCTATGCAGCCTGGATTAATTGCTTTGGGGGGTGCTTTGGGGATGACATTTATCTGCAGACCACCAAAATTTTCTTGCAGACCACCAGTGGTCCCTGGCCCACTAGTTGGTGACCACTGCTTTATACTCTTCTCTGTTTCATGTTAGATATCTTGACTATAAAGTTAGTATTATTATTAAATAACTGGCCCCATAAGTATTAATCCTATTAAGAAAAAAAAACATTGTTCTGATCCCAAGGGCTTATATTCCTACATTAATAAGGAAGAAAGTGTATGTTGTACCTGAGAATATTTTGTTCCAGTTTCTTAATTCGATGTTGATCTTCTCGATGTTGGTTTTGCATTTCTTTCTGTTCTTCTGGAGAAAGGGTGCTTAATCCATCCCAGAGCCATTTCTCACGCAAAGCTTTTTTCTACAGATATATTTAAAAACACTGATTAAGAATTTCATCTGCCTATCACACTTCTAGTACATATTGCCAGCATAGCTAGATGTCAGTTCTATCCTGAAGAATAACCAAATTAAGGTTATCGCTTGTTCTCATTATCAATGAAGTTGTTAAGGTTCCATGAACTAATTTGTTACCTTCTTTCCTTACCCCTTCCTCTTTTATGGGAGGCAGGAACAGCTGGACAGGCACAATCTCGTTTCATTTGTACACAGGTAGTCCTCAACGTACAACAGTTTATTTAGTGACCATTCAAAGTTACAACATCACTTCCCAAAGTTCCTGGGATAAGCAGTCCAACACTACAAAGGCTTCCATACAAAGTTAATTTATTGGATTATATCACATATCCTCAAGGTATAACTCACAGTTATGTTGAGAGTCATCTAATGTCCTATCTTTGCCTTAATAGTTGCCTCAATAGTGTGAAAAGATGATTAACTTCATCCTATAACGATATACCAAAGGAAGACTCCAGCACGATGCTGGGGTCCAGGTGATAATGCCCAAAAAACTCCCTCAGCCCACCAGAGATCAATTCAGTGACCAATCAGGATTGCAGATGTAACCACGTGACATGAGCTACATCTCCCAAGAGGCATTAACTATATTTCCCATGAAGCATTCCTTTAAGAGGGTAGCTCTCATTCCTCAACTAACTATATACTGTCTAACCAGCACAAGGGACTTATGATTGTCTTTCACACTTATGACCGTTGCAGTGTCCCAGGGTCATGTGATCACCTTTTGGGACCTTCTAACAAGTACAATCAATGTGGAAGTCAGATTCACTTTAAAAGCCATGTTACTAACTTAACAATGCAGTGATTCACAACTGTGGCAAGAAAGGTTGTAAAATGGACCACAAGTCATTTAACAAATGTCTCGCTTAGTAACAAAGATTTTGGGCCCAATTGTGGTCATAAGACAAAGAATACCTGTAATTTCCTATCATTTTGGTGTGCTGGTCGTAAGCAAACCACCATGTGAAGTTTCTGGGGGGAAAAGTTTGTCTAGTTTGAGAATGGAGCATGGCCAGAATGCCAGACATTTTTTTTAAAAAAAGAATTCTGATATAAATAGCTCGATCAACTCCACTAAGCACAATGAAGCAACCTGCAGAGTAGGAGCCTGTGGCTTTTCAGATCTTGCTATAGATTTCAGAGGACTCAGTCAGCACAGCTAATGCTGGGAGATGCTAGGAGCTGCCAGTCATCAAACTGTGGGGAATCACAGGTTCCCTTTCCTCTTGCATCATGCTGACCTGTGCATTTGTAAGGATCAAAGAGGAGACAATAGCAAAGGAAGAGAAAGAGAGAGAGAGACTGTTTTATGTTCCTTATCTTCTAATCATGAGCACTTCAGGAATACTGCATCTGCGTGAGCTGAAAATAATTATGCCAACAGCTGAGTGATGAGAACAGCAGCAAAATTAATCTGAAAGAAGTGGAGGATGGGAAACTATAAATCAGAAAAGGAATGGGAAAGAGTAAGGTGTCTGAAGAAAGGCAAAACGCATATATGTCCCATTCCTTTCATCAAGGATCCCCTTGAACTGGCTCAACGGGAAATGTATTAGGTTTAGGTTGGAGATAAAATGCAATCTATATATTGTTTCATTCATATGTAGGTGAATTCTCATGTATACATGGAAGCAGATGAGAAACATGTAAGTGTGAACTCTGTATGTTATGTAGTACGTATCTTCTTAAATATCATGGTATCTTGCGGTATATTACACCAGAGAGACAATACTAATACCGAGTGATAAGCTAAGACTTTCGGAATGACATGAATGGCAGAAGGCTACACTTGCCTTGTGTAGAGCACATTCCACTTCACTGCTGTTGCTAGTAGAATGAACTCCTGCCATTAGGACCTCATGCATACATAGGATATGTGCAGTCCCCCCAAGCTAGCCAGAAGCAAAGAATTCCTGTAATAGTTCTTCAGCAGCCCATCACTCCATAAACTGAAATAAATCTTGCCTGGGGTTAGCCGTGTTTCTGGTGTTCTGTATTATATTTTAAAGACATGTTTAAAGCAAAAAATATATATTAAAATGCCTCTTTTGAGAGTCTACCTCCCGTTGAATTCTTTTATGACCGATCAGCTATTTTAGCTTCGGTGGGAAAAATGTTATTTTTGGTGAGAAAAAGTGATAGGATGAAGGGGTGCAACAAATGGAACTTTATATTTTTATAGGTTCATAACTCCTAAGGTGGAACTAATGGATTAAGGCTTCTCAAAGTGTATTCTGTGGAACTCCGAGGTTCATTGAGAACTTGATGGGGTTCTGTGAGAGATTAAAAGGGTAATAAACAAACAAACAAAATCCCCCAATAAGGCCAATTTTCTATTACTTTGCATATTGATCAGTGGCTTGGGTTTTTGTTTTAAACTAAAGATTATATTATAAACCTGAACAGCAATTAAGGTGTACAACATCTCCTTGAAGGTTTGTGCTGAGCAAATATTTGCTATGCAGCAATCCAAAGAGGGCCTTTTTAATATTGATTTGGATTTCTGTTCATTTATGATTGATATTAAATCCAATTAACTTGCAAAAGTAATGTATCTTCTTCTTCACCAAACTTTAGGATGAATTTAAGCTGCTATGTCAGTTATTATGATTCTGTTAGTGTCTAGGTCTTTAATTTTTATCAGTCCTTTAATTTTATCCTCAGTCCTATGAAATTTCCTTTAGTGCTTAGAAGGTTTTAGTTTAACCAAAGGGCCTGAAGTTATGGAAAGCAAGTGGAACTCACTTTTCCTGTAACGACTGTCTACTATTGACCTCACCCCTTCCTAAGAGGTCTGTAGGGGGCGTGCATAAGCGCACCAACATGCCTACCGTCCCTGTCCTATTGTTTCTTTTTTATTCGTAACCATTTCATATATTCATAACCATGCTTATACTTATACCTGTTATCTTATAATCACTTGACAAAATAAATAAATACATAAATAAAATAAACTGATTGGTCATTCCCTGTGTCTTGCCCTCCCATCCAAACAGGAAAAGAAATTTCCTCATTGGTTGGGTCCCTTCTTCACATTATCTCCTTTGATCCTTTCTTTTTTTCTCATCACATTAACGTCATAGCTCTGATATCACACTAATAAAAGCAATCGGAAACAAGGTGTTCTTGTTTGTAACATCCTTTCAAATCAGTGGTATACACGTGGCACCACACTATGTCAACTTCTTTGTGGGCGACCTCGAATTTCAAGTCTTAAACCACCCCTTGACTTGAGATTTATTGTTGACATTTCCTATGTACCCATGGAAATGAATCATCAAATCTGTCATCAGCCTCAGTCTGTAGTAAATCCATTCCTTCATGTCATGGTACAATTCACAATGGGCATGTTCGGGTCACATTATGCAGGAAAGATCATATGAATCTTACATGCTTCTGGCTTCCGTCCAGAACATACCACCCAATCTGTTATTTGTAGCTAGACTCTAAATTAGAATAGAATAGAATAACAAAGTTGGAAGGGACCTTGGAGGCCTTCTAGTCCAACCCCCTGTTTAGGCAGGAAACTCTATACCATTTCAGACAAATGGTTATCCAACATCTTTTTAAAAACTTCCAGTGTTGGAGCATTCACAACGTCTGAAGGCAAGTTGTTCCACTGATTAATTATTCTAACTGTCATGAAATTCCTCCTTAGTTCTAAGTTGCTTCTCTCCTGGATTAGTTTCCATCCATTGCTTCTTGTCCTGCCCTCAGGTGCTTTGGAGAATAGCTTGACTCCTTCTTCTTTGTGTCAGCCCTTGAGATATTGGAACAATGCAATCATGTCACACCCTAGTCCTTCTTTTCATCAAACTAGACATACCCGGTTCCATCAATGGTTCTTCATATGTTTTAGCGTCCAGTTCCCTAATCATCTTTGTTGCTCTTCTCTGCACTCTTTCTGGAATCTCAACATCTTTTTTACATCGTGGTAACCATAACTGGACACATTTGTTCTGATTCACTTGAAGAGATGGCCAAAAAAATGGAATTAGCCCAAGCTTTGGAGAGACTACGAACAACCCACCAAATGAGATCAACAGATAAATCAATATAGTCAAACAAACTGATATTCAAGAGAACCTGTTAAAGACAGATTACATAAACAGAACAAAACACATCTGGTTGTCATCTACAGCACACAGCTCAAATCACTGAAATGCATAATTTAAAAGCTACATCCCATACTAAACAATGACTCTCTACTTTCTCAGGTATTGGGTAGTAGGAGTAGTTGCACGTAACTAAGCACCCAGCCTGAAGCAGATTCTCACAAGTATCAAGAATTAACAGGACAGTGATACTAACATGGAAAATCAGACTCTTTAACAAACTCACCTTTACATATCACCCCCTTTAAGTCAACAATACCACCAGGGGTCTCAACAACTTTCATATGAGATTAGAGAAAGAGTAGGTGAAACTATGTCATAGTTATATATGTCATTATAAGCCAGTAATGCTTCTCTAGATTTACATAAAATAAAATAAGCCAAATTTGTATAACAGGATAAATGCTCACAAAATTTGACATCAGAACTCAAAACAAGATAAAGTAATAGCAAATTATTTCAACTTTCTAGGGCACTCCATAGCTGTTTTAGTGTGCGGGGGGGGGGGGGGGGGGACGACTTCCCAATTAACAAGAGACTGTGGAACTCGCATACATAAACATGCATCTTAGAAAGTCTCAATAGACATAATGGGTTTTTAAAATATTATATATTACAATTGTTAATTGACATTGTTTGTAATCACTTCCACATGTTACCTGCCTTTTAATAATCGCCATATCTTTTCGTCAACCCAATTTTAATCCTAGTTCAGTTTAGTGACATTATGCATCAGAAGTGAAGGGAAGCCTTTTAACTTATGCTTTTCAGTAGTAAACTGATTAGGACTGAAAGGTGCTATTGGACTCTTGACTTTGACTACTCTAGATCAATAAAGCTCTCCTCCTCCAATTCAGAGGAATTCAATTTGGATAGCTCTTGAATTTGCCTCAGTTGAGCTTTTTAGGTTGTGGACTCACTTTTCTGAATCTGATGTACACCCACATCTTCTTGAAACCACGTGCCTCTTACTAGAGTACAACAATAACTATTGTAATATCCTGGTGGTCTTGTTTTGTTCTCCTCCATATCTGCTAAACTTTTAGATTTGATGAGTTTCCTGTTGTTGTTTTTTAAAACCCGCATATTTGTTAGGCAATTAAACATCCAAACATCTGAACTACCCTGAAGGGGTTACGAATTGAATTCTGCAGTTGTATAGCAACTACCATTCCATATAGCAAATAATGCTTACACATTGTAAATCACCAAGAGAAAGCACTATGGGGCCGTATAGAACAGGGGTCGCCAGCCTTTTGGACCTCAGGGACCACCAAACTCATAATTTTAAATCCCAGGGACTACTAACTGATTCTGTGGGCATGGCCTAATTTGTGGGTGTGGATTGGTGGTCATGTGATTGGCTGGGCATGGCTTGTATGTAAATATTACAAATATTTATATAAATATTGAATTTTTTATAAAAAAAAAAGCACCTTTTACCCAAAATCAGGCAAAGCAGGCAGGCAGATTGAGTTGCTCACAGAATCACAGATTCATTCAGAGATCTATCTATCTGCCATTGGCTAGCTCAGTCTGTCACATAAAATTTGCTAGCAAGCAAACTCACAACACACCATATATGTAAATATTGATTTTTTTTTATATAAAAAAGAGCAACTTTTACCCAAAATCATGCAAAGCAGGCAGGCAGATTGAGTTGCTCATAGAATCATTTAGTGATCTATCTATCTGCCATCGGCTAGCTCAGTTGTCACATAAAATTTGCTTGCTGTGAGTCTGCACTGAATAATAGAACCTTCAGTCCTAAGGGAGGTTCGGCTGTGCTTAAAAGCAGAGCCAAAGATCTAAAGAATAGCTAGAAAGCAAGAAATCCAACCATTTCCTGCTTCCTAGCTAATCTAAATCTCCCACATAGCAGAACAGTGGATGGTTGAAAAAAGGAAAAATAGCAATTTAGCAGCCAAGTTTACCAGGTAAGGAGTGAGTGGGCAGGGAGAGTTCCCGTGGGCCATGTTGGCGGTGCAGCCTTGTGTTTCCGTGCAGCCTGGATTCATTGCTTTGGGGATTGCTCTGGGGGTGAGATTTCTCTGCGGCCCACCAAAATTTTCTCACAGCCTACCAGTTGGCCGCAGCCCACCAGTTGGTGACCACTGGTATATGCTATTGCTATTGCGAAATCAAGATTTGTTATTCCTCCCAGTTCCCCATATCCACAAATCATACCACTGTCAGATATAAAGAATCAGGATCATTCATAAGGTTGCAGCATAGATGATTTATTCAAGGCTATACACTAGAATCTGGTTAACTAAAGTTCAACAGTAAAATGGCACCAGATAAGGGCAACAGAACACAGAAGGAGTTGGACTTGGCCTGCTTGTAGGAATGCAATGACTCTAAACTGATGAGATGTTTAACTCTGTCCCTCAGTTCTGCCTGCTCTTCTCCTACATCAACAGACATGATTACAGGAGGATAAATTGCCTTTATATAGGCTGACCTACAGCTTGGATCTTCTAAATTGATGCTGCATTTACTATAGCACTAGGGAGATTAATCTGAAAAATGGACAACAATTTCATGTACTTCAGACATATCTTCAAAACAGCAATCAGGAACCTAGCTGTAAGATGCAATATTGGCAACCAAAGCAACATTGTTTTGTTTTTAGTTTTTCAACTTGTAACCAAGAGAAGATCTGACCTTTCTTTATTAGAACAGCTGTTCAATTAAACTCCAATTCTCTCAGTGATTCATCAGTTTTTAATTATGTCTTTTTCAAAGAAATGTCTGGCTGTTCGTTAATTACATTTTCTTGAAACACTATAATAGAATCTAAAACTCTGCACAATAAAATTATAATTGTTATTATCAATAATATTTTAAAGCCAGTTGGATTAGATAAAACTGGAAATTATGACTGTGATAATAATATAGAATGTTAAGATTTATATTAAAACTAATGCCCTAATTCTATTTAATATAGAGCATACTGCTACTACATTATGATAATAAGAACAAGGTATAACTTTTGTTTAAATATTAGAAATAATATAATCAGAAATTGTGAAATTTGAAATTATAACAAATACAGTAAACAAAGAAACATATCCAGAACTAATAGTAAACCATAAATGATATAGGAAATTTCCAGCATATGTAAGCTTGATTACTGTGATAATGATGCCAATTTGGGCTAATAGGTAATGAACCAGGCTAGAAACCAGGAGACTGTGAATTCTAGTCCCACGCCAGAGGTGGTATTCAGCAGATTCTGACCAGTTCTGGAGAACCGGTAGCGGAACTTTTGAGTAGGTCAGAGAACCAGCAAATACCACCTCTGACTGGAGATTTTACAGTATCCTTCCCCTGCCACACCCACCAAACCACGCCCACAGAACCGGTAGTAAAAAAAAAATTGAATCCCACCACTGTCCCACTGGCTAGGAGACTTTAGACCAGTGTTGTTGAGACAATAGGAGGACAAAGGAGTACTGGATATTTTTGCCACCTTGAGTTACTTATGAAATAATAAAGGAGGGGTTAAAAAAAAAATCTAATAAAGGGGAAAACTATGTTTATGTTAGAATCTATATTTGGAAATCTATGTTCAGTTCTGAGTACTACAGTTCAAAAAGGACAGACACGAAGAAATCCAGAGGGTGGCTTTCAATCGGGTAAAAGGATTTCCTAGAGACTAGGTAATTTTTCGTTCCTTTTCCCTGAAAAAGACTTCCCTGTCTTGTAACATTTCATTCAGTGGACCTTAATGAAATGATCTGGAAGTGCCTTTTAGATGTACTGCTATAGTACGTCTCTATGTGTTTCATGACCTGGTTTGGGAAGGGGGAAATTGTAGAGTAAAGAAGATGACTTTAATGGGGATATGCAAAAACTGTTGCCTAAGCAGAAGGGATGGAAGCCCTTTTAAAGCCCAGAGCAGTAAGATAACATTTAGAAATGGATGTTGCCTCCCTAACTCACTGAACAATAAGAAGGAGATACAAGACACAGTCAGAATTGCAAGATTCTGTAATTGTAGCTAATCACACCTATCTTTATTGAGCAATTTCCCATGGAGCTGATTTTCTAGTCTGGAGCTGGCATATTTTTCTGGATCAAGCCAATCTTATGAATATCTGAAACTGATCCTTGATTTCCAACTCTAAATTCATTAGTTCGGAGAGTCAGTCAGGATTCTGGATTGTGCATAAGTGCACAATCGTACCTACTGTCCCTGTCCTTTTGTCCCCATTTATTCATACCTATTTCCTGTATTCTTACTCATGTTTAAACTTATACATATTATCTTGTAAGCGATTGACAAATCAAATAAATAAAATAAATAAACATTGGGATAGTATCCATCCATCCATCCATCCGTCCGTCCGTCCGTCCGTCCATCCATCCATCCATCTACAGGTGGTCCTTGATTAACAACCCCTTTTTCAGCTACTGTTCAAACTTAAGATGGTGCCGAATAAGAGGTCATTATAAGAAGACCTTGTGGTGCTTGCAGCATCCTGAAGTCATGTAATCTGTTCATGATTTGTAACCTTCCCTGTCGGTTTACCACAAATCAATGGGGAAGCTGGCAGGAAGTCCTCACTTAACCACATGGTCCTTGCTTAACTATAGCATTAAGAGGTGGCACAGTGGTTAGAGTGCAGTACTCCAGGCTACTTCTGCTGACTGCTGGCTGCCTGCAATTTGGCAGTTCAAATCTCACCAGGCTCAAGGTTGACTCATCCTTCTGAGGTCAGTAAAACAAGGACCCAGATTGTTTGGGGCAATATGCTGACTCTGTAAACAGCTTAGAGAGGGCTGTAAAGCACTGTGAAGCACTATATAAGTCTAAATGCTATTGCTATCCATGACCAACTGCTGAAACTGTCACAGCTAAGTGGCACAGTCACATGGGTTGTTGTTATTTTACTTATGAGTGTATCATTTAACAATGGACTTTCTGTTCTCAATTAATGTCATTAAATGAGGACTGCCTGTACATATATATATATATCATGCCATGCCATGGTTTCTTTATCCAGAATAAGCCACAATCACTGCTATGCTGCCTAGAGATGTTCTAGTAGGTAGGATTCAGAGGTGGGTATTCAGCAGGTTCTGACCAGTTCTGGAGAACCGGTAGTGGAAATTTTGAGTAATTCGGAGAACCAGCAAATACCACCTGTGACTGGAGATTTTTACAGTATCTTTCTGCCACACCCACCAAGCCACACCCATAGAACCGGTAGTAAAAAAAAATTGAATCCCACCACTGGTAGGATACAGATGATCAAAATAATAATTTTAAAAATTAGTACAATTTATACAGCCAAGCTGTATATGAACCCTACTGTAAGTTAGTTCGGTAACTATGTATAGACTGGGAGGAGAGTTTACTTTGATGTGCCTCTTAGTGTAGTGAAGACTAGTGGCAGTCAACAACTGAAAAGAGCCCTGGAATATTAGCAATTTGATCCCCAAAACACCCAGCAATCTGAGCACGAAGATCCATTAGCAACATTCCTTTGTTGCTGTAGGTTTTTGCAGTGTGGGCAGACTGGAAAAGTTGAGAAAGATTATTTCTGCGACTTTAACAATTCTCACATTTTTGCAGCTGCGTTTGACAAGCAAATACACTCATTTGTTCTCTTGTCCCTTGGGAAAGGCTCTATTTATGATTCTGGCATGATTTTGACTACTTTTTAATAAATAAGCATTGTGGGGATTTTAGGTCGGTTCACTTTTTAATATGCTACGAAATGTCAAGCTGTCCTTGATAAGCCTCGCTGAGAGCATGTCGTCATTTTTTCCTCTTGCCTTTTCATTTATGTCAGGCTTGTCATTTGATTCATCTATAATTGAGATTCCATTCCAAGCAACTTGGCAGGTTTAACATCAGTGTAACATTTGCAGATGACTCCCCAAGGTGTGGGGAAACAGGGTTAAAACATCTTTTCTTTCGACCCATTATTATAATTGACTAAAGTTTTGCCAGATAAAATCAGTTTACTGTGGTGAGGATTTCAGAACAATCTGAAGCTTTCTTGGATCTCAGTGTTATGGTATATTAAACAAAGTGCCAGTTTCAGAGTGAACACGCCCTGTTGGAAATACACACGCACACAGAGCCATACTTTATACAGGAATTATTTCTGACAATGATCTCATCTAAAATAGCATGACCAAGCAGCAGCAGCCAATCATTTGTGCGTCTCCTAAAATCCTCTAAGCTTAGTTAATGGAGTTGCCTTTTTTTTTTTTAACATTAAAGCTCAAAATGCATAAATAGAATTTAAGCTGTAACCAGGAAAGAAATGAGATATACGAATTAGATATCTATAGCTTGAGCTGTATTGATTATACAATTTAAATTGGGTTAGTTCAATACACACACACAGTGTTGGAATGATAGACTGGAATAAAAGATTAATTTATAGGCATATTCATACAGTATAATTCTAAGCATACAGTAGATTAGACTTTCCCTCTAGACTTGGAAAGCTGAACTAGTAACATCTCCCAACTTCTTGGTCTGGTGGACACATTTAGAATGTTAACAAATTGGTGACACTTGTAGAAAATGTCTATTTGTGAGATGGACAGATGCACAAGTTTAAAATCCAAATAATAGTCTACAGCCAACCATCAATCTTCTGGAGTGTGTTTGGGGCCTAGAGGGATTCTTATAAATAAGGGCATTAGCTACTATTTTGCTTTCATAACTAACACAGGACTAAAATTCATACTCTTCCTGGTTTCTAGGCCAGTATCTTAACCAATATATCAAATTGGCTCTAAGTAGCTGCCAGGAGTGAAAATGATTAGATAACATCTAGTCACATGATGGTGAACCTATGGCACATGTGCCAGAAGTGGCACACAGAGCCATCTCTGCGGGCACATGAGCTGTCGCCCCAGCTCAGTTCTACTGCACATGCGTACGCGCCTCCCACCAGCCAGCTGATTTTCGGATATCTGCCACACATGCATGGGAGGTGGGGCTCATGTGGGAGACACGTGCGCATGTGCAGGAGAGCATGAGGGGTCCCACACGCATGCACAGGGGGGCAGGGGGAGTATGTGGGGAGTGTGTGCATCGCATTATGGATGCACTTTCGGCATGCAATGACAAAAAGGTTAGCCATCAGTGACCTAATCTATCTACCTATTTATCTATGAAAGAAAACAGCAAGTGGATGCATGGGACCTTGAATGAATATAGAAAGTGACACTATGGAACAGGCTGCCACAGACAGAGTTTCAGTATTCTATCCCTTATTCCTCCATTACAAAATCTTGGTTTCTTGTTTGGATACCATGCATTTCTAAAGAAAAAAGAAAAGAACACCTTACCTTTAAATGCTGGTGCTTTAGCTTTTCTTCTTCTACTTTAAGGCGTCTTTGAGTTATTTCTTCTTGCAGTTTCCTCTTGTCCTGAAAATGGCAAAAATGGGAGATGGTATACATAATGATGCTATATATTTTTTAAAGTCCATTCATCATGTTGACGTGGCCGCTTTAGCTCTGCTTAATGACTGCAATACAACACTGAAGCAAATCCTAATCAGCCATTTTAGATGTATCAAAAATAGCAGGGCCTAGTCTTCTTAAGGTTCCTAGTGTGCTAGCTTTTCATGCAGGTGCTAGATATTTATGCATTCATAAGCTACAACTGCAGTGCTCGGTTTAACAGATGGGATTAAAGGTAATACACTCCTCTTTAAGAATTATTTAGTGTGCTAAAGATTTGTAGGCAGTTGCTTAAATTCCTGGAAGTGCTGTCTTTATTGTCTTATTATCACAGGAGAACAGGGTAGATAGAAGGCCCTCAGGATCTTATTTGTTGACTTTCTTGTAACCTAACTAACTAAATTAGTTAATCACTAACTAAAATATTTTGCTCCAATGAGTCTCCAATTGTTGTTGGCTGCATTGTTATTACCCGGTAGAGCAGGGGTCTCCAACCTTGGCAACTTTAAGACTTGTGGACTTCAACTTCTGGAATTCTGGGAGTTGAAGTCCATAAGTCTTAAAAGTTGCTAAGGTTAGAGATCCCTGCTGTAGAGGATAACCAGATTGTCCTGGGAAAAGAAGGGCATGTTGAAAGAGGTAACTGTGAAGAAGAAAAAGCCCAAAGGAATGCAAGTGATGGTGATTTCCTTTGGGTTTTTTTTTTTTTTTGAAAGAAGCTACAGTGGCCTGGTTTGCACATATAAGCAGTTTACAAACCACAATTGCTGGGGTCATATAAGTAGATGGTTTCTCAATATGAACTACAAAGCCAGCTTTGGAACAGAGGGGCAGAAAGATATATTAGATAAGTTTAAAAGGAGGTGAAGAAAGCTTATTACAAATTTCAAATACTTGGATGGAAAGTCTCTTTTCACTCTATGCGTGAGAATTTTGCAAACAGAATAGGCAAAAGCCCTTTTACTGTACTTTGCTATGTCCCTCTTATCACAACTATGGACTACCACATTTAAAAAAACCTTTTTATGGCAGCAGTTTGGTCTTTGCTCTTTGCCCATGGCAAAATAACTCATTTGCTGAAAGATACTACTGTATATTCAGCAGATATTGTGGTGTAAAATAATTGCAATTGAAATATAGCAGGGATGTCAAACTTGTGGTGACACGTCGCATGACGTATTACAACTCCCCCCCCCCCCCCGCTAAACCAGGGGTGGACGTGGCCAGCACATGACACATCTGGGCTGTGAGTTTGACAAGCTGGTTGGGGAATTCTGGATGTTAAAGTCCATGCATCTTCAAGTTGCCAAGGTTGAAACATATTGATCTCTAGTACCCAGCTACCCAGAAATAAATAAAATGGTTACCAAAAGTACAATTTGTGTCTGGGTGGTAAAAACAAGTTCCAATAAAAATGAGAGAACCAAGTTTTGTGAGCATGATATTCATTTTCCCAAGTTAGATGTTACAGCTGTGAAATTAGAATAGTTATGGCAGACTCGTGCTTTGACCATCTTGTGATTTGAATAAAAAGAAAGTAAAGTTGAATCCAGATAAATGTGAGGAGCTTTTAACGGTTAATAATTCTATTTGATTGGTGGATATTTGACCTTTCATGGGCCTGGAAAAGCAGGCGCAGGTCTGCATGTTCAGATAAGTGTGATGACAAGAGCTGCTTTCAGTTGGGTGAATTAAATTTATTAACATGCTGATTGAATTTACCAATTTTGCTAAGACTGAACTGGCTTATTGTTATCCATGGGCTGGTTATTCTCTGGCACAGATGACTGTAATGCTCATTATATGGAGATGTTTTTGAAGGAAACCGTAGTGACGGATTTCTGTTGGGTGTGTCTACCAGGGAGTGCATCAGTTCCATTGGATTATAGCTCACACTCCAAGATCTAATTTTCATTTATAAATAATTCCTTGATGCCTTAAGACCTGCTTATCTAATGAAACGCTTCTGCAATCTGTGTCAAACTCCACTCAAGTGGGGAAAATCAAGGCAGCAAGAAGTATGATGTCAGTTAGATATCTGTGAAACTAGTCTGGAGTAAATACAGAATCTTGGAAACTGTAAGAGAAATTTCAATTTTAGGGAGTTAATTAAGGTGAAGTCTCTAAATGCTGTGAAATGCTCCTGTCCAGTTTCTCTTAAGCTAAGCTAAGTTGTTATTTGCTAAAATGGTTCATGATCTTGTTTGCTATCTCTTGATTGTTTTTAACCTTGTATTCTCTTCCTTTCCTTTCCTTTCCTTCATCCTTATAGCACTTTATGTTACGAACCAGGAATTCCATTCATTTACCTTTTTCGGTGCATGGATAAAACAGGAGAAGGGAGGATCTCCTTAGGGGTGGCACCAACATTAAGGATTTTCTTACATGCTGGCTGCTTGTAACAGAAATGTGAAACCATACTTTCGTAATCTACTCTTCCTTTTCTGATTGGCATCTGAATGTGATCGTTACTATTTGCTGGCTTTTTTGGTGATATTTATGCAGTTTTATTATTGTTTACCTATCTGATTTTATGTCATGTTTTACTAACTGGCTATTTTTATTGTTCAATGTTGTATTGACAAGTACTGTAAGTTGGCTTGCGAGAAGCATATGGATAGAAAAATAACATGATTAAATAATAAAATAAGAAATAATTAAACCTAAAAAAAGAGTCCCAAATCTGTGGTATTATGTTAAGGAGATATCATGAAAGTTTTACTGAAAATAGATAAGAAATGGGACATTACAGTATATCTAATATATTCATTGTGTAGAAAAAGTATTCTTGCTAAAACTGTGCTATGGAGAAGAAATGTTGTGGTGGAAAAAATAACTTTGTCTTAAACAGAGGTAAAGGAGCAGGCCAGTGGTGGGATTCAAATATTGTTACTATTGGTTCGGTGGGCGTGGCTTGGTGGGTGTGCTTTGTGCATGTGCACACACTTTGTGTGCGCATTGACAAATGCACACTTTGTGCAGGTGCAGGGGTGTTCTAACTCACCTTCTGCAAGCCTGCATGATCCCGGTTGCTTCAGCAGCTGCCACGCGGCACTCTTCTGTGCCGCGCAAAGCAGCTGCGCTTCAAATTCACAGGATAAAAGTGAGTATGAGAGCCCGGGTGGGCGGGCAGGTGGGCCCAACAGCAGAGCAGCTGAGAGAACCGGTTCAGTCTCCGCTGCTCATCGGTGCTACCGGCTCTGCAGAATCAGGCCGAACCGGTAGAATGCCACCACTGGAGCAGGCATTTTATACAGGTAGTCTTCAACTTACAACAGTTCATTCAGTGACCATTCAAAATAGCAATGGCACTGAAACAAGTGACTTATGATCATTTTTCACACTTACGAATGTTGCAGGATCTCCATGGTCATGTGATCAAAATTAAAATGCTTGGCAACTGGTTTATATTTAGGATGGTCGCCGTGTCCCAGGATAATGTGATCCCCTTTTGCGACTTTCTGACGAGCAAAGGCCAATGTGGAAACCAGATTCATTTAACAACCATGTTACTAACTTAACAACTGCACTGATTCACTGAACAAGTGTGGCAAGAAAGATTGTAAAATGGGGTAAAACTCACTTAACAAATGTCTCACTTAGCAACATAAATTTTGTGTTCAAATTGTGGTTGCAAATTGAGGGAGGGCTACCTGTAGCATTTCGTGATTTCCAAAGAACTTTGGAAAAAGTATACTATTGATTTAGTGACATCTGCTTTCATCCTACTGAACTACCTCTCCCAGAATTCTCTGCATAGCCTGAGGAAGTCACTGTATATCCATGGAAAGATTCTGCTTTTGAAAACTTCAGTATTCCATTACAAGGTAGTCTTTCAATTATTTTTATTTTGATAGATATTAAATACCTAGTTACCTAGTTAAATATTAAATACCTAGTTAAATGAATGATTACCTGATAAAATTGCTGTTCATAGTTTAGTTCTGTCATGCATTTATCTTCTCTCTCTATATTTTTTGCCACATGCAGAATATGTCAAGCATGCATTTATTCTGATTTCATGGGAAAAAGAATCTCCCACGGTCTAAATATACTTCTCTATTTTTTTATGAATATATTGGCATCACACGTAAAAGCTTTTGCTGCCTAAAACACAGGATAAACTGATTCTCCCCTTGTTATTTAATATACCGAAGTTAAGAAGATCAGCCGTTTAATCTTCTAACTGCTTTAAACAACCCTAAAATTCTTGATAGGCAGAGATGGTATTCAGCAAGTTCTGACCAGTTCTGGAGAATTGGTAGTGGAAATTTTGAGTAGTTTGGAGAACCGGCAAATACTACCTCTGACTGGCCCCACCCCCAACTATTCTCTGCCTCCAGAGTCCCAGCTGATCGGCTGGGTCTTCTTTTGCTGCCCTGCACAGGAGAATGAAGCTGGAAAGCAGGCTAGTGAAGTGGGGAGGGAATGGAGATTTTGCAGTTTCCTTTCCCTATCACGCCCACCAAGCCACACCCACCAAGCCACACCCACTAAGCCACGTCCACAGAACCGGTAGTAATTTTTTTTGAATCCCACCACTGTTGATAGGGTATAGTGGTGACCATGCAGAGCAGGGGAAATAAAATCAGGATGATGATTATGGTAGCATGAGCCACCTCTAAAAGAGATGGGTGGCATATAAGTTTAATACCTCATGTATATGTGTGCCAACATTGGCACATTTAGAGCAGGAATAGTGTGCTGCAATTGGTATCTTGATTTGTTTTTTTACACCCTCTGTGTGGATGCTTCTGGAAGGATAGCATCTTTCATCACCCCTGAGGCAGATGTTGCTTAGAGGGCATTATAAGTGTGACAGAAAAATGCAGAAAGGCAGCCCCTGTATCTGCCCCTTCAACTGGTTGTTTCTCTTTATCTCATGGTAGGATCTGGCCAGAGGGAAGATTCTTTAAGATGATGGAATAGCTTTAATTATGAAGGGCTGGAAGGTGGGTGAATTCTATTCCTAAATTAATAATAAATCTCTGAAGAATGTTTCTTGCTGGCAGAGGTAGAATAGAAGGAGAGCCTATGTGTGCAACTGTTTTAAAAGTTTGTTTACTATATACACCTCTGCTAAGCAGTTTGAGATAGTACAGTTAATCCAGATTTCAAGAACATCTTGCTTGCCAGTCTTTGAATTACACACTTTCCTTTCTTCCTGACGATGCCACATAAACAGCCTTAGAAAATCCAATACCTAGCTGAAAGGGTTATCAGAATGAATTTGTAGCTTATATGTAAATTCCCCAACTATCTTTATTTTTCTGAGCAGAATGTTTCTATGAACTATAGTGAAAACCTTGTTTTAACAGACTAACTGGGAGAAGCAGTCAGGAATGTCCATTAAATACAAAATCATATTATTATGATAATTTATGCTCTTACACAGTGGAGATAAATTACGTAATTTGTTTTAATTTAGGTTGCTTTATGCAAATATTGCATTTTGCATCCTTTGCATAAATGATATAGATTAAGTCTTTGGGGCAATAATATCATTGTAAAAAATGACAAACTGCAGAAGAAATTTACTTTATTGGGTGCAGAGCCTCTTGTATCAAAGTCCCCTTAACTGAGGTTTTACTTACATCTGCAAACAGGGAACTTTAATGGTTTTGAGTGAGGTTGGCTTGTTTTTGCTTTTGGTTATCAAATGATATGCATTTTATTGATTTCCAGGGTGCCTGAAGAATTTCTTTGTATACTATTTCTTTTTAGAAATGCTTTTTCAGAACATTTTGCCCTTTCCTTTGAAAACTTGGCCCAACTGGAGACTTCCTATTTGTCATAATATAAAATAAACATATATTTGGCCAATTTCATTTCTTGTAGCAACTCTTTGAACTGAATATGGATGGTGGCATACAAATAACAATTAGAATGTATACAATTATGCAGTTCCTCTGAGTGCAAAATGTATTTTATGATAAAGTTGAATTTTTATATTATTATATTATCATAGATATGGAAAATCTTTTGGCCGAGTGTTTACAAAGAGGCTACGCCAGGCTTTTTAAACAGTTTGTAAAAGTTATTAGACGGCATACTTCATAACAATTTGCCTGATTGCTCATTTTTACCTGAGCCTTTTAAGGCATGGTAGTTAGAAAGGAGATGGGGAAAAGTCCAGTGTCTTCCATTTCTTTTTAAAGCTTTGTTGTCTTGCTATTTGGAACATTTTTTTATTCAGCACAAACTACAAAAACATGTGTCTGTATTGGGAAACCTGGCTAAACAGGTAATAGTTACATCTGTCGATCAATAAGAGGTCTTTTATTCATGGATGGAGAAAGAATAGCTAAGCTAAGAGTGATTAGCAGTTAAGGAAGATATGCACAGGGTAAGTACTCTGAAAAAGTTAACTTATTTTTCCTGAAGGATATTATGCCTCATATGAAAATTGCTCCTTTAGATCTAAACCAATGATCACTGTGTCTTTACAGAGCAAGTAGACCCAACTTGTCAAAACTTACGAGTGTGAAGGTCATTTTAGGTCAACAGATATCTGGAAGACAATACATTTTGATGTTACATTGTCTTCCCCTCTATATCTTTTGATTAACAACACTTTTGAGAACATTTTCCCACCTGCATAACACACATGACTGACTTTTAAAGAACAACATCAAAAACCCCTGATTATAGTATGAATTGACCTGAATTTCACCTCCGCTGTTCTTTAAACAATCACAACCTCAACTATTTTGGTGTTTTCCAGAATTATCCACAACTACCCCTTCAGCTAGGCAGAAGACTTCCCTCCCAGGTTATTTACGTTCAAGCTGTGGAACTGTTGGATTCCTTCTCTTTTCTAGTTTTCTGTTCTGGTGTCCTTCAAACGCAAAGTTTCTTCAAAGAGTCACTCAGACCGAATGGCAGCATTGCAGGAGCCTGACGTAAAACAGAATGTGACTCCAGCATCTGTTGCATTCGGTGTTGTGGAGCTGTCAATTCAGATGATGCCCACCATGAAGGCACTTTTGCTAAAGAATTATGCTGATCTTCAAACTGCTGGCCCACACAGTCACATCAAACAACAGAAGAAAACAGAAGACTTCTGAAAGTAGAAGACTACATTATAATCCGCGCTGAGAACGAAAAAGTATAGTTTTCTTAGATATGTATGTTCTTACTTACTGTGATGGCCTGAAATCTTTCCTTCAGCAGTTCCTCTTCTTCCATTCTGGAAAGTGAAACAAACACACAGGTTGTGAAAAGCTACAAAGGAATACCAGACTCGGGTGTGTAAGAAGGTTTCCAGTTATATGCTTTGAAAGAGAGCTCTAATTCCATCAAGGAAGGAAGGAGCCTGACTTTAAGCTGGAGTGTCTCTGAAGAGAGAGCAAAACTGCTCACATAGACACATGCAACAGGGTGTGCTGAAGAGGCAGACTTCCAGAACCCTGGCATCAGTTGACTGACAAGTTTGAACGGTGGAACATAAGCCTTTTCCTTCTGCAGCAGCTGCCAATTCTTTGTTGTAATAATACACACACTTTGCATGCCACAGATTAACTCTGGAGTGCCCAAATATTTTTTCTTTTCTTCCTATCCCCCAACCAGAACACCCATCATATTTGCCTATGGAATTCCTTTTCAGTTTTTGCTTTAATGGGCAAAATAGAAAACTTTGGGCCTTTTTAAGCCCTGCTTATCCTTTCATGTTGCTTGAGAGGTCAGAAAAAGAAAAAAAGAAGAGCAATCATTTCTGTAGCAGACAGCAAGATGTAAAACTTAATCTTAATGATGCTTAGCAGGGTCTCTAGTACAAGGTGGACGTTTTCCCATGTTGTCAGAATAAATTTCTCAGACTGAGAAAACAAATTAATGAGAACATTGGACTTGAGTAGAACTCTTGTTTTAATTCTACCTTTAATGGTCTCAGGACACACTCACAGTTGTCTTTGACTTACAACAGTTTTGTCTGGTGACCATTCAAAGTTACAACGGCACTGAAAAAGTGACTTATGGATCATTTTTCACACTTACGACTATTTGCAGCATCCCCACGGTCATGTGATTTACATTCAGATGCTTGACAGCTGACTCACATTTATGACAATTGCAGTGTCCCAGGGTCATGTGATCACCTTTTGCACCCTTCCATCGAGCAAAGTCAATGGGGAAACCAGATTCATTTAACAACCGTATTACTAGTTTAATGACTGCAGTGATTTGCTTAACAACTGTGATAAGAAAAGTCATGAAATGGGGCAAAACTCGCTTAACAAATTTCTCAGCAGCATAAATTTTGGGCTCCATTGTGGTCGGAAGCTGAGGACTACCAGTATACCCAGAGAGAATTAGTTCTTCTGTCCTCAAAATAGGTGGAAGGACAGTCTAAATATAATTAAATTTATATTCCACCACAACAGTGGTGGGATTCAATTTTTTTTACTACCGGTTCTGTGGGCGTGGCTTGGTGGACGTGATAGGGGAAGGATACTGTAAAATCTCCCTCCCCTCCCCACCCCACTAACCTGCTTTCCAGCTCCATTCTCCTGTGCAGGGCAACAAAAGAAGACCCAGCCAATCAGCTGGGACTCGGGAGGCAGAGAATAGATGGGGGCGGGGCCAATCAGAGGGACTATTTGCTGGTTTTCAAAATTTCCACTACCAGTTCTCCAGAACTGATCAGAACCTGCTGAATACCACCTTTGCACCACAAGTGCTCAGTCTGCCTATCTTATTGGCAGTTCCTATGAGAATGAAAAAGAACAGCCAAAAAAAAAAGTGCCATCTTCTTTGCCGGGAAGCCAAGCTTAAATATTCAAGGAGAGTACAAAAGAATGAAAGTGATTTGCTCAAACTACGTACCAATTTCGAGTGCTTTGGAAGAGCCATTTGACAAACTATTTCTTTTATAAAGCTGCTGAGCAGGCTGGTGACATTTGGAAAAATGGCTGCTATTAGCCCCCCCACCGCCCTCCTCCCAGCTAATGGTTCTCAGTCAAAGAGGAAACTCCAACAGGGAGAAGAGGTGGGCTCGTTTTGCACGTGCACGACTGGAAGAGCAGGTTAAGCTGAAATCAAAGTCCAGAGTAGCAACAAGTGCGGCCACAGGGCAGATACGGTACATAGCCAAGGTCAGACAAGTTTATAAGTTGTAGGAACCTGCATGGAGAGGTTGCGTCAATCTAACAACACTTAGGCAGGGCAGCACTTACCTGTAGTTGGTGAAAGATTACAAGAACTCTACTAATTGCTCTTTATACTATTCAAACGGTGCACTCCAGGCATGGCCAGTGTGGATTGGGCACTATTCTTGGTGTGCATTGGGGCACTATTTTTGTGTGCCTATCAAACAGAACCCTCCAAGGCTGTTGCCACCACAGCCATCTTCTTCTGGTAAGAAAGGCCATTTCCCATTTGGCTACTGTTCATAAGTGGCAGCCAAATACCGCTTTATGTTCTCTTCCCCCTTAAACCTGGCAGTTTTCAAGGGTGATCATTTCCTAGAATTCCAGTCTTGTGGGGCTACAAGTTCAAGTTTGGAAAACTGGTGCGCTCGTTTGACTTTTAAGATCTATAAGCCAGCCCCTCCTGGTACTTAATATTCCCAGCCAGCCCACCATAAAAGCATTATTTCTCTAACAAACGTCACAGCATCTCTATGAAGAGTAAGCAACCAATGAACTTCAGAGTGATATTAATGACATAGGAGATTTTCATTTTCTGTAAATTATTGGGTAACTCTGCCTGAAAGGGAGGTTTTAAAAAGTGATCAAAAAACAGAAAATATTGTCGTTGCAATGTATTATGGTTTGGAACCATATACAGTGCAGAAGATATTAAGCATCTGCGCGGAGAACCAGAGCCGGTTTTGTTTCTTCGGTACCAATATGGTGTATCCAATAAAGTTTTACTTTTGGGAATTCAATTCTCCCGAGAGCGTTTCCTTGTTTTAGGATCACTAATTGGAACACTTGACATGCAGGTTTTTTTTTGTCAAAGTTAGAATTGGATATTTAATATCTCAGAACAAGAGTGAACTTTACGACACAGTCAACAGTGGCTTTAAACTGAGAAAAAGAGCAAGTTTTTTTCCTTCTCTCGTTAAAAGGGCAAGCATTCTAAAAATACACACACAATGCTTGTGAAGCAGGGGGTTATTTTGTGAACCTTTTATTACAAATCTCTGACAAAAGTGGAATGTGAATTATTTAAGATGTTATATGATATCAGGCATTGTTTCATAGCTTCAGTGTTAGGTAAAGTTACCTTATGAATTGCTCAAGTATGCAAGGGTGTGGGAACCGGTCAGTATCTTCTTCTTCTTTTTCTATAAGAAGTATACAGTGAATGTAGCATATGGATCTTATATTTGAGTATTTTTAATTATAAGGAGAAATGAAGATGGAAACCTATTCTCATTACTGTGTCTACCTGACTCGAGAAAGTGTCTACCTGACTCGAGCTATAGTTGTTAAGCAGAATTTCCAAATCCTAGTTTAAAGGTTTCTCCTGAAAATGTTGTATTTTGGAAATCAGGATGACCCAATAGAGTGTTATATTGTAGCTATAACCACACGGAGCAAATATGCCATTTCATCCTTGAGCATTTCTTTCCCAGATTTCTGAGTAGATCAACTTAATGTCATATGATCTTTATAATTATTTCAGTCTTTTGGGTGTTCAGCTTCAAAGGTAAGCTCTTTCTTGCACTGCTGCCTTTTACAGTTGTGCTTAATTTGGTTCTTATGCAAGGACAGTTTTAATCCATTATAGATGTTACTTTGTTTATTTAATTCATTCCCTGCTTTACTGCTCTGCTGAGCATTCCAGGCAGCTAACAAAATTAAAGAAAAAACTTATATAGAGACATATATATATATATATATATATATATATATATATATATATATAAAATAAGGGATTTACTTTAAATAATTGTAAAATAAATGTGAAAGCCATCTAATAAATAGAATTTGTAGGAAAGAAATATGCCTTTAAAGATTGTCTAAATCCTGTTACAGTGGGACAAAATGTATCCATTCAGGAAGTGCATTCCATTGCTAGAGAGCAACTCTGCAGAAAACTCTTTCTTAGTGTATAAAAAAGTTGGCATCTAACAGGGGAAGCATCTGCAAGAAAATATCTTCTGCAAATACTGGAAAGCATTCTCATAGGTTATATAGATGTGTTTAAATATTTAATTTCATTTTTGTGACTCATCCTTTGGAAAAAGTGCATTACTTCTTATTTTAGATGCAACGTAAGTAAAAATTGACTTGCATATACTTATCAAAATTAACCTTACTGTGCATATATTTACAATATATTAATAACTAACAAGGTTTATTTTACATTAAAAATAAATTTGCAATTAATAAAGAAAAATGTATAAAGTATTATATCCATATCAACATCTCTAATTGTCCAATTGGGACTCACACTGTGTAATAAAACAGAGAAATTCTTCAGGCCATTGGTGGGGTAATAGTATCCTTCCAAACTTATAGTATCATTTCTAATATAAAAATATTTTTATCACCCTATTGCTTGTCAAATCATTGATATATACTCTAATGCAAAATAACATGACTGTCTACAAATCCCAGTATTCTTCTAGAATAAATTTAAAATTTGACAGATTTAATGTAAAAAAGCTGATTCAAAAATGAAATCAATTTGCAACTTGCAGTTTATTTGTTTTTCCTCTAAATAAGGTTTAGAGAACCAACAGTATGTTATTTCTCTGAAATGATTTTTTTCCTCCAAAGAAAGATCATGCAATGACCTAAGTTAAAGTTCTTTTTGTAGTATCTTACAAATAATTTTTCAGTAACAGGCCACATTTGTCTGTTCTGTAACTTGATGCCTAAACTTGTGGCTTATTGAACAGTGTGCCCAACCGAACAGCTGGCATTTTATCTTTCAAATCTTTTTAAAGCATTTGGACCATCCTGTTTTGTCTTCCCGAAACTTTCTCTGAATACATGTAAGATAAATGTTCAATTTTCGCAACAACCACCCACAAAAGAATGTGGATTAGCCTGTTAAACTTTAGCAAGAAGATTATTTGTGTCAACTTTCCCTTTATGAGACTCCATTGTTGATTATATAGCAAATCAGTGCTGGCTCACCTGCTTGATGCTCCTTCTATCCTTCGCTTTATCTCCGATAATTATAAACATATAGTTTTATAGTTTATAATTTTAAACAGTTAGTAAGATTATTATCAACTTTTCTTTCTCATTTGTCTACTTCTTGCATATTGTTTGGCACAGTGATGACACCATGCTTGAGGCTTTTGTTAAGTATCACTGTATTAAGGGTTTTTTCCCTTCATGAGATCTTATTTTCTCTTTTGAATCTTGTAGCAAACTGCTCTGAGTATAAGACTCAACCTTTGATGGCCCATTCACAAAAAATGTGTCAGAACTAACCTTAGAATATATCATAAGATGTAGAATGGGCACCAGCATTTTACTGATTGGAAGACCATTAACAAAGGAC
This sequence comes from Bungarus multicinctus, assembly GCA_023653725.1. Classification (NCBI taxonomy): domain Eukaryota; kingdom Metazoa; phylum Chordata; class Lepidosauria; order Squamata; family Elapidae; genus Bungarus; species Bungarus multicinctus. The sequence goes on along the minus strand of CM042842.1, from coordinate 49,681,772 downwards.
AATAAAAAAAATCCACACCCAACAGATTGGGGTAGACATTAGGTGCTGAGGAGCCACACTTGGTGGTCAAAGGGCAAACACATAATTCAGAATGGATGAAGCTATATCCGATATATGGCTAGACTAGGATTTTCCATTTTGCCCTTGTTTTGGTTAGAATTCCCTCCTCCCTTGTTGTTTATTATGTGTTATTTGTAATTGTATTATCCTTTTGTACCTCCATGCACTATTTATTGCAATAGAACACAGTATTTAAAGCTAGGTTGAGCAAAGAAAAAATAATAATTTCCCCCCTATATATTATATATACTGTATATGTATCTTATGCCTACTTATTTTTAAAACAATTAAGATGCTGTGGGATTTATGTCCATCTAGCTTTTCATAAGATTGCCAGTAGAACACTTTCCCAAATGGCTTCAATTCCAGGAGCTCCTTAAATATTCGACCCATTGAAGTGTGTTACTATATAGGTAGTCCTTAACTTACAACCAGTTGCTTAGCATCTGTTTGCAGTTATGGCTGACCTCCACATTTCCGATCGAGTTCTGAAGTTCTGATAGCCAGTCCTCTTTTGCAGTCCCATGACCGCCGTCCTCTTTTGCAGTCCCATGACTCACCAACTAGCCAGCATTTACGGTTATTTGCACACTCTCACTGACATATGGCTGCATTTTATAACATTTTTGTCCCAAACTGCCATTTATTGCAAAAGCAGCCCATAGCAAACAATAGATTCACTGTATGATTTCCATATTCATTTAACAACCATGGTGTACAATTAACAACCACACTGCAAACAACCATAAATGCTGGCCAGTTGGTGAGTGTTTAACATTCAGTCATGGGAGGGCTGGCCATCAGAACTTCAGAACTGGGTTGTAAATGTGGAGATCTGCTGTAACCATTGCCATATTTGCTTAACAACCATCACAAAAAGGGTCATAAAATCAAGTTGATCATGTGGGTTACCTGCTTTATAGTCATCATGACTTATGACCGTAGTGGACAGGAAATACTACCTGTATTTTTCCTTCAGTCAATATACTCTTTCCCACTCTTCAGATTAGTCTTAGAACTGGATTTATGAGGTAAAAGGAAAAACAGGGCAGGTATCATTTTGTGTAATTTTAAGCTTGTTTTGTCTGTGATCGTGCCAGAATTAAAAGAGCATATTTTGACAGCTCTGAAACTATACAAAAGCCACAATAGGTAGATTCCTCAGAGAAGGAATGATCTAGCAATTACAATTAAAGTAGATCCCTTTATGGTTATTTTTTGAGGTGACTGATGCCGCTAAAAGTAAACAATCTGCTCTTAAATTTTAAGCCACTTTTGCAACAACCGGTTGTAGGCTAACATTGGTTCTGGATGTGATTGGATGCAGATGAAGCAATACAAGGCTTGGAGACATCACATCTGGCCTAATGAAGATTTGATTCTGGAGACGCTCCCTTTTGCTCCATATATTTCATTCCACGGATTGTAAAGATATGCATGTAGCACTTTGCCAGTGCTTTATCACGGAAGATATTGAAATGAAGAGCTGACTGGGGATTGGGAAGTTTGAATGATTATTTGTTGCATTTAAAAATATCATATGAGCCTTGCATGATGAAAACAACTGGAAATGAATATAGATATGCTCTTGTTCTCAGGATTTTATCCCGAAAAGGCAATCTTAAATAAATGTACAGTTGAGGAAATGCATCAGCTGCTATTGCTTCACCCGTAGCTTTTGAAATATTTTCAAATGGTGCTTCACCAAATTGCAATAACTGTAGAACACACCCTGATCTGGATTTTAAATTGGAGGCATCTTTCACTGTTATATTCCCTGGATTAGTACATGGTGAGAGAAGGCAAGAGTTCCCTGCCTTGTTTCTATTTGGAAGGCGTAAAGAAAACTGAAAATAGTGACTCATTAAAAAAAAAAACCCTAATAGCCTTCTCTGAAAGCTTATTCTATTACACTTTCTCTGTTTTTTCAGCAAGAATGGATGGGAGAAACACCAGAACTATGGCTCATACAAAGTTGGTCAGACATTCTCATGCAATGGCATTCCTGCAAAGGGTTGGAGGTTAGATCTTTATGTAAGACACCACTAAATAAATATATCATTTTACAGATGCCTCGCATTTCTGAAATTATTTTTCTAAAATATATCATTGTTCAGTGGTAGGGCGGATACATAGTTCTCGAATGTCATTGCTGTCATTCTTAGGTTCTCAGAAAGAATAACATTCCTTGGCCTCACCATGAGGCTTGTCAGTGGGATTTAGCATTAGGCATTATGTTTAACTTCATTTCACTTAACCCGGTGTATAAATTACTGCATGTATAAATCTTTTATTTAACCGAATGTATACATCTACTTCAGATTAAATACCTTTGTGGATATTATGCTTTCCAGAGTGGCATTGCTTTCTAAAATTGCATTCTCTCTCTCTCTCTTTTTAAAAAAATACCCATCTGTTTTCAAAAGCTTTGCTATAACATCTCCTTGGAAGATCTATCTCTTTTAGGAGCAAGGATGCCCACACAAGTTGTTAAAGAAGTTACAGTCTGAATTTAGCAACAGGAAAGTGGGTTCCCAAAAGCAATTTAATGGCTAGGTTCTTTGCTAAAAATAACACTGAAAAAACACCAGGGTAAAATTCTTGTTTACCTTTGCTCAAAAGAGGTCATTCTGATGATAATATTCTAGTATAAAGGGAGAACGTTTGGCATGTTCCAATGGTTTGGTGTAGAAATTCCTCAAATCACATAAGTATGCTTGGTAACAAGGGCTAAAGGGAGTTGTAGTTAAAGACTTTGGGAGTATGTTGTATATGTGGTACTACTCTTGATCCACTAGGTAGCCCATGGTTTCAGATTAGGAGAGAAGAGACCTAGATTCAAAATCTCATTTAGGAACTTTGTACAGGTTAACATTTCCTGGATTAATTTACTGTTGTGATGATTAATGGCTAACGGGAATAAAAGTGAGGGAAAGAGTTGTTGCAGTGCCTCAAGCAGCTTGGAACTAATTAACACAACAAAGCAAAACATGTAGGAGAGGGTTATATCTCTTCTCTGCAGAATAGAAGCCTAAATCAGGCTTAATTCAAAGCATTGTGGGAGATAAAGTTGTGGAAATAAATAGGATAGAAAACTGGAGAAAATCACAAAATACAAAGACCTGATAAATAGAAGTAGAACAACTGTGGTAAAAGAAAGCAGACATAGTACCATTAGTAATAAGTGCCTTGGGTGCAATCCCAAAATATTTGAAGTAACACCTACCTATCCTAAGTCCTTGGGAAGGACTCAATAAGTGGACAAAAGTGCCAAATATAGTCTAACCACCTGGCTGATTGTGTGCCCAACCATAATCTCATGAGAACTAACTCAAGAAATATCTGAAGTGAAATATCTGAAGATGGTGAAGAAGATGGACTGAAGAGAATACACCGTGAAGGTCTTCTGAATATCAAAGAGACCAGACTGACCTACAAGAAAGACCAAATGAAGAATACAAGACAGTCATGGCAAAGAGTTTAGAATTTATTCGATTTGTCAATCGCTTACAAGATAATAGGTATAAGTATATACATAGTTATGAATACATGAAATGGGTACATATAAGAAAAATAAAAGAAACAATAGGACAGGGACGGTAGGCACGTTGGTTTGCTTATGCACGCCCCCCTACAGACCTCTTAGGAAAGTATTATATATGGCCAGTATATAAAAAAGTAGCAGGCAAAGCAGATAAGAACAAGACTTGGCAATGGCTAAGGGTAGGAAATTTGAAAAAAAAGAGAAGGGCTAATTCTGGCTGCACAACACTAAGCCTTAAGAACAAATGCATACAAAGACACAATTGAGAAAATAGCAACAGACTGCAAATGCCGGCTCTGCAAGAAGCTGAAGAAACAGTGGACCACCTAGATAGCTGTTGCAAGATGACCACACTAGATTGATTATCAACAAGGGCATGACAAAATAGCAACAGTGACCTATTGGAGTATCTACAAAAAATATCATTTGCTTGCAAGCAAGAACTGGTGGGACCAGCCATGATGATGATGATGATAATGATGATGATGATGATGATGATAATAATAATAATAATAATAATAATAATAATAATAATAATAATAATAATAATAATAATAATAATAATAAAAACAACTACTGTGGGACTTCCAAATATAGACTGATAAAGTTTTGGAACACAACACCCCGGATATCACGATTGTGGAGAAGAAAAAGTGTGGATCATCGACATTGCCATACCTGGTGACAGCAGAATAATCAAGAAACAACTTGAAAAAATCACCAGATATCAGGACTTGAGAATCGAACTGCAGAGACTCTGGCATAAACCACTGCAGGTGGTTCCAGTGGTACTTGGCACACTGGGTACTGTGCCTAAAGACCTAGGCAAGCATTTTAAAACAATTGGCGCTGACAAAATCACCATTGGTAAGCTACAGAAGGCCACCTTACTGGGATCTGCTCATATAATCTGCTGATACATCACAGTCTTAAACGCTTGGGAAGTGTTCGAATAGTGATTTGTGATACGAAATCCAGCATAGTTATCTCATTTGCTGTGTACACTGTTGTTTTTTGTGTATCATCATCATCATCATCATCATCTCAGAACAGTTTTCTTATAAATGCTTTCTTTAGCCCTACACAATAACTTCATATAGAGAGGGATCAGGGATCAGGAGCTGTTCCAGCAAGCTTATTTGAAATGCTGTAATTTATTGAAATAAGAATTGGATCCACTGAAACATCCTTCAATTAACCAACATTATCCTGCTGTTACTGTGTCCAGAATCCAGCAAAGAGAAGCTAAAGCCAATAGGAATTCTTTATGTGCCAGTTCTGGACACGTACAGTAGCTGGCCTGCTTCAGGCGGAGAGCTGGCATTATTATTATGTGTACTGGTGAAGCTTTATCAGCCACTTCAGGCTGGTTAATGAAAATCAATGAGTAAAAGTTAAAATGAGAACCAGAAGAAAATAAATATAAATCATGGCTGGACAACATGTGGCTTTTCAGATGTTTCTAAATTACAAGTTAAGGCATTCTTCATCCTAGGCTTTGTTGATACAGAGATATTATGGCCATTGCCTCATGCATTCCAACTCTTTCTCACTGTGCATTTAGAATGGACCAGTAAAAATAAAATAAGGCAAGCTAGTTTGAACTGCTTTTTAATATTGCTTTTCCTTTGAGTTCTAGGGATTATTATTTTTATCTGATATGATGTTCCTTATGCTGATACAGAAATATAAAAACCGATTAAAAGGTAAGGAAGTGCCTAGTTTAAGATCACAGGGAGGGCATGTAAACATGTAGGCTCAGGTGAGTGTGCTGATTAACTTATTATTTATTATTTATTTACTTATTATTATTATATTATTGCCTCATGCATTCCAACTCTTTCTCACTGTGCATTTAGAATGGACCAGTAAAAATAAAATAAGGCAAGCTAGTTTGAACTGCTTTTTAATATTGCTTTTCCTTTGAGTTCTAGGGATTATTATTTTTATCTGATATGATGTTCCTTATGCTGATACAGAAATATAAAAACCGATTAAAAGGTAAGGAAGTGCCTAGTTTAAGATCACAGGGAGGGCATGTAAACATGTAGGCTCAGGTGAGTGTGCTGATTAACTTATTGCAGGCTTTTATGCTCCAAGGTTAATGCTTTCAGGATCATCAGGCTTGTAGGAACATTGGAGTCCAGAAATTGCATGCATGCCCTGGTCATCAAGACATTTTAAACTAGCTTTTCTCAAGATGGTGCCTTCTAACTGTATTGAGGCAACAGCTGCAAGAAGCCCCTAGCCAATATATTCTTGGCTATGCTGTTTGGGAATTCTTGAAGTCATCTCTAAAACATCTGGAGGACACCAGACTTGCAAGTTTGTGTTAATTCCTTATTAATTTGACTCTTGCAGAGATTATAACCAGCCTTTCTACATATTTGTGTGGTATGTATTAGGTTGCTTGAATTCCCATGATAGTTTATTGTGGTAGAAAGAAAGGAAATACATCATGCCAGCCTGGTCAAAATGTTGCATTGTGTTAATTACCGGATGAAGAGCTATCTTATTTTCTGGGAGAATTGCCAGCAGAAATGCCAATGCCAAGAAAGGAAACCCACCAGACAAATGCGCACATGGGCACATGCACACACATACAGGACAAACTGGCTTGCTTGTGCACTTTTCATAGCAGGAAATGGCAATCAGACTTTTAATGGGGTGAAAACAATAATGTTCCTTTGCCAAAGTCTTAGCATCAGATTGGGCAGTTAAAAATAAACCATAGGGCCATTAAAAAAACAAACAAGCTAGCATGGTTACATACTCAATGGGTTGAAAAATGTGCCACATGCAGAGTATTAGAATCTATTTCTCTTAAAAAAGGAATAGAGTTTGATTTGCTCAGGAAACCATCTAATGCAGGGGTGTCAAACTCGATTTCATTGAGGGCTGCATCAAGGTTGTGTTTGACCCCTGGGGGGGGCAGGGTGGATGTGGCCAGCTCGACATCACTCATGTCAGTGGCACCTGTGATGGCCCGAGGACTCTGCCAGTGAAAACAGGCTCCTGAGCTCTGTTTTCAGCTGTGACGGCCTCCTGCAACTCTCTGCCAGAGAAAATGGAGGTTGGGAGGGCCACATCCTTTGCTGTTTCAGCACCCCGTGGGCTGAATCTGACCCCCAGTCCTTGAGTTTGACACCCTGGCCTGATCTAATGAATTAATACCTAATTTCTAGATTTTTAAAAATTGGTTTAGACTAGGAATGCACAATTTCCTCATGCTTGGTCCTTGAGTGGCCTGCCCAGCCTGTGCTTTCGAAGTACCAAGGCAAAAATAATTTCATTAAATTAAATTCACATCTTGAGTTGATTTGCTCAAAAATCAACTTAATAAAATGTCAAGGCTGTACAATTATTTTCCAGTTGTTATATACATTACTTTTCTTCATTCCCTTTCAAAATTTCAGTTTCTAGTACAGGTTATATAAGCATGGATTATGTACTCCTGAGTTAGATTAACTGCGGGAGTGCCAAAAATGTTTTCAGGGTACACCCAGGGGTACTCAAGGGAGGCACACTTCAAACACAACATACAAAAACAACAACAAAAGATGACATAAGCGCAGAACTAGAAACTCATTGTTCAAATGCTTTATTCTAGCCCCAGTTCTGTCATCCATTACTCCACAGATCAATTTGGGTAAGTCAAAATTTTGCTTTCAAAACCCAGCAGCAAATGGCACTAAATCCTTTAAATAAGCTACTTTCCCCTCTTTTTTCCTTTATCAATTAGCTGCCATCTTATTTGCCTAAACATCATTCCTAGAGAAGGAAGATGTCTTTTCTCTTCCTTATCCCCACTAACCATAATTTTTCTCTTATGTATCCTGTATCTTAATTTTAACAGAAGCTGGTTACTGAGCAGTAAGATATGAAAACCACAACCATAACAAACTCTACATTCCCTCATATAACCTTTCTATAGTCAATGGGTCAATATCATAAGGCCATTTTGCTTCTTCCTCCCATCCCCCTTTTCCCTAGTACCAGAAAAAAATAACTTGGAAACCTTAGACAGCTCTCTTAACATTGTCCCAGGTGTTTGTTAAGATAATCTTATCCAAGCAATTAACAAATGTTTTTCTTTTTCCCTTGGACAAGAAATTCTACATCCTGTACCACTGGAAGAAAAAATTCCATTGCTCTGTTCCTTTAAATGGAACTCCCTTCCTATTGCTATCACTAACAACCCTGTTAAATCTTTTAAGACTGAAAAAAAGATTTGTTAATAGAGTCCTAGTTTTTTCTGCAATACACTTTTTAAAAAATGACTGGCATGTAATGAAAAATATGAGCTGGGCTTGTTTCACACCTTTATCTTCTCTTTTAACAAATATTTTCTGTCTCCCTCTTCATCTCCATCATTTGATACAGTGTAAATATTGCATCATGAAACTATTCTGATAATGTAAAGTATATGTATTTTTTTTAAAAAAAACACCTGATTCAATTTAACAGAGTTTCTGTAAGTTCCATTGAACTGACCATGAATTGAATCTGAAAACTTTAGCAACTCATGAGAAGCAGAAATGAAGCATAAATCAGCGCTGCCCTTATGCATATTATCAAATCTGTTAATTATTTAATTGAGATAAATATGTATTCTGTAGCAAGGTTTTCAAAAACTGAATTTATATCTCACTTTGTTATTATGATAGTTTTAAAGAAAACTATCCAGTATATTAGTAGAGATTATAAGTAAGGGAGACTATTTTTACATGCTGTTTTGGGACATTAACCTGACCACCAAAGGAATAAAATTATAGGCTCTCTATCAAGGTTTTTTTTCCCCCTAAAGAGATGGTGAACCATCTTTGCAGGAATTAAGTAGATATGAATATCCTGAATTTTTGCACACCATTAATTTATTTTCATCGCAGATGATATTTGTGTTGCCTTTCCATGTTGCTAGTAACAAAGGTAAAAACTCTTTCAAGTTTGACTATTTGTGATTAGCCTTCTTATCATTGCCTTCCACTGTAGTCTTTACAAAATAGTTTAGTTTATAATCCTGGGATTTCCTTTCTAGTTTGACAACTATGGGATGTGAGACAAGTGTAAATGAAACCCCATCCTGCTTAGCTTTTCCAGATCAGAAGAGGTCCATTCCATTTCTTCTGTTTCTCATGGACTGTGATAGCAATTTAGTGGATTCCAGATGTTTTGAACTTCATTTCCCATCTTGCACAGCTACTGACAGATTTTCTGGAACTACTGGGGATTGCATTCTCATACATCTGGAGGCAATACTGTACACAATGCAACAATCCTGGTGATACTTTGGTTGGAATTTTAAATTTCTAAACATACAAAGAGTGGTTGTAGGTGGGCATCTCAGCCTGAATTCTGTTATATCCTCATTTTTTCCAGAGGTAATCCCATTGCATATAAATTAATAGATATGGAAAAATATTCAGTTTTTACAATGTCATGGATTGGATTGTATACTTCTCAGCTTCTCTCCAGTCTGATCTATGTTAGTTCACATGCTGTGTGTAAGAGATATGAGCAGTGAATGGGCCCAGACTCTAGAACCTAGCATCTTTTACTACTACCCTTCTGTTCTTAGTGGACTATTGACTCAGTGGATAGTCATATGACCCATGAGATAATCTTATTATGACAAGCTGTACAGGGCACACACATTGCCAACAGGATCATTTTGATATCAGCTTATTCTTTGATTTGGCTCCTTTGTGAATTCCTCATGGTATTCCATCAATAGATAATAGTGCACAGCTTGGAAATTTATGGATTATCTGCTTCTGCCTCCTGTTTCCAAAATACCCAAACACATGAATGATACTAAACTGAGAATCACTAGGGAGTTGGATGGCAAAGAAAAAAAATACGTATGCTAGAGCTAGACCATATGCCCACTGATCACTATTATGAAAGAAAAGGAGTGTTCTGCAGGCTCTGGAATATAGATGAGTTTATTAAAAGAGGGAAAATGGCAAGGAAATGATTTAAAAGAAAATGAATAGTTCTCCCAGTGTCTGTTATTACATTTAGTATGGATTTTCCTGTTGCTTAATTTTTTTTTAATGTAAAGGGAAAGAAATAGTGTAATGCTAAGAATCTTGATATTTGCTTCGGGCATTTTAGATAGAAAAACAGGAAGAATGATTTATTTCATATGTATAGTGCTTTTCAGCAATCTGGTTCATCCCAAGGGAAACCATTACATCTTTTGCAATGTACAAAAGATTAAAACAGTATTGGATAAAACATTTTTAACTGAGAAACATGATTATACACGTAATGGTACAGCAAAGTCTGATTTTTCTACAGTTCAATGCCTCCCACTGCAGAGGGCATGTGAAAACCCATGGTACGTAGTAGCTATTAGAGCAGCATGGCATTTTTGAAATAATTTGGAAAAAAGTATTGTAAATGAGGTGGGGGTGTGTGTCAAAATCTTAGCACCTGCCTCTAACTCTTTAAAGCAGCTGCATCTTCTCAGATTACATAGATGCCCTCAACAGCTGCCATGGGATCTCAAGACAAGCAGTTGTTTTGAATTAATTGCAGAAAGGTACATGGTTGCATCCATGTATATCCTGAAGCACTTTTTTTCAGAACTGAGACTGCAACACTGCTCAGTCTTTCTACTGTAGAATCAAATATAATGCACTGTTTGGTTGTGATCAGATCCATCACATTGTTACTCCAAGTTCATGGTTTTCTCTGAACTCTGTTAACTTCACATTTATCTCATCTTCATATTGTTTATAACCGGGGTCTCCAACCTTGGCAACTTTAAGACTTGTGGACTTCAACTCCAAGAGGGTTCCTCAGCCAGCTTTAAGTCTTAAAGTTGCCAAGGTTGGAGACCCCTGGTTTATAACCACAGAAGAATTTGAATGATCCGAGTCAAGCAACCCTTTTCCCTCCCATTTGCCACATTTGCAGAATTGCATGTCAAATCCAAGTGACATTGATCTCCATTTATCACCCCTTCTCTTTTCCTGCCATTTTCCCCATCATGTTTGTTTCCAGGAGGAGGAAAAAAAAAAGTCCATCCCACAAATGAAGAGAATGGCAGATAAATTTGTGAGGTTTATGCCTTATCTTTCTTGCAGGACCTTAAGGCATATCATACTCCCATCTTCCCTCTCCCAACAAAGAGGCTAAAGAGAGAACTCATCTAATTAGCTTCTGTGACTTAGTGTGACTAGAACACTGGGCCATATCTAATAAAATGAAATTCAATGTAGAGAAAAGTAAAGTCCTACACTTAGGCAAGTAAAACCAAAAGTACACATATAGACTGGGTCAAACCAGGCTCAATACCAGTAACTGTGAGAGGGATCTTGGAGTCTAAGTGGACAACCAGCTAAATATGAGCCAGCAGTGTGCAGCAGCAGCCAAAAAAGTTAGTGCCATCCTAAGTTGTATTACCAGAGGGATACAGTCAAGTTCAAGAAAAGTACTAATACTACTCTATAAAGCCTTAGTAAGACCACACCTAGACTACTGCATCCAGTTTTGGTCACCACATTATAAAAAAGATGTTCAGACTCTAGAAAAAGTACAGAGAAGAGCAACTAGGATGATTAGGGGACTGGAGGCTAAAACATACAACGAACGGTTGCAGGAACTGGGCTTTGCTAGTCTAGTAAAGAGAAGGACTATGATAGCGGTCTTCCAATATTTGAGGGGCTGCCACAGAGAGGAAGGGGTCAAGGTATTTTCTAAAGTGCCTGTAGGCGGAATAATGGATGGAAACTGAACAAGGAGAGATTTAATCTGGAAATAAGGAGAAACTTTCTGACGGTGAGAACAATCAACCAATGGAAGAGCTTGCCCTCAGAAGTTGTGGGAGCACCATCACTTGAGACTTTCAAGAAGAGATTGGACTGCCATTTGTCAGAAATAGTGTAGGGTCTCCTGCTTGGGTGGGGGGTTGGATTAGATGACTTACAAGGTCCCTTCCAACTCTGATTATCTTTTATCTGAATCTGGATTCCTCAGCATCCTACTTCTATGCTATTTTGGTACCCCATACTTCAGACCACATTGGTGATGTCAAGAGTCCTTCATCTGAAAGCAGTTACAATCAGGAGAAAAACTGAGAACTGTGATTACAGTGCTGATTTTCTTTTCTATTTTGACTACATTTGCACAAATGCTAGTTTCAAGAATAGTCTGGGCTGAATGCAGAGTCAAGCCCAATGTTTATTTTTTTGTTTTGAATTTGAATTTATACTTTGTGCACTATCCTTTTTAAAAAAAAAAGTTGCTAGAAACTGAAATTTAATATAGGTAACTCTTACAACCACAATTGAGCCCGAAATTTCTGTTGCTAAGCGAGATATTTGTTAAGTAAGTTTTGCCCTATTTCACGAACTTCCTTGCCACAGTTGTTAAGTGAATTGCTGCAGTTATAATGTTGTTAAATGAATCTGGTTTTCCCATTGACTTTGCTTGTCAGAAAGTTACAAACGGTGATCGCACAATCCTGGGACACTGCAATCATCATAAATATGAATCAGTTGCCAAGCATCTGGATTTTGATCATGTGACCACAGAGATGCTGCAACAGTCATAAGTGTGGAAAAAGTGATCACGGGTCACTTTTTTCAATGTTGTTGTAACTTTGAATGGTCACTGAAGGAACTGTTGTAAGGACTACCTGTATACACTTTCCAAATCCTATACTTCCACTGTCAGGATTCTGCCAGTTACCCCAATTAAATCATGAGTCTTGAACCAAGCTTCAAAAACTTCAAAGGATTTATTAGGAGCAAACATATCGGCATGACCTGTATGAAGCCGACTCTGAGACACGTAATTCACTGTCACCCTTGACCCTGGTTTTCCTCTACCCCCTGGGTGTCTCATAATTCATATTCTCCAATGGGACACATCTATAGCCAAGAGTCATCAATCGTGTTCTCCAGTTAGATATTTGTGAGGCAGAAACTTCAGTCACCTAGTTACTATCTTTGAAAAAGTACTTATGAAATGCCCTTTTGATTTCCAAGCTGCCGCACTGCTTTTTCAAATCCTTTCCCCACCTCCCTTTCTGTTGGCAACTCTAAAAAGACCATAGAAATATTTTATGAGTTGGCATCCTCCTTTTAATAAAGCTATCCCTTCTTTTTACAGCCTTCAGATCTCTGAAGATCAGATTGAAATAAGCACTGATGCTTTTGTGTTTCACTTTTTTTTAAGGAAGGGAGAGGTTTTTCTGCTTTTTGCTTTGAAGGGAAACTCATAGTATGCCTTTCCAAGTCGAAATGGTACACCCAAAAGCTGTAACACTGCAACAGAACAAAAACTAAACAGCGTAAAACAAGAATGGATACTAAAAGCACATAATAAAAAGGAAAAAGAGCAATTAAATGGCCAGCCCTGTTCAGTTATAGCCCAGGCAAATAAGAATGTTATCTTGAAACATTCTCCTTGGCCTTTGCTCTTTTTGTTAACTTGGTTTGGTCAACACAGATAGGAAATGTCAAATGCTAGAGAATATAAAGCAATAGCAAAATGGTTGGTCTATACATTGTTGTTAAAATGAATTACCTGTCCTCCCCCTGCTGAATAACTTTAATTCTACCTTTCTGGTGGTGATCTACATTTCTGCCTTCAAGGACAATATCTCAACAGATTGCCAAAAGTTTTAGATGGCATCTATGGCATCATTTAATTGCTACGGCCCTAAAAATGGTCTGTTTTGACGAAGTATATATTATTTATGCAAGTAATTAATGTTTTTTAGTACTCTTGCATAAAATTCTTGATGTTTCTCAATGTTCAAAAGTCTTTGGTGCTCTTTTGCTATCATTGTTCTAGAAAAAATGGGGCAGCACCTTAGTTACTCTATGGAGTTTCAAAAGTCATTTTTGGCTTTTAATGACGCATTTCAAAATCCCCTCCCAGCTGTTTACTTTTAATTCCCAGCTTCCTTGCTAGCTGTCTACTTTGATGAAACAGCTACTTAGTGTTTGAAATCCCCACACCTTATTGTGGAAAAGAAAAACCAGTTTGCTGCTGTGAAAAAATTAATTAAGACAAGCCTTTTCTGCAGTGGTCTCATCAGAAGTGTGTGTACTCCCATTGGATGTCATTATTTTTCCTAATTACTCAAGAAAAGGCTATTAGAATAGGGTTATTAATTAAGGGGAAAGTGTTCAGATTTCATTAAAAATTGCTAATGGAGACAGGGATTATGTCTGCCTTTTGTAATGTGTTACCTTTAGGTATGTGTTTTTGAACACACACACCACAACATTGTTAGCAGAGACAGTTAAGGCAGGCTTATATTTAAATCACTTCCACTTATAATTTAAGGCACCCTGTGCCAGAAGAATAAAACCAGTAATCAGCTCAGTGGTTTTCCATGATAGCCTCCTTCTGAGCTGACTACATCTTGGGTTTTTACTTCAATTGTGGGTGTGTGGGTTGCTATTCCAGTCGACTCTGTTGACTTTTCCATTTTGGTGGCATCTGGTGAGAAGGGCATCAGTTCCTTAGTACTGTTACACAATCACTTACTTTGCATCAGACTAGGAAAGAGGTCCCCAAACATGGCAACTTTAAGACTTATGGACGGCAACTCCCAGAATTCTCCAGCCAGCATAACTGGCTGGAGAATTCTGGGAGTTGAAGTCCACATGGCTTAAAGCTGTCAAGTTTGAAGACCCCTGGACTAGGATATTACCTTCTCTTCTCAACTTCTCAACCAGTCTTCTTGCATCAGGACTCAGGAGCAGTTATAGGTAGTCCTTGACTTACAATCAGAATTGACCCCAACAATTCTGTTGTAAAGATTTTGCCTCATTTTACAACCTTTCCTGCCACTGTTGTTAAGTGGATCTCTGCAGTTATAAAGTTAGTAACATGGTTGTTAAGAGAATCTCGCTTTCCTATTTACTTTGCTTGTCAGAAGGTCGCAAAAGGCAGTCAAATGACCCCGGGGGCACTGCAACCGTCATAAATAGGAGTCACTTGCCAAGCATCTGAAATCACATCACTTTGAGGGTGCTGCAATGGTTGTAAGTGTGAAAAATGGTCATAAGTCACTTTTTTCAGTGCCATTGTAATTTTGAATGATCACTAAATGAACGGTTGTCAGTCAAGGGCTACCCATATTCTTGGTTGGTCGGCCCTTATGCAAAGTTAGGAGAAAGTTGTATGCGCTCCTTCAAAATAGCTGTCATGGGTGATTATGATTAGTCATAAATAATTTTGAATAATTTTGTCAGAAAGCAAATTAGTTATCTCTCCAACTCCACCTTTAGTAGAAATTCTCTACTACCCCACTTTGCTCTTCTCTTCCCTCTCCTCACGATCAACATCATCATAGACATAGTATAGATATAGAATAACAGAGTTGGAAGGGACCTTGGACAGGAAACATCAGACAGGAAACCCTATACCATTTCAGACAAATGGTTGTCCAATCTCTTCTTAAGAACCTCCAATGTTGGAGCATTCACAACTTCTGGACGCAAGTTATTCCAATGATGAATTGTTTCTAACTCTCAGGAAATTTGAGGGAATTATTTGTTTAGCAGAGTGAATGCCATCACTCTGTTAAACAAATAATTCCTTCAACATTGTCCAACTACTTACTAAGTCTGCATTATTATTACTATTAATCTTCTCATCGTTCCTATCACCCATTTTCTCCCACTTGTGACTGTATGACTGTAACTTTGTTGCTTGTATCCTTACGATTTATATTGACTGTTTCCTAGTATGATTTGATTGCTTCTTTGTACCCTATGACTATCATTAAGTGTTGTACCTTATGATTCTTGATGAATGTATCTTTTCTTTTTATGAACACTGAGAACATATGCACCAAGACAAATTCTTTGTGTGTCTAATCACATTTGGCCAATAAAGAATTCATCCATCCATCCATCCATCCATCCATCCATCCATCCATCCATTTCTTCTTACTTCTAGGTTGCTTCTCTCCTTGATTAGTTTCCATCCATTGCTTCTTGTCCTGCCCTCAGGTGCTTGGGAGAATAGCTTAACTCCCTCTTCTTTGTGGCATCGCCTGAGATATTAGAACACTGCTATCATGTCTCCCTTAGTCCTTCTTTTCTTTAGACATACTCAATTTCAGCAGCCGTTCTTTATATGTTTTAGCTTCCAGTCCCCATCATGATCATTGCTTTTGTAGGCAGGGAATTCTTGACAAACTGAGAAACTCTCTTTCTCTCTGTATATGCTTGTATATACAGTATGTAATCTATCATTCCAGGCCAGTAGGCTGATTAAAGTGAATAACCCCATATAAATTACATATTAGACTTACTTGCTTAGTTTCTATGATGAAAGGGAGAGGCTAAATATAATAAGATGTTATAACATTTGGCATGGATATTCATTATATCGGAGCAGGTACTTTAGCAAAAAATGTTCCTCTAAAAATACTGCTCTTAGCTTTTTAAAACTGCTTTATTTGATGATGAACAAACAGCTGATACAGTGTTGGCAACCAATGGAACTTTGCAAAATTGGTGAGCCAAGTGTAGAATTCAAAGTTAGGGCTGTGGTAATACAACTATTTAAAAATGTTTAAAAGTAATGATATACCATCTCTTGATTAGAAACTCATCTGATTAAGTCAACTGCAAACCCAATAAGAGAATTGCTTTTTATTTCTTTCATTCTTTCTGCAATTCTTATTTTTCATCAACACATTTTGAGATTCGATCGTTTGATGGCTATAATATTTTTCTCTCTTAGTGTCCCCATTCCCCAGCATTTGGAATGCTGGGATTTTGTTTAATCACGGAACTAAGAAGGATAGAATACTGAATGTAATTGAAACAATAATTATGGAAATTGAGCTCATATTTGATTTAATGAAATGTTATGGGTAGCTTCTCCGCATTGTAGTGGCACAAGCAAAACCTTGAGAAAAACAGTAAACATAATAAATACTATTTCCCCTTATCCATTTAGAGGTATCCCACAGAAGGAAATTCATTTTGTCATATTTTAGGAAGGTTCATGTAGAACAGCTAGTCCATATACAATATTCTCCTGATCTTTTATGTTGTTTAGACCAGAGATTCCATTTTAGAATTGTGCTGTCCCAGCCAGTCTATGGGAATTGGTTATTTACTTAGGAATTGTGAGTTGTCCCCTTAAGCGAATGCATCATGGGAAATGTAATTAAAGGTATCCTGGGAAATGTAGTTCATGTCATGTGGCCACATCTGTAATCCTGACTGGCCACTAAATTGACCCTCGAGGGGTTGAAGGAGGTTGTCCTCCATTCTTGCCTGCACTTATGGACTGATAACATATTTCCTTCTATCGCTACGTGATGGGTTGGGAAAGGAACCATTTTTTACCTGCAATTCTGATATACAAAGGATTGGTCATTATAGAAGAGATTCGTCACAAATGTGAGTCATGAGGATATCTGATGTACCAATAAATGTACTTTGTTATGGATGTTTTGTGGAATTGTCTATCTGCAACTGCACAGCCACAAATCCACCTTTGTGCATGAGACAGACAGGAAAAGTATTCTAGATATTCATGCACAGGTAGTCCTTGTTTTGTGACTTCTCAGGACAACAACTGTTTGCAATGACAAAATTGATGAAAAATAACTTTGTGACCAATATCTGCATTTATAACCTTTGTAGCATCTCTCAAATAGATGCTCACCATTACAGCTAATAGTATATGTTGTCCTGTGCCTGACTCTTTTTTGTCTTCTCTATTTCTTCCTGGGCTGGTTTTCTGCCCAGCCCATACTGTCCCTAAAAAAAGTGCTAACCACAAATTAATAGGCTCAACTTTGTGACCTTAATGTAGTCAGCCTGCAGCTGCTTCCTGAAATGGATAAAACCTGAATCAGTTTCACATTAAAGTCTTTTGTTTGTCTCCTAAGAGGTTGTCTAGACAAACAGACAGCTGGAGCACATTCCTTTGTATGTGTGTTGCTCATTGTGTGCTTGCTTACTCTCTTGTAATCCCTTTTTCTCAGTGGATAAAAATGCAAACAATAATTCTCTTCTTTCTGTTATGCCAGTGTCTGGGTGACGATTCCAAAGAACAGGAGAGGGAATAAAAGGGGCTATATGATTTGCCCTTTTACTCCATTTCCTTGTGAGTGGAACTCCATAATCTTCTCACTGTATGGCCTCATTTGGCTGTTTGGGATTCAGCCTTCTGATGATGAAAAGCAAAGCAAAACTGAAGTAAAATTGTAAGTACAGTTGTGGTCACATGATTTGTCACTTAGCAACTGCTTCCCTTAAAGACCAAGTTGCCAGATCAAGTTGCAGTCACTAAACAAGGACTACCTTTAACAATATATTTAAAGCAAAGCTAGGCTAGGATTGCTCAGATTTCCTTCTGAACAATTAATATTTGTTTTGCTTTTTCATCTTGTCTTAGAGTTTCACCAGAATATAGAAAAAAATCAGTGCATATCAGTCCTGCTTTATTATCAACCATGTACCCATTTATTTTTGATAAGAATATGGTGCTGCAGTCATATATCTCTGGACTGAGTGACTTTGCAGTGAAAAGCTTTTATTTTTGTAAGCATTAATTAAACACATTTTTTTGGTTCAGAATTAATGAAATCATGAACTGGGATATAAAAGAAATCCATACAGATTTCTCTTCTATCAAAGTGTAAATATTCACCAAAGTGGACTCCAGAGTAAGGTGGCAAGTAACAATTAATGGAGTTCTATTTTCTATTATTCTCAGGATATATTTGAGAATGTTGCATTTTGGATGCATTGCATTGTAATCAGAATGTTGCATAAAGACATATAAGCTATGCAGTTATATAAAAACTATGGTAGATAAGTGTCGTGTGTAGAACAACAAACATATTTTGAAAATATTCTTAAAACAATCATTATAACAACTATAGATTTGATATGTAGAGAATTTTAAATTATTTTCTGAGCAATTATTAAAGGGCAATGTTTGAGGATATCTGTCATGGTTTGAACTCCCATTCAGACACATATCCTTAATCCTGAGCATATACAATTATAATTTTAGGGCCTATGGGAAAGTTAGCCTTATATAGCTGTTCTGGTTCAAATATAATTTTATAGCCTTGTTCAAACATGTTTAAATTGGTGCATGAGCAGTCCAGAAAAATCTTGCTTCTTGCCAATATTGCTCATATCATGTTGACTCTTGGCAGTTACTTATGTGCTGAGCCAAATGTTAGCAGGAAACCTTTATGCATGCCACTGTATCAGTGGTGGGATTCAATTTTTTTTAACCACCGGCTCGGTGGGTGTGGCTTGGTGGGCGCGCTTTGTGTGCATGCACACATAGAGGGTTTCCTACTGACCTTCTCCTGCAATCCTGCACTTTCCCTGTGTGTTCAACGGCTGATGCGCGGCAATCCGCTGTGCCGTGTGAAGCAGCTGAGCTTCAAAACCAGGAAATAAAGGTCAAAATAGAGCCAGGGTGGGTAGGTGGGTCTAGCAGCTGATTGTCAGAGCAAACTAGTTCACTCATAGATGATTCTTGGAGCTACTGGTTCAGCCAAACCAGGCCGAACTGGTAGAATACCATCCCTGCATTGTATGGATATTTACTTCTTCATGTTGGTCTCCTTGTGTCTTATTTACCACAATCCTTTCTATTGCAGAAGCTGACATAGTTATTGTCATCCAGACATGTCTTTAGGAAGCCAGTATCCTATGACTAAAAGGGTTACAGTATCTGGGCTTTTATAGGGCAGGTGCTTAGGATTTGAAGACTTTTGAAGGGGATTTTATTCCGCAGACATCCTGGGAACTATAGAACGCTTGAGAAAAAAAAATGCTTAGATATCTTGGTCAAACTATTTTTCTTTGCATCTGGAAGGAAAGATACTAATAAATTGATCAGAACCACACATCTTAGTAGTGTAGACATGTTTAGTCAACCCAAGAATGGCTAGTCAATATTCATTTGGAATGCCTTCATGTTCTATTCTAGACCGTGTTCTATACCGTCTTATATTTCATATAGAGTTGTATGGGACATGTTTCTGCTCATCCAGTTTAATTTATCCTGTTCTTCATGATCAGCATTTTTCCAAAACCATGACGGCATTTCTCAATAGGATAAGATGGGTTGTTTGATACTGATCTTCTGTTATAATAATGCCTCAAGATCCTAGTTACACTAAGAACTTGAAGCCACCCATGGCTTTCAGTGTTCGTATGATGAAAGAAGTTCTTTGATGTACAGTATCTGATTCAGGCCTTATTATTTGGATCACATACCTAAGGCTCTGTTTGCATTATGAAAATGTTAAAGTTCAAGCTAAGATACATTTTAAAAATGTGTGTCCATTCGCTGTGATCAAAATAATAGGATAGTTAATTGTAATTAAGCACCGAAGCTCTGGACTGTTACTTTAGGCTCTTCCTTGTTCTCATTTAAATACTATTCTGTGGATTTCTTGGTGTTCTCTGACCTTGGTTGTCTGTTTGCAGATGTTTCATTTACCCAGTTGGATGACACCATCAGTGAAAGTCAGTGATGTTATCTAGTTGGGTTTCATTGATGTTATTTAGTTGGGTAGTGTTACATAGTTGAGTAGTGAATCATCTGCAAGCAAACAACCATGCTCAGAAAGCAGCAAAAACTCCAGATTTCAACCCTGAGCTACAGATATATTCTTCTACTGAAAATGCTACTCACCAAATTTTGAACCTCTAGAAAACTGTACTAGTGTTAAAATACGTTGTTCTTTTTGCTGATCCCTATTCTGCTACAGACTCAATGTCATCTAATTTATTTATTCAATTTCTATAGCTGTTCAACTCAACCAAGTGTCTCTAATGGCAGTAGCCTTATTTTCCATATGCAGGGCATGTTAAGGAAAAGAATTGATCGCTTTTCCTGGCTGTATTCCCTTCTCTTCAAAAATAATCAGAAAAATATTCACCGATCACTCCTCTCAGCATGGGTTAGGGCTGAGGACAAGGGTGGGATCCTACCAGCATAACAACTGGTTCGGTGACTGGTTCGCAAGAAAATTGAAGAAAGACACAGAGAAGCTAATTTTGGCTGCACAAGACCAAGTCTTAAGAACAAATGCATACAAAGACACAACTGAAAAGACAGCAACAGACAGCAAATCGGCTCTGCAAAGAAGCTGAAGAAACAGTGGACCATCTACAGTAATTTGCTGCTGTAACACAATCATACAGACTGACTATAAACAATGACATGACAAAATAGCAACTAACGGTACATTAGAATATCGGCAAGAAACACCATTCACCTGCAAGCAAGAACTGGTGGGACCAGTCATAATAATAATCTCATGAGGACAGTGTTCTTACAAATGTTTTCTGTCATCTGGGTTGACTAGTGAAAGTAGCTCCTCCTTCTTAAAGAGCCAGGCTTGGCCTCTCCTTTAATTGCCACAATCAAAATGCATGCATGCCGATTACAGAAATTACAGGCTTGGGATGAGCAACATACAGATCAACAGATTTATTTACAAGTAATTTTAATATAAAAATGTAGTTCTGTTTTATGAGATCAAAACTTTATAACTGACTCAGTTGAATTCTGCGCTAGTAATTTTTTGAAACAGTAGATGAATCCTGGAATAAAATGACTTTAGGTATGTCCACAAGAAATCTTGTCAGGATGCACAACTGACATATGATTGCATAGATTTTGTTCTTATGGATACGATTTGTTTTCATGCATTTTTACTTGCAAACTTCCAACCTATCATGCCTGCTAAAAAGTTTTCCGGGTATCATAATAGGACCTGCATTCCCATCCAAACAGTAGAGGAACAACCAATTCTCTGTTGAGCTGTAACATGCATCATTCTGACAGCTAGTGCTACCCAATTTGTGATGAATTAATTAAAAAAGGTGGCAGATCTATTGGAAACTCATTTACACAGGAAGGCCCAAGTGTCCATATTAGGAATTCTATGCCAGAGATGCAAATCTAGTAAAAGTAGATCAAACAAAAAAATAACTCCCAAATAACTTCTGGTTGATTTACAGCAGTTCTGCAAAACCAGCTTAAACTGTTTGCTGCGCATGCTAATTAATACTGGCAAGAAATGATTCTGGCTTAAGAAATACAGTATCTGTTCACATTTCAAGCACTGGCATTGATGCTGAGATCATTTCCATAGCACTGATTTAAAAACAAAACGAAACATCTTTACAAGTAGCACAGAACAGAACTAAAGAAAATTCCAATGAATACAATTTCACGGGTGGATTGGTTAACAAACAAATAGATTTATGTTCCAATCAGTCCAGCAAACCAGGACAAAATGTAGAACAGGAACAAAAGCATGAAATACAGGAGACAGACTCTTTGGGATGGGACTGAGAAAGACTGAGGATGAAGAAATTTGTTTGTATCTTCCAGTATCTGTAAATGGGTCTTCTTGTGCCAAAGTGTAGGAAGCCCCTCCCCCTCCCCAGATTAAAATATTCCTTATTCTTAATATTAAAAAGATGCAGGGTAGAATATTTCCCCAACAGGAGAAATGGAGAAAAATCTTAACAAAGGCATAAAGCAGCCCCAGTCTTCCAGCCATAGGAAAACAGCTTCAAACAAAGAAACGTGAAGAATTTAGGAATGCAGATTTTGTATCTATTATAAGCAAATATATTATAAGCAAAACACCTTCAGCCACAGCTCCCAGAGTTGATGGGATTAAGAATTTACATTCCCCCACCCAAATTTTAAGGACAGGACGTGACCTTTAGGACATAATAGGAAAAAGTAAAAGCCACAAGGCTCACTACATTGCACAACTCCCTGGAGCATCTCAATCACAAAATCCCAGAATCCTATAAAGATCCATCTACTCACTCAGCCATTTTATCAGCCACCCCAGAAACACTGCTGCTGTCACAGAAGCTTCTGGAAACCAAATAAACCTTCTTTCCTTGCAGTTAGTCTCCACTTTATTTCCAGCACCTTTCTCCCAGCTTGCAACTGGACTGGATATTTCTTCCAACAAAGGCAAACAGAATGTATGGTTGAGCCTATTGAAGGATTAACTGAATTATAAGAGGCTTTCAATAACTTCTAATATTCTTATATCATCTTAAGAAACTTTCAGCTTTGAAGTTATTGTAGTTTCTATAGAATAGAAGAACAAATGTTCTTATATTTAGTAGGATGGCAACATCTGATTTTATGAAATATTATTTTCTCTGTTTTTATCTTTTACATTAATATTAAACATTTCCTCTTTCTCAGATCCTTTTGGCCTCTTATTGAAAGGGGTTGAATCCTTAATCAAGAAGGATATGCAATTGCATCACCAATCCTTTTTAAGTTTGGAATGTATGACCTAGGTTATAGAAGAAAATGAAGAATACCTCTTGAAACTTAAAATGTAATTTAGAAAGGAAAGGAAAATTGCATTCTACCAATCAGTTGGTCAGATTAGGAAAAATGCCTGATTTGTGTGTGTGTGTGTGTTTATATGTATGTGTGTTTATAGAAGGAATTTTTCTGTCTAAGTCAGGGGTGTCAAGCTCATGTCGTCATGGCAGTGTCATGTGACGTATCGGGATTTCCCCCCCCCCCTTTGCTAAACTGGGCGGAGGCGTGGCCAGCATGTGATGCATCCGGTCCGTGGGTTGGGAGTTTGACAGCCCTGGTCTAAATCATTTGGCGGATAAAGAATGAAGCATTTTAAATGTGTTTCCATATACAGTTCATAAACACTGCATAGGACTTCTAGATAAGATCTCACACATTTAACCACACTTTTTAAACACTTCTTGAACTTTCCTCATGTTTTTAAGGATCTGCTTCTGAATGGGAGCTTTTATTTATCTTCCAATGCATGCAATACATCCACATCAGAGGTGGTATTCAGCAGGTTCTGACCAGTTCTGGAGAACCGGTAGTGGAAATTTTGAGTAATTCAGAGAACTGGCAAATACCACCTCTGACTAGAGATTTTTACAGTAGCAGCCCACCAAGCCATGCCCACAGAACCGGTTTTTTGAATCTTACCACTGATCCACGTACACATTTCTGACTATGAATAGAAAGCTGAGCTAGTATTATTGCAATGGCAGAGTTTGCTGGCTCAAATCTCTCCTGTAAATTAGGACATTTCAGAGAATTGCATATATTTCACAAGGCTATAGTTCATGCCTACAGAGAGATTTTCAAAATTTATTTGATTAATGTAACTATTTACATGAATGTGTGCTAGCCCTGATTCATACTAAGTGCTGACTATATGGAACAGCCCTCAGTTAGGTAAGCTTTCCATGTGTATCTGACCATGTTGAAATGTACTTTAGATGTGTTCTGGATTATGATCTCTGACTCATTCAAATATCACCAAATGGTGAGATAGCCAGAAAGCTTTCTGATGATTCTGCCTTTCTGAAGAACTGCTTGGAAGAAGAATGGGGGATTTGCTGTATTTGTGTTTTTGTGTGTGGGGTGTATGTGTATACACACGCACACACACACACATACACAATCACTTGTGGGTTTTGATTTGATTTGCAACATGATTTTGTGAACTGAGCAGGCTTTTTTTAAAACTAAAAGCCATTCATGCAAGTCAAATGCCTGGCATTTTATTGACGCAATGTGCAAATAATACTGACAAATCCAGAACAACCATCAAGCAGGTTTCTCACCTCATGGTTAATATGAAAATTTTTAATCTTGGAGACAATGGCAATAATACACTCATGACTTTTTCCACATATTTGTCTTGCATAATAATTGCTGTAATATTCTGTTTCCTTGACTCCATTTCTGACTTCATCAGTTCACACCCTAATGGAAAAGTTTCTACTGAATGGAGACTTTTGTGCAGCTGGCAGTTCTGTGGACAGCAGACATCTTAGAAAATAAACATAACAGATGTGATAAGTATAGCGAACTCTTAAAATCAAGACATTGACAATGCCCCGTGATTGTTATAATTTTTTCACTGGTTTGCATGTAAGTGGATGAAACAGAGATATTTTATTCTGGCAAAGCATTATCCAGCGCTTTGGTTTCCATGAGGATTAATTGATCCGGAAGAAACTCTTAAAGAGTTTTTTTTTCCTTGATGTAACTTGTAAAATTTGAGTACCTCTGACTCCAAATGCTGTGAGTCATGAAAGCAGCAGACTTTTGAGGTCATTGCTTCATTTATTACACTTGAACAACCATTTCTGCTTTGGGGGGATGTATAGTTGAAGATGAAATACTGTACATTGTTTTAGCATATGTTGGAAGTTAAAACCAATTCTCTCCTAGAGAAATGAAATATTTTAGGATATATTAAAAAGGCAGAATATTTCCCCTAAAAGAGAAGTAGAAACTCAGAGAGGCAGAAACTCAGTCCCCCTACCTTTGCTAATGGGCCATTAAGGCCTGGGCCAGTTTATTCTACATAACAAAGATCTACCTCCTTCCCAAAGCCCTTTTATTACATCATCAGCCAGCAAGGCTCAACCAAGCCTGGGACTCAGGACAGCCTACAGAGATGCCCCAGCATGGCCCCATGGGAGTCTGACAACCAATCAGAATACAAGCTCAAATTCAAATCCCAACAGAGGGCATAAAACCCATAAAACTCTCAGCATCTCTTTCCTTTTTCGCTCAGGAGCTCCAAGGCATGTGATCCTATCCACCATTAAACCATCTTTCCAAACAGCCTCCATGTTTCCAGTGTCTTTTCCCCCACTTGGAACTGAACCCAGAAGGATACTTTCTTCTAACACAAAAAAAGAATTTATGATTAATATAGTGCAATGAAATTACCACGGATAAATCTGCTGTTTAGAATCAACCTCATTCTAGTGCCCTTCAGATGTGTTAGGAGTTCATGGAGCTGTAATTCCAACATCTTTGAAAGGACTTGATGAAAAAATTAGAACGGACAGTGCCAGGATTCCAAGCTATACTGGAACAGAACAGCAAACATTTGTGGATATGGTTGATTAGAGAAACATTTACACAGAGATTGCCCTTGAACTGGGAAAATCTGTTTATTTCCAGTTCATGTTACTTTTATATGTGCTTATCCATTGTAAACCTGTTCTCGTTATTTTTATATTAATCTGTGTTTTTTTCTAAAAAGGCTACAGAAAAAAATTAAACTCAAATATACATTTAACACATTGTCCATGAGAAAAATCCTAGTTTATTTATTGTATATACTATTTATCATAAATTATGTTGAGCTTTTTAAAAATGGAAAGCAATTTACAGATGTTTTAAATTAATATGTACATATTTTATTTCTGATTATTTTCATTGACTGGCAGTGTTATGGTAAGAATCAAAATTGGCACAATTGCAGCAAGGAAAAAAAAATCTTTTTATTTTCCTAGTTGTTTTTTAAACTTTCACTTTGTTTTTACTTTAATTATGTCTTGAGTATTTTATTTGCTGAAAGGCAGAGTACAAATTAAACAAGTAACTTAATAACATTTTCATCTAAATTTTAGAAGAGGAGATGTACATCAACTTAATTTACATTAGAATTTGCCAGGCCCAGATGTACTAACACGAGATGTAACAGATGTAAAAACACGAGTTTTTAGATGAAGTTCGTCAAGCAAAGGAAATCGTTTGCCCTTTTTTGATATGTTTTATCTTGAATCCATTATCAACACTTAAATTGTTTTCTGAAAGCTATGAAATGTGTAGTTGGATTTAAAAGTTTTCTCCTAATCCTCAATTAATGAGTTGACTAATCCAGTTTGATAGTCAAGGTATTTTTTTTTTCTCTGAATGAACATGCACAGGATTTCAGAGTTATTCCTGCTCAGATCAGTCAGAATAAAATCTCTCAATCAGAATCCATTGTTGACCTCCAGAATCTGGGGAAAGTCTGAAAGGCGAGTATGTACAAATGGCACCATTATACTATAGACGCCTCCAGGGCTGTGAAAAGTTCTCAGGGAAACACCCAATGTCCTGAGATGCCAGTGTCCCTGAAGAACTGCCCTATGTATCAAGAACATCTTGATATCTTATCTACTGCGTGCCAGACTTTCTGAGTGATTCCTGTATCTCTTATGCGCCAGCTTTGCAGGGTGGAGTGTAAGAAAAGATATAAATATAAGAATCTCTATGTGTTCGGGGTTTCTTCTCTGTTAGAGGGGCCATCTTTCTTCAGCTGAGTAAGCACATACGCTTAAAGGCGATATCTGATATTTTGTCTCTATTTTACCAGAGGTGATATTCAGCAGGTTCTGACCGGTTCTGGAGAACCAGTAGCGGAAATTTTGAGTAGTTCAGAGAACCAGCAAATACCACCTCTGACTGTCCCCGCCCCCATCTATTCTCTGCCTTCCGAGTCCCAGCTGATTAGCTGGGTCTTCTTTTGTTGCCCTGCACAGGAGAAGGGAGCTGGATAGCAGGTTAGTGGGATAGGGAGGGAATGGGGATTTTGCAGTATCCTTCCCCCAGGAGTGAGGAGGGAATGAAGATTTTACAGTATCCTTCCCCTGCCATGTCTACCAAGCAACGCCCACCAAGCAATGCCATGCCCACCAAGCCACGCCCACAGAACCAGTAGTAAAATTTTTTGAATCCCATCACTTTATTTTACTAAGCCTCACCTTGAATTAGGCAAAACACTATCTTGGGATTTCTGAAGACTGAGGAACACACTCTGTTTCCTACCTAAAATATTCTTTAAAATGGCCTCATTTTCCCTTTCAAATGGGCGAATTAAATAAAACAGAAATGCACTGAAGAAATTTGTAACAAGAGTCCATTTTTGGAGATGGAGATCCATGTGTTTATCTAATTATGCAGTTGTTAAATGATTCTGGCCGTTGCTGTTTTCTGGATATTTTGCTTTATATACAAGTACTATTAGTTATCAACCCTAGAGAAATAGGCCTTGTTAATATGTACTATAAATTATGCCCAGCTCTATTTGCGGTGTCAGACCCAGTGATTCTCAATTCAGCTTGTAAAATGGAGGGCTTCCCTTTAGATATTGGCCTGATTTTGAAAAACAGCCTATAAGAAAAGAAATAGAACAAGTACCTTGGGTCCATCTTCTTTCAACTTGACAAGGGAGGTCTGAAGCAGAGGTGGTATTCAACAGGTTCTGACCAGTTCTGGAGAACCGGTAGCAGAAATTTTGAGTAGTTCGGAGAACTGGCAAATACCACCTCTGACTGGAGATTTTACAGTATCCTTTGCCCTGCCACGCTCACCAAGCCATGCCCACAGAACCGGTAGTAAAATTTTTTGAAACCTATCACTGGTCTGAAGTGAGGGCGGGAAACTACATTTGTCTTAATATAATTATAGGCTCCACATATTATTCTGCATGTTATGTGCTGAGAGCTCATTCAAATGCAAATACCAGTAGTCCTTGCTTAATAACCACAACTCCAACTCCACACCTCCAACACTAAGTGATATGGTCGTTAAGTGAGACATTGCACGATCACAATAGGCTTATGGTTCCAATTCTGCTGCATTTGTTAACCAAACCACCAAGATTGTTCATGTGAGTGTGACTTGTGATTTTACTGCTAGCTTTTCCATTGACTTGGCTTGTTGGAATCTAGCTGTGCAAGTGATGATCATGTTACTTTCAGGATGCTGGGACAGTCATAAATGTGAGAATCAATTGCAAAGTTACTTGTTCAGTGCCATTGTAACTTCAAATGGTTACTTAACAGGGCAGTTGTTAAATGAGCTTTACCTGTACATATTCATTTCAAGGATCAAGGAATTAGTGCAGATAGTATATATGAATATGCCTAATCAAGAAACCACCAACACTGACAGGGCAAGCCACAAATATAAAAATGCAGAGAAAACGCCACTCCTTTCCAGCACTAATGACATTACTAGTGTGGTAATGAAACATCTCAAGAAAACAATGAAACTTAGTGAGTACCAAGGGCATCACATATTCATTTCAGAATTTAGTCAGGGACTGAAAGACCAGGAACAATGACTTCCCTTCACATATTCTTTTCTTGAACACTTGAAGTTTATGCAGTATTTTAATCCAGTTCTCTCCCTCTTATTGCATCTTGCATAGTTATTCTGAAAGTGAAAAACCATCTCTTTGTTGTAAGACTGTCAAATATATAATCGGGTGGGATTCGTACAGGTTTGGGCATTAAATTTGCATCTGGTTTGATGAACTGGTATTTCAACTGACCGGCAACGAGTATGAATTCTACTCTGTCTTTCTGTTGCCAGAATTTGCCTTAGAATCTTTCTTTTAATATTATGCCTCTTATTAGTTATTACTGATAGTTTCTTTATTATAAAGAGTAGCTTGATTGGATTTATTAAATTACTCTGCTCATTCAGAAATATATTTTATTTTGACTAGAGGCCTATATGACTTAGAGGTCATGTCTGGGGGTTATTTATTGTAAAAGAGAATTGCTAATTCGTAGTTCATGGACTATGTTTCTCTCCAGTCTTAATGATCGACTTCAATGCCCAATTCCCTAGATTATTCATTTATTAATTACGTTTATATTCCTTCTTTTATCTTAGAGCTGTAATCATAATTCTAATTACAGCAACCCTGTGAAGTAGCTTGAGATGAAAAAAAAAACACCCCATCAGGTGCTGTGATCAAATGGGGACTCTCGGGTCTGTCTCCAACAGCTTATACTAGCTTTCAACTTCAATAGCAAACTGTGAGTTGATTAACTATTTTTTTAAACTACTAAGAAGACAAATGGTTTATTAAACCCATCACAACAAAGGGGAGAACTTTCTGCTTAGTCCCTCTGGGTATTATAGCCCTTTCCAAGCCTTTAAGGCTAAAAATATTTTAAATGTGGGCTTCTGGTTGCAAATACATTATTTGTTTTAAACTTTCCTTCTCTTTTTTTCTAGGCTAAATCCATATTACAGCATCTCCAGTTTTTGCTTTTAAACAATTCAATTCTTCCTTTTACCTTTCAAGGAAGAAGGATCATGATTCTTTGGGGAGAAATATATTTTTTTGAGGTCCCTCAAATCTTTTATCTCTTTATTTCCAGCCTTTCCCAAAGTGGTATCTTCCCCAAAGTTTGGATTATAGCAATCGTTATTCACAGCCATCATGACTAACATGTTATAAATTGAAACTTCTAGAGAGGATCAGATAAGCAAGGCCGCTTTTCGTAGCTGCTTTGCTTCATCTTATGGAAATAATATAAACAACAAAGCAATACATTAGAATTCTTAACAAGTAAAACTGGGGGTGGGATGATGTTTGGGAACTTGCTTCTCTTTTTACAAAAATAATAAAAACATGACATCTTACCTTTGGGCCATCAGAGTGCAAGAATCCATGGAAGTAGTAGTCTTGGTCGGCCACATCACAAAGGAGCAGCTCAGAGTGTATAGATAAAAATTCCAAGTTAAAAGGATTTTGAGTTTTATTGACGTAAGAAAAGTGGCACGTTGAAGCCTGGCACATTCTAGCCATCTAGTATTGGTTTTAACATGACAACTGCACAAGCACTTCCTGACCTGACATTAAGCTAATCTGGTAAATGTTTAACCACAGTAAATGCAGGGGGTTTGAATGCAATTATGAAATGATTGGAATGTATGTGCCTGGCAACATCATTGTTCAGGGTAAACACTGGTGAACAGGAAGGCAGTGGCAGCAAGAGGAGTGGCCATTATTGATGATGCTTTCATTTTGCCAGAAAAATGACTCACGGAGTTTGAATTTCATTACCCCATCTAATCACCTTTGGCAGAGAAACAGATTTCTATAGACAGGCCAATTTATGTAGACAGCTAAAAGGATAAAACAGAATGCTTCCTTTCAAATATTTATTTATTTTTCCAATGGGTATAATGTTATCAGCTAATGATTTGTTTCTTTTCATTCTAATTCATGCCTTAATTGATAGAGCTACCATTCCATTTATGCTTTTCCAAAAAATCACTGAATTTTCCTAAGTAAAATGTTGGCTCTAGTCTGGTGAGAAGACGTCTCCCCCTTGTGGGTGCTTCTCAGTATTACAACAGAAGCATTCCACTGTTGAACCAAAGAACCAGATGGATTTCAGAAAAGTATTTAATGCTTTTTTGGCTACGAATGCATTGCCTAAACCAGTTCATGGTCTACATCTAACAAGCAGGGTTGGGACTAATATTTATGTGATGGGCTCTATTGTCAGACTGTTTTTACTGTTAGAAACTTTCTTCTAATGGAATCTGCCTTCTGCAACGTAAATCCAATATAAGTCCTGAATTATGGAATGAGAGAGAAAGAGAGAGAAAGTCTTGATTTTCTCCTGCAGAATATCATTTCAGTATTATCATGTCCTCATTCTATCATTATTTTTCTCAGGGCTCAGCATATCCAGTTCTTTAATTAGGATTTAATTTTAAGCCCCCCAATAATCATAGTTGCTGTTCGTTGAATCTGTCTCAATTTCTTTGAATCTTTCTTAACAAATGGTGTCTGAAGCTAGACAACGCATCTAAGGAATGCGTTGCAGGGATCGATGCAGACTAGATGGAAACAATGGAATCCCATGATTTGGAAATTATACTTTTGTGTTAATACAGCCTAAAAATACACATGCCTTTTTTGCAGCATAACATACTGCTGGCTATATACTCAATTTGAAATAAGCTATTCTTCCAGTCAGAGTCAGTTTGGTGTTGTTGGGAAGTATCTAGCTTGGCTGGGAGGAGGGATCAAGCATCGAGCTAGCCTGGAGTCACTGCACAACAGTAAAAGGGCTAGCTCTGACCTCCCCACCTCCCAGTTCCTTGGAGCCTTATATAATTGTTCCTAGAAGTAGGCTGCCAGACCGGAGAAATTCCTGTATTATAGGCAGAACATAATAAAATATTTAGCTCAAACTCTGCAAATGTGGGCCTGATCGTTTGTATCTGACAGGTGCAGCAATTAAGGCCTCAGTCTAGAAACCAGGAGACTGTAAGTTCTCGTCCCATCTTAGACCCAAAGGCAGCTGGATGCCCCCCGCCCCCCCTGCTCTAGGAAGCAGGCAAGGGCAAACCACTTCCAAAATCTTGATAAGAAAACTGCAGGGACTTGTCCAGACAGTCACTAGGAATCAAGAGTTACTGGAAGGGACATTCCTACCTCCCAAATATTCCAATATATTTTCATAAGCATTATTAATTCTGGTAATCTTATCCTATGGATTTTGCTTCCTAATACCTTATACCAGAATGTTTGAACTCTTCTTGCAATTAGTTTCTTATTCTAGGAAATCGAATATTTCATTTCTGCAATTTTTGTTTCCTTTCTAAAAAGACTTCTCTAGCCTAACCATTTCAAGCAAGAATGTTTTTATAGATTGACTTGCTAGACTGATATCCTGTCTTTTCTCCAATAGCCCAAGGAAGTTCTCACGGTGACCTTCCTTCATTTTATTCCCACAAGAGCAATTCTGTGAAGTTGGTTAGGTTAAGATAGAGTGACAAAGTCATCCAGTCAGTTACCATGGTGACTCATGCAGTTGAA
This sequence comes from Bungarus multicinctus, assembly GCA_023653725.1. Classification (NCBI taxonomy): domain Eukaryota; kingdom Metazoa; phylum Chordata; class Lepidosauria; order Squamata; family Elapidae; genus Bungarus; species Bungarus multicinctus. The sequence goes on along the minus strand of CM042842.1, from coordinate 49,649,736 downwards.
CCTAAGTCTTCCCAGTCATAGTCCAACACCTGAGACACTCCCAATAGTATCCTTTGTGCTAAGCCCTGTTACAGTTTCTCTGTTGCAGCTGAAGAAAGCTTTGGCCAATATATGGGAATGAAAGAGTGTGTGTCCGCTTTACAAAAATGAAAAGATAATAGAATAACAGAGTTGGAAGGGATCTTTGAGGTCTTATAGTACAACCCTCTGCTCAAGCAGGAGATCCTATACCCATAATAGCGACACGCAGAGCCATTTGTGCCAGTACACGGCCTGCAGGTAAACCTACCTCACTGCGTATGTGTGTCTCACAGCTGATTTTCGGCTGGTTTGAGGCCTTTTTTGGCCTCCCAAAGGCTTGAGGAAAGCTTCTGCAGGCTTCTATAAGCTTTGTAAGCCTAAATCTAGCCCTGTTTCATTACTTCCGGTATTTTTGGAAAAACAGGAAGTGATGAAACAGGGCTAGATTTTGGCCTTGTTGTATGAAGTTCATTGGCTTGAGAGTGATTGGCTCTTAAATCATCCAAGGAGGTTCAGAGCCAAAGGTGGACCTGAAACTGGGTTACCCCCGTCCTAATCCAAAGTCTTAATTACTACATCACATTGGCTGATGCTTACTGTTTTGCAGGGACAGCTTCTTCATTGTCTTCTCCTTTTCCAAAATAGAATTGCTTATGTGGATTCCAAAGGAAGTTGCTATTGGAAAGTCTTAAGAAAAGACTTCAGCTTGCTATGATAATGTTTCAGATGAGTTCAGAAATGTCTTCCATTAAATTTGGTGGATGATAAATAACCAGAGTCATTCTGATTATCACCTTGGGTCCAAGATGATCTAGGAATTTCATGGGACCATCTGGTTGCAATTGCAGAGTGGGTGGGAACTTAATCAGGGCTTATTTGGAGGATACAGTTATTGGTAAGCTAGGACTTACTTTCAGGGTAGGTAGTATTTTCAGAGAAACAGGATATATAAGCAGGGAGTTAACTCTAATGCTTATTGGAATAGTTGTAAAATGAAAAAAACCCTACTACTAACAAAGTGGCATATACAGAAGTATAATATGTATTTAAGTTCCAGAAGCAATCAATTAAAATAGCAGTATTATTTAATTCCAGCTCATTTTTAATAACCATTATAGTCATGCCATTACAAATCGGCAGGAGCTTTCTCAAACATCATCAATACGCCATAAAAATCTTAGGAAATGGACACCTAAACTAAACAGGCTTTGGGGGAAAAAAAATCAATTTAACAACCTAAATTGATGGTGCTGGCTATACAGGAGATGAAAGGGAATTCCAGAGATGTAGTTTTTCTCTCGGTACCAAAGAAAATGAAAGAAGAGAGAAGAAAGAGTTTGAATCCGAGCAGGGGAAAAAATAGTTTTGAGTTATCGCAAACCTTAGACACTTCAGCCTAGTTTGTGTGAATTTCTCTTGAGAGTAAAATGTCAAAGAGCTTCTGAAATGAAGCCCTGGATGGAATGGTGCTAACTTGTCTGCCATTTGATTTTCGCAGCAATAACGGATCTTCATATTTTGAATGAGATGAATAGAATAGCTGCCTGCGGAATCTTTCTATTAATAGAACGAGCCTGATTAAATTAGAACTGGTAGCAGATTGTTGACAGAGATGGCTGCATGAGAGCTACCATGGAAACAGAGAGGTCAGTATTGCATTAACAGCTGAAGGAAGCTCTTCAGCTACTTTTAGGAACTAGAGCTGTGAAGAACTAAAGAAAACCAAATTTGCCAAGCTGTTCTTATCAGTAAATTAAATTGCCAATATCTGTGTTATTAATTAGTAAAAAGCAGTTGCCTCTTCTTTTTTTCTTTTTCTTTTAATCAATCATGAATGAACTCTTGGGTGAAATGTTGGGGACACACATTTGCCAATGTGAAAGACTACAGAGTTGACTTTCAGTTAAGACGATTTGCATACAACACCAAGTCTCATCATTTATTTTACTAAACACATTTATTTAGTTGCCCATCTTACCGAATGTGACTCTGGGCAGTGTACAACCAACATTAAAACAATGACATAATTATTAAAACACTTTTTTTAAAAAAATAAACAAAACCCATTGAAACACAATGCAACCATTGAACAAGTCTTCCCCATGGGAACCCCAAGATTGCTGGAAAAACCACATTTTCAAATTGCTACGGTAGAAAAGTCACATCATCTGGGCCCTGTCATCATTACCATCATTTTCATTTCCCTGATCATAATATTAATCTACAACTCAGGAAACCTGTAAAAAAATCATGTTAAGAGAGTTATAATCAAAACAAATTTCATCAGGTAGCAGCATCTGAATGATTTAGTCAAGCTGAAGAGGGTCAAACCTTGGTTTGTTTATGCTTGGTTTATGCTTGGATGGGAGATTACCAGGGTTGTAGACTAAACTAGAAATAATGTTAATGTTAATAATAATATTATATGAAAATAAAGCAGTAACAAACCACTTCTATACTTTTTGCCAAGAAACTCGCATGGTTCTGCCTGTTGAACTTGGCTTGAAGTTGCTGTTACCTTTAATTAAAATGATTTTACAATACATCATTGCTGGTGCCAAGCAATCTTTTCTTGAACAGGAGTGCCTATGTGGTTTGGTGAATTGTGCCAGGCTGTGAGGGCTGAAGCCAAGGCTAAAACCTTTCTTCAACCATGAAGTTAGCTAGATGACTTGACCCGAAGCTCATCTCTCTGTGTTATCAATGTTATATAGATTTGACCATTAAAAAAAAGAGAGAAGGAAAGACTGATTTCTTGGCTTGAGGTCCTTCAAGGGACAATAGGGTATTGTAGTGCACAAAAATATCTGTGCCAGAAGTGGTATTCAGCAAGTTCTGACCAGTTCTGGAGAACCGGAAATTTTGAGTAGCTTGGAGAACCGGCAAATACCATCTCAGACTGGAGATTTTACAGTATCCAGTACCCCACCACTGATCTGTGCTCATCACCTACCTAATTTGGGAAGGCAAAGGAGGCCCTTAAATGATAATTATACTGTTTGTCTGGCTCATGTTGTCAGAGGTAGTGCTATTTTGAGCTTCATAAACAAGCTTAAAAAAACTCATCTGTCCTTGGTTTCAACTTTTGTTCCATAAAACTGGTCAATGGCTGGAGTTATTGACATGGTAAAAGGAGCCAGTTAGCACAGGAAACTGCCTGTTCAAGATGTTGGGTCTAACTTAAGGTATAAACTACAGCAAGGCCCTGGGGACAGGGCTGTATACCGGTATATGGCTGCAGTTCTCCTATTATTATGGATCATGTAAGTGCTTTGCAATTAAGCAGTTTTAAAATCGACTGAATAAATAGGAGCAATGTGTGATTATGTGACATTTTATGTATTTTATCATTGTTGTAGATAGATTACTATTTTAATCTTTGGAACTTTGAAAAACAATGATTTTCGTGACCCATGAAAAGAATAATCTCTTCCATCTCTTTCTCAAGGAATTTGGTGTAGTTACCAGAAATTGAAAACAACCATAATGTAGGGTTTAATGATATATGTTCCCCACAATATGTTAAGTTCTTTTTTTTGCTCCAGGTTAGAGTTCATTCCAAGTTGATCTTCATTAATATAGTTCACTTCTTGTGTCATTGCCTTTGCTCCTCATCATTCACCTATTATTCTGTCATGCAGCAAGGCTGGATTTTCATTCCAGAAATGTGGAGACATTGATGTGTCTCTTCATACACTTGCTTTCACTATGCAGCAGACCAATTAAAAGTCTTATTCAGTCTTTGGCCACAGGAAAACCATGATACATGAATCAGGTCTTTACTTGAAATAGCTTATATATTGCGATGATGATGCATTTAATATTATTAAATGTCAATATCCATCCTTCCTTCCTTCCTTCCTTCCTTCCTTCCTTCCTTCCTTCCTTCCTTCCTTCCTTCCTTCCTTCTTTCCTTCCTTCCCTCCCTGCCTCCCTCCCTCCCTCCCTCCCTCCCTCCCTCCCTATAGATCAGGGATTCTACCAGTTTGAATTGGTTAGGATGAACCAAATGTTGAATTTACATCTGGTTCACGAATTGGTAGTTGAACTGACTGGCTGGCCCTGCCCACCCTTCCCCTTCCAGGAGTCTCCATTTGGCCCGTTTTGAATGCAGATAAGTGCAGGGTTCATGTGGAGGCTCTCAGAGGGTGAAAAATGGGCTGAATCGGAAATTCTGGAAGTCCTGAAATGGGCCTGTTTCCAGCTTTTGGAGGCCCTCCGGAGCTTGGGGGAGCCCATTTTTGCCCTCCCAGAGGCCCAAGGAAAGCCTCCAGACTCTGGGGAAGGTGAAAAATGGCCCTCCCGGAAGTTCCAGTAGGCCATGCCCACCCTGGCCATATTCACCCAGCAATCGAGTAGAAAACCGGTTGCTGGATTTTTGAATCCCACCCCTGCTATAGATGGACAAAAATGTCATATCCAGTTTAAGCATCTGGTTGACCATGTGATCCACCATAATAATTTATTAAATTTATATGCTGTTCGGTTCCCAACAACTGTGGCCCATTAACAATTGTTGATGGTGATAAGTTTTGATAAGGTCTTTTAGATGCTTCCAAAATATCAAACGTACTCCTCTCTGCCTCTTACCATGAGAGCACTTATATCACAGCAGAATTTGATAGCGTTTGTATTAAGGAGATCACAACTAGTCTTTTGATAAGCATATTAAAAAGTTACATTTCAGGGAGATTGTCAACACTGCCATGCACACCTTTCGAGTAAAAGGCCTCCTTTGATGTCTGTGTACTTTCTAGTAGAGCACAGACTTCAGTCTTTCTGGACCTAAAGCTCACCGCATACATAGAGGGAATCTCTTCTTAAATGTTGACTTTAAATATAGCTGGTGGAATGCTGCTGTTACATCCCTTAGATCAGGCAGCTGAAGATTGAAGGTACATATGTTGAGCAGCAACTAGATGTGCCAATTTCTCCTGCCCTAGCAAGAGTCTTCTATAGCGTTACAGCCGAACTGAGTAATTTCAGATCAAACTCCCTGCAGCCACAGCCACAGTGAAGTGAATACTAGGAGGTGCCGAGAGTTGTAGTTCACAAAATCATAGAGTAGAAGGGATCTAAGAAGTCATCAAGTCCAATTCCATGTACACTGTGGGATCAATTAGGCCTTCCCTGATAGATAGTTCAATGGATGTATGCTCATCATGTCTGCTACAAGTTATACTAGAATCAAAGGTATTGTAATAGAGCATTTCAATACTTTGGAGGAATCTCCATTGTTTGAAAGGCATAAAATATTTCAAGGAAGCATTAATTATCTGAAATCTCAGTATTAGATCTGAAATAATAGATCAAAAACAGATGCTCCAAATTTCAGTATGCATCCTTGTCCTCCCTGCTCCCCTGGGTTGTACTGATAAGGAATAATGATGTGGATGGGTACCCTTATTTCCAGAAAAGAAAAGGAAACCTTAAAAATCTTGGAATGTTTTGAGATGAAACCAGCTTAGTTATATGGAACCAGAAGAACAAATGCAACTGCTTTAAGAAGAGAATAATAAATACTTCAGAATTATACATTATTAACAAAAAGTCATTGAGTTGGAGTGAACCAACATAATAAATCTCATGCCGTTTACTATAAGCCAACAAAGAATTTCCAGTTGAGTTTCATTAGTCTGAGCATTTACTGTGCCTTAGACAACTTGCTCAAGGTTCTAGTTGACCTAAAAAAGCAATTCCCCCCCACTATAAATTAATTGGGAAGGAGGCATTAGCTGCCTAGTTCCCTAGACTTTGTGCAAAAGTGTTTTAAAATGCAAACAGAATGCTTTTTTTTTCTTATTGTTAATAGTGCTACCTGGCATTCTTATCTCAGTACAAATGCTACTATCACAGTAAGATCAAAGAACTTATCACACATGAAAGAGCTCCATTTCTACACTGCCAATATGCTTTGATTTCACAATACTTCAGCAGTATTACAAGATGAATGAGAGATTGTCTTGGTAGTTGCATGCAGCGAACGCAGGCTCAAACGAAGCATTTACATTATGCGTATAAAAACACAGCTAATTTTTTTTACTTTGTTTTCTTAGAATTGTGTACAGTAATCTCCAAAATCTAGATTCAGACCAGGATGCAGTTTAGGAAGAGACAGGCGTGCTTTTGATGAGTAGATACTGCACAATGGACTCTCAGTTGTCAGATTCTAAAGTGGACACAGCGCTGATACAAAACAGTATGAAGAATGGACTTATTTTGCCTTATGGTTGTCTCTATCTCAAATGTAGTCCACCAACGTCCTGAAATTTTGGACTTGGGGGGCACAGTTTGTTTTCTCCTAGGTTAAATTTCCTCCCTTCCCAATTCTTCCCCACATATAATTTAAAAAGGAAACAGGAAAAAACCTTCATTCCTCTGAGGCAGGAGTGGGATTCAATTTTTTTTACTACCGGTTCTGTGGGCGTGGCTTGATGGGCATGGCAGGGGAAAAATACTACAAAATCCCATTCCCTCCCCATCTCACTAACCTGATTTCCAGCTCTGTTCTGTGCACGGCAACAAAAGAAGACCCAGCCGATCAGCTGGGACTCGGGAGGCAGAGAATAGATGGGGGCGGGGCCAGTCAGAGGTGGTATTTACTGGTTCTCTGAACTACTCAAAATTTCCGCTACTGATTCTCCAGAACTGCTGAATACCACCTCTGTTCTGTAGGCCATTCCAAGGATAATCTTCAGTTTGAGGGCTCAGTAGCCACCAATATTTTATGGGTCCACATCTGAAATGAGTAGAGATGCATTTTTTTCCTTGCCATTCTGGGTGAGAAAGGCACAAAAGCTATGATGCAAATTTTAAAATATACTATCAAGAATTACATAAATAAAAAATAAATTTTATGGTGGCTGTGTCCCATTGGCACAATTTCTCTGCCCACCAAACTTCTTCAACAATGCTTGGTTGTCTACTTTGTTGTCTTTCCAAGAATTGTCTAGTTCAAGCTTAATGGAAAGAGAAGAACTGATGAACTTATCTATTAATATCAAGGAGAATGTTAACATGGACCAGACAAGCTCACCAGTTGACTAGGGGTTTTTTTCCATGATGAAATATATTTCATTTCTATTACGTATTCAGATTATTATTATTATTTCCACAGCTGAGTCTCAATGCAAATGTGTCAATGTGTAAAAATGTTGTGTACTAAAGTCTGTATCATCTTTGATGATGTGCAAGTAAAGCAACCGTTTCCCTCCAAAGTGAACACACAAATGGACTTTGCTCAGAGTTTGTGATAAAAACTAACAAACACAGAACATACTTGGCTTCCAAAACACAGCATAGATGTATCAACTCCAGAGCTTCCCACCACTTCAAAAAAGCCAGCTCTTTACAGCTTTCAGGAAGGCTAAAAAAGGAACCTTTTGGATCTCAGGTGGAAGAGATTCCAAAGGGCAGGGGCTGCTACCAAGAAGGCCCATCACCTAGCTTCTACTAGATACGACATTAGACATTTCCAGTATCTGAGGAGCTGCCACAAAGAAGAGGGAGTCAACCTATTCTCCCAAACAGGACAAGAAGTAATGGATGGAAATTAATGAAGGAGAGAATCAATATTCTAGAACTCAGGAGAAATTTCCTGGTAATTAGAACAATTAGAATTTAGAATTTATTTGATTTGTCAAATAATAATTACAAGATAATAAGTATAACATAGTTATGAATACATGGATACATATAAGAAAAATAAAATATAAAAGAAACAATAGGACAGGGACGGTAGGCACGTTGGTGCGCTTATGCACGCCCCCTACAGACCTCTTAGGAAAAGGGTGAGGTCAATAGTAGACAGTCTAAGGTTAAAGTTTTTGGGGTTTGGGGAAGAAACCACAGTCAGGTAGAGTATTCCAGACATTGATCACTCTGTTGCTGAAGTCGTATTTCCTGCAATCAAGTTTGGTGCGGTTTACCTTGAGTTTGTATCTATTGTGTGCTCTTGTGTTGTTATGGTTGAAGCTGAAGTATTCATTGACAGGTAAATCATTGCAATGTATGATTTTATATACCATACTTAGATCAGACTGAAGACGGCGTAGTTCTAGGTTTTCTAGGTCTAGAATTTCAAGTCTGGTGGCATAAGGTATTCTACAACGAGTAGAGGAGTGGAGAACTCTTCTTGTGAAATATTTCTGGACTTTCTCAACTGTGCTAATATCAGATACATAATGCGGGTTCCAGACTGATGAGCTGTATTCAAGTATTGGTCTAGCAAATGTTTTGTATGCTCTAGTTAGTAGTATGATATTATCAGAGAAAAAGCTATGTAGGATTAGGTTAACAACTCTTAATGCCTTTTTGGCTATGTAGTTACAGTGGGCTCTAATCAACGGAACTTCTTGTCTTCAGAAATTGTGGGTGCTCTAGAGATTTTTAAGAAGAGACTGGACAGTGATTTGTCTGAAATGATGTATTGTCTCCTACTTGAGCAGGGGGTTAGACTAGAAAACCTCCAACTCCAATATTCTGTTACATATAGCTACCCTTCTTTCAGGTAACACTAGGTGGTTCCCAATCAAACATTTGAGGAATGGGGTTTGGAAGCATGCCCACCTTGTCAGATCTAGTGCAACCGCCAGATAACTTCAGGGACAAGAGATCCCACAAATATTATTTATTTAAAATATTTATATAGCCACCCATCTTATATCAATCTCTGGGCAGCTCACAATCAAGTTTCTTGGTTCTTGTGCCACTTAGACTTTCAAGGTAATAGCCAGCATCTTGAATTGCACCTGGAAAGAAACTAGAAGTCAGTGCAGTTCCCACAGCAGTGGTGTAACATGGGCTCCCAAAATAACAAATGCTGCTGCATTCAGGACCAGTTGTAATTTCTGGATGGTACTTCTTCTATTTGGCTGATAATGTACTCCAGAAATAAAGAGTAGACCCTAGGATATTATTATAATATTAATAATGCCAACTGTCAATTGCTCAAGGAACGGATGTCCAGTTTGTAAATCGTGTTTGGGTTTATCCTGGTTAGTATATAGTCTGACTGTGATCTATTATCCTCTCCTTTGAAAGCCTTATTTCTGCTATAGGGCACAGCAAAAAAAAATAAAAAATCTTCTTGCATCACTCAAGAATATCATTGCATTCAAATGATCTTCACAATTTATGAAGATTGTATTGCCTTTAGTCAGAAGCCTTTGTGATGCAAGAATATAGGCATATGGAATTAAAGGGATGCAAAAATATACAGGCTTTTCCATTTAATTACTCTAAAACCAATAAAACTAGATTTTGGAGCATAAACCGTGACACATCCTTCCTCCTGGTGGCAAATATTTGCAGTCCCAGAGAGCAAAGATGCTTGCAGGGTTCTGGCTCTTAAAAGTGACTTCTGCTACCTGGTCAGGGGGAAATAAAAGCCCTCTTATCCATTCCTCCTTGGAATGATGCATAATTGGCAGGAGAGTAAATAATGTAAAATATTTTCATCTACTGCACCGCAACAGATACTTCGTGTTCCCTTGGCTAATTATGAATGTATCTCCCAACTATGGCAGCTGCACGCATGAACTAAAATCTCTGTCTGGGTCAAAGCTGCCTTCAATGGAGGCATTTGATTTTTGCAGGGAAAATGGTTTCTCATCTTCTGAATTTATTATGCTATTTGGGAAAATGAGACCGTTTGATGTATTAAGCCTTAAAGCATTTTAGTGCTTTGTTACATACACGAGAAAGTACTGATTAAAATTTAAGAAGACCTCAAATTAAAATCACCTTAAAAACAGAAGGGCGTAAGTTGCCACTCAAAGCCATGCTGATATCAATATCATCAAAAGCAAGGCTTTGGAAGCAGCACTTCAGAGATTACATCCAAGCAAATTCCATAAATACAATGATGGTGTTACTTGCCATCCTAAAGGAAACTAAAATTAAACTACATACTTTGGACGTTGCCCAAATCCCACACGAGCTGCTTTATGCGATCGCAAGCAAGTGTGCTGAAATCTCACCAAGTCTCACTGGCAGCTGGTGAACTTAATACAAGAGCTTAAAAGACTGCATTGTTGATGCAAGTTTTTGGAGCAAGATCACTGAAATATAATAAAGGTAAAGGTTCCCCTCGCACATCCGTGATAGTCGTTTTTCACACTTATGACCTTTGTAGCAATCCCCATGGTCATGTGATCAAAATTCAGATGCTTGGCAATGGGTTCAAATGCATGACCTTTGCTGTGTCTCAAGGTCATGTGATCACATTTTGCGACTTTCTGACAAGCAAAGTCAATGGGGAAGCCAGATTCACTTAACAATCTGGTTACTAACTAATCAACTGCAGCGATTCACTTAAACAACTGTGGCAAGAGAGGTTGTAAAATGGGGAAAAATTCACTTAACAGATGTCTCACTTAGCAACGGAAATATTGTGCTCAATTGTGGCTGTAAGTTGAGGACTATTTGTACTCTGTATGGTTTTGTCTCTAATCCATACCTGTTTTGTGAGTAACTGTCCAAAGCTTTGTCTGTCTGTCTGTCTTGCAAATTTAATAAACAAGAATAAATAATTACACTGTTGCATTCTCAGGTTTTGTATTCCAACCATTAAAGAAACTTTTAATTGACTCTTCATTCCAGGTACTCAAAATGGCAACTCTTTTAATCTGAATCACAAAGTACAATGGTTGCTGTCTGAGAACCTGAGAAAGGGGCAAAAGAGAGAAATAAGACTGCGGAGAGTAACTAGAATCCTCTTTTTCTGTTTTTGATCTTGATCTGGGGCTTACTACAAAGGCACCACTGGCAACAGGAGAAGCCTTTAAATATCACCTTGAATTTCTGTGGCTGTATCTCTGCTGTTTATAATAGAGGGCTAGGATTTAGGAAAAAAAACCCATTTATTTCTAAGGCCAGATGGTGGCGGTGTGGAATGCACTTGTTCCCTTGAAAAAAATGTCTGAGGTAAAAATAGGGTTTAAATAGATGGGGGTGGGTAGTTGGGAGAAACAGACATTCATATTTATGACATTCTTTTTTCCTTACCACAGTGCTTAAAATGTTGTCTTTTTATGTTCATGAAAGAGAAAAAAACCCAGGTTAGATAAGTAGTTCTAACATATCCAGTCTGGAAATAATCTAGGACCACAGCGACATATTTATTTGGAGGCAAACTCCAAGGAATAAAAGGGAAAACTTGAACTCTGAGAAACCACCAAGTTTAGCCCAAAATGTTTTATTGACTGAGATAAAGTTGAAAAACCAGCTACCCTCTGACAATGCTGTTTTGCCGAGCGTCAAGGCAGCGATCAGGTCTCTAGGCAATTGGTTCTTTTGGATCAATGAGCATACAAGTATAGAACAGAATAGAGGTGGAAGGGACCTTGGAGGTCTTCTAGTCCAACCTCCTGCTTAGGCTGACAACCCTATACCATTTCAGACAAATGGTTGTCCAATCTCTTCTTAAGAACCTCCAGTGTTGGAGCATTCACAACTTCTGAAGGCAAATTGTTCCACTGATTAATCGTTCTATCAGGAAATTTCTCCTTAGTTCTAGGTTGGTTCTCTCCTGGATTAGTTTCCACCCATTGCTTCTTGTCCTGCCCTCTGGTGCTTTGGAGAACAGTTGACTCCTTCTTCTTTGTGGTAGCCCCTTAGACATGCTATCATGTCACCTCTAGTCCTTCTTTTCAACAAACTAGACATACCCAATTCCAGCAACGTTTCTTTATATGTTTTAGTCTCCAGTCCCCTAATCATCTTTGTTGCTCTTCTCTGCACTCTTTCTAGAGTCTCTACAAGAATAAAGAGACTTTAAGCTTTATTATTAACACAAGCAAAAAAGATTTAAAAGCACAATATAAAAAGTAGACACATCGAACAAAATAATATCCAAATTGCTTGCAGGCTGGTTAGGAGCTTCTTAATTACAACAGCAGTGATACCTCAAGGGTGGCCAATTTCCACAATACCCAGAAGCTCCCATCTTAAAGCCCAGTATTAAGGTTCTTATTGAAACCTGGCACCATAACTTTATGGTCCTGCTTTTACAGTCACAAAAGTGCCAATCCTGCCTTTGACCAGATGGATGGGGACCCAAAGTCTGAGGCTTTTACTGGTAAGAAAAGCTTTGTAGCTATGTGAAGATTCCCCCTTCCTCTCCTCCTTTATTCAAGCAAGCAAGAGTGAAAAAGAAACAGGTTAGGTCGGAATGAGCCTTTAACTTGTAAACTTTTCTTAAGGTGAAGGAGAAATCAAAATATGCCACCAAACCCATTAAAATACAATCGTTTTCTGCATTGCCACCACAAATGTATACCCAGAGCTTGACTGAATTGGTAGTTCAGTCTTATTTTAGTAGAGAGGATGGAGCAGAAATCTCATTGCATCTAAGAGCAATACCAGGTTAAGGGAGGTATTGTAGATGCTATACAGCAGGTGTGTCCAACCCACACATCTATACAGCTAGTAATGCAGCCCCAACAAGATAGTAAACTTTTGACATGATGTGTTTTTATATATTGAATATGTTTCTTTTCACTTAGTGCAACCCAGGCAAGCCAAAGGGTTTGCCATCCATGCTATACAAACATGTATTGTAGCCAGTGGTGGTATTCAGCAGGTTCTGACCAGTTCTGGAGAACCGGTAGCAGAATTTCTGAGTAGTTTGGAAAACTAGCAAATATCACCTCTGACTGGCCCCACCCCCATCTATTCTCTGCCTCCCGAGTCCCAGCTGATTGGCTGGGTCTTCTTTTGTTGCCCTGCACAGGAGAACAGAGCTGGAAAGTAGGTTAGTGGGGGGAGGGAATGGAATTTTGCAGTATTCTTCCCCTGGAGAGGGGTGGGAATGGAGATTTTATAGTATCCTTCCCCTTTCATGCCCACTAAGCCATGCCCACAGAACAGGTAGTAAAATTTTACAAAATCTGTTACTTATTCACCATTTCATCAAAGAACTTTCCCAGTCTGTAATATCTTTAAAACAGAGTTTGTCAAAGAAGCCTTCCCTTGGCCAAACCAAGAAGGTGAGATTGAGAACAGATCTGTGAGTATTTGCTGCTTGAGATAGCCTTTACATCTTATCATACAGCTGGTCTAGTAATTCTCCATAGGATTGCACTGCATGAGTTTCATCTGTGAGTTGGGAAGTTCTGGGTTAGATTGAATTATTCTTCATTATATGCTAAAGTATGGTAAGCAATTTTAGGGATTTGCTAAAAAGAAAATTATCGCAGGGCATGATGAATGTACTTTATTTTCAAGTCAATATAGTAACATACATTTTCCAATTATGGTCTTTAACATGGGAATGGGGCACTGACGATCCCTAAATATTGTTTGTTGCTAAAAACAATTCTCAGCAGTTGGTAGTTGCAGCAAACTCTGAAGAGTTTATGATGACAATCTTCTAAGAAAATGCATTGTTTCTGGGGTCTCTTAAGCAGGTTATTTTTTCCCAATGTACTGTCCCATTTTAAAGATGTTCAGCCCAGTTCAGTAACTGTTGATTAATGCATCCAGAGAATGTCGGGTTGAAGAAAGGTAATATTTATGAATTGTATTTTCTGAATCCTAAAATGCTATATTAGTGCTATTTTTATTTTACAATGAATGTGAATCAAGGTGGCCTATTCATTGCTTTTTCTCCCTGTTTTCTCTGTGAGATTGGTTTGGTGATGAGAGAATGACTGACCCATAATCTTCCAGTCAGTCTCCCAGTTTCTAGTCTAGTACCTTAAACACTGCACTAAAATAGATCTCACATAATTATTTTCTCTTTCACTTCTTTTCTTAGGGATTTGGATGGTTTTCCTTATTAAAGTAATCTCCCATGGTGATGGGGGTAGAATTGGTGACTGGGAGCATTGTAGATCTTTTCTTGACAACCCTCCCAATCTAAATCCACCTTTTTTATATCTTATATCAGGGCACCAGCAGGTGTGAGGTACAACTTTCTATCAGGTTTAAATAAGAATATTAGAGATTAGGTCTCTTTCTCCAAAATGGTTTTTTTCATTGACCTTGGAAGTGGTGATTTAATATACTTTAGGAACCTGCAATGCCACCCTATGAACCATATTAATTTTTTTACTTTCTTAAATTCAATTGCAGGGCAATTTTGATACATCTATTTTTTTTAATCATATGGACCTTTCATTCCCCACTATACATAATTGATTCTTGGCTGCTAATAGGCTGTGACTGAGATCCATTGAAGGTGATGAACTGAGTAGAGTCTGATGCATTGAATGAGCTGTTTCAACAGGCAAAAGAGAATCACTGCCATTAACAGATAATTTAACACTGTCACACAAAATACTGTAGAGGCAACACTTGATTCAGTTCTAATTCTTATGAGGTGGCAGGTGCATATGCAGACCAGTGGTGGTATTCAATTTTTTTTACTACCGGTTCTGTGGGTGTGTTGAGGCTTGGTGGGTGTGGCGTGGCTTGGTGGGTGTGGCAGGGGAAGGATACTGCAAAATCTCCATTTCTACCCTACTCCAGGGGAAGGATACTGTAAAATACCCATTCCCTCCCCACCCCACTAACCTCCTTTCCAGCTCTGTTCTGCTGTGCAGGTCAACAAAAGAAGACCCAGCCGATCAGCTGGGACTCAATGGGAGGCAGAGAATAGAGGGGGGCGGGGCCAACCAGAGGTGGTATTTACCGGTTCTCCAAACTATTCAAAATTTCCTCTGCCGGTTCTCCAGAACCTGTCAGAACTGGCTGAATAACACCTCTGATGCAGACTTTCACTAAGGGGAAGTTATATTAGACATATGCTTAAGTGCATGCTCATGGAGAAAACTACAGTTTACTCAAAGCAATGGCTTGTTGACTGTGTACTCTGTCCATATTTGAATGACAAAGGAGTAAAGAAGATGAAGATTATGGCATAACTAACTCTAACATAATTAGGAGTTAAACATGGTTAAACTTTTATTTTTGTATTTACTATTATTATAAAGTCCAAACTGAATTTATAAATTCTATGTTTGTTTGTTTGCTGTATGTATACAGGTATGTATATATGTAGGTAGTCTTTGCATCCTGTTGTGTTGTAAATCGGTAACTTTTGTAAAATCAGTTTGCTATGCGCTTGACCTGATTTTATGACTTGTTTTGCTATGATTATTAAACAAACACGGTAGTTATAATTGTTCTCTATGGTGTGATTTTGCTGAAAACTGGAAGTAGGTGCTGGTTTTTGGTAAAACTGTCATAAAATATAGTCATGTGACTGCAGAATGCTGCAAATGACCATAAATGCAGCCATGTTACCCAGCACCCAAAGTGGGTTACATGGTTATGGGGGAAGACATCTGATGGTTGAAACTTTGGATCCAGGTTGTAAATCCCCTTTTTCAGGTAAATTGTAACTCCCAACGGTTGCTAAGCAATCAGCCATAAGTTGAGGAGTATCCATATGGGGTGATGCAGTGGTTTGAATGAAGTTAGGGTACTTCTGCTTGCAGTTTAGCAGTTCGATTCTCACTCGCTCAAGTTTGACTCAGCCTTCCCTCTTTCTGAGGTTGGTAAAATGAGGATCCAGATTCTTGGGGTCAATATGCTGACTCTGTAAACTGCTTAGAGAGGGCTATAAAGCACTGTGAGGTGGTCTATATGCCTAAGTGTTATGGCTATATGTGTATAGTATACAGTATGTATATACTGTATATGCTTTCCATTGATTAAGCACAATAAAATTTAAACAGTTTATACCCATGGACACCAAAGTGATAGTTCTAGATAATAAGATTTATTATTTATTTATTTATTTATTATTAGGATTTCTATACCGCCCTTCTCCCTAGGGACTCAGGGTGGTGTACAGCCAAATCCAATCCCAAAAACAGTACAAAAATTAAAAAGACATTAAATAATGGCTGATTATATTAATAGGACCCACCCCCCAACTTTAAAACTCAATTAAAACCAAATTTAGGAGACAATTTAAAACTACCTCAGCCCAGGCCAGCCTGCTCAAAGAGCCAGGTCTTCAACGCGCGCCTGAAGGCCCTCAGGTCCGTGCTGGTGCGTAGTTCAGGTGGCAGAGTATTCCAGAGGGCAGGGGCCCCCACAGAGAAGGCCCTACTCCTTAGGGCCGCCAGATGACACATGGCGGTCGACGGCACCCGGAGAAGGCCCTCCCTGTGAGAACGCACCGGCCTGCTGGAGATCACCGGCAGAATGCGGTCCTGCAGATAACCTGGCCCAATGCCATGGATCGCCCTAAAGGTCAAGAGAATAAGATATCATTTAGGAACGGGGAAATGGACTTGGATGAGGCCAAGAGCGGCATAATGAGGAGCAGGGTGGATTGGCAACACAAGGTTGAAATGGCAGATATTGCAATCAAAGGTCACTTTTATATGCTTAACTTTGTAATTTTTCATTCAAACCAGTAAAGAAACTAAAGAGTTTAAGCCTGTTTTTAAGCCTTCATCCATAGTGTCTACTCAAAAAAATAAAATAAAATAAAAAGAGACAAAATCTGGGTCTAAAAGAATGAAATGCACGTAGGTGTATTTGGCACAGTGATACATTCAGAAGGCGTAAAAGTAGCGGTACCTGTTCCGAGGACAGACACTCACCAGTCTTGCCTATAACTGGCGGTTACCTAAAAGGCAGGTAATAGATGGTCCCCAGCAGGACAGACAAGTTTCAGTCTCTTAGGAGGTGGTTTGAGTGATGAAAGATGAGAGTTCACAAGTAATGTCCTGAGCCAAAATTAGACACAGCAGTGTCAGAAGAAGAGGGGAAAACACTTAACAGCTAAAGATGAACTTAAACTTCCTCCTCAATGGACTGGGGGATGAGATGAAGGAACACACTTTTAAAGACCAGTTTAGCAAGGCACCTTCATTCTTCTGTTTGTGGGACATGCAGAAGGCCCCATGTTTGTAGCACAGAGGACTTCAGGGTTGGCTTAGTTAAAATACTCCTTTTGAGTCTTCATTGTACCAATGGAAAGCAATAGCAATAGCATTTAGCGCTTAGCAGTGCTTTTACAGCCCTCTCTAACCAGTGGTGGGATTCAAAATTTTTTACTACCAGTTCTGTGGGTGTGACTTGGTGGGCGTGATATGACTTGGTGGGCGTAGCAGAGGAAGGATATTGCAAAATACCATTCCCTCCCCACCTCACTAACCTGCTTTCCAACTCCGTTCTCCTGTGCAGGGCAACAAAAGCAGAGCTAGCCCAGTGGTAGGGAACCTTGGCTCTTTTATCACTTATGGACTTCAACTCCCAGAATTCCTGAATGATCTATAAAAAGTTCCCCATCCCTGGCCTACTGGTTTTTCAGTTGTGAGGGAAATCAATTTTTGATTTGAATGGGATTGTTCAATATACAAATGTCCTAATTTTTGACTTGAATGATCAATATTCTTTATATGTCCTACATTTGTATATTAAACAGTCCCATTCAAGTCAAAAATTGATTTCCCTCACAACTGAAAAACCACTAGGCCAGGGATGGGGAAACTTTTATGGCTCACTCAGGAATTCTGGGAGTTGAAGTCCATCAGTGATAAAAGAGCCAAGGTTCCCTACCGCTGACCTAGCCGATCAGCAGGGACCTGGGAGGCAGGGAATAGATGGGGGCGGGGCCAGTCAGAGGTGGTATTTGCCGGTTCTCCAAACTACTCAAAATTTCCGCTACCGGTTCTCCAGAACTCGTCAGAACCTGCTGAATGCCACCTCTGCTCTGTAAGCAATTTACAGAGTCAGCATATTGCCCCCAGCATATTGGGTCCTTATTTTACCCACCTCGGAAGGATGGAAGGGTGAGTCAACCTTAAGTCTGGTGAGACTGCAGCCGGCATTCAGCAGAAGTAGCCTGCAGTACT
The DNA here is from genome assembly GCA_023653725.1 of Bungarus multicinctus. NCBI lineage: Eukaryota > Metazoa > Chordata > Lepidosauria > Squamata > Elapidae > Bungarus > Bungarus multicinctus. The sequence continues at coordinate 49,631,896 of CM042842.1, read as the reverse complement.
GCACTCTTAACCATTGTGCCACCGCGGTTCTTATATTATTCTTTATTTGAAAATATAATGTAAACCCTGCCAACCTGGATTGCAGCATGTTGTGGGACATGGTGGTGGATTTAACTTTTCCCCTCTGCAAAGGTTTCCTTATAAAGATCTTATGTCTATGCTTCAAAGGGTGCAAGTTTTTTTTTTTTTTTAAAGGTGAAGATGGTGGGAAAAAAAATAACAAAAGTGTTTCTTTGTTCATTCAAGGCAGCTTCTTTCCTGAAAGGTGAGTGGGAAATAAATGCATAAAATAAAAATAGGCTTCTCATAGGCTTAGTATTTTTTTTTTTAAAAGGTAAAAAACTCATTTAAATTGAGCTCTACTCTGGAAGATGACAGGTCTTGGCAGCAATACAGAGGTGGCTAACCACTGCATTCTTCTTCTGGCTTCCCAATAGTCCCTCCCACAAGTATTAAGAGGGCTCTTGCTTAAGCTTTTGCAATCAGCCAAGGTCAGCCAAGTTCTGCAAATCAATCAAGCTTTCCATCTCCTGAAAACAGCCCTTGCCCTGAAATCCCTCACCATCTCTGCTCCTTGATCCTTTCCTGTATTAGTGTAGCCCCTGGCTGCTGAGGATTTTTCTGCCTGCTTTTTGCCTGCTGCCAGCTCCATGGACATCACACATTTTCCAACCTCACAAGGATTGTTACAAAAAGTTTTAACCTCTAGAAATGGTTAAATATGCATTACATATGCAAAATGATTTGTATTGTTCCACTTGGTTGGAGCAGCACCTGTGATGCTTGGTTGAACTTGGAAACCGGTTCCCATCTTCTCTAATACAAGAATCAATTTTTGGAGCCTTTTCTTAGATCAAGCACAATTCAATCCCTTTATTTCCCCTACAGATGTGATTTATTTGTTCATTTTAAAATGCACTTTTTCCTAATCTCCCAAGGCAACATTGGCTCAAACAGTAACTCCAAAGCCGTAGGAAGAAACAGAAGTGAATCAACAATGGCCTTGAATAAAATACTTGCTAAATGGTGTGAGCTGGTGGGAGTGAGTGAAGGAAAAATGGATTTACAAAAAGAAAAAAAAAGATAAAGGAAAATGACCCCATTCTATCAGGCCTAAAATAATAGGTAGAGAAAAAGACACACAGTGCAAGAATTCTGGCAACAATTTAGCTGTCAAATTCTGACCACTGAACTGAGCCCAAATAATTCTCATCACTCTTGGTGTTCTCTTCCCCCCCCCTCCGCCCCCCCAAAGTCAATATGATATTTAATTAGCTTTCCTGTGTTTCCATTCAAAACAGATGAAAAAAATATTTGGCATAGTGTCCTCTAGACTTGTACAGCCATGACACTTGAAGCACAGTTGTGGAGGACAAGAGTGGCCTTTAGTAAGAATTAATAATTGCCAAAGAAAAAGCTTAGTCACTTTATGTGGATTCAGTCCATAGATTTGTAAGTAGCAAAAGCTTATTATATAGAGACAAATGGGATGGGGCCTTTTTAAATTAGGTTTCTAGATGGTGGAGAAAGCAAATCTAACGAACAAAATGGAGGTTGTACCCTCCCTCTCTTTCTTTGAACAACACCAAATTCATCCTAATTCAAAATTTCCAAATTGACCTTCCCTGCCCGCAAAGCCCCCAGCAAAATCCCATTTTACTAAAGAATAGAAACCTTCTCACCAGTCCACAGTAGCAGAGATGCTATTCAGCAGGTTCTGACCAGTTCTGGAGAACTGGTAGCGGAAATTTTGAGTAGTTTGGAGAACCGGCAAATACCACCTCTGACTGGAGATTTTACAGTATCCTTCCCCTGCCACGCCCACCAAGCCACGCCCATAGAACCGATAGTAAAAAAATTTGAATCCCAGTAGTGCTCAAAGCAGCTAACGAAGAAACCGCAACCTAGAGAAATCCCAACTGTTCCATCCTCAATCAGCCTGATTGACCACAACCTTCCACCTCCTTAAACAATAAGCTTCCCCAATCAGATGCCCTCCTGAAATAACCCCCAAATACAGCAACAAACATCTGCCTAGCTTCCCCATACTGGCCAGTCAATCAGATCCCTAGGTTTGATTTAATTAATTAATCAATCAATCAATTAATTAATCCCCCCCACCCTTGTAGCCCTCATCGTCTATAAAATGTTTGATCTCCCATTATTCAGGGGTCCTTTTTTGGGGGTGGGGGAAAAGCTGTCAGTCAACGATTGTTGCAATAAACATAGTTTCTTGGTGTTGTACTCCTTCAGGTTGAATCTACAACATCCATTTGTACCTGTTTTTCCTGGTCTGATTCACTTTAGATGTGTTGGCCTTCACAGTTCTAAGAAATCATTGTCAGTTATTGGAATTATAAGAAGTAAAAGTCAACTCTTAGTCCCAAAGTCTCTATCCTAGCTCACTGAAGCTTTTCAAAGCGGATAGCCATGCTTAATACATATCCAATTTAAAGAACTGTAACAGGGGTGAATCTGTGTTTTAATAGCATTGCAAATTTAGCATGACCCAGGTAATCTGATTATTATTTTTTTGTACTGAAGTATTCTGTATTTTGTCTTAAATTGATGTTTTATATTTGATGATATTTCCAGAATCTCCCTGATAAAATAACATCTATTATGTATAACACCACCCTCTTTTGTCCTTTCTTGCATCTTGGCATGGATAAATAGCCACCTTTATGCAGAGGTCTCATCAGAGGCAGGGTTACCAGAAGTAGTTTAAGAAAAATTTGGGTTATCTAAAATAACAGAATATTCATATATTGAGTATATAAATGCCCTGGCCGTGTCTAATATCTTGAGTCACTATCAAGATTGTACTATCTGCCACATGATTCCAAAAGCTATATTATTTTCCAATAGGGTATTAAAGAATATCATTAAGGTGAATTTTAGTTATTTACAGAAATCTGAATCAAAGAGAACATTTCATATGAATACATGCTTCAGATTAATATATTTTAAGGAATATTTAATGTATTTCTTAAGATTATCTTAATGCCAGAAGACATTATTTTTAATGACATAGGCAATTCACAGAATGTTTAGAAAGAATTGACTTAATTCTAGAAGAATACAATGATAGACAGGATATTTATGGGCATTGCCTGCTGTAGATCCATGTCAATTTAATGTGTTCATATGATTTTGGGATGTGTAATATGGCTTAAACATATGAAAAGACTTTTAATTATAAATAAAATATTCAAACATATTATTATACAAAGAACTATAACTCCAGCGAGTATGGAACCGAGCAGAATATTGTTAGGTGATGCCAGGACAGAGACATCTTATATTTAAAAGCCTGGATTAATGATAGACATTTGTTCTCTGCTTCTGAACTCGCTCTCAGCACAGTAACAGAAAAACTAATTAATAATATTCCATGTGGCCAAAGATAGTTGCTGAATTTTAAAACTGAGCTATCTTGTAATTTGCATGTTAAGTTTTTGGTCCTTCCCTTCCTTTTTTGGTTTTTTCCTTTTTTGTAACCTTCCCACAGCCTTTATTTCTCTTTATTAAATCAAAAGAATCACTTTCTTTAAAAAAAAAAGACTTCAAGTTTGGACTGCAAAAATCTGGATGGGAACAAAAAATTAGTATAATTTTGTTACCATGATCTCATGGTTGCCTGAATGTTTGCTCTTCAGGTACAAATTGTCTTTCCCATTAGTTGCCTGAATGCAGGGGTGGGATTCTACCAGTTTGCACCTATTCACTAGAACCAGTTGTTAACATTCTAAGCACTTCAGAGAGCCAGTTGTTAGAAGAAATTACTGGCCTAATCCTGTAAGGAAGGCAGGAAGGAAACATTCTGATGTTGCTTACAAAAACTGCCTCTCCATTAACCATTATTACATTCTTGGCAAGACTAGACTTCCTGTCTCAGGAACTTCTCTGGAGTTTTTTTCCCTCCTTTGCTACTTTGCTTGTGTGGAGTGACCATTCAAAGTTACAATGGCACTGAACAAAGTGACTTATGACCCCTTTTTATACTTACGACTGTTGCAGCAACCCTACAGTCATGAGAGGCCAGGTGCGGAGATGTGTGCCTTGATGTGAGTGATATTGAGTTGGCCACACCCAGCCAATGACATGACCACCAAGCCACGCCCACCACTTAAGCCACACCCACAGAACAGGTTGTTAAAAATTGAATCCCACCTCTGCCTGAATGTTTGCTCTTCAGGTACAAATTGTCTTTCCCATTAGTTGATTCCTGATGTTGGAGCCTGAAAGAGTCTACTTTTACTGAAAGAACAAGGAAAACCCTCAATGCTGGAAGACTAGTATTTTTTTTCCAAGTAGAGACCACTCCTTTTCTTTCAACATGCAATTTCAAAACACTATCATCATCACTACTATTATTGTCCATGGCCACCTTAGTAGAAGACGGAGCAATGAAGAATGCATACCCTTCAAGGGAGAAAAATCCTATTTATATACCTTAGATTGTTTTCTAGCCATCTCTTTCCATCTCAGATGGCTGTTTTACAGTCTTGAATGGCAGAAGAACACTTCAATGATGGAAGCAGATGATTAGGTAATGGCGTCCTCAGTTCCCCGTTGAGGATCCTTCTTCAGATTGACAGCAGAGCTTGGATAAGTTGACAACCTATTAGGCTGTTACAGAGGGGGAAGCAGAGGCATGAATAAGTGAGAAAAAGCTTTAATGAGAACTGGGAAGTATCTGAGTGGAAGTGGCCATCTTTGGTAAGGGAGGGGAGTTAATTCTTGAGGCGCTGCCCAATTTGCTCCCTCCATTTCTCTGAATAAAATAAACACTATGTAGTCATTTTCACAAAGAACTAACACTGTTTTGTTGGGAGGTGAAATAAATGTTATGTAATTCACCAGCACCATCCCAGGCATGTGGTGAACAGGTAGATATTCCTGATTTCAGCCTAAAGCTACAAATCACGATTTTTTTTTAAAAAAAAGATCTTATGTTGGAAATAAAGAAATGTGTGTCCTAGGCAAGCCTAACATTTCTTCCAATTCTGTTAATGTGATGCACGCATTTTTATCTAAACAGAACACATGTGGTGCCGTTGACCCATCCGTACAAATTCAATTTTGAAAGGAAACCAAAACTATTGTTCAACGCACATACGTATCCTGAAAGATGATAGCATTCATGCACTAATAAAGGAGGTTGTTTATTCCACTGATTTCCCCCCACCCCCTTCCCAAACTGAAATTTTAAAGTAACATGTATAATGTGCTAAGTATTTTTAGATGATTCGTGACTAAATCTTTCCCACGCGTTTGTTCCAGGAATGAATGAATTTTAAGCAAAAGCCATCGATAACCATTAGGGGGCAGAATCAGATAAAATTTCAGTGAAGGCCAGGGAGGGGGGAGGGAGAAGTAAACTACACATCCCCCAAATCTCTGTAGTAGGCAGTACCACAATATGCCAGTTTTCGCCTGCTAATAAAAAAGGAACAGTTGTTTCTCGGATGAACTCTATACTTTTGAGTCATCCATGTTACTGAGCAATTTTATAACACCATAATTTTAAAAGACGGGGTTAAAGATGAAGGTTCAGCACGGCCTGTATTTATCTGGAAAAGTCATCATCACGGTGTACTAAAAAAAACCCTCAGCTTAGATTAAAATGCATTCTTGACATGTGTATGTAGGAATGAATCCAGTTTTGCTTACTCAGCTCTTTCTCCTCTGATCTCAGACTGGCAAGATTGCTCCATCAATAGCTCTGGAGTCAAAGCCATTTGAATTTACAGTAGTCACATTTTGTTTAATTATTCCAATTCTTTCTCTAATTCCTCTCTCCCCTCCCTCCAAATTTCTCTGTCTGGAGGCATGTTCCCACAATATGGCACATGGATATTAACCTGGCATTAATCATAAATACAATACACAGGTCTTGTGTGATATTATGTCGCATACACTACACATGCTAATGAGGATTGAAAAATAAATCTGAAAAACATGACACTATTTGGTAACTGTTTTAGCTTCCAGCTCTCTTTTGGGAAGACTGATGGAAGCGTTAGTCACAGAGTAGCACTTTTATCTCAAACTGGATGCAACAATGAGCTAAGATTGAAAATAAGTAAATTTACAGCTGAATATGGGTGCTTGTAAGTTCAGCTGCCTTAACCATGGTGTCACCACTGCTTACAATATGCTAGGTTTACTGAAAACCTAGTTTAGCATATGATGAGAAGGTTTTTCTCTGTCCATCTTTTTTTTTACAACCTTTTGTTAGATTGAAGCTCCTATAAGTCGTTCCCAGCCTGGACACTGGCTATGCTAGCTGATAGAGTTGAAAGACTTCAACTGGATATTGCTGTTGATTGCTTGTCATGATTTTATACAGACTGCTGATGATTGCTTGTCATGATTTTATACATTTCAAAGAATGTTTCCCTGCGAGATGAAGTACAGTTTCTTAACCAGAGAAGAATCTGCCTGGAAATTATTTTTAGTGCAACATATAACAGCATGATTTCGGACTAAGGTCTGCCAATGAGGGCACGGTATGCCAAGTTTTGAAAGGGTGATACTCACTTCCAATCTGTTTTAGAACAAAATTGGTCACACCAAAGTTTAAGCTATAAAACTCCAGATGGGTTGCAATCATGACAGAAGCATAAATCCTGCTTCATATCTCCCAGAATTGGAAATAGCATATAAAATACAAAGGTCTTCTTGACAGGGCTATCCATCTGTGACTTCCTTCCCCAAGTGTCATCTCAGTTCCGGTTTTGATATAAGTGAAAACATTTTTATTTGTTCTGAGCTTTTAGATGGGATGTTTGCTTTTATACTCTGTTTTTGTTGCAAATGTTGCAAATAATAGTTGTTAAAAATTTTTATGATATTTGTTAAGTTTGAAATCTTATGTGCATATCCAGATTGATAGAATACTTGATAATTGTAGCTTTGTTGTAAATACTTAATTGAATACCTTTGTGCATGGGCATATTGATTAGAGAAAATTGTATACAAAAAGGCACATAGCAGAGCAATATTAGGTGACAAAAGAGCAGCATAGAGAAAAACGCATTAAAACGTGCTATTGTAGGGTAAAGAATAATCCCTGGACTCACTGGGGGCATCCATCCAGCAGATCAAGTTAGTGGCCTGGGGACTGAGTCACTGGGACTATTTGCATAGCACCAGAGGATTCAGGGAGAGCTAAGAGAAGCTCACGGTGAGATGGAGAGAAGTGGGACTTTGTGCAGTGGATCAATCTAGCAGCCTGGCAACCAAGGCACTGGGACCACTTGCATAGCATCAGAGGCTTTTGGGAGAGTGAAGTGGAGCCCAATAGGTGCTATAGAGAAATTGAACCTTGTCTAGTGAATCAAACTTGTGCCCTCAGGACTGAGTCATTGGGACTCTTTGCATAGCAGCAGAGGATTTTGGGAGAGCAGAGAAGAATTAAGGGTGAGCTTAGGTCTTTGTCTAGTAGATAGAGATAGAGCCCTTGGTTGTTCCAATTGGCTTTAAACTTTTTTTTAGCAGAAATAAAGCTAAGATGAAAAGCTGAAGAGTGGGTGATTTTTCCTTCATTCTGTACCATTAAACAAAGAATTTGGAACAAAGAGCCATGGTGATGTAGTGATTAGAATGCAGTACTGCAGGCTATTTCTGCTGCCTGCCGGCTGTCTGCAATTTGGCAGTTCTCTCACCAGGTTCAAGATTGACTCAGCCTTCCATCTTTCTGAGGTAAATAAAATGACCCAGATTACTGGGGACAATATGTTGACTCTGTACACCGCTTAGAGAGGGCTGTAAAGCACTGTGAAGTGGTATATAAGTCTAAATGCTATTGCTATTGGTAGATGGGGATGATATATGCAATGTTTGGAAGGCAGGTAAAATTAGAGATAGGTGGTCCCAAAAATAACCAGGACCTGGGCATTAAGTCTGAATCATCCATCCTTTTATTGAAATCTGAAATCTAGTTGAAATGACAACTAAAACGAGCCATCTTGAACCAAATGGGTTAGTAGTCTAAGAAATAGGTTTAACTCTTATGACTTTGAAATGTTTCCCAGAGACCAATATGTCTAGCTTTAAATTTATTTTTCCAAAAGGCAAGCTTTAATTTTATGCTCTGATGGTAATAAGCTTGTTAGTGAACACACAGCTTTTTATTACATTTGTGTTTTCTTCTATCAGTAAAGCATCTAGCACAGTTCATGGAAAAACACCATGTAAACTTTGAAGAACGACAATTACTTTTCCAACCAATGGTTATGAACCTACAGATGGGCTGACTGCTGTTTGCAGCGAAAATATGTTTAGTTTAGTTTACTTTATTGTCATTGCACCTCACACAACGAAATTAAGTGCCATCTTCAGTGTACGTTATAACTATAAAAATAAAACACAAACACACATCTACCACATTCTATACAATTGAATTGAAAACCTGATATTGCATTAATATTGCACTATACAGTAGAATTCAAAAGAGCTACTGCCCTGGGATAGAAGATGTTTTTCAGCCTATTTGTCCTTGTTTTTATTATCCTGTACCGTCTACCAAATAGTAATACTTCAAAAAAAGGATGCCCAGGAGGAGATGGATCTTTAAGAATGTTTTGAACATTCTTAAGATAGTGAGAATTATAAAGTTCTTCCAAAGAGGGGAGAAGGCAACCAATGATCCTCTGGGTAATGATGTTAACTGTTTTGGCGGCGGCAATAACGAGGCAGGCACTCTTACTGAAACAGCTCTTTCTGTTTATTTCAGGAAAACGGAGACACTGGGAGACGCGGCAGCCTTTCTTTTAAAGGCTCCCCGCGCCTCGCCAGCCAATGACAGGAGAAGGATCTCCCGCCGGATTTCAGACCAATGAACAGTGAGTATTTCAAATACAAAAACATCCAATCCAGAACACCCCTCCCTTCTTGGTCCAGTCCGACCACTCAGGAGCCGCGTCTATGTTACGTAATCACGTAGATAGGCGGGGCTCCTGTGGATCCGACTGGACTTGCGCAGTTCAGTAGTATCGTCGCTGCTGGTCGGTGCGGAAGGACCTGTTGCTCCTCCCGTCTCTGGCCTGGGAAACTTCGGGAAGGTCGAGTCGGCCGAGTCACTCCTAGTGGGCCTAGCTCGACTAGTTGAGATGGCCAGGCCGCTCCCTCCCTGGCTTGGATTATCGACGGTCCCGTTAGATGTTTCATCAGGACATTCCCCAGGCTCAGGTGCGTAGCTGCGAAACTCGACTGGAGCTAGGGTTGAGGGTGTATGTGTGTAAGTCAGGTCGTCGTTGTTTGTTTGTGGGTTTGCTGTTCTTTGATTGTTGGTTGGTTGCGGGTCTGTTGTTTCGTGATTGCTTTGTGGTTGATCCCCTTCCCCCCCAGGAAAGTCGCAAAGTCTGGTAAGGGTGCGGGATCTAAGTTGGTCGATGTGCCGCTTCCAGCTTCTGTTGTCAGAAGTGGTAAGCCGGTACGATCGTGGTCCTGTGATTTGTGTGATGGTGGCTGGCACCCATAAGGGGTGTCCTACCAAATTTTTTGCGTAAACTAAATCTCCAATTTGGAATGTTCGGATTTTGCTGGAAGAGTCTAGTGGTTTGTCTGTGGAGTATGTAGGGTGTAATCTATCCAAAGGGGAGCGTAATTTTCTCCCCATAAGTAGTTCGGCTGGAGTTTTGTTGGTAGTGCTGCTAGGTGTAGTATGTTGTATAAATAATAATTTGTCGATGCGTGCTTGTATAGGGCCCTGGCCTAACTTATAGAGTGTCTCCTTGGTGAACCGAACCATGCGTTCGGCTCGTCCATTCGCTGCCGGATGTGCCGGCGCGGTTAGGGCATGGCGTATGCCCAAACTGGCTAAATAGCCTTCAAATTCTGTAGCCGTGAATTGAGGTCCGTTGTCTGAGACCAGGACGTCTGGTAACCCGTGAGTGGCAAACCATTTTCCGAGTTGTCGTGTGACAGCCTCGGAGGAGGTAGATTGCATTAGGCTTACTTCTAGCCAGTTTGAATAAGTGTCTACCAGAATTAGAAACGTATGACCCTTAGTCGCACCCGCGAAATCTATGTGCACCCTAGACCATGGGCCCCTGGGTAGATCCCACTCAATGACCGGTGCCTTCGGGGGTGAGGGCCGGGATGTCTGGCATGGCTGGCAACCCGCAACCCAGTCAACAACGTCCTTGTCTAATCCAGGCCACCAGACGTAACTTCTGGCTAAACTTTTCATTTTAACGACCCCGGGGTGTCCTTCATGCAATAGTCTCAAAATTGGATCCCGCAGTCTTAGTGGAATAACCACTCGATCACCCCAAAGTACACAACCCTTTAGCACGGAAAGTTCCGTTTGTCTCTGTTTAAAAGGTTTAAACCCGTCTGGTAAGTTAGTGTCTGGCCAACCCTTTGTAATCCACCCACTCACTTTGTGCAGTAGGTGGTCGTTAGCGGTTTCGTGAGCGATGTCTGCTGCTGTCATCGGGAAGTCGGGTAGGGTTTCAATCAAAAATGTTGAGGTGCTGGGTTTTGGGTCAGGATCACTGTCCGGTAACGGGCAACGACTTAATGCATCAGCGTGCATGATGGACGGACCGGGACGGTAAGACAAAGTATAATTGTATGCAGCAAGGAATTCTGACCATCTTGTCATTCTGGGAGATAAAATATTAGGAGTCGCTTTGTTCCCAGCCAGAATTCCTAGTAAGGGCTTGTGGTCGGTGATTATAGAAAACAGTCGGCCATAAAGGTATTCATGGAAACGTTTAATACCTGAGATTATGGCTAGTGCTTCTTTGTCCAATTGACTGTAATTTCTTTGGCTTTTAGATAATGTTTTTGAATAGAATGCAATCGGAGCCTCTCTGCCATCAGGTAAAAGGTGGCTCAGAACAGCTCCGACCCCATAAGGCGATGCATCGCAAGTTAATATCAATGGTAAAGTCTCGTTGTATTGTATTAGTACCTTTGTTGAAGTGATTAGGTCTTTTATTTTGTTAAAGGCTGTTTCCTCCCGACTGTCCCACTTCCAAACTGTGTCTTTGTCCAAGAGCCTATGTAAGGGTTCCGCTACCGTGGCTTTCTGTGGCAGAAAAACATGATAAAAGTTTATTAATCCTAGGAAGGCTTGCAGTTCACTCTTGTTCGATGGGGTGGGGGCGTCTTTGATCGCACGGATTTTTTGTTCTGTCGGGTGGATGCCGTCGCCATCAATTAGGTATCCCAAGAATTCTATTTTGTCTGTTATTAATGTGCATTTGTCTTTTTTGACTTTGAGACCTGTTTCAGTGAATTTGGTGAGGACTTTTCTTAGGCGGTCTTGCAGTTGTATTTTGTTTTTAGCTGCGATCAGGACATCATCAAAATATGGGATGACTCCCGGAATTCCCTGTAGGAGGCATTCCATTAGACATTGGAAAATGCCTGGTGCCACACTAACGCCAAATTGAAGGCGGTTACATTTAAACGCGCCCCGGTGTGTAACAATCGTTTGGGCTTCAGCTGTTTTTTCGTCTACGGGCAGTTGCTGGTAAGCCTGGGCCAAATCGAGTTTAGCGAAGATTTTCCCGCCTTTGATAGAATGTAGCAAGTGTTGTACGACAGGAACGGGGTATGCGCTCTGTTGCAACGCATGGTTAAGGGTCGCCTTATAGTCCCCGCAGATACGAATCGACCCATCCGCTTTGATAGGGGTGACTATAGGGGTCTCCCATTTAGCATGGTCAACTGGTTCGAGGACCCCTTGCTTAATTAATTTATCTAGTTGTTCCTCTATTTTTGGCTTTAACGCAAAGGGTACCCGCCTTGCCTTTAATCTAATTGGGGCTACCTTAGGGTCTAGGTTGAAAGATATCGGGTTACCCCGGTACTTGCCTAATTCTCCACTGAACAGGTCCTGGAATTCTTGAATGAGGTCTGCCTCCCAGTCTGCATCTGTGATATGGTTGATACCGGTCATCCCGATTCCGAGCGGTTCGAACCATTCCAATCCTACAAGGCTCGGTCTGTTCCGGTCAACAATTGTCAAGGGTAGAATCTCGGTGTGATTCTTGAAGGTTACCTGGAAATGTCCAAGCCCCACGACCGGAATTTTGTTGCCTTGGTAGTCTTTTAATGTTAAGTTCTGTCTCTCCAGTTCGCTTCGTTGTATGTCTGGAATCAAATCTTTGATAGTGTCCCACGAGACCATGGAGAGAAATGATCCCGAGTCCACTTCCATTTCACAGTCCTGTCCTTCAATTCTTACTTTAATGTGGACTTTCTTTACATTTTTCGTATTTGAGTGTCCAATTATGACTGTTTGGTGTGTTTCTTCTTTCTTGTAAGATGATTCTTTGTATCTCCTATTCCTTCCTTCTTGGCTCCAATGGCTGCTTGTTTTTTTTTCTTTCTCTCTCTCTCTTTCTCTTGGGGGAGGGCTTCCTCTTCGCCTTGGGCTGTAACTGGACCTGGCTCTGCATACTTTTGCGATGTGTCCTTTTTTCTCACACTTTCTGCATATCGCGTCTATAAAACGGCACTCTGATCTGGGGTGATTCCCTCCACAACGGTTGCATTCAAAATCAAACCTTCTGTTTACCCGCTCTTTTTTTCCTCTACCGGTCTTTAGGTGGCAAACCTCGTCTTCCTCACTACTGGTCTCGGTTTCCAGATACTCATGGTGTGTTGAGGTCTTTTCTCGCCCCTCCTCTGGTCTGGATGATTCTTTGGAGTTGTAGTGTGCAGCTTGGTTAATCTTTTTCATTTTTGCTGTCGATTTCTGAGCGGCTTCGGCTGCGGTGGCCTCTTCTATGGCTTCTTGCACCGTTATCTTGGGTCGGTTTAGCAATCTGCTCTGTAGTATTGGATCTTTTAACCCTAATACGATCCGGTCTCTTAGGGCTTCGTTGAAATCCGAGAATTCGCACTCCCCCCCAATGTCTCTTAAGTCCGCCACAAAGTCGGCGATAGATTCACCTTCTTTCTGATTCCGGAGGTAAAATTCATGGCGCTTAATTAGGCAAGAAACTGTGGGAGCGTAGTGTGCTCGCAGGATTTTTTCCAGTTCGGGCCAGGTTAACGTCTTAACATCGATTGGGGATGCTAGTGCTTTCGCCATTCGGAATACAGCTTGGCCGCAGTGGGTCAGGAAAACCGCTCTCTTCCGATGTTCCGATACGCCACTCAGGTCGCTGCTCTCGAGGAACATGAGGAAACGGTCCACATACGTCTGCCATTCCTCTTTTGCTGGTTGAACTGTTCCGGCCGGGTGTTGTTTCCGGACATGGTGCCGCTCGATCTCCGCCGCTATTTGCACTCTCTAAAAGTGCTGTCTCGATCCCATCCTCGTCGCCAGTGTTTTGGCGGCGGCAATAACGAGGCAGGCACTCTTACTGAAACAGCTCTTTCTGTTTATTTCAGGAAAACGGAGACACTGGGAGACGCGGCAGCCTTTCTTTTAAAGGCTCCCCGCGCCTCGCCAGCCAATGACAGGAGAAGGATCTCCCGCCGGATTTCAGACCAATGAACAGTGAGTATTTCAAATACAAAAACATCCAATCTCTCTGGAGCGCTTTCCTATCTGCCACTGTGCAATTGGCAAACCATACACAGGTACAGTAAGTTAACATACTCTCTCTATGGTGCAGCGGTAGAAGGTCACCAGCAGTTTACATTCAGTTGTTGTTTCTTGAGAAGTCTCAGGTAGTATAATCTCTGCTGGGCCCTTCTGACCAATGCTGCAATGTGAGCACCCCAGGTCAGGTCTTAAAACTGGCCACTTGCTCCACTCGGTCTCCATTGATAAGCAAGGGCTGGATGTTTGATCAGTTCCTTCTATAGTCCACTATAAACTCCTTGGTCTTATTGGTGTTGAGGACCAAGTTATTGTCTCCACACCACAAAAGCAACCGGTCCACCTCATCTCGATAGACAGACTCACACACCCCCCCCCCCCGAGATGATGTGATGTGATGATCACTTTGGACAGAAACAACAAAAGGCACAGGATGGGTGAAGAGGAAATTAAATCCTCTTCTGGCCCCTCTCTTTGAAGCCTGCCCAGTCATTTTTTCTATTTGCCTCGGATCTTCTCTTTCATCAAAGAAATCATGAACTGAACTGACAGATCTACAGTATATTTTTCTGCCATTGTTCTAGGTTTCTTAGTTCTGACCATAAGTTGGAAGAGAAAGTGTTCAGTCCAAATTTTTTTATTATGGCCTAGGGACCAATTTCAACTGAGCTGTGTACTCTCTGGTATTTTTAGAAGATTGCAATGTAGTATGTATTTTTTTTAAAAAAAGTATCCAGTGGCGCATGCTAATTGAAAGTCCATTCAAAAATGCATTTTCTTTGGGAACCCTTCTTTCAAAAACTCTGTTCATATAATCATGGTATGGAAGGTAATGCATTACTGTCTGATATGTTATGGAAAATGCATGTATCCAACAGTATCAGACACAGGTGGTACCTGAACAGGGAATTAATCTTCTTCATTCCTTTCCTGTCTTTTCCCAGCAGGGCTAACCCCTATTTTAGTAACAATTTAGGTAATAAACACATTTTTCACCAGTTTGCCTAAGGAAAATGATTGAACAGGCAGGGTAAAAGCCATTTGAAACTGCCATGTAGATTTATTTTGACTTTCCAGGAAGTCTCCTTGTTTCCATGGAAATTATTTGTGCTTGTATGTGGACTGAATGGTATGGATATGCTAGAGCAAAATATATACTCAACCCAGTTAAATCAAAAGCATATGGTCCCATGTGGAAATATCTTTAAATGGAACTGCCCTGCATTAGAAGAGGGGGAGGGAAGGAGGGAGGGAGGGAAGGAAGAGAGCAGGAGTGGGCTGCTGGGGGTTTGCAGGGGTTCGGGAGAGCCTCTAGTTAAGATTCTGTGCAGTTCAGAGAAACCCCCAAACCCCTCTCCTGGCTAGCCCCATCCACCCCGCCTCGCCCCGCCTAGGAATCCCCACGTGGCCCATTTTGGATGCAGATAAATGCAGGGCATGCTCAGAGACTTGGGGAGGGCAAAAAATGGGCCTCAAAGAAGTTTGGGAAGGCCAGAAATGGGCCTCTTTCCGGCTTCCAGAGAGGCTCTGGAGCCCAGGAAGGCCATTTTTGTCCTCCTGGAGGCTGAGGAAAGCACCCTCCCACCATGGTGCAGGAGGCTGACTAGGGCACAACCATCCAGCCCCCAGTTAGAGATATCCATTTTTGAAAAATTTTGAAGGAAGGAAGGGAGGGAGGAAGGATAAAGAGATAAAAATGTTTAATGGGACTAGCTGAAGAATAAAAACCAATGATTTCTTTGTAAAATCTATTTAAAGTAACATTTCAGCAACTGTATTGTAGGGTTGGGCAATATTTTTTGCCCTTAGAATTACAGTTTTTTTAAAACTGTTCCTTTGGCCTCAACATAAATAGACAGAATATTTCAAGACAGTGTTCTGTCACTGGGACAGGAATGTGTTGAGGGTCAAAACCAGTGCGTAAACCCTTAGCAATGGCACTTAGACTTATATACCGCTTTACAGTGCTTTTATAGCCCTCTCTAAGTGGTTTACAGAGTCAGCATATTGCCCCCAGCTATTTGGTTCCTCATTTTACCCACCAAGGAAGTGTGGAAGGCTGAGTCACCCTTGAGCCTGGTGAGATTTGAACTGCCAAATCAGTCAGCAGAAGTAGTCTGCAGTACTGCACTCTAACCACTGCGCCATCAAAGCTCATTAATGTTTGATGCATTTATTTGATTCCTTATTTTAATGAAAATTCAAGGAAAACCATAACACCAAAGCTACTGGATGCCGAATTGCTGTTGCACAACCCAGGAGTGATTTGGGTGAACCCAAAGAAAGGAAGTCTATGACATTAGGAAGGACTGCAGGCAAGAAACTATAAGAACGCAGATATCCAGAGCGTGTGGATTGGTCGTATGCGTGGACACCACAAGATAATATAAACGCAGGACACTTATGTGTCAGTCAGCAAAGGTAGGATTTTATTGGATTATTCTTTCCCCAATATTCTCTTCTATCGATTATTGGATTAGTTGGGTTCTGCACTGATGTGGAAGTCATCACAACAAGTTCATGCCCAAGACTGGGAGGTTGAAATGGATGCTTTTCCAAGACGTAGTAATTGTTCTGTGATGGTGATGATGCCAAAAGAAATCTGCATCATGTTATCAAAATACAAGCTCTGTTATTTTATATACTTTGTCATACAGCAGAAGGTGTGGAATTTGCATTGCAATGTGGTCACATACTTTTCATCACTTGCCTGCCTTTGCCTCCCCTGTTGACACCCATGTCACCGATATTCCCTTTTTAAAGGGAAGCATGGACCATTGTCCTCCTCCACGTATATCTCCTAAAACAGAGTTCAATCTTTGGATGGATAAGATAAAATAGTATTTTTTATACAAGAGAAAACAATAGGTGAAAACGTGTCTAAAAATAACAAAGGCAGGATGAAAATCTGATAAATAAATAATCCCAAGTCAAGGTACACATGATTGTACCCTATTGCATTCTCAATACCTCCTGAACCTATCTATGTATCACCCTGAGCTTGTGCAATTATTTTGAGAGCCCAGGAAAAAACTTCGTTCCTTTAAAAAGCTGCTGAAGGATACTTCCATCCCAAATCTGGAGCATCTTTGCCCACCGAAGACTTCCCATTGAAAGGATATTCGGGTCTTCTCTCAAGATTTCATTTGCCAGGTCCCGTCCTGTTCATGTCAGAAGCACTGAGGTGCTTTGCCAGGTTATAGACTAAAATAAAAACCCATGGGGAATTGATTAAAATTGATTTAAAATGAGAAAATGGTGGCTGGAGGAGTATCAATGATCTGGACCTTTTAATCTGAAACAAACGCAAAGTTTTCCAGTAGGCCTAGCTCCTTGTATTCTGGAGTTCCAAATTTTACCTTTTTCTCCACAGATGATATGATATGGATTTGTGTCTTCTTGCTCCATAAAACATTATGTTTCTATTTATCTATTCCTTTGCAATTTATTTATTGTCTCTGTCTAAACAGTTTCTAGGTGGTACAAAGATATTAAACCATTAAAGTATAGAATTTTTTAATCATCAATCATAAGTCAGAGTCCAAGACTTAATACTTCACATTAGTCTTCACATTAGTCAATCACTGAAAGTCTTTCAGCCTGGCTTTTATAAACTGTTGGAAGACTATAAAGAATAAGAGGCATCCTCAGCTCAAGGCAGGTAGAGATTTTCCACACAGTATATATCTCATTGTTCCCCTTCTCACTGGAACATCTAGGCTGGACAGGCAAAATCTATCTGGAAACCATGATCTCTTAAATACCTTATTCTGAGCCACACTCAGAACAGGTATTAAAGTTCACAAACAACATCTTGAGTTACAATCAGAAACAAAGTGGAAACTAATGCAGCTGTGCCACAGGCAGTGTGGTCAGGAAGCACATTACTAATCCTTGCATTTTGAATCACTCCAAGTTTCAAGGGCAGCCCCAAGGGCAGCAAATTATAATAATCCCATTATAAGTTTATATGTCTGTGTAAAATTCCGCAGAAGTTTATTTAAAGCTTTTTTATTCCATTAATTGTCCTGCCTCACTTGAAATTTCTTTAAAAAAAAATCTGTTGACAGCAATTCTTCTTCTTTTGCTTACTCCAGTCTTGACTTCTGGACAAATCTCTGAAGTTTTCTTGGCAGTATTATTGAATGGTTTGCCCTTGTCTGCTTCCTAGGACTGAGAGGGTATGATTAGTCCAAGATCTGGCTTAGAGCCTGAGGTGAGACTGGAAACAGAGGTGGTATTCAGCAGGTTCTGACCAATTCTGGAGAACCGGTAGCAGAAATTTTGAGTAGTTCAGAGAACCAGCAAATACCACCTCTGACTGGATTTTGCAGTATCCTTCCCCTGCCACGCCCACCAAGCCATGCCCACAGAACCGGTAGTAAAATTTTTTTGAATCCCACCACCGGCATAGTCTTCAGGTTGTTAGTCTGATCCATTTAACCACTATACACCAACTGACCCAATATTAAAAAAGAGAAATGTATGTCTTACATGAGTATTGATTTAGGTTGGTAAATTTCACTGCTCTGATAGTTGTATTAATTCTGTGTGCATATACTTTAATGCATTTTTGCTTGTGTGGGTATTGTCCAAGAAGTGGATGGAATGTGCTAACTTTATCTTCCTTCTAAAGTTTTGCAGGAGTTCATGAAGGAAAAAAAAAGCTTGATTGGAATTTAGTTTATCTGCACACCATGGCTAGCCAATAGGGTAAACCTAATTCGTAGGCAACCAATAAGTAACAATTAGCGTTTCACTGTGATATTAAATATTTAAATGGAAACTATTAATATTTCTGAATTTATCTGCGCTGTTGGTCGTAATACCTTTTGGAGACAAGACTCTAGGCTGCATTAACTTTTTATCATGAAAAATGTAAATGTGAATAAAAGGAAAAGCCCATGAAAGTTTAAACATCAGCCCTGGTTAAAGAAGCTAAGTATTAGATTGGCACTTTTAAATACAGTTTCAGTGTGTATAACTTTCTAGGGATGGGCCAGATTTAGTTCAACTGCCACTGAAGTCCAATTGGCTTTAACAGGGCAGAATAAACACATCTATTCAGATTTTCTGAGTGCTGGGGCTAATGTAACCTCAGGAAGAATCGTTTTTCTGAGGCCTGGCCCTATGACAGGAGAGCCCAGCTCTCTAGGGCCTTACCAGGGGATATGCACCAGTTGTGGGATTCAAATTTTTTTTACTACCAGTTCTGTGGGCGTGGCTTGGAAGGTGTGGCAGGGGAAGGATACTGTAAAATCTCCAGTCAGAGGTGGTATTTGCCAGTTCTCTGAACTACTCAAAATTTCTGCTACCGGTTCTCCAGAAGTCAGAACCTGCTAAATACTACCTCTGATATGCACTGGATCTGGAGCACATCCAGAGGTGGTATCCAGCAGATTCTGACCACTTCTGAAGAACCGGTAGCAGAAATTTTGAATAGTTCAGAGAACCGGCAAATGCCACCTCTGACTGGAGATTTTACAGTATCCTTCCCCTGCCACGCCCACCAAGCCGGTAGTAAAAAAAAATTGAAGCCCACCACTGAGCACGTCCCTTTTGCCAGATCTGACAGTTAGGGATAGAGACAATTTGGAGAGAGGTGGTTCTCCAAATAGATTTATCCTATACCGGTGATGGTGAACTTTTTCTGCACCGAGTACCCAAACTGGAATGTGCATGCATGTGTGCATGCCAGAGCACCGGAAAACCGAAGACCAGCTAGCTGGTACTAGCATGCCTGTTTTTTGGCTGTTTGGGGGACCAACTTCAGGCCGGTGTTTAGGCTCTTTTTGGCACGGAAAATGGCCCAAAAACCGGCTGGAAAATGGCCTGGTTTTTCGGCCATTTTCAGGCTGTTTTTCAGGCTGTTTTCTGGGAAGCTTCCCAGCTGTTTTCCATGTCAAAAATGACCATTTTTCCATGCCTGTTTCTTGGCCATTTTCAGGCCATTTTCTGGGCCATTTTCAGGCTGTTTTGGGGCAGTTTACAGTCCATTTTTCATGTGAAAAATGGCATGAAAACAGTCCAGAAAATGGCCTATTTTTGGCTGTTTTCCAAGCCATTTTCCTGTGAATACCAGCTGGCTGGTGTGCATCAGAAACCAGAAGAATAGCTAGCGATGATGCACGTGCCCATTGAGAGGGCCCTGAGTGGCATGTGTACCATAGGTTCACCATCACAGTCCTATACCATAAGGGCTTTATAACTGACACCCAGCACTTGAATTGCATCTGGAAGTCTATTGGGATCCAATGACCTTGGCTCATGAAGCAAAGATGTAATGTGGCCTTCCCAAGGCAGTCCCATAATTGTTTCTGCCAGTCCACCCTGGACCAATTGCAACATCCAGATGTTCTTCAGGGGCAACCCCATGTAGAGCACATTGAAGTAATCCAGCCAGGAGGTGACCAAAGCATGAAGAACTACGTGCAGTGCCTCCTGATTCTGGAAAGGGTACAACGGATATCTAACATGATCTTATGAAAAGCTGTTGTGAGTACAACTGCTTTCTGCTGGTTGATCAGGAGCTGGGAATCGAAGAGATCACCAAATTTCACTGTCTAGAAGGCAATGCAACCCAATCCAGAACTGGGGGTGAGGAGGCAGGAATCCCCAGATCCAGCAGACCCTAAAATCAAAGCCATTTGGCATTTTTTGGGTTGAGCTGAAGGCCCGTTCTTCCCTATACAGGCGTTACAGTCTGAAGACACAAAGGCTGAACCTTGCTTGATTAGTCTGAGCAGAGATGTAGAACTGGGTTTCATCAGCATCCCTGCTGTTGAACGGCTTCACTCTGTGCCTTCATGTAGTTGTTAAACACACACTGTGCAAAGCATCGTATGTGCTGATTGGGTTGGAAATGCTGCTTATCTGAGGTTTCCCATGTGTGGTAATAGCAAAAGGGACCTGATGGCCAGAAATGCAGTGCAATTTTTTTTCATCCTTAATGTGGCATCCTTAGTCATAGTGAAGTTGCAGTTAAATGTCACTCAAGAGTCTAGGGCAAAAGAGAAAAAATGTGGGAGATTGGAATTCTGTGAAAACATTTTCTGTAGCAGTGCAAAGAGCAACCCTCCATTTCAAAATCGATTCTGTACTTCAAAAAAAGGAAAGGAATGGTTTTCACATCTTATGCTCCCCCAAACAAATTAATTTCTGGCACGTGAGTGTGCACTATCCAAACACATGCATACAACCCAGACACTCATTGGTGGAACTTTCAGACTAGTTTCTAGGATGGTTTCCAATGGATTAAAATCCAAAAAAAGGAAAAGCACCTGTTTAAAAGGGGGGGAAATGTCAGAAAAATAATTACAGCAGGAAAAAAAATGAATTCAATTAATGAAACAGCTGCCACGATTCCAGAGGTGGTATTCAGCAGGTTCTGGCAAGTTCTGGAGAATTAATAGCGGAAATTTTGAGTAGTTCAGAGAACCGCCAAATACCTCCTCTGACTGGCCCCGCCCCCATCTATTTTATGCCTCCCAAGTCCCAGCTGATTGGCTGGATCTTCTTTTGTTGCCCTACACAGGAGAACAGAGCTGGAAAGCAGGTTAGTGGGGTGGGGAGGGAATGGGATTTTGCAGTAACCTTTCCCGAGGAGCGGGGAGGGAATGGTGATTTTGCAGTATCCTTCCCCTGCCACACCCACCAAGCCAAGCACACAGAACTGGTAGTAAAATGTTTTGAATCCCGCCACTGCACGATTCATATGCCTGGGTAAATGAAGAGTTCTTTGCCTAATGCCTGAATTGTATGAAAGTCCATCCCAGATGACACTTTGGTGGATGGGATAACAGACATGGGATGGGAGGTTTGGGCTGTGCCTGCTAGGTTCCTTCAGCCAGCCATCCCACTTGACCATTGACATATTGGGATAGACTACGAAGAGAAGGATCTGCTATATTTGCAAGCTCTCCAATGATTTGGATCCCTGATTGACAACGGTAATGATGAAGTCAGTGGGAGCGAAACTCATCCTTGTGCTCTCTGCAACCGCAAATGTTTGATTTAAACAACCTAGCAACAGGAGAGATTTTCCCCCTCCCCCTGATGGCATGCACTGTTACTTAGCTGCTATTATTCTCACTATTTTTACCCTGAAGAACAGTAGAATACAAATTTTCTCAGTGGCAGGCCTAGTATATTAAGGTTGTGTGGGACAATCTTTTCTGGGTTAAAACAGTAAGAAATGACTCTTGTATATACAACCAGGAAATACGGCTTTCATCTCATTCATTCATTAGAAACCATCTATTACGAAAGGCTGCAGATAATGGTGATCTACCTATTTCCCTTGGCATCTGCCAACTTCCCATTTTAAAGTGTGCAAAGAATATTTTTTCTTTAATCAAATTGAATTGTTGTTTTGATGGTTATGCTCTGGTAACTTTGGATCTCATAAATAATCTTGCTTTTAAGCTTTTGTTTTGTTTTTTTAAAAACAGAGAAAAATTTGAGCCAGGTATTGTAAAGAGAAATTACACACCTCACACCTTCTGACTATTTTTAAACCCTGCCTACATGAAAAAGATTTTCTTCATTTGCATCCAATTTAATCGAAAATAGGGACGGGCAGTTTTATTCCTTTCGTTTTTCTTCTTGGTTATTTCAACCATCTTAGACTTGTTTGGTCCCATTTCCACTATCATCTTGAATAAGGTCCAGCTACATAGCTGCAGGGGATGTGATGGCTCTGTGGCTAAGATGCTGAGCTTGTCGATCAGAAAGGTCAGCAGTTCAAATCCATAGCTCTGCGTAATGAAGTGAGCTCCCGTTACTTGTCCCAGCTTCTGCCAACCTAGCACTTCGAAAGCATCTAAAAATGTAAATAGAAAAATAGGGACCACTTTGGTGGGAAGGTAACAGTGTTCCGTGTGCCTTCGGCATTTAGTCATGCTGGCCACATGACCATGGAGATGTCTTCAGACAGTGCTGGCTCTTCAGCTTTGTAATGGAGATGAACACCAAATAGTCGGAAACAACCAGCACGTATGTGCGAAGGGAACTTTACCTTTTTATGTAGCTACAAAGAATCATGAATCAATCAATCAACTTCTACTAAACAAAGATTTCAATTTTTTTTAATAGCAGGTTCACTGTTTTTCTAAACATTCTTTGTTGGCAGCCAGATTCAGAACTCTCAGTAATGGATGACCTATTGACCACAAAGAGTCAATAGAGTATAGATTGGGGGTAGTTATTTACTCTCTATCTACACTGATTTTGGCTTGGTGTGCTGCAAAGAGATAACCTTGGAGAAACTATTTCAGTAATAGTTACAAAAATGTGAACCAAAACATGTTTAAGGTTGGGAAATAAAGAAAATAGGGGGGAAAAAAAAACAGATTTCAGGTTCTGCCTTAACTTTTTGGCAAGAAAAGGAGGTACCAAAAAAAAAAAAAAAATACTGCCAGGCTTTCAAGATTGTGTCACATGGGTGTATATCAATAAACTATAGTTCCAGTCAAACTTTTGAAATTAGTTTATTGGTTTTCTTTCCAGCTGGAGGTCTGAAACCTGCTTATTGTCTAGATAGATTAGGTTGTCAAGACTGCTAATCCAAGGTACTTCCTTCTGCTTTTTGCTTCCAGATATAAATACATAAAAAGCACATGCTGTTAAACTTTTCTCCTGATAGATTGTAGACAGTTAGGTAGTAGGCTTTGTTCATCTCTATATTATATTGCTGTAAATAAATCTCTAAATTCCTTAATTAGTATAAAAGTAATCCACTAATCAGTATTCAGTCAGAGTCCCAGTCTCAGGCATGCTCGCATGCACAGGTGGGTATTCACAGCTTCCTATTGTTTCTGCCAAAATAACAAATACAGCATTTTGCTATAGTGCCACAAACCCCATACATTTTTGTTAGAATCATTGTTGGAATATACAGTATATTTATGCAACAACTACAGTAGATTCAGCCAGTAGATGGCAGTGTTTACAAATTTGGATCTATGCTACACACACACACACACACACACACACACACACACACACACACACACAAAGACACATACACACAATGTTCTTTTGCTCTGTTTCCTGTTGCAGTTAAACAATTAAACAGTTGTGCAGTAAAGCACATGGTGACTGTAATCTTTGTTAGCTATGTAGCGCTGTATATAAACAGATTTTCTAACGGTTATGGAAGTGCATTCAATGTCACAACACATATTCAAAGGGATGGATTTTAGGTCAATCTGATCTAACTGATTCTTCCTGCAGATGCCATTGCATACAGCACTTCATCCTCCAACATTTTTTTCTGAATACAATTTTGTTGATTCTTTTCACAAGCTGTGCATTTCTTTTTGTTTCCCTAAAAAAACAATTTTCTCAAAACATTGGGAACACACACTAATTGTTGAGGGATAACTGATTCTCAGTTCAAAAGTATACAATGTGATCAATTCACCTTACAATTTTAGTTTCTCTAAGATGATATTCTGGACCTTAAAAATATCAAATTAGAAGGAAATCTGAATCCATTGTAATCCATTACAGGGTGTAAAATGGAAGCCAGAATTATTTTCCTTCCTTCTAAGACCTGGCAGCATTCAATGCCATCAGCTTGGTAAGCTTTCAAAGAAGTTACTTGGTCAATAGCACCCTGCTTAGAATGTAATAAGAAAAAAGAATCACTCCTGGAATTTCATTGACTGAGATAGCACAGTGGGGAATCTTTGAAGATTGATAATCTGAAGCTTTTATTTTAAGAAATGTGGCTTATTTTTTGCTTCCTGCTGACAGTTTTAGCCATTGGAAGTCCAATGTCTCAAAACCCTAGTCATCGCCAACTGTATTATGCACCCAGATTGCATTATTATTACATTTTATCAGAATTGTTAACAAAAATAAAAAACAGCCATTTATAGTAGAGCCCTAAAAATGTTTTCTTGAATGTTAGTCTCATTGGGTTCAATGGGGTTTATTTGCTAAAGGAAAAAGCTATGATGGCCTTTCAGACATTACGGAAAGAGAGGTA
This sequence comes from Bungarus multicinctus, assembly GCA_023653725.1. Classification (NCBI taxonomy): domain Eukaryota; kingdom Metazoa; phylum Chordata; class Lepidosauria; order Squamata; family Elapidae; genus Bungarus; species Bungarus multicinctus. Next base: position 49,607,384 of record CM042842.1, on the reverse strand, counting down.
CTAGCAGCCAGAATTATAGTGAATGGAAAGTTAGCATCCACCCACCCTCCTAGAGAATGAAATACTTTGGGGACTATTAAAAAGGCAGGATAGAATATTTCCCCTAAAGGAGAAATGAAAAAAAAAATCTTAAGGGAGGCAGAAACCAGCCTCAGTCTCCCTACCCCAAGCAGAAACTGAGGAGGCCAGCTATTAGAAATGCAGATTTGGTAATCCATTCAGAAAGACTGGGCCAGACAGAAACTCCAAATAAGCAATTAAGTTGAAAAGATTAACTCAGACAAACACCTAGGATTTGCATTTTCCCTTCTGCCTATAGAGCTAGCCATGACCTTAGGAATCTGACAACAGCCATTAGAATATTAAAGGATATGTTCTTGCACAGGATCAGGAAGCTCAAATACAAAGCCCAAAGAAGGTATAAAAACCCACCCACTCTCAATTCCATTTTGTCAGCTGTCCCAGAAACATCACTCTTTGTGCATGTAGGTTCTATTCACCAATAAACCGAATAAACTTTCTTTCCAATCAGCCTCCATTTTATTCCTGGCTTGGAACTGGACCTGAATATTTCTTCAATTTCTTCAGCAATGTTGGGAGGTGAGATTCTGCATTACAGGTAGTCCTCGGTTTACAACTGCAACCGAACCCAAAATTTACGTTGCTAAGTGAGACATTTGTTAAGGGAGACTTAAGTAAGCTAAGACATTTACCCCATTGTGTGACCTTTCTTGTTTTTTATTTTTTTCTTTTCTTTTCTTTTAAAAAGTTTTATTAAGTAAATTGTTAAAAACATTGGACATGGTGCGGTTCATCCTGATAATCCTGTTTGTCATTCATATTATGGCATAAAATACATGTTTTATATACATTGATACATTTTTTATTTCTAACCATCCATTTTGCCAACTCTCCTATCTTTTGATTCTAGATCCTTCCTTTTTCTCCACCATTGATAGAATTTATCCCATACTTTATAGTATTCTGTTTCATCTTTGTATTTCATTTCCAAAGTTAATTTGTCCATCTCAGTGCAAGTCCAAATCTTTTTTAATTCTTCATCTTCATTGGGAATTCCTTTATTTTTCCACTTTTGAGCAAAGGCTAACCTTGCAACGGTGATCACATGTATTATTAAGCAGGTCACCTCTTTGTTGTATTTTTCTGTTATGATTCCGAGTAAGAAAAATTCCAGTTTATATTCCACTTTTTGCCCTATCATCTCCTCTTGCTACATTTGTTAAGTGGATCATTGCAGTTGTTAAGTTAGTAACATGGTTATTAAGTGAATTTGGCTTTGCTTGTCAGAAGGTTACAAAAGGTGATCACATGATTCTGGGACACTGCCACTGTCATAAACAGGAGTCAGTTGCCAAGCGGCTGAATTTTTTTTTGAAAAAGTTTTTTTTAAATTTTTACAACAAAAATGAACAAATAAAACCATCTTTCAGTTCAACAGTGTGCCGGTTAGGTACATATATCCTGTGCACATAATAATATTATCATACATTTCTTACTTGTTTGTATATTTAACCATTCTAATCAATATTTTATTTTGCATTGGTCAATTATTATATTATCATTAATATTGTAATTATTATATTTCAAAAATGTATTTCATCCTTACCTAAATTATATTCATTCTCTTGCTCAATCTAAGCCAATCAATTGTAATATATTATTACTATTATCACATGTTTCCGTTTCTTACTCTTCTGTCTAACCATTTATAAAATCAATCCCAAATCTTATAATGATCTTTTTCTTCCTGTTCTTTAATTGACATTGTCAATTTACTCATTTCTTTACATTCCATTATTTTCTTGTTTCCTCCTCTGTCAGAATTTTCTCATTTTTCCAGTTTTGTGCAAATACAATTCTAACTGCTGTTAATACATTAATAATTAAATATGTTGTCTCTCTACTATAATCTTCAGGCAAAATTCCCAATAAAAATATCTCTGGTCCAAGCAGCTGAATTTTGTGTGACCATGGGGGTTTGCAATGGTCCTAAGTGTGAAAAATGGTCATAAGTCACTTTTTTCCACTGCCGTTGCAACTTCAAATGGTCACTAAATGAACTGTTGTAAGTTGAGGGCTACCTGTACCTGGAAGATCATAGATGGCTTATTTCTATTTGATGTGCTTCCTGCTGCAACTTTACCATGTTTGACTGAATAATGGAAATCTGACCAGATGATTGGAATGTCATGTAACAAAAAGAAAGGATGGGACTCCTGTGTTCTCTGGATGTTGGAATTAAATTCTGATCAGAAGCAGCTAATAATCAGAAGGATCATCAGTAGAGCAAATGCTATAGTCTAGTACAGTGATGGTTAACCTTTTCAGTGCCAAGTGCCCAAATCGTGCGCATCCCCAAAATGCAATGTGCATGTGCGCCCTGCCCCCCGCACATGCATGTATGATCCCCCTATGCTTTTCATGTATTCACTCATGACCCCTGCATATGCACTTTACCCCCTGCATGTGCCCCGCCCCCATGCATGCACACATGACCTCCGTGTATTCCCCCCCATGCATGCACAGCAGAGACACAAAGGCCAGCTGGCCCATGGGAGGCGCAGATGCGTGGCAGAGCTCAGCTGGGGTAACAGCTCGCATGCCCAGAGAGAGGGCTCTGCGTGCCACCTCTGGCACGTGTACCACAGGTTTGCCATCATGGGTCTAGTATGACTTGGAGGACCAGCAAATCCCCTCTTCTGGATTGAATTATAAGAGGCATTCAACCTGCATTTTGAGAGGGAAACACTTCTGCCACTCTATCTGCACGTGCCCTCAAATTCCTGTATTAGAGGTGTAATATAAGGCAAGCACTGTAGTTGCTCAGTTCTGTGAGAAAGGGAGGGAAAAAGAAGGAGTGAGTCATATGAAGGTTGTCCACAACTTAATGAACTTCGTATTTGTTTGTCTACTGGAGAAGATGCTGCTTGCTGATTGCTACCAATGAAACTGTTGTTAAAATAATTGACCAGTTCTCTGATTAGCTGGTATCCTTACAGCACTCAGAACACTACTTCTATCAAATTAATTAAATGATCTCATAGGGTTTCACTGAATACAACTGGCTCATTAGATCGATCGAAGAGTTGCCCCTGAATTTACCTGAAAATGACATTTGTGTTGAACCTGGATGGCTCATTGCAGTTATGTTGTCCAATGAGAAAAGAATATCCATGCATTCTGCAGCCTTTCTCATAGGAATCCGTAAGCCTGCAAAAGCATCTACTTCACGTTTTCATAAAAACAAGGATCATGTCTAGCTGGCTTGGTCCGGTTCATGTCAATCAGAATTCCCCTGGCAATTCTCCCTTTCTGGAGAGCTAGCGACCCCAGATGTAGGCAAAAGCTATAGTGGCTGGGAGCAGTGACATCTGCAGTAGCTATATACCCTGCACCCCCAAGTGGCGAACCCAAGAAAGATTTCTGCCTGACCTGATCCTCTGGCTGTGAGAGTTGCGGATGATTATTGGAATCAGTTGCTGCCTCCTTTAGATGATCCCCCTGCCATCTGGACTTACAGTGGGTTGATTATTGTGTATGTCTAGGTGTGTAGGAGGACACGGTGGCAAGAACAGCTTGTCTTGCAGGATGAGAAAATTTGCACAGACGGAACTTCTATAGAACAATCCAAGCAGAGGAGACTTTCTCCTCAGCCAGAAGTTGCTGAATTTCAATTCCTGATCATTCTACCAGGTTGCTCTGAGTTGTAGTTCAGTAGGATGTCCAGGGCCTCTAGGCCAGCAGCCCCCAATCTTTTGGGCACCAGGGACTGGTTCTGTGGAGAGAGGCTTTTCCGTGGATCGGCAGGGATGGGGTTTCGTGTGCTGCCTGCATCCTGTGGAGGGAGTTTCACCTTTTTGTGTGGCCTGATTTCTGGCATGCTGCGGCCCAGTGCCGGTCCATGGACTGGGAGTTGGGACCTCTGATCTAGGCAGGGGTAGGCTGACCCTCTAGCTAAGATTCTGTACACTTCTGAGAGTCACCAAATTCCACTCCTGGCTGGCCCTGACTCCCCGCCCCTCCCAGAAGTTCCCACGTGGCCCGTTTTAGATGCAGAGCAGGGCGTGCATGGAGGCTCAGAGAGGCTGAAAAATGGGCCTCCTGGAAGTTCAGGAAGGCCAGAAACAGGCCTGTTTCTGTCTTCCAGGGAGTTTCTGGAGCCCAGGGAGGCCGTTTTCGCCCTCCTGGAGGCTTGATGAAAGCCTCCGGAGCCTGGGGAGGGCAAAAACGCCCCCCCCCCAATGGTGTAGGAGGCCAACTAGGCTACGCCCACCATGGCCACACCCACCTAGCAACTGGGCAGAGAACCCATTGCTAAAATTTTTGAAGCCCACCCCTGGATCTAGGCCACCCTTCCTCCCCAGATTCAGTTTGAGAAATCTCAAGTTCATATCCCTAATCAGTCTGGATGTTTACTAGGCTTATCATCACCTCTTAATGAAATCTATCTCAGAAGATGATTGTGAAAATAAAATGTGGGAGGAAAAGCCAGTTCAGTTGTTTCTAAATGATTTTCATCTTTTAGTGCTCAACTTATATGATCTTCTTTTCTTTCTGTGTATATTTGGCCTTCGTTTGCTGCACAGATATTTGCATTAGTGCTTTTATGCTAGCTTAGATTCTGAAGGTTCGTTGTGAGATACTTTTATTAATATCTTTATTAATTTTGCACACTTAAGAAAAGGTTTGTTATTTCAACTTTGCAGGTGCATACATGGGACCCTTTTGAACTTTGGCTGATCAAGAGGAAAGTTTAGGTAGAATCAGACTTGATCAGTGCTTGTATAAGAGATGATCAGGAAAGCTAAGGCTATAGATGGGAAGTCAAAATGGGGAAAAACAGGCAGAAGATAATGGTAAACTTTTTAAAAAGAAAACTACACAAATGCATGCATAAAATGTGACTAAAGGGAATCAGCCCTGCAAGCAAGTTGAGTGGATAGAAGAATGAAAGTGTCATGTTTATTTTTATTGTTTTAAGGGAAAATCAGTGTGACTTTAGGTTCAGCTTTTGCCAAGGCGAACCTTTCAGCCTAAACAATTACAATAGAATAGAATACTTTATTGACCAAGTGTGATTGGACGCACAAGGAATTTGTGTTGGTGTAAATACTCTCAGTATACATAAAAGAAAAGATATATTCATCAAGAGTCGAGAATCATAAGGTATGACACTTAATGATAGTCATAGGGTACAATAAGTAATCAAATCATACTAGGAAACAGTCAATATAATCCTATCACTCCGTTGAGTCTTCTGGCTGGGATAATGGGATTGTTATCCAATATACCTGGAGTCTATGGAGATTTTCAGTAATCCAGGTCACGGTTGTCCCAAAGGTGCTTTTTCAAGACTTTCTTGCTTTTCTTTGAAGATGTTTTGCTTCTTAGATGAGAAAACCTCTTGAAAAACAACCTCTTGGGAATTCATCTGGAGGTCCCAGCCTAGGGAAGGTGGTTCCATGTGCTTAGCATGGATGCAAAAAGAAAGAAAAATCGAAGTACCAGGTCTTTCCTACCATTCAACACAGCAGGTGATTTTGCAAATTTTGATGTGGACTTAAAAAAAAAATCCGTTCTTTTAGTTTAATAAAAATCAGATACAAAAGTAAAATATGAAAGTAAACATACCAGTCCAATAGCTTCTCTCTCTCTCTCTCCCTCCCTCTCTCTCTCTCTCTCTCACACACACACATAAATACCTTATTCTAAATGAAACATATAAACCATAAATGCATAATAATAACAATTCCAGAAATACATGTATAAGTAAATATGTCTATAATTGAATGTCTATAATAAAACACCCTGTACTTTCAATTTAAACAAATAGCTAAACACATAAAATAAAGTCTATATCTATTAATTCCAGCAGTACACAGTATTTCCGTAATCATAACAAATCGAAAGTTTACAATTCAGCATTGGCATCTTAATGCAGCTTTATTAAGAAAAGAGGCACAGGGTGTGCCCCCCCCCCCAGTTATTTTTTAAAATTTAATGTTCTTAAATCATCCTTGCTCCATTGACTGTTATATACAGAAAAGAAAGCAGAAAAAGAAATCCAAAATATGTTGTGATTGAAATAATGCAAAAATTATTGATGCTACACATAAAAGAATGGCACTGGCTATTTGAATTGCAAGGAAGTTACTTACCAATAGCTTGTCTTCCAGGTTTCCAGACTAAACAATCAACTATGATATGTATTTTTTTTATCCAAAACCGACTCCTGTCAATTTCCCTAGCTTGTTGGAAGGGAAAGCAACCTTGATCCTTCATTGTCTTCTGGGCTTTTCTCCAGCAATTGCACGTTAGGCACCCTACCCCAGGAAGGAGAAGCAATTTGGAAGACCTGTTGTGCATAAAATAAAAATCTATTGCCATTTTACCTGCTGGTAAAAAGGAACATTGTTTCATTCAGGGTAATTTCCCTCACTCTTTCAGCTCTGTGCCTACAACCATTATGTCTATTCTGCCAAAGGAAAGATGATAGGGTTTTGAAACAGCAAAGAAACAAAACAGGACTGGGCATCCTACAGTTATAGTGAATGCACAATTCAAGTTGCTTTGGCTCTTTCCTTGGCCTGTCTCCTATATTTATAAAACCTTGCATACCACCCATATTTTAGAACAGGGGTGTCAAACTCAAGGCCCACGGGCTGGATCTGGCCCATGGGGTGCTTAGATCTGGCCCATGGGGCTGCACTGGAAACAGAGAAGGACTGGCCTGTGGTTCCTCTGCCAGCAAAAATGGAGCTCCATTTTTGCTGGTAGAGGGTTGCAGGGGGGTTTCACAGCCGAAAATGAAGCTTCGGAGCCTGTTTTCACTGGCAGAGTGCTTGGGCCACCACAGGCGCCCCTGACATGAGTGACATCAAGCTGGCCACACCCACCCTGGCCACACCCACCCAGCTCCAGCCAGAGTCAAATCTGGAAAATTATCTGGAAAACCTAAAAATCTACAGCTTGCCAGAGCTGGGTTGAAACTTTTCCTATCTAGATTTCTGCAGCCTCCAGATTTGGGAAAGAACCTTGATGGTATCAACTTCTCAGCCCAGGGCAGATGAACCTCATCCTGTGTCAACTGATGACCTCACCCAGGAGCTTCATATAGATGTTAGAAGGAATGGAGAGAAGATGGAGCCAGGAGGCACTCTGCAAAGCAGAAGGCTAGGGCTAAGCTTCCCTACTGACCAAACTGACTGGAATTGATTCTGAGAAAGGAGAAGAAATAAATAAAATGAATTTTCATGAGTAAAAAAAATAAAAAATTAAGGGGCATGCATAAGTGCACCATCGTGCTTCCTGTCCCTGTCCTATTATCCCCACTTATTCATACCTATTTCCTGTATTCTTACTCATGTTTCTTCTTATACCTATTATCTTGTAAGCGATTGACAAAAAAAATAAAATAAGAACCACTGTAGCATTATGCTTCCCACTCCCATACTCCTAGGAACTGAGTACAAAATTATAGTTATGTAAACTGCACATCCCAGAAGCACGGCTTATTCAAAGAAAGTTTTGAATTAAAATGGAAGTAAATATTTTACTGATATATTTTTAAAAGATCTATCAGCTTTGGCCCTGACATCCTGGAATATTTTGCTAATCACATGAAAAAGAAAGCAAAGTGGATTTATCCTGACCTACATAGTTTAATTTGTGTGATGTCAATATTTCAGGAGAAATGAATGCTGGCTAATGCAACATGTCCATGTTCATGGCTCATCCAATTTCAGAAACACTGTCAGCCAGATGTCCAAAAACCCCTTGTTCATTGCATGCAGACTCCTCCTGATAGAAAACCTTCTCTTTCAAAACGCGGTTAGCTTAATTAATAAAAACCACTCAAAGAGATGTGATTAGGTTTTCCAAATTCTCTACTTTTACTTTAATAGGATTAAGCTTTTTAGGAGATTTGTTTTGGGTTGCTTGGAATCTCAGTCAGTTTCTAGCTTTAGGCTGCACTTGCGTATAATTAGCTATTAATTGGTAGACTTTATTTAGGGCTTGGTTTTTTTACGCACCTTAGACCTTTTTCAGAGTTTTGATTTTGGTAGTGTTGAGTGGAAATGAAAAGAAGAGGTAGGTTGCTCAGATACATGAAACATATGTTATGTGCTCCCAAGTACTATGATTTCTTCATGTTTTCAAAGTATTTTCCTTAAGAGGGCAGAAGAATTCTACTAATGTGAGACAAAGAACCTATGGACTGATTGGTGGGTATTGCTGACTAAAAATGGAAGGTACGGGTAGTTCTCAACTATGGTCATAAGTTGTGATGGTTATAAATTGGGACACCATGTAACCAGACCTTTTCAGCAATCTTTTTTGTAAAGTGAATGCAATGGTCGTTAGGAGAACCTATTGTTTACCATGGGGCTTGTTTGCCAAAAAACCAAAAATAAAGGCCTGTTTTTGGCAAAAATATCGTAAAGTCGAGATCAATGACTGTAGGATGCGGCAAATGGCAATAAATGCAAGCTCATTGCCAAATCTAGTTGACTGGGGGGGAGGGGGGAAACATTAGAGTTTTGAAACTAAGTACATTTCGGGAGGGGCAGTCTGTTGTAACTTTGAAGTGATTGGTGGTAAGACAAGGACATCTTGTACTTCCATAGTGGCAGAATGGGCTTGAAAAGTTAGATACTGTATTGGAACTTGGAAAAGACAGAAGGGTGGTATGTTCAGAGGAGAATGGGAACAAATGGCCAGGACAGTGGGGAAACAAGAAACAGAAAGAGAGCTTGTTTGGATGAAATGTTAATGAGTACCATATTTAGTTGAAGCCAACTAATACTTCTACTGCATCCCCTTCCACTCCCCATCAGAAGTTCTCTCTTATGTTCGCTTTAGTAATATGCCTTTTGTAGAAGGAATAAAAAGAAGTGTGACTTCAGTTCTTGGTTGAATGGGAGAGTCTCCACTGAAGTCATTAGAACAGCACAACAGAATTTCTTGCAAGATTGAACTAGCAAGAATGTTCCCATAATTAATTATGGAGGTGGAGGACAGACGAACTTGGTACATTCTGAAGGCAACCATTCCTGACATTCCTTCCCCCCCAACCCCTACCAATTGGGAGCGCTTGTGGATCATTGCAACCTTACTCGGAGTAGTTTCTATGGCAGTAGAAGCTTTTAAATTAACACATTCATAGGCAAGTGGCCAAGGCACAAAACATTTTGTACTTCAGGGTAAATAAAAGTCTGACAGCTTTTTAGCAAGAATGCCAACAACAATAACATCTTGTTGTCTCTTTGGAAGGAAGAGTGGGACCGCCTAAATGCAAATGAGTTGAATGTAACGTTCCTTGAGCTCTATTAATTACCCTGATTAACATGGAAGGCAAGAAATGGGAGGGTTCGCTAGCACAGAAGAAGCCGGCATTTTGCCTTTCCAAATGACATACAAACTTGTGACATGCTTATTATAGCTTTTATGGTTCCTTGCAGTTTCTCATTTGAAAATGTTTTGGACAATATACTATCCATTTTTTAAAAAAAGAATTATTTTCATCCAAGGGATGGAGAAGTGTTGAGCTGCCTGTCACATGTCCTACCTAGAGTAGGATCTGCCCCAAGGATCTTTTGTATATGTGTGTTGAACACAATTATCCAATTACTTCTTGCAGGATGACTTTCTGGCAAGAATGCTCTTGAAGCAATGACATGGATGTTAGAAATAGCCAGCCAAAATCTACAAGCTTTTTTCCACCCCAAATCACAATGAGCACAGTCTGGTTTGCAATTAGAAGTTTCTTGGGGAGCGGTTGAATATGAGTCTTATTTACATACATTGTCTCTTACATTACATTCAGGACTGTAACTTCTAATGAGAAATATCATCTGTGTCAAAACATCAACGTATTTTGTGCCATTCTTTCATATAAGCAGCTTAGTTCAAATATTCAACTGCCATATGTTTTTTCCTTTTTAAAAAGAGACACAGTATGATGTAGATGTTTAAGTCACAGGGAAAAAACTAGGAGACTGTGAGTTTTGGTTCTGTAAGGCACGAAACCAACTTAAAGATTTGGGCCAGTCATTTCCTCTCAGCTTAGGGAGAACTTTGTGGCATGTTGGCAAGAAAATTGCAGAGAAATTGCCCAGACAATTGTCAGGAGTCAATAATGACTTGAGGTACCCCCCCGCCCCCTCAAAAAAGCTGATTAATCAAATATTGAATTATTGTAAAAGATGTAAATCCAACTGTAGACTTTGCTGTAATTTATGTTACAAGAAATAACCAAGTCCATAAGGATGCAAATGAACTTTTAAGAAGCTTGAAATGAAACCGTCTGATTTCTTATCTGAAACTTTCCTGTTCTGGTTTATTTTCCCATGGGTGTGACTGTGTGTTATTTAATCATACTTTATGTATTCATCTTGGATCTATTAGATGGATCACAGGAGCTTGAAAATTGTGCTCACGAGTGTTCATCAAGAGTTCCACATCAGTCTGGGTACCAAATAGCCAAAGCATCTGGCAATTTTTAGCGATGATTTGGATAATGAAAGAGGAAGGAATGCAGATCACACTAAATAGAATGGGATCATAAATATTCAGAATCAAAATTCAAAATGATCTTCTTGACTTAGAGAAATCGGTTGAAAAAAGTTAGAAAACATAAAAACAAACGTAGAGCATTGAAAATAGTATGTGTGGAGTGATTTTAACACTTTAAATCAGTGTCAAATCAGCCTTGGAAACTTCAAAATTTGTTGACTTCAATTCCCAGAATTCTCTAGCCAACATGCTGATTGGGGAATTCTGGGAACTGAAGTCTACATAAGGTTGAGTAACACTGCTCTAGATGATAACATACTGAATAAGATTTAGCAGTGCAACATAGGCACTGAAATGGCAATGCAATTTTTATTTATTTTTTAGACTTTTATGCCACCCATCTCGCCAAGGCAATTTCTAAAACTTTTAGAAAAAATATTTCCAAATGTTTGTTATATTCTGCATTGGTCACAATCTATAATGAATGCTGTGTCAGCTTCCTAGTCACCATATTTTAAGAATGATTCTGAGAAGCTGGACAGGAATAGTAAATAAAGGTTATATTACAGAATATAGGAATAGCAAAATGGACAATCACTGTATTGGAAACCGAGGCTAAAGGGGAGACATTGTAAGACCTATGCATGCTTAGTCTATTGGCAAAATGAGTAAGTGGAGATGTAATTGAAAAGATTTCATATAGAAGAAAGACCTGCCCAGCATATAGAACGACATATTCTGTATTTTAGGAAATGTTTAAGAAAAACATGAATTCATTAATCTAAATGACCTCTTCAATTCTATGAATCTTTGTAGCGATGTGCTCAAGCTGGTTCCATGTCATGTTTCTAATTAAAAAAGGAGGGCAAGTTTTCATTCGACCTGTGTCTTTCAAATGCTGGAGAAGAGCAAAATTAGAAAGTTAGGGTTAGGGTTAGGATTCTAGATACTCAATCTTGTCTGTCAATCTTCTTTGTCTCAAACTCTTGAAGCAAAGAAGAAATACTGCATAACTTTTCTCCTGCCCATCTTTGCAGCTGTCCATATATACTTATTTATTTATTTATTTTTATTTAATTTAATTTGATTTGTCAATCGCTTACAAAATAATAGGTATAAGGATAAATATAGTTATGAATACATGAAATGGATACAGATAAGAAAAATAAAAGTAACAATAGGACAGGGATGGTAGGCATATTGGTGCGCTTATGCACGCCCCCTAAAGACCTCTTAGGAAAGGGGTGAGGTCAATAGTAGACAGTCTAATGTTGAAGATTTTGGGGTTTGGGGAAGAAACCACAGAATCAGGTAGAGTATTCCAGACATTGACCACTCTGTTGCTGAAGTCGTATTTCCTGCAATCAAGTTTGGTGCAGTTAACCTTGAGTTTGTATCTATTGTGTGCTCTTGTATTATTATGGTTGAAGCTGAAGTATTCATTGACAGGTAGGACATTGCAATGTATGATTTTATATACTATACTTAGATCGGACCAAAGATGGCGTAGTTCTAGGTTTTCTAGGTCAGGAATTTTGAGTCTGGTGGCATAAGGTATTCTGCAATGACTAAAGGAGTGTAGAACTCTTCTTGTGAAATATTTCTGGACTTTCTAACTGTGTTAATATCAGATACGTAATGTGGGTTCCAGACTGATGAGCTGTATTCGAGTATTGGTCTAGCAAATGTTTTGTATGCTCTAGTTAGTAGTATATTACCAGAGAAAAAGCTACGCAGGATTAGGTTGACAACTCTTAATGCCTTTTTGGCTATATAGTTACAGTGGGTTCTAGCACTTAGATCATTAGAGATGAGAATTCCAAGATCCTTGACAGAGTTTGGATCATCAACAAGGTCTTGACTATTCAGCTTGTATTTTATTTTCTGATTTTTTTTTTGTCAATATGTAAGACAGAACATTTATTTGTTGAGATTTGAAGTTGCCATTTGTTTGGCCATTCTAATACATAGTCGAGGTCTATACTATATATATATAATATGGCACATTACTTATCAATTGTATGGATCATCAAGACCCATTTCGTATTAATCTCTAAGGTGTAAACTTCGAAGACTATGATGTGCTGACTCTGCTTACCCAAACTGTGAGATGGGGTGTCCATAAGGTCAAAAAGAAGATTCCTCCTGCAGTTAAAAAGATTGCATTTCAAATGTTTGGAAGGATCTCTCTGTGTTCAAACCCAGTAGGAACCTAATAACTCAACTTGGTAACTGCAGATTCCAAAATACCAAAACTCCACTTTTCCCACTGTAGGAAGTTAGCATCCACCCCTCTCCTAGAAAAATTGAAATATCTAGGAAATATTAAAAAGGCAGAATATTTCTCCTAAAAAGAATAGTCACTCAAGAAGCAGAAACTCAACTCAAGAAGCAGAAACTCACCCCCACCTTTGTTAATGAGTGGGCCATTAAGGCCTGGGCCAGAATACTTTACATAAGAAGGAACTCCAGGCTGATGGGATTAAGGATGGCCCTCAGGAAATGATAGGATTACCCATCTCACCACATGGTCTGGGAAGATTGCATTAGCCAGCATTTAGGTAAAGCCATGTGGTCCAGACTAAGCCTACAAAGTTAAGACCCCCGCCCCTGGGAGTCTGACAGCCAATTAGAATACAAGCTCCAATTCAAATCCCAACAGAGGGTATAAAACCCAGGCACTCTCAGCACCTCAACACTTTTTCCCCCTTTCTCCTTTTTCCTCTTCTCACCTTGAAGCATGTGATCATTCTTCTCTGGACCTCCAGGCCATGTGGCCCTGTAACCATTAAACCTTCCAAGCAGCCTCCATGTTTCCAGTATTTTTTTCCCCACTTGGAACTGAACCCAGAAGGATATTTCTTTCAACACCACAAAGCAAATATTTACACCTCAACCTACAAGACTTCTAAGGATCAATCAAACCTATAAAATAACTTATTGAGAATAATAATGATAGTAGTAGGTATATTGTTTATTCATCCATACGTGTATGTGGGCTTTTCTGTTCAGAAAGAAGATTCAAAGCAACTGGCAGTTAAAATACAGAGGCACAAACATTAAGCATCTTATTTTATTTAGGAAAAGGAAATTCATCTGCACTTTTACTGAAGTTTAATAGTGCTCTACAAAACCATGTCAGGGCTTCAGCAGAGTGTTCAAATAAAAATATGCTCTGATGTATTTTAAAAAAGATGATTCAATTTTTCAGTAATTCATAGGTACGTTTTATCATGTATAATTTTCTGTTTCCTTAGAAGGAGAGAAATTAACAAAGTTTTCGTATGATAAAATATATATATTCACAAATATTAAAATTTAGACTTAAAGATGCTTGACTAGGCTTATTCTTAGAAAAATTCAAATAGGTTTTGCAACATGAAAGGGTGGGAGAAAAATGAAACTGCCGTCTCAGAATGAAACATTTTTTACTGATTGAAGATTCCAGAATCACTGGATTGCATTGCCTTAATTCGAAGGACAAGGTCATGCTTTTTAACATCTTTTATATTATAAATGGTGGATCACAGTGATGACAAGATGTAGTTTGAATGTTCTTTTCATTTGCTTGCTGGAAAAGTACAAATCACCATTTTTTTTTTAAAAGTAAGAAGATTTTTCACTTGTCGTCTTCTATCTGGGACATGTCTTCACAAGCTGGCACTATCCAAAGTTGCCGACACTGCAAGTCACAGAATTTGCAACTCATACAGTTCTCCAAACTGGAATTCTTAGTTTTCTCTGTACATTCAAAGGGCAGAAGATTGTGGGAGTCTAGCCTCCTTCTTATTAGGAAGGAACAAAAGTAGCAGAATATGCAGGAATTGAGGATTGCCATCCTAAGAAACTTCAAGGATTTTATTGGGAAGACTAATTAACTTAAGGGACTTTGTATAGATCAGTTTAATGCATCGATTTAAGAGAAAAGAAGCATGTTCCAGTCCAGGATTGTGGAGCCACAGATGTTTACTATGATAGTCTGACTACAGGTGGGCCTTGGGTTGCAGTCATCCATTCAGTGATGAAAGTTATGACAACCCTGAAGGAGTGGTACTTATGACCAGTCATTGAAATTCCGGCTGTGATAGCACTCTTGTGATCATGTGATCATGATCTGGGTGCTTGCGCTCTGGCTTGCAATTATGAGCTTGCAGTGAGCCTCAGTCACGTGATCACAATTTCTGATGGCCCCTGCTACTTAGCACAAAGTCATTGAGGATCCAAGAGGAAGTCAGAAATTGCTCCCATGTTTTTTTTGCCCACCTGCATTCCACAATGCCTGTCTGTGGCACCCATGCACCTGCCCATACTCAGTAGCTTTTGCCTGCATCCTACCTGCCCTTGCAGCACTCATGTACCAGTTTGCATTCTGGAGCACCTGCTCATAGTGCCCTTTGCACACCTATGCACCTTCTGACCTGCTTGCCTGCGACTCCTGTCTCCTCCCACTTAATTATCCATGCAGTTCTAGTTACAGTGGATCCAGAACCGTCAAGATTGCCCTCCCTAAGTGATATGGTCACCAGATGCTCTTTGCTGCATGCAAACTTAAATAGTAACAAAGAGCACACACTCTCAGGGGAATTGAGGAAAATAGTAATTCAAAAAGTCAAGGTATTAAAGCTCCCTTCTGATGATTTAGGCCGGGCTTCACTTCATCTTATGGACAATTCTACCTGTGATGGAAGCCAAGTCATTTGGAAAGCTAACCAAATGGATTTCTTACAGCTTTTGATTGCTTGAAATATGTCCTCCCTCCTGCTGGCAAGTTCTGTCAGTGTCCCTTATCTTTACAAGAGAGAAAGCAGGGCTGTATTTTACCTCATGACTCATGGAGCTTGTTTCTTGTAATGGGAGATATTAAAAGAACTTCATTGGAACATTTACTTCCTGTACCTGTATTGAGACTCAGTAACTAATTTTTCCTGCTGGTCAATGAAGGGTGGATGACTGAAGGAAACAGGTCTCTGAAACCTGTGACATGCCCAGGCAGCATTTAAAGGATATATGGAGCCCGAGGACTGTGTGTATGTGAGAGAATATGCATCATTGGGTTAGGATTTGGATTGGAAATCCACTTAGAGTTAGGATATGGATTATGGTTAAGGTTCAGAGGTGGTATTCAGCAGGTTCTGACCAGTTCTGGAGAACCGGTAGCAGAAATTTTGAGTAGTTCGGAGAACCGGTAGCGGAAGTTTTGAGTAGTTTGGAATACCACCTCTGACTGGCCCTGCCCCCATCTATTCTCTGCCTCCTGAGTCCCAGCTGATTGTCTGGGTCTTCTTTTGTTGCCTTGCGCAGGAGAACAGAGCTGGAAAGCAGGTTAGTGGGGTGGGAAAAGAATGGGGATTTTGTAGTATCCTGTCCCTGGAGTGGGGTGGGAATGGAGATTTTACAGTATCCTTCCCTGTCACGCCCACCAAGCCACGCCCACAGAACTGGTAGTAAAAAATTTTGAATCCCACCACTGTTAAGGTTAGGATTTAAAATTCACTTAGGGTTAGGGTTCATTTAGGACGTTCTGACCAAGGCTTCCTAAAACCACAATTAAGCACACGCTTAGTCCAAACAAGTCTTGTTTAATTTCAACGCTGGGAATTATGTTCATTCCCAGCCTGTAATGAGTCCCAAACAGTCCCTCAAGATAAACACCCACCTTTATCTCCTTTGAATTGCTGCCAACAACTAAAGTGCCAAATGAACTATAAAAAACCAACTAAAGTACAAAGTCCACACAGAGCTTCAAGGTTTAATCCAAAAGGAGCAAACAACTTTTCTTCCTGCAAAAGTTTATCTACCTTTGTACCTCCTTTATACCTTAGGGGAGGGGCAATCACCTCCAAGCCTTACTCCTGAGTCACCCCTTTTGTCTTAACTGCTCTTGCCTTCTAGCAGCTCTGTGCACATGCACACAGGGAACAGGATCCCCTTGTTCCTCTGCCTGGCTGCTGTCAGATTCTGGAGGCTACGGAGTCAGCACATAACTTCCAGATGGTCCTGGCCCCATCTCTGCATCGGATGCAGGACCCTCATCCGAGTCCTCCCCAGACTCCCGGACTGGTCCCCATTCTTCCCCACTGTCCAATTCTGCTGCCGTCTGCACAGGCTGCTGGTGAACCACAACATAGGATTACAGTTAGATTTCGGGTTAGGATTAGGATTAAGGTTAGGGTTAGGAGTGAAATTCTACTTAGTATTGAGTTAGGGTTAGGTTTGGGTTGGAATTCTGCTTAGGTTATCATTTGGATTACAATTGGAAATCTACTTAGAATTACTCTTTGGGTTATGGTTAAGTTTAGGGTTAGGGTTAGGATTGGAAATCCATTTAGTGTTAGTGTTGTGTTCATGTTGGAAATCCAGTTAGGGTTAGGGCTGGTATTAGGGTTGGAAATTCACTTAGGGTTAGAGTTAGGGTTATGGGTTAAGATTGGAAATAAGGTTAGGGTTGGACATCCATTTAGGGTTAGTCCCAAAGGTTAGGGTTAGTAGTAGTGTTGTGTTAGTGTTGAAAATCTAGTTAGGGTTAGGATTGGTATTAACTTTGAAAACCAATTTAGAATTAGGATTAAGGCCTTGGTGGTGCATGCTGTTAATCATCTAGCACTTAGCTCAATTTCCTGCAATTAGTGCAGGTTCGAATCCCACCAAGCTCAAGGTTGACTCAGCCTTCCATCCTCTCGGGGTAGGTAAAATGAGGACCCAAGATTGTTGGGGGCAATAAGCTGACTTTGTAAAAAAATGCCGCTTGGGGGAGGGGGGGCAAAAAAACCCTAGTAATAAGTAGGCATATACAATGGAATGAAGGCTATTGCCGAGCACTTAGCATGGTGCTCTAAAGACTGTAAGCCACCCTGAGTCTCCAGAGAAGGGCAGCATATAAATGTAAATACATAAAATAAAAATAAAATAAATAATTATGTTTAGGGTTAGGGTTAGATTGGAAATTCACTTAGGGTTAGGGTTGAAAATCTATTTAGAGTTAGGATTAGATTTAGGGTTTGCTTAAGGATTGGAAGTCCATTTAGGGTTAGAGTTAGGGTTAGAAATCCTCATGAAGCATGGGAAACAGTGTAAGAGTGGTTGTGGTGCTTTACCATTACATCTCATTTGCTTTGTTACTGATTGTGTCTGCTGAGCCTCACTCTCCCCCTATTTCCTGCCTGATCTTTGACATCAATCCATACTAGAAGTATCATTACTATTCCTTTTTCAAACAATCCCAATAAAATTAGGAAAAAAGTTTTTAGAATAACTAAACAAAACAATGGAAAAGTTTATTTGGCGGGGCAAAAAGGCCTGGATAAAATTGAAACTTCTGCAGGATAGTAGAAGAAAGGGAGGTTGCAGTTGTAACATGGATTAAAAATTGGGTAAATTTGAATAATAAAAGAGTGTTAACAATAGAGGAGCATGTTCTGCAGATTGGTTGGCATGTGTTCATGTGGGAAGGGAAAAACATACTGCATTCATACTTCCAGAGACACAAAATTAGAGGCACCCTACTATTTGTCTGGGGGAGAATTAAGAGAAATCATTACATGAAGATTCCAATTTGGCTATCTACCATGGAGACAATGGTGTATCCTAATGCCCTAGTTTTAAATAAAATAGTGAGATATAAAGAATTATTAGATGAACAAGGAGAATTAAAATCAAATCAAGAATTGAAGGTACAAGGAATAAAGATAGATAGACGGCCATATTTACAAATCCAAACAAGGTATAAGAAAGATATAGAAGGATATGGAATTTACAAAGATCATCAGGAATTAGTTAAAATATTACAGGGGATAGAGGAAAAAAATAATTACTAAAATGTATAATTATCTCTCAAGATTCTGAATAGAAGAAGAAATAGTAAAAGAGACCATGATAATTTGGGTGAAAATTTTTGGCCATACAGTACATCAATTTGGCAGATTGGGAAAAACTATGGGAAGTAAATTACAAATTAACATTATCAGCAGCCTATAAAGAGAACTTGAATAAAATGTTTCATCGTTGGCACTTACCTCCAGGAAAGATTGGCTAAGATGTTCCCTAATAGATCGGCAAATTGTTGGAAATGTGATTATGAACAGGGGACTTTCTTCCATATGTGGTGGACTTGCCTTAAAGTTAAGAATTATTGGCTTAAAATTAAGAATTAGCTTGAACAAATTACAAAACAGGAAACTGAATTGAAATCAGAGATATTCCTATTGGGTATATTAAGAGATAAAATTAGCCAAAAATTCCAGTATATCATATTACATATAATAACTGCGGCAACAATTGCCTTCACCCAGAATTGGAAATGTGATAATATTCCTTCCGACATCATGATAATAAAAAAGGTTTTAGAATGCACAGAGATGGATAGGTTATCGATGGAAATGAAAGAGAGAGAAGAAACAGAGTACCATGAAATTTGTAACCTGTGGTATAACTGGCTAGAAGGCAGACGTAAAGTAGATAAATGAAAGAAAGGTTATGGTAAGATGAAAGAATATTGTGTATAACTATTTAAATAATTATGTAAATATATGAATGTATGTCACAAATTGAATGTAAAAATAATTGTAACAATATTTAGTAACAATTTACATACTTAGGAATATGTCAATGTGAGTGAACACCATTACGAACACACTGTAATGAGTGGAAATATGTTTTTAATTGTGAAAATATGACCAATAAAGATTTTTTAAAAAGTTTCATTTTCTACATATTTACTTTGTCTTTGAACCAGCCCTGGTGGGTATAATGCTAAACAGTAGGTTCAAATTTCAGTGGAGTAGTTTCTTCTGTATTGCTGCTATTAATGACAGTCAGAAATGAGTTATTTAGACAGGGGTTTCTTTATCTTAACTGTAAATGTTTGGACCTCTAGCCCTGTTGCCTAGTTATTCCAAAGATGGCTGAAATTACTCCCAAAGAAGACACACGTAAACTAAATAGGAAACAGACTGCTCCAGAAAGAGTTTATTTTTTCTTCCCCCAAGCTCGATATCTATCACATCACATATCAGAAAGACATCTCATGAGTGGCCTACTTCCAGGGCATCATAAAAATAGGCCAGGTTAGACAAGGATCTGGGGGTACAAATTGACGCTCCCTCAGGAAAAGGGCTGCAGGACTACCTGTCATGTTCAGTTAGTGTTAACATTATACCAATAGAGTGGCCATTAATGGTTTGCTTTAAATTCTTATGTTGTTCAGCATTTGTTAATTAAGAGAGAGAAAGAGAGAGAGAGAGGGAGAGGGAGAGATGAAGAAGTTTTGTTAGAAGCCAGGAATTGGGTGCTGCCCTTCCTTAATTTGCACTGTGTTAGGTAACAACTTTTTGAGGAAATCAGGTTTGTTGCAGAGGTGGTATTCAGCAGGTTCTGACTGGTTCTGGAGAACCAGTAGCGGAAATTTTGAGTAGTTCGGAGAACTGGTAAATACCACCTCTGACTGGCCTTGCCTTCGTCTATTCTCTGCCTCCTGAGTCCCAGATGATCAGCTAGGTCTCCTTTTGTTGCCCTGCACAGGAGAATGGAACTGGAAAGCAGGTTAGTGGGGTGGGGAGGGAATGGAGATTTTACAGTATCCTTCTCCCAGGAGTGGGGAGGAGAATGGTGATTTTGTAGTATCTTTTCCCTGCCACGCCCACCAAGCCACGCCCACCAAGCCACTTCCACCAAGCCATGCCCACAGAACCAGTAATTAAAATTTTTGAATCCCATCATTGGTTTGTTGGTTTTCAGAACCTTCCATTATGAACGCTGAAGTGTCTTATTTCAAATTACTCTTTCAGACGTAGAATCTTTGAAACTGCAGTGACCCATCAGTAATTTAGGCTTGGTATGTTTTTCTTTTAAAAAATAAACAAAAAGCTTAATAGAAAACCTCTATGTGCATTCTAACCCAGCTTTTCTCTCCCCTCAGACAACTGTCTCTCTTTGTGATCAGCCCTAAGGATAATGGCATTTTCCCCTCTTCCACAGTTATGGATTGATTGAAGACTCAAAAATGATTATGAAAACAAAGATACAAAAATTATTCACAATCAATTAAACTGTGTGGGTGAAGTGAGTAATAAATGCAGCAGTGCAGCTGTCATTCATGTTTAATTCTCAGACACATTACTGTATGTCAAGTCATGTGGTTCCTTGATTTGACATTTAAAGATCCAGTTACAGCTACATTATGGAGCAAGCATTTTATATCTTCTTATACAGTGTTGTTATAGTTTCAATTCAGTATGATAGATTTCTGCCTGAAATCACAGTGACCTGCTGATACTTATGTGTGAGATTTATATTTGTGTTCTTGTTAAACGATGGATATTTCATTTTATGTGCCACAGAGTTCTGAAAATCACCATGACTACATTGATAAAAGTTCTGTATTTAGGAAGGAAAATCAAATCAAAATACAAATCAAAAATAGATTTGATGTATTATTATCTGGAGATATGAAAAAAATCATATAGTTTTGATTTAGTATACCACAAACTAAACACAGATCAAGCTTTGAGGTAGTAGCCAAGGAGACGAATAGAAATTGAGGTCTCATGAACAGAAATATATTATTAGTTTGGGAGAAATAACAGCATCACTCAATTTTATTTCAGTCAGATTTCATCTAGAGCACTGTATCTATCTGTTCCGCAAGAATTAACAGTAAAGTAGACATGTTCAGAGAACAACACAGATGGTAAGAAACCAGTTTCTGTAGGCCAGTAGAAGATACAAACTATATTTACTTGGAGAAGAGTTGGTTAAGAAGTAATAATCAGTCACAGTGAACTTAATCTTTCTATCGCGTTGAATTTATATTATGGACGATAGGTCAAATTGGGGGTGCTACTGAAGTTAGCAACCAGTGGTAGGTTTCCAAATTTTTTCCTACCAGTTCTATGTGCAGTTCTATGCACACACTGAGTTCACAGAGCTCACTTCTAATCGTTTTTGGAAATTAACTATTTAACTATATTAAGGATATTAGAGAGCTTCGAATGGTGATTTAAAAAGCCACTTGGTGAGTTTATCTTCATTCAAAATTAATTATAGTTTAATAATTAAGAAATAGAAACAAACAGCAACAAGTTAAACAAGACTTCAATAAAAATATAAACTTTATATTAAGGAGTCAGAAAAATTTGGAACCTTAGGACTTTCGTTAAAAGATGTGGTGTGGGGGGGAATTAAATTAATAAATAATGCATTCTTGGGAATAACATTTTGTTCAGTCTGTCAAACTAACAACAGAGATTTGAGCCATTATAATTTCAAAAATTAGATACTAATGATTAAAGACTGTAGGCATTGTTTTCAGGGGTGGGATTCAAATTTTTTAACAACCATTTCTGTGGGTATGGCTTAGTTGATGGGCATGACTTGGTGGTCATGTGACTGGCTGGATGTGGCCAACTCAACATCACTCACATCGAGACATGCATCTCCTCACCTGGCCTCTCATGACTGTGGGGATGCTGCAACAGTTGTAAGTGTGAAAAATGGCCATAAGTCACTTTTTTCAGTGCCATTGTAACTTTGAATGGTCACTCCACACAAGCAAAGTACCAGCAAAGGAGGAAAAAAGTTCCAGAGACAGGAAGTCTAGTCCTGCGAAGAATGTAATAAGAGTTAATGGAGAAGCAGTTTCTGTAAGCAACACCAGAATGTTTCCTTCTTGCCTTCCTTACAGGATTAGGCCAGTAATTTCTTTTAACAACCGGGTGTCCGAACTGCTCAGAATGTTAACAACCAGTTCTACTGAATAGGTATGAACCTGTAGAATCCCACCCCTGATAGTTTTCATTTTTCCTTTCTCTTTTAAATTGGATTTCTATTATTTTTTATTATTTTTAAAACTTTCAAAAATATTTTTAAAAGCTAATAAAATAGAAAGAGATTCTTTTTTAAAATTAGAGACTGAAAAATAGAGTGTGATGGTCAACTAGAAATTATGCTATAGTTTGGGTTTCCTATATAACTTTAAGATGTCTTCCTGTTTTATGATTTTTACAGTTCTATCTGAAGTCTGCTAACGCCTGTGGTTTACAAGCTGTGCCTTCTCTGTTGTCCTGCACAGAAGTTAGTACTTGGGTATACAAGTGATCCTCAAATTTATGACTGTTGGTTTAACAACTGTTCAGAATTATGACTGCCTCAGAAAAGGTAATTTATAGCCCATAAAGACTATTACAAAATGTCATTACAAAAGCTGCCCTCCATCCCTGCAGTCACATGATCACATTTCAGGACCTTGAAAACTGCTTTATATTTACGACTAGTTGCAATGTTCTGCAATCATGTGATATACAATTTGTGATATATTTTTTTTGCTGGTTTCCAGAAAAAGCTTACATTTGGGGAATGGATTTACACAGGCAACCACATAATTTGCTTGTGGTTTGGACTTACAACCATGTGATTTGCTGAATGACCACCATAAAAAGGAGCATGAAATTGGCTCCAATCACATACCTCGACAATGGCCATCATGACTTATGTTCAAAATTCTGGCCCCAATTGTAGTTGTAAGTCAAGGACTGTCTATAAACATATTGGCTTCTGTGTGTGAGGATAGTATTGGGCACTGTGTATTCTTATCTCTAGCCTCTAAAATTAAAACTTCCATAAGCCCAGGGGTGGGACTCAAAAATCCCAACAACTATAATAAATAACAAAAACAGCAGAGTAGAAAAAAAATAACCAAAATGAGTACATATTTTTGTTTTGACTGAGAAGAATGCACATTTTATGATGGCATATTTCTTCTTCTTATAGTTCTGCATGGAGTGAGATTTTAATTTCTTTTAAAGCAAACGGTTATGCAATGATACATACAGTATTGCAGTATTATTATAAGCTACTTTAAGTTGCTGAAAGTAGACAGGTCTACAAATAATTATACAATGTTACTGCAGCGCAAGGAGATGTTTTATTTTTCTCTTGACTGAGATGAACATTGTTGAAATTCCATTATACTAATATAACTAAATATTTTCATTTTGAGGGAGATTCCAGCAATGAAAAGATGATCACATGACCTTGGGATATGGCAACCATCATAGATGTGAGTCAGTTGTCAAGCAAGCAAATGTAAATCTTGTGACCATGGAGATGCTCCAATGGTCATAAGTGTGAAAAAGGGTTATGAGCAGGGGTGGGATTCTACCAGTTAGCACCTATTCGCTAGAACCGGTTGTTAACATTCTAAGCAGTTTGGAGAACCGGTTGTTAGAAGAAATTACTGGCCTAATCTGTAAGGAAGGCAGAAAGGAAACATTCTGGTGTTGTTTACAGAAGCTGCCTCTCCACTAACCCTTATTACATTCTTGGTAGGACTAGACTTCCTGTCTCAGGAACTTCTCTGGAGTTTTTTCCCCCTCTTTTGCTGGTACTTTGTATGTGTGGAGTGACCATTCAAAGTTACAATGTCACTGGAAAAAGTGACTTATGACCATTTTTCACACTTAAGACTGTTGCAGCATCCCCACAGTCATGAGAGGCCAGGTGAGGAGATGCATGCCTTGGTGTGAGTAATATTGTGTTAGCCATGCCCAGCCAATAACATGACCACCAAACCATGTCATCCAGTCACATGACCACCAAGCCACGCCCACCACCTAAGCCACGCCCACAGAACCAGTTGTTAAAAATTTTGAATCCCACCCCTGGTTATGAGTCACCTTTTTTCAGTGCTGTTGTAAATTCAAACGGTCACTAAATGAGCTGTTGTAATTCAAGGACTATCTGTATTTATGACAGGTGCAGCATCTAAGTCAACTGTTATAAGTTGAGGACTACTTGTATTTACAACAGCTGCTGCATCCCAGGGTCATTTGAGTGCCATTTGCAACCTTTCCAACTGGCTTCTGACATGCAGTCAATGTGGGATACTGAATTCATTCAACCACCACATGATTCATTCAGGGGTGGGCTGCTGGGGGTTCGCAGGGGTTCGGGAGAGCCCCTAGCTAAGATCCTGTGCAGTTTGGAGAACCCCCCCCCCACCTCCCCTCCCTTCCCAGGAGTCCCCATGCAGCCCATTTTGGATGCAGGTAAGTGCAGGGTGTGCACGGAGGCTTGGGGAGGATGAAAAACGGGCCTCCTGGGAGTTTGGGAAGGCCAGAAATGGGCCCGTTTCCAGCTTCCAGAGAGCCTCCGGAGCCCAGGGAGGCCATTTTTGCCGTCCTGGAGGCTCAAGGAAAGCCTCTGGAGCCCGGGGAGGGCAACCCCTCCCACCACCACGGTGCAGGAGACCGACTAAGCCACACCCACCAGGGCCACACCCACCCAGCAACCAGGCAGAGAAGCCTTTGCTAAAATTTTTGAAACCCACCCCTGGATTCATTTGACAATTGCAGTGATTCATTTAATAATTATGGCAATTAAAAAAAAAAAACCTGGGTGCAACTCACTTAACAAATGTCTCGCTCAGCAGTGGAAGTTCTGGCCTCAGTTATGGTCATCTCATGGTTTTTTTTGGCTGAAGATGCAAATGACTTATACGTGAATAAGCACTTGGTAAGTGACAGTGCCTAGTTTACAATTGCCAGGATTTGGAGAGGACTGTCTGGGCGGATAAAACATCTCTCTGCAAACTTAGACTGCAGCAAGAGGAACGGCTGACATTTCAATCTTCAGCGTATGGAAATGATCCTGCAATGGATGCTCCTTGATTTTCAGAGTCCTTTTGGGACAGCCAGGTCCTCATCGGCAAACTGAATTTCTTTCTCTTTTTTTTAATTAACATTTTTATTGAGTTATAAAATAATGTAAAATACGAAGTAAATAGGAAAGCAGTGGGGATGGAAAAGGGAAGGAGAGGTGAGGAAAGATAAGAAAGAAAGAAAGAAAGAAAGAAAGGAAGGAAGGAAGGAAGGAAGGAAGGAAGGAAGGAAGGAAGGAAGGAAGGAAGGAAGGAAGGAAGGAAGGAAGGAAGGAAGAGAAAGAAAGAAAGAAAAAGAAGCATTGACTTCCGACTCTCTCTGTTACAGTAAAATAAGGCATTAACATCAAATCACAACTTTTTGCTTTTTCATCATAATATGAACAAGCCATTTCTATAAAGATCTATTAGTCTAATCGGTAAAACCCAAAATCAGAGTTTCATTCTTCTCCACATTGAGCATGAAGTTCAGAAATGATCTCCATGTGGAAACAAAAGTACTTATGTTCTTTTCTTTAATCAAAGTCATCAATTTTGCCATTTCAGCCAACTCCATCAAGCAAACATAATTTCTTAAATGGCACTTGGTATCCCAGACCATGTTTATTATTATTATTTTAATAGCAATAGCAATAACACTTGGACTTATATACTGCTTCATACAGCTTTACAGCTCTCTCTAAGTGGTTTACACAGTCAGCATATTGCCTCCAACTATCTGTGTTCTCATTTTACCAACCTCGGAAGGATGGAAGGCCGAGTCAACCTTGAATGTTTATGGAGATTCTCAGTCATCCAGGTCATGGTTGTCTCAAAAGTGCTTTTTCAAGAGGCAACTGGACTTTCTTGTTTTTCTTTGAAGATGCTTCGCTTCTCATCCAAGAAGCTTCCACCTTTGGGTCTTGAACTGGTGAAAATCGAACTGCTGGTAGTCAGCAGAATTAGCCTGCAATACTGCGTCCTAACCACTGCGCCATCACAGCATTTAAACATATTGAATGTGCAACTTAAGGCAGAACATCCTATATCCTTTTACTACAACAACATGGAAATCCTCTTCCTTATCTCATCTTCTCCCCTTTTTCTGAACAGTTCTCATGATAAGAATAGCTTTTAATATATAGTATGAGAATATTTATGGTTTAGTCACCTCTCCTCTTTATAATATTGGAGGATGCAATCCTGTTATCATTCATACATAGAGCATGATTGCCTACAGAGTAATGTGACTGTAGCCTTTAATGAATCTTTTTCTCCTCTCATTTTATCAATTCCTTCTAGCGTTATGTATAGGTCTCCAGCTGTCTACCATACAGCACTCCCAAGGATAATTGGTTTGATGGATGAAGTAAGAAATTTTCCTCTATTCATTTTCTCATTCCTATGTTTCTCCTACTTATTATGGCAAAGCTTCAGGCTTCTTGATAAGGAAACCTTGGTTTTCCAAGAATCCTATATTAATGAATTATTACACTTAGCCTTCTTACTCTTTATCTTCCGCTTGTCACTGCCGAGAAACCCAAGAATGTAACGAAGACCGTTTTTAATATTACATACCTTTTTAAAAATAGCCCCAACAGAATTGAGTTGATTCCACAGTATTTTTTTTATAAGAGGCCTTGTTCACCCTCCCAAAGCAGATATTTTTATATTCTGGAATTATTGTATAAATTTTAAATGGGTAAACAGGCCAGAATACAACTCAGTTTCTCCGTACAGATCTTGCAAAATGAAATGCAGGTATTGAAATGATTCCCTGTACGAAGACCCCATGTAAGTGCCAAGATTTCAGTGGGCTCCAGCAACCATTTTAAACTGAGCCCAGTTCCGAAGTTCCTGAGTAGCTAAATCGAGGATAAAAATCCCAAGTGATTTTAGGAATAAAGGCAAATATATGTGTCCCAGGATAATGTTGCAAGATCCATTCCAAATCTGTGAACCAAGACCAGAGAAAGGTGGTATTCAGCAGGTTCTGGCCAGTTGTAGAGAACCAGTAGCGGAAATTTTGAGTAGTTCAGAGAACCAGCAAATACCACTTCTGACTGGCCCCGCTCCTATGTATTCTCTGCCTGCCGAGTCCCAGCTGATCGGCTGGGTCTTCTTTTGTTGCCCTGCAGAGGAGAACGGAGCTGGAAAGCAGGTTAATGAGGTGGGGCGGGAATGGAGATTTTACATTGCCACGCCCACAGAACCAGTAGGACCAGAGGTCAATTCTTTTGAGCTTTTGGACTCGTGCTGGAACTCATCTTCAGGAAACTCCTGTCTACTGGAATATGTTCTTTGGGCTATTCTATGAGTCATATTTATGTGATGCCTTGCTATTGGCTGATTGGTATGTTGATGGGCAGCAACTGGCTGTTGGTTTTAGGAGTTCCCACTTTATCTCTTGTTTTTCAATTATGATGATGACTCTGAAATTTGAAAATTTTGCAAATTAAACACTAAGTTGGTTCACATCCCACCTGGAGTATTTCTGTATTCTACATAGGGAATAGGTATCACTGGTTGAGAGATATTAACATACCAAATATTTCTTATGGTGGGTTTCCCCCATCTACTTCCCTCCATATGTGTTAGCAATACAGTTCCTATTTCATATAGGTGTGTGTGTATGTACAGTATATATCATTTAATGAAGACAAGCAAAAATGTGTGCATTTACTATGTTAAAAAAATAAATAAATAAGGGGAGAAATAGCACATAGGTTTTAGAATTTGCTTCCCAGGCAGATACGGGAGAAAAACTTCCAAAATTATTTTGATCAGGCTGGCTGAAAAATCAGTATGAAACCATGTTAGAGAACATTTTGCTAGAACATATTTGATTTCCTGCAAGGATACCATGTGGAATGAATATCAACACAAGCCAACAAAGCAGGAATTTATCTGGGTCAGGAATGTTTAGTTACAGTACCATTTTTTGAATCTGCTGGATTAAATATATAGAATGAATTTAATGAGTGATTTTAGGATGTGAACAGTACAATATTCTATCTGAAAAAAACTATTTTCCTCTGGCATTGACTACCTTCCTTGTTTCCAGGGGCAGAAAAGAACCACTGATGAAACATTTGGGGAAGTTTGGTAGAAATGAGTGCATTTGAAAATTGGGAAACCCTGTCGCTGCTCCTACAAAATGGCTCCCAAGTAATCTCATAGATATGGATCTAGATATACAATTTATGGGTGCTCATAAATGCTCAGTTTATGGGTATTTGTTATATAATAGTGGTAAGACCCCTTGGGCAGTGACTCCTAAACAGGGAGAGTGGCTCTGTGCTGTCCAGACAGTTTATAGTTAATTGGGAATTGGGATAGTTAGTTAGGAATTGGGAGCTATCCCCTTAAGGGAATGCATCACGGTAAATGTAGTTAAGGTATCCTGGGAAATGTAGTCCATGTCATGTGGCCACATCTGTAATCCTGATTGGTCACTGAATTGATCCTTGGTGGGTTGGGGGAGGTTTTTTCACTCTTCCCTGGAACCCCAGCAGCATGCTGGCGCCTCACTCCCTTGCTCCAATATTATTGGAATGAAAGGAGAACTATCCTTTTACACCATAAAGTTCAGCTATGCAGAGAATTGGACATTGAGATGAATCTTGATGTAACCGTGAGTTATATTTGAGGATGCCTGATGAACCAATACAAAGATGGATGTCTTTGTGGAGTTTAATCTGTCTGTCTTATAATCAGCTAGTGGCTGTAAAGGCCGTAAAGGCCAGAACAGGCTCCAACATATCCTAGGAATGACATCAGAGCTCTCTGCCAGAAGAGTGCAGTGCTAGGCACAAGTAAGATCCTGTCCAGAATCTTCAAACTTCTCAGTCTCTGATAGAAGACCGGAGATTAAAGAAGACACATACCATACATAGGGGTGAGAAGAGTATCTCTCTCTCTGTTTCTCTCTCCCTGTCCCTGTTTAACTACATCTACATAATCTACTTCTACCTCTCCATCTCCGTCTACATCTATGCCTGTCTCTGTGTCTATATCTACTCTATGCCTATGTCTACATCTACATCTATATCCACAGTATATCTTCATCTATCAATCAATCAGACATTTATTGTCAATGCACAACGTGTGTGCAATGAAATTGAAAATATCTACCTCTACAAGTACATCTATCTGCTTATAGGTGTTTTTGTTCTCATGTATACACATGAGTGTATACACATCAAGCCGGTCTGGCCTAGGGTTTTATGGCGTTTTAAATTCGGTTTTAATTGGTTTTAGTCCTTATTTTTAAACCCTTGTCTTGTTTTTATTATTCAGCCACCTAATTTAATCTTTTTAATTGTTTTTAATTATTGTGTTATTATTGTATTTTTTAATGGCTGTACACCACCCTGAGTCCCACGGGAAGAGGGGGGCGGTATATAAATCTTGCAAATAAATAAATAAATAAACAAATAAATAAATACACATATCTTTGTAATTTCAAATGCGGTATCTGCATTTAAGATATTTAGCAAATTCAAGAGTCTAAATCCAGGCATTCTGCACAACACTTTTCTTTGAAATCCACTTACTGAACAAATGTGAAAACAGGAAATGATTGTCCTGAATTGATTCTTGAATGTATTTTTTACATATGCACATGTATCTATGTATTATTGTGTGTCTGTGAAGCCTTGGAAGGTTATGGTAACCATCAAAACTCCACTGTTTCAAAATTCTGGAACTCACTTAGGTTTCTGGAGAAATTAATGACTTCCTTGATACATTTATGCTGAAAAACTTACTAAGAAAAAATATCTTGCAAACTAT
Organism: Bungarus multicinctus; assembly: GCA_023653725.1. Taxonomy (NCBI): domain Eukaryota; kingdom Metazoa; phylum Chordata; class Lepidosauria; order Squamata; family Elapidae; genus Bungarus; species Bungarus multicinctus. Next base: position 49,577,425 of record CM042842.1, on the reverse strand, counting down.
CCATATGACTTTTTAATTTCAATTCTTAAGAATATGGAGTTATGGAGGCATTTAATAAATAATATTAGAAACCAACTGTTAAAATGAAAACATCAACACTGCCGCTTAGATACATAATTAAAAAAAGCAAAGATGCAGAGAGTCACCTGATAGTCCACAGTACTCTTCAGCGCATCTAAACCAATGTTGTTCAAACTTGGCCACTTTAAGATGTGTGGACTTCAACTCCCAGAATTCTCCAGCCAGCATGCTGCTGGGGAATATTGGGAATGGAAGTCCAACATCTTAAAGTGGCCAAATTTGAACAACGCTCCTCTAGAGAATGGACTATATTCCTGATATTATTTTCTTATATGATAAAATCAAACAAAGCAATTTACTGAAATCCTCATTTGGTTTGGAGCATGATTGACCGGCGATTTGTGGAAACGGAGACCTCGGTTTGCTGAAATGCTGTTCTACTCTTGGCAGCAGACTGTGCAAGCCCTAGTGAATAGCCAAACTTCTGAATTAATCGCTTCTTAATGTAATTGAATCCTCATATTCTGGAGAGACAGAAAGCCTTTTCATTTATGCAAGGGAGACAAGCTGCAGTTTGTGAGAGCGTGATAAGGTCAGCCCGAGCTGTGAAATGAGAGGAAGTCTCTGTGTTATCTGCTTGACCCAAGCCATTAAAACATCCTCCAGTAATAGCTACACAAAGCAGCCTCTTACATTTCCCATAAACTAGATGTGCTTTACGAAAACACACAAACTACCTTCTGTTTCGAGGGAAACCTGCTTGAGTATTCAGGAAAGCTGTCTGGGGAGAAAGTAGAAATTGCATCTAAGCAGGATTTTAAGTAAGGCTGATAGAACATCGAATTCCAAATGAGTAAATATATCATTATTATTACAAGGATCCTGAACTATTAGATTTGGAAGAACGGTATCTAATATCCTGCTTGATGTGGATTTGCACCATTGCTTTCAGATGGCTATCCAAACCCGACTTAAGTACTTGCAATGCGACTATACTGAATGACAAACCTGGTCCCATCAATAGGGGAGCTAAGTAGATCTTACAACGAAGGCAATTTCCTTCAAGTTGAGCTTAACTCTTAATAATTTTGTGGATATACCAGTGTGGTTTTCTTGGCAACAAAAATACAAAGGTCTTGCCTCTTTTAATACTGGGAAATTATAATTTCCCAGTATGGCCTTCAGCCTTAAGATTTCTAGGAAGTCTCCTTTACCAGCACTGACTTCAGAAAAAGTTAAGCAGATGTCCTCTGCAAATTAAAGGCACTGAAATATGTAGACGTTGCTTGTTGAAGCCATCTTTCTCTTCTCCTCTTCCCGGACCTAAGATGCCTTGCTCATTCATGCCTTAGTCACTCCTGTTATTTTCTGCAAAGAACTTGACTTGAGGCTCTCCTTGAAGATCATCTAGAAGCTCCAATTGGTGCAGAGGGCAGTGCATATGCAGTTTTTAGCGTTCCATGGTTTGCCCGTTGCTATTGTGTGAACTGTACTGGATCTCATTTGCTTTCTGAGTTGAATTCATGGTGTCGGTCATCTCCTTCAAAGCCACACATGGCACAGGGCCAGGTTACTTGCAGACTGCCTCTCTCTGAGATTGTCTGCTTCTACCACTAGATGTGGGTATGCTTCAGATTCCTTCCCTCTGGTTGGACATCATCTGGTTGGACATCGGAGGTGCATCTTCTTGAAGAAACCTCAGAAATGTGCTTTCTCTATAGTTGCCTTATGGAGTAGCCTGTCACATCTTTTAGCCTTCTGGAAGGCCATGAAGACCTGACTCTTCCCCTAAACATTGGACTAGTATCAGATTAAATCAGGGACCAAGACTATGGGTGGTGGGAAGGGTATGATGTGTTTTCATGGTGTTGTTTTTATTGGTTGTTGTGAGCTGCCTAAGACCACTATGTGAGATAATTCTATGAATGAATGAATGGATGGTCAACATCTTTGGAGTTAATATAGCTGAAGAATAGTATTAGTTATTAGGGTTAATTACCTACCTAATGCTCTTACAATTTAAATTAGAGCTACTATATATGGGCTTCAAAAATGTGGGTTGCCACAAAATGTCATCAGAGTTGGATTCTCCTGGTCATCCTCCTGGCCATTTAATACCATGCAGATTTTAGCAGCTCAGGGATAGTTGAAATGGCTCTCAGTTCTTCAGGTTCCTTAGAATGTTAGGCAGAAGGAGATAGGTATTTTATGTGAGATCATTTATCCCACCACCTATTTATTGTATATTGTATTTTTTAAAAATGGGATGGAAGTGCATTTATCTGGGAGCCTGCACTCCAGCAGCAGATAAAGCTAGAGACAGGGAAAAGAGATACAAATAGGACTGGAACTCTAACTTTTCTTGGGTTGAACACAGGAAAACCTTTTTATCCAAACATTACATCTTCCCAGTTTATGCAAAGTTAAATCAGTTTTGCAACTGGGCTACAGAGTGGCAAATAATAAATGTCTACAGGTGTGTTGTGGAAGGGCATGGAGCAGTGGTGGGATTCAATTTTTTAAATTACTGGTTCTGTGGGCGTGGCTTGGTGGGCGTGGCAGGGGAAGGGTACTGTAAAATCTCCAGTCAGAGGTGGGATTTGCCGGTTCTCCGGACTACTCAAAATGTTCACTACTGATTCTCCAGAACTGGTCAGAACCTACTGAATACCACCTCTGGTGTGGAGATTCAAGAGATTTAGGCTGGGTGGCTTACATGTCTCCATTTGTCCTACGGGCTAAGGTTCCTCAACCCTCTTGAGAGTGCGAGGAATGGGTGTGTATATATTTCTCGCCACTTTTCAGATTTCCCATAGGGCATTGCAGGGCAATTGGGATGGTTGCTGGAGGCTCATGGCTAGTTAGCAGGAGAGGGCTTTCCATCTGATGCTACTAAGTTCAGGAGAGATCTCGGGCTTGTATTTTAAATGCCCACTTGCATGTTTAGCTTCCGTTCTATTATGTGGAAATTATATAGAAATGTTCATAATCAGACACAGATTAACCCATTGCCTTTATGGGAATGCTAAATGCTTGGTGTGTGTGTGTGTGTGTGTGTGTGTGTGTGTGTGTGTGTGTGTGTGTGTATGTATTTTAAAAGAAGATTTAGCCCAATTGTTAAATGAAATGAAATAGCTGCTTTAGGGGGAGCCCAGATGAATGGAAAATTGAGCTTAAATTACACTCATTACTTTTCTAGGGCATTGTATGAAGAGCTACATGAGTGCACCAAAGACATCTTGTTGTCTGGAATAGATTGCCATGCTAGCTGCCAGGTTACCTCAGATGCTATTTAGAAGGCCAAACATCACTTGATTGTTTGAAGAGTAATTGGTGCCACTACTGCTGCTGCTATTGAGCAAAGCATGTGCAGGAGGAAGTGGCAAGTAGGGCTGCTATATCTGTATTGCAAATATCTTCTAGATCTAGAAGACCACTGAAAGCCAGCAGAGCTATCGAAAACTCTTTGTATCAGCCTTGTGAGGTAATATAGACAAGACACACACCCAGAAGTACTAGTTCTGACTTTATTGTAAGGTCATATTAACAGAATCTTTCAAGTCTGAAAGTACATCTCTCCTCCCTTCCCTTCACCTTCACAGTCCAAATATCTATGGAGATTTTCAGTCATTCTGGTCATGGTTGTCCCAAAAGTGCCTTTTCAAGAAGCAGCTGGACTTCTGGTTTTTCTTTGAAGATGTTTTTCTTCTCATCCAAGAAGCTTCTTCCTTCTGTGGGCTTAGCTGCCTCTTGTCTTATCCAAGGTCACTCCACATACCATTACAATTTGCTGCCAGCTAGTATTTATTTGGATTTGTGTAGCTCAGATATGGGCAAATGAAGATTCTTCCAGTCAGGTAGCAAATGATCAGAAGCACCCCTGGATTTGACCACTTCACAGTTCTGTTGGCTGTTGTGTAATCAGTTCTGTCGTGTAATCTTTTTTCTCTTCAGTGCTAAGCCAAATTCTTCTTTTGTAATTTATAGCCACCTGATGCCTTGACTTATTAAACTAGGGTCCCCGCTGATCTCATTTACTATCTTCGTTTATTAACCTGGACTCCTATTGATCTTACTGATTACTATGTAGGACTACCTTCATAACTTTCTATCCAAACTGCTAATACCCTGAGATTCCAACTAACATTATGCTGTGATTGACAAAAAACTGCACAGATTTATGAGTGAATTCACCCATAAGACTTAGCATTACTTTATTATTTTCCCAAGCAGCTTTTGACGTTTACTCATTTAGGTCTCATATAATACAAAACTCTCCCGGCAATACAGCACACCTCTTCTGGAAAATCAAGGAAATGTTTAACACAGGTTAAATGAAGAGCTATTGTGGGTGATTTTTGAGTGATTTAAAAGCCAACTTAAATTGGTTTGATATCAGCTTAATTAAAACCTTTTCTGGGTAAATGATAGGATGACTGAAGTCTTCGTTGCACGCCCATGTCAAAAACACCATCAAATTGATAATTGTATTTGTTTTTAATGGCTGTTTTGCTTATTTGTACACCGCCCAGAATCACATGTAGTGAGATGGGCAGCTATCTAAAAGTTCATACATATTTAGTAAAGGCAACACATAAACATAAGGAGTTATTTCTTTATATGTAATTTTGCTGTGGTTTTCATTTATTTCCTCTGGAATAGAGGTGGTATTCAGCAGTTTCTGAGCAGTTCTGGAGAACCGGTAGTGAAAATTTTGAGTAGTTCAGAGAACTGGCAAATAACACCTCTGTCTGGCCCCGCCCCCATCTATTCTCTGCTTCCCAAGTCCCAGCTGATTGGCTGGGTCTTCTTTTGTTGGCCTGCAGAGAAAAACGGAGCTGGAAAGCAGGTTAGTGGGGCGGGGAGGAAATGGGATTTTGCAGTAACCTTCCCCTGGAGTGGGGAGAGAATGAAGATTTTACAGTATCCTTCCCCTGCCACCAAGCTGCACCCACCAAGCCACGCCACACCCACCAGCCACGCCCACAGAACCAATAGTAAAAAAATTTGAATCCCACCACTGCTGTAGAATATCATGTTTACATTGCATATAGTTACTAATTCATTTTTTTCTGACTAATGATATCATTCACAGACTCTCTAAATTAGAAGTGGAATAATTTTGAGAAGATACTCAGTTTGGTGTAGTGATTAAGGCATTGGCTAGAAATGAGAAGACCATGAGCCTTAGTGTTATCTTGGATATGAAATAGCTGGGTGACCTTGGGCCTGTCACTTTCTCTCAGCCCGGAAGGATGCAATGGCAAACCACTTCTGAAAAATCTTGCCAATAATACTGCTTACTGCATAATGGGAGGAAATACCAGTCTTAAGGCCTAGATTTAATAGTTGAAAAAATAACCTGGAAAAAATGATGATGTTCGTATTATTGCTAAGAAAACAACACAGATTTATCCTTGTAGCCACCAGGAATTTCTCTGTTTACTTTTTAAATGGAAAGATTGAGTTACACAATAATCACTGCTGATTTATGTTAGTGGATCTACATCAGGGGTGGGATTCTACAGATTCGCACCTATTCGTTAGAACCGGTTGTTAACATTCTAAGCAGTTCGGAGAACCGGTTGTTAGAAGAAATTTCTGGCCTAATCCTGTAAGGAAGGCAGGAAGGAAACATTCTGGTGTTACAGAGGGTCTCCATTGACCCTTATTACATTCTTGGTAGGACTAGACTTCCTGTCTCAGGAACTTCTCTGGAATTTTTTTCCCCCTCCTTTGCTGGTACTTTGCTTGTGTGGAGTAACCATTCAAAGTTACAATGACATTGAACAAAGTGACTTATGACCTTTTTTCACACTTACGACTGTTGCAGCATCCCCACAATCATGAGAGGCCAGGCGAGGAGATGCATGCCTCGATTGAGTGATGTTGAGTTGGCCACGCCCAGCCAGTCACATGACCACCAAGCCATACCCACCAACTAAGCCACACCCACAGAACCGGTTGTTAAAAAAATTGAATCTCACCCCTGATCTACATATGTGAGAAAGTAAGTCTTAACTATATTCTCATTCAGTTTGTGTACAGAAAATTAGATATAGAGCCAATGCCTTAATCACTACACCAACTAAGTTTCTTCTCAAAATTATTTGGCTCCTAATTTAGAGTGTCGGTGAATGATATCATTAAATCACAGTCAGAAAAATATGAATTGGTATCTATATGCAATGTAGATGTAAATATGAGATTCTAGAAGAAATAAATGGAAACCACACAAAGTTACATGTAAAAAACCCCTCATGTATTGCCTTTGCTAAATAAACAGAAAAAATGAATTGGTATCTATATGCAGTGTAAATATGAGATTCAAAAGATCTATATTTAGAAAAATATATTGCTATTTAAATAGAAGTCTACATTATTATAGTGTCTTCCTTATCTTCCTTCCCTTCTCTTCCATTTCCATTTTTCTTCTCTTTAAATTTATATTGCAGGTTTGCTTTTATTATTGTACAAAATCTCTTAATAATCCACTAAAAGACTTTCTGGGAAGTGGATGCACTACTGCCTTTTACTGGAAATCCGATGCTGGTTAGAATAAATCAGTTTCCATCTATTTGATTCTCTTCCAAAACTTGCTGAATTGCAATTCTTACCCTATGGCCACCCTACCCAGAAAATGCAGTGATATAGTTTTGTTATAGTATGTAAATGGATCATATAGTTGAACTTGCTGTGCATTGAGCTAGTTGCACGTGAAAAAAAATTGTCTCATAGCTGCTGTACGAAGAAGACATTTTGGGTTGGTTTTTGTATGCTGTGAGAAAGGGCTTGAGTGAGAATGTTCAACAAAGTTTTATTAATTCAGAAGGCAGAAAATGTAGGGTTGGTAAATTATTGATAGCAGAACCATGCATATTTTAGTAGTGATCAACCCCCTAAGTGTTCACTTGGGTATCACATTTGATGTGTAATTCCTTTTTACTCTTGTGTTCAGCAAGGTCTTCTGCACACCAGCAGCCCAACTGCTAGATATCCATAGAGAACATTTCTCTTGACTTCAGCATTCCTTTTCCCTGTTAATGCTCAGGGATGATTAAAACTCCATTTCCATAAAGCCGCAATATAAACAGCTATCTATAAGCAGAGAACTAGATTAGTTGCCATGGGAACAGAAAATACAATGTCAGAATGGAATTGAATGAAATCTTTGATCGTCTAGAAATGAGGCCCTTCCTGTCAAAATACAGGTTTCTTCATTAGCTATTTTTTAATTGCCTATCTTCAGTTTTCATTCATATTTAGAAAACTCAAAAGCAGATAAAGCAAACTTAACGCCCCCTCTCCCCCTAGTACTAGGCTGAAAACCACAAATTTGTAATGTTGTGGTCATCTTTCTAGATTGAGAAATAAAATTGGGGCAATGAACGATAGATTTTTGAAGCCATTCTCCGAGATACCGAACTTGGGCTTGCAGTCAATAAAGCTATCAAAAATCAGTTGATAGGATGCTGATTGGTTTCCTTGGCAACAGATCTTCTGCCTCTGTCACTCTAGCAACAGATCATCTGATCACCTTGGAAGTAAATTTGGGCATTTTTACAGTTGATTACATAAAGCTGTTCTTGCAGGCTAAACCTGGTCCATTTTATCCTTTGTGTATCTTTTGAATTTTACTTCAGACAATGTTGTATAGGCTTTGTTTTTTCAACAATATTACAAAGTTGTGCGCTTTGGCATATGGTGATTTGAATTTAGGTCAGTGTTTCAATACTGCAGTAAGATAATAGCATTATGGGGATAGATTTTTAAGGAGATTACATTGCAAATGGATTTTCCTGTTCAATTCTAAAATAGATGACCATTTAATAAACCACTTCCCTTCTTCTGGTTTTGTTTCTCTGACTTATTTTGAATATATTGGATGCTTTCTCTCTCTTTGCACTAATTCTGTGCTAGGTTTTCCTGGCCCTGCTTGTGAACCTTACTTTGTGGTTGAAATTACTCAGCTTACAAATTATGCATAGAAAATTCTATAGAGATTAGCCGATTTAACTAAGATAATGTAGTTGTGCTTCTCTCTCCTGGGAGTTTACTTGAAGTTTATTTATTTATAATTTTCCCCACATTTATTACTTTATAAGTGACTCAATGCAGTGTACATACATACTATTCCTTCCTCTTCATATGGATCAAGTTTGCAACATACATTGGCATCCTAAGGGTCCTCTTTGTAGACTTTAGTTCAGCATTCAATACCATCATTCCAGACACTCTTCTAAGTAAATTAAACCAACTAGCGGAACCTGAACACACTTGTAAGTAGATCATAAGCTTCCTAACAGACAGGAAGCAGCAAATGAAGCTAGGCAGAATCACATCCCATACCTATACAATCAGCACAGGGGCTCCCCCAAGGCTGTGTGCTATCTCCTCTTCTCCCTATATACCAATGACTGCATCTCAAACGATCCATCTGTTAAAATACTGAAGTTTGCTGATGACACAACAATAATTGGTCTCATTCGAGACAACGATGAATCTGCATACAGACAGGAGGTTATACAACTTGCCTTGTGGTGTAACCAGAACAATCTGGAACTGAATACACCCAAAACCGTAGAAATGGTGGTAGACTTTAGGAGAAACCCTCCCATACTACCACCTCTTACAATACTAGACAACACAGTATCAACAGTAGAGACCTTCAAATTTCTGGATTATACTATATCACATGACCAGAATAGACACCTAACATCAAAAACGTCATCAAAAAAGCACAACAAAGAATGTTCTTTCTGCGCCAACTCAGAAAGCTCAAACTGCCCAAGGAGCTGTTGATACAGTTCTACAGAGGAATAACTGAGTCTATCATCTGCACCTCTATAACTGTCTGGTTTGGTTCTGCAACCCAACAGGACAGACACAGACTTCAGAGGATAATTAGGACTGCAGAAAAAACAATTACTACCCACCTGCCTTCAACCGAGGACCTGTATACTGCACAAGTCAAAAAGAGGGCTATGAAAATATTTACAGACCCCTCACAACTCCTTCCCTCAAAACGATGCTATAGAGCACTGCACACCAGAACAACTAGACATGAGAACAGTTTTTTCCTGAAAGCCATCATTCTGCTAAACAAATAATTCCCTCAACACTGTTCAACTATTACAAAGTCTGCACTACTATTACTGCTAATCTTCTCATCACTCCTTATCACCCATCCCCTCCCACTTGTGATTGTAAGATTGTAACTTTGTCCCTTGTATCCTTACAATTTATATTGACTGTTTCCTAGTATGATTTGACTGTTGATTGTACCCTATGACTATCATTAAGTGTTGTACCTGATGATTCTTGATGAATGTATCTTTTTTTTATGTATACTGAGAGTATTTACACCAAGACAAATTCCTTGTGTGTCCAATCACACTTGGCCAATAAAGTATTCTATTCTATTCTAATTAAGGAAATAAACTACACAATCACAATTTGACGTAGCATACATTTTAGCTGAACTTCTAATTTTTTCCACAGCTAAGTTTTAAGGAGTATTTATATATAAAGCTCAAGTTGGTTTTCTGTCTGAAATAGTTTCTTATGACAATGTACCTTTTTTGTATAAGTGGGAAGATCCATCCATTTGTCTATTAAGGGAAGACAATCCAGATATTTAACTTTTAAAAGACTAGATTTCAAGCCATTATTTAGGATGGCCAGGATTGGCCACAAGTGAGGGGTCAAAAAAGTCAGTGTGATAGCTATGATTGAAGCACCACCTCCTTTTACATTTGACACAAAGTTAAAAATGGTGGGGTTTTAATCACAGTCATTGCAACCATCTTGATTTTTCCCTGCTACACATACATATATTGGCCATAGTGGCCACTCCAGAAATTTGCTGTCTCTTGTTTTTTAATTGCTATGTTGCTGGGAGCAGTAACATTGCACTGATTTTGATCTATTAACAGCACAAATTTTGTACCTGTTGTTTTTTTTAAAGGAAAGCTTTGATTTCTATCTCTTGTAAGAAAGGAAAGGAAAGGAAAGAAAGGAAAGGAAAAGGAATGAAAAAAGAAAAAGAAAGATGATAGGAGAGGAGAGAAGAAGGGGGAATGGAGGGAAGAGGAGAATAGTCCCTGCAGATTTTACTCTATTAGTTGCTACTCATTGGTCTTGGAATGGAGATGTAGATCGCCCCCTCTTGTAAGAAAAGGCCATATTTATTTAGTTATATGGGGAAAAAAAGGAACAAACTCTAAACACTTCTGGGACACACAAATAAGACCTCTCTACTTCAATGCGGAATTAATATTCATTTTTAATGATATTAGCACAATAAACTCACACAGTAGCATTGAATTTTGTACTTATTTAACAAAATACATTTATAGCAATTTACAAAGTTTGTTTTTTGTTTTTTTTAAAACAGTGCATAACATTTTATTAGAACACAATACTTTATATAGAATTCTCATTTAAAAACATATTCTGTATTTTACCCAATTTTTTTTCTTAGTAAAGCACAGCCTAACAAAGAAATTGGTGCCCCTTTCAGCAAGTAAGAAAAAAACTCGAAGATGCCACCTGTCAATTTGATTTGTTTTGAAATTAAGGTATCAGTGGAATGTAAACAAAGATTTGTTTTACAAAAGGCTTCACAGATGATATACATACAGAAGTTAGAATCTCAATGTATATTATTATTACACTTTTTGTTCTTTAATGTAATTACTGAGAAGCCGTTATTAAAAAGAGTAGCCTTTGGCACTTCTGTGTAAAAAAGTATTTTCAGTATTTTAAGTAAAGAATGTAATTTCAATGATTTTGCAAGTGCTTTTAAAATTGTTGGCTGGTAAGTAGGAAAAGTTTAGATAGGAAAAGTATCGCTGCCGTTGAAAGAGTGCAGCGAAGTTTAGAGTCCAAGTAACAACTCACAATTATTTATATGTGGTTGGCTAACTAAAGCAAAGCAAGAAGGATAATTAAAGAGAAGCAACCACTCCCTCCAAAAACATAAACATGCAACAGAAAAAAAGAGAGAGATGTTATCTAGAATGGCTATTTGGAGTGCTTGTATTATTGCAGTTGTTCAGATCGTAATCCTATATTTATTCATTGAAGCACAAGTCCTGATGAGCGCAGTACAACTGAGAGTGGTACGCGTGAGGAGGACTTTATTAACACTTTTATATCATTTTTCTAGCCTAGCAATGACTGTGTACTATGTACTGTTAAGTCTTTTGAAGACTTCCCAGTTTAATAAACCAAAATGTAATCCTCTCTGCCTCCGAGTCAACAGTTCATCAGAATGGATTGAAATGAAAACATTTAATCTTAGCCATGAATCTGAATAGCCTTTCCTCTGGAGACAAAGTTCAATGCTATATTTAACCTTAAATTCTGAAAATAGACAGTCAATCCTCCAATCCAGCTAGGGTAAAAATGTAGCTTCAGAGCCCCAGCAAAAGCAGTTCCGGAGCTTCTTCAAACAAGCCACGAAATTACACTTTTTTAACGCGAGAGAAGAAGAAATTCTACGACGCGTGGAAAATAATCGTATATGGTATGTTAAGTTTGAATTGTACCAACATTGAAATCAAACTTAGTACATTTGGTCCTTCCTACTTTTTGAGTGCAGCTCGTGGTATGATATTCTAGTTAAAGACCAGATGTGAGCCTCCTCTGAAAAAAAGCTGGGATGTTTCACTAGCGGGACCCTTATCAAATGTTCAACATAAAGCAAGGAACTGTTGGTAGAAGAGTGTTGGACATAAAAAATATATCGGCTGGATGCCTGCACCCAGCAATCAGGATTGCATGGTTTATTCCTGAGCTGGATTGGGACTAGGGATGTCTGATGACCAGTTTGGGACTGGAAGGAATGGAATGTAGGCCAGTTTCGAGATGTGTATCTCAAGTCATGATTCTCATCTCTTCTAAATGGTGTCCCTGATAATGCCTTCCTTTCCATCTGATCCAACGAGAGATGTTAACTCCTCAATCCTCAAGAAATAATTGCTTGCTATGTAACTCGCGATAGATTTCAGAATGATTGTCTAAAAAGAACACTCTTTGTGTAGAAGATCCCGTCTTTTGAAGGACTGCAGGCTAAGCTTCCATATAGTCATGCTAGATGAAAGAATCTTAGGTAACTGAGCTGGTAAGGAACTTTGCCTTCAGACTGAGAGAGACACTGCTAAGTAGTGGAAACAGCTGGCTCTCTGAGCTTACAGTGATGTGGGAGGGAGAAAGCAAGAGGATTTGCTCCTGGTAGAAAAGGGGGATATGAATTCAATGAATAGAGTATAATAAATAATCTGCACCCTCTGCCATTGTTTTTTAAAAAGTAGTGGAAAATACATTTGCATTTTGCTTCCAAAGTGCTTTTAAACACTGTTTTAATAGGTAGAGATAGCTTTATTGCATGATTATGACCAAAATGTTCTTGCATTACATCGTGTTTTTGTTATTAACAAGAAAAATCAACAGGTTTCCTGTTGAAGATAGAATGGATTCCAATTCTTTCCAGTAGGATAGAAATTAGGATAAACTGTCACTCAAAGCTTTTTGGACGGAGAATGGGAAACATAATCAAGAAACTATAGTTGATGTTGGCCCATCAACATTCTAGAATACAAGGATTTGCCCTGCATCTTCCAAATGCTAGATGCCAGATACCTCTCAATTTTCTTTCCTGGCTGAGTGTTCTGATGTGAACTGCTGGATTAATATACAGATCAGCCATTGCATTACTAGTTGGGTTTCAGCAGCATTTTGCGGCTTCCAGATCAGAGGTGGTTATTCAGCAGGTTCTGACCAGTTCTGGAGAACCAGTAGCAGAAATTTTGAGTAGTTCAGAGAACTGGCAAATACCACCTCCGACTGGAGATTTTACAGTATCCTTCCCCTGCCTCGCCCACCGAGCCACGCCCACAGAACTGGTAGTAAAAAAATTTGAATCCCACCACTGTTCAAGATGTGTTCATGGTAAGGGGAAGAGTACTATATTCTTAATTGAAAAATTATATTAACTGAATACGAGTAGTGGTAGTACAATGCAGCATTTTTATATGTTTGATGATTATTGGGCATGGCACTTTTTTTTTAAATAAATAAAAGTTAACACTGATTGATGAACACGCTGCAAGCAATTGAAGGGTCATTTTATATTCCAAATGACTAAGACAGGGCTGTCAAACTGGTAGGCCACACCTACCCCACTCCACAAAGGCGCGATACGTCATGTGACAATCGAATTTGATGCCCATGGACTAAGAGAACCACTTCTCTGTGTGAGCATGAGCATCAATTTTATCCGTGGCTGTCCCTAAATGACAAGACCAGCCCATCTATTGGATAGAAGTGTTATCCAATATCCCACATTGCCACAGGCCACCAGGTAGCCAGCTACAAGTCAGCCATTGCTTTCATTGACATCAGAACTATTAAATCCTTTTTAGTATATTAGGAACTCAGAGGGAGGCAGAGGTTCAACACTGATACAGAAGAAAAGGGGATAAGTGATCTAATGTAACCTGGCTTTAAGCACTTAAGATAGCAAACTGCCATACGGGAGAGAATTCAGCAACTTAATTTTAGTTCTCATTTCCACTGACTATTTTACGAGCCATGGGAGATTAAGATAAGCCTATTACGATTGCTTGAATCTTCCAATCATGCTCCTTCATTAAATTCAGGTCATTAAATTCAGAAGCATCACCCAGTTTTGGGGAAAAGAATAACAGGGCTTCTTTGTCTATGATGTTCCTATGTTTAAGGCCACGCCTGCTAATTGATTAGGCAATCTGACTTGTAAGATTTATTTGCACTGTTACAACACAGTGGCAGTGATCAGGGTGAAGTGCTAGCTAATCAACAATGAAGAGAAAAAAAGAAAAATATAAGCCATGAAGCAAACTGAGAACCCTGTTCAAAATGAAGAATTTGAATTAGTGCTGTAAGAGATCCCTATCTTCAAAAATAAAAAGCACAATATTTAAATTAATCCCAAGCTATCTTGTTAAAAAGCAACATCTATCTCTATAGCACCTGTAACTGAATAAAGTTTGGAGAAAAAGCAAAACGCTAAACTAACTCAGGAGAAAAGAAATTATTCAACTTTCGTGGAATATCACCTTTTGTTTCTGTTTTGGTTTTTTTGGCTCCAGAAAATCTTTCAAAGAACTACACGAAACTTTTGCAATCATTTGAGATGAAAACTGCACTATAGCAAAGCTGTATTGATTCTTGATACTTTTCTATTCTAAATGAATGCAGTTAGCATGGTGTTTTCAGCTAGAATACTTGCACATCAAAATGTATTGTGTTTAGAGAGCTGCACAGGAGTAGAAGTTTTTTAAAAATGTAACGTTAGAATCAGCACCGTTTGGTATTAAATTTTGGTGCAAAACCCGCAAAGATGAAGTACAACTCTGGCACAGCTTTTGCTTATTTTAAAAAAAATTGCTTCCCTTTGACCATGAAATAGAGATAAGTTGAAAAGTTGGCACATTCTGGAACCAAGCGGTCTAGATTTAAGACCACTCTTTTTGCTGACACAAATCCCACTGGAAAAACATTTTGATTCTGAAAACAAAAGCTTGCTCCCCTTCACTAGGTTCTTGCATTGTGCTTTATCCCCCCGCGACATGAAATTCACAAATTCATGCACAATCACTACACATCAGCAACATCCATAAACAGTCAGGCTGATGGTCAACAGTTGGCACATCAAGAATATTTCGGCATCAGCTCTAAAAATAAAGAGAGTGCAACGCTTGCACCCGAACAGTATTGATTGTAGTGGTATTTGTTGTTTTGGCTGAAGCACCAGCCCTCATTCTTTGTAAGCTCTTGTTGGAGATGTTCCTTTGTAGAAGATATTCCTGGTATTTTCGGGGCTGCTGCCTCTTTCTGGTATTAAAATGATATTACCTTTTCTCCGAAGTGTTGAGTCACGGCTAGAGGAAATGGACAGGGTCTCTGAGCCGATCTCACTGCCTTCTACAGGGGTCACTCTTATTGTGGTGATCCCATGATGATGATGGTCACTGCCCTCGATGTTGCTTCTTTTCCGATCCCCGGAACTGTAACTGTCTTTCAAAGATTCACAGCTCTCAGAGTCTCTATTGAGATCGTTGAGCTCGTATGTTTGGCGAAGGCTTCCTTTCTCCGGGGCTTTCCATTTCCAGGAGCCGCTGCCTTCTCCTTCGGACGGCATTTGGATGATGGGGCGGCTATTCTCAGGATGGGCCTCTACCCTTATAATGCTGCTCGGTTCGTGATCTGTCAAGGTTTTGTAGCGGATCGCTCCTGTACAGGTGACTGTGCTGCCATCAGAGCCCTTTGGGCTGCCCTGAAGGACTCCTTGTTGCTTTGACATGGCTATGACCTGCATGATCCTTGGCTGGCTGTTACTTCTGCATCCAACAGTCTTCTCAGCAGCTTTTAACCACTTTGCTCGAGCAGAATTCGTTTTGGGAGACATGTTCACATTTTCCTGGGTTTCTTCAGGGATGTGCACAAGCTGGGAAGATCCTGGACGTGACTGAATGGAAACTCTGGGTCCCCCAGATAGGCCAACACTGTTGCAGCCTGGCATGCTACCAGGCTGAATTTTCAGATATTGATTGCTTGGACCATGGTGATCTCCATTAACACCAACTCTAGATGGCTCAGAGCTTGACCTCATTTCAATGGCCCTAGGCGGCGACTGTCCAGAATCAGTTTCAATAACCTGCAGAGACAGCTTTCGACTTTCGTTCTTGTTCTTCCATTGAGAGAGGAGTTGTTTTGAGCGGGCAGAATCCATGGAGGCATGGATGGATGCGTTCCGTCGAGCTGATTCCTCTACTGCAGGTGTGTTAACTCTTGGCAAGGTGTTGCTGAATGTGACCATGTTTTCCTTTCCCATTGGACTTCGTGGCATTATAATCTCTACGTCAGCATTCCCTCTCTTTAGGTTTGTCAAGGAGCCGGTGTCTCTGTGGTTCCTGTTCAACAGGTTCTCCACATGATGAGTTGTGATTGCATCGTTGCCACTACCATTTTTCCCTGGTAACATTCGATTGGGATCTTGGCTTAGGTCAGGCAAAGGTCTCAATGGCTCTTTGTGTATGTTATGATTGAACATGTTGTCTTCACTTGGCAGAAAGTTCCCCACAGCATACAGACCCTGGTATTTGAAGGGGGAAAAAATAGAACCCTTTTATGGAAACTATGTATAAACACTTCAGCAAAGGAAAGTTAAATTTATCAAGTGTTGTAGGTATGGAATGAACTCTTAAAACTGCTAATATATCAGCCAAAGATATATATATATTTCATAATGGGAACACACATACTCCTAGCAATTATCTGGATCTGTCCCTGTCTTAAGAACCCTGTCTCTGTCTTAAAATCCCTAAGAAATAGTTTCATCAGCAGCTGGAACAGGCAAAAGAACGTGAAGACATTTATGCATATCTCTACTCCTTTATCACATTTCTTTACTTAAGAAAAAGCTGTAATATCTCAGACCAATTTCAGAAGTGTTTAAATGGATAGGCCTTTTTGAGTCTGCCAGCTTTAAAGAAAGATTAATACAGAGGAAGGAAACCAGAATCAACAAAGTCCAGCCATTTAGTAAGAGCATAGAGAATAAGTTGCTGTCAATAAAGAGTACTCATCAAGAGTATTTTAACTGATCCAAGGATATGGGCTCACATGGGAATCCTTTGAAATCAAAAAAGTTTTGACACTTTGTAGTGGGCCAGCTTTCCACGCACCAATTGTTTAATTAAAATAATTTCTGGGGAAAAAAAAACAGGAGGAACATAGCGCTTGCCAGTTACTCTTGCTTTAAAATTCTTACTGATACAAAAAAAAAAAAGACTAATGGGAAACAAGTTATAGTAAGCACCATGATATCCCATCCATGATTCCCAGAACTCTACATGGGACAACTTGTCATGTAGCTGTATATGTAGTTTTGCTCCCAACTTCACCAATTTCATATTAAAGGGAAAGACTGATTTGCTCAAGATTGTCCAAGTGAGTTTCAGGAAGGCTTATAGAGCCCTAAATACATTATGTTATCTTATGAATAGATTATCGATGCCCTTTCCATTTTTCAAGGCCATCTGTTCATTTTTAGAAGTACATTGTAGAGACCCAATTTGAATAATGTACAGGAGACATCTAAAACCACATAAAAACTCTTAATTTATAAGACATGTGGGCAATTCTACTCACCAAGTAGAGGGCAATTCCACCCCCAATTAAAAAGCCACAATAAACATCGACTGGGTGGTTTTTGTACTGGGTGATGCGTGTCAGGCCACATATAATTCCGCAGATGATAAAAGCGAAGACTAGAAGTGGTTTCAGAAGTTTAGAGGAGTCAGTTAGCGTAGAATTGAAGTACATCTTTAAAAGAAATACATTTTTAAAAAAGTTTAGTGACATTTCCCCATGGAATGGTACTCTTTCTCTTCCTGTTTTTTGAAGGAAGGTAATAAAGGAAATCTCTTGGGTTGTTTTGAAAAAAAAATCCAGTTGATATGTTGTGAGATAAGAGTCAAGGATTTTCTCCCTTGCTATTTGGAATTTGGGAGAAAAATGCAATGTGCCAACCATGACTTGGAGTGATAATAACAGTGATGGGAATTATAAGCATTGTCTTATTGCTGGTTTACAATGTAATTAAAATGAATAGCTCAGTTTCTTGAGTGAATGGGTTGGGAGAGGGTCAGTGGCTTTTTGAGATTGTAATGTCCATCTAACTCTGAGAGTGTAGGACCAGGTGAGGACAAGTCAAACTTCAAATTGTCTTCTGACTCAACAGAGTGGAGAGGTGTGCCACAGAACTCCAAACTCCACCTGAGTAATTTTTCAAGGTGTGAACTGAGTACCTGTCAGTATGAACCAGACAGGGAATTTATTTGGAGGTGTTAGGGAAATTGCAGAGGAAGGGTCAAGTGGTAATGGAAACAATTTTAAGGTTGGGATTTTAGATTCGGTAGCAGCCCTTATTTAATTCTATTTTAACTTTTGTATATGTGTTGTTTTAGTAGGCTGTGCACCGCCCTGAGTCCTTCGGGAGAAGGGCGGTATATAAATTGAATAAAATAAATAAATAAATTCAGAGCTGCTTATCCACAAAACCTTTGGAGAAAAGAAGATCCATCCCTCATATTATAATAGGATAACTATCACCTTTGGAAGCCATATTGAGACCAGACGCTTCCATATTGCCACATTTTGAGCCTGGGAAATTGGGAGAGGGGAATGTCTTGGAGTGTATGTACTTAGATATAATAACATTCTTTTTTCTAAGTCAAGGCCATGTTATTCTGCGCATAAGTGAGGGGAAGTCTCAAGCTGGGACGGATGGTGATTGGGGCATGTGATGTGATGATGGGTGCAGGGATTGGATTTGTAGTTTTTACTTATTGCAAGGAAGCCCGGAACTTTCAGATTCGGGATTCCCAGATGTGCCAGTTTACTATCCAATCAAAGCAGAATTTTTGAGAAGATGCCTGTCTCGGAGTCATTGGTTGGAGTGGAGGTTTTCTGGAACGCTGACAATAACTTCAACGATAATCTTGCCCTCCCCAGGCCCCAACCTCAACCCTTCTGTGAATGCCATTAGAAATAATCAGATCTGTCATTTCATTCACATTACTGCTTCCTACTAATGATGTTGGAGATGTCTGAATACAGTCTGGATGAGGTGACACCTTAGCTTAAGAGCGGTGAAAAGCCATAGCTGGGAGTCCTCCAAATATTTCAGAAATCAAATCATCCATACATTGTGAGAAAGGCTCTTGGCAATTAGAGGAAGAACATGTGCAGTCCTATGCCTTGCCCACTTATCAGTAAATAAGAAGAGTATGTATCAAAAGGATTATGAGCCACCTGCTTTCATGCTGAATTTGCAGTGAGTTGGTTTGAAAAATTAGAAGCCTGATATGAATACTGAAATACTGACTTATTTCTGATATTAATTTGTTCTTTGATGTCTATGGAGATTCTCAGTCATCCAGGTCATGGTTGTCCCAAAGGTGCTTTTTCAAAAGGCAACTGGACTTTCTTTGTTTTTCCTTGAAGACATTTCGCTTCTCATCCAAGAAGCTTCTTTGGTTCTGTCAGAATGGTGGAGAATGGAAGGATTTCTATTCCTTGCAGTCATCTGGTTGACAGCATTTTCTTTCAAAGCCCTTGAGGCCACTTGGAGGTTTACCTGTACCCTTGGGGTCACCTGAATAGTGCAAATGAATATGGAATCTTCTTGGAACTGTTGAAAGGACAATGTTGTCCCCTCTCCCACAGAGGGGAAGGGATATGAGACCGCCTATCTCCCGTTTACAACACAGTCCTTTCAGGAGTTCAAGAATGTTCCATACCCATTTGCACTATTCAGTTGATTCTGAGGGAAGAGATAAACCTCCAAAAGGCCTCTACGATACTCAAAGAGAGTGCTGACAACCGTATGATTGCTAGAAAAAAATCCTTCTGTTCTCCACCATTCTGTGAGATCTGAAGAAGCTTCTTGTTCTTTCATGGCATACAATATACTGTATTTTCAATCATGAAAATGTCCCTTTCATTTCATGCAGATAAATCAACATCGTTTAATGTTGAAAGAGAAAGTTGTAGATTTTTGTGACCTGTCACAAAACGTTTTTTTTACCTGGATGTAAGTCCATTGAGCATGTTGGATGTTACTTAGAAGTATACATATATGACATTTATATCATTATGACTTGGCCACAGTTCACTATGCTGCTTTTAAAAGTATTTCCTCATTCCAAAGAACAGGATATTTAATAAAAATTGTGTTTCTAACCAATTCTCCTTAATCTCTAATTTTTATATTTCACTTCTTTGAAAACATGAAGCTGGGGTGATTCTTCTTTTATCATCAGGCTGTTTTATACAAGGAAGCAATGACATTCTGATTCCACCCCCCCCTCTCTTGTACACATTAATACGAAAAGGCTTAATTACTCACCGAAACATACACAGCTGCAAATGCTGCCAGGGTGGCATGTTGTGAAGGAAATGACTTTCTGCAAAGGAAGGACATTCAAATTAAATTTCTTACTGAAAAGACATTCCGCCAAGCCTGATTTAAAAATAACTTAAAGCACCGGGTGGTCCAATTTGGTTACCGTGTTTAACCTACAAGCCTGTACATTCTGAGAAATTATTATTACATTATCAGTTTGGAAGAAAAAAATGACCTTTTGGTATTTTGTAAAGAATGACTTGCTACAGCTCACATTAACAAGCATAATAGACATTTTGACTGCACTGATTAAAATCCTGAATGAAGAAAATTTCCAATTATGACAGAATGAGTGTTGCATAAAGATTTGGGAATAGCTCATTTCTTGCCATTAATTTTCCTGGTGACTGGATAAGCATTGCATCCATCAATTAAAACTCTTTAACCCACTGCCCCAAAATTGGCAGCAGAATTCTCCTCCTCCAAGATTTCTATCAGTGCTTACTTGATGATTTCCTAATAATCACCGCCCAGTTTTTTAAAGATGTAAAGAAACAGATATCTCAGAAAAGTTCTCTTAGTCTTGATCCATGGTGATGCTGGCAGTTAAGATGTTCAGCAACATAAAAAAAATCTAGAAAACCTTAAATCAGTATTTCTTAAAGTGTGGTCCAAGGACCACGGAGTCCCTTACCAGAGACTCGCAGAGGTCCACGAAATAAAAATTATTTGCCAGACATTGAAAATATTTGCAAAGATTAAAACAATGTCACTGTTGTTACAGTTTTTAGTTCTTTAAAAATACAGGTTTATTTAATATGTTAATGTTTATGTTAACATCTAACATACATTTAATATGCTCAATATTGTTTATTTCATAGGTTTTAATGTTGTTACTTTGACATGATTCTGTAAATAAATATTCTGCTAATACATCAATTTTAATTTTAAATATGGTAAACATTGGTAAAGGTAACCTACACAATCTAAAGCTTTTTCGGGGTCCTCTATTATTTTTGAAAGTGGAAAAGGGTTCTGAAAGCGGAAGCTCAAGAAACACTGCTTCCAAGGATTGATTGAAAATGCAAGCACTTGGGCAGTTGTTAGTAGATGGGGGAAAAGTGTTTAACTAATTATTTCATTTTTTTAAAAATATTGTGGTGTAATGTTTTAAGATTTCTCTCTCTAAAAACCATTGAAAAACTTAATGGTTGTAGTGAATATATCCCCAAAAGGCAACATTTAGTAAATGCTTCTTTTTAAGTTCAACATCTAGCCAACCTTAGCTGATCTGCAGTGTTGAACCTGGTTAGGACTTGGATAAGGACCACTTTGGTTAACCTGAAGATCCCTGGTGGTGTAGTGGTTAGAATGCAGTATTGCAGGTTAATTCTGCTGACTGCCAGTAGTTTGATTCTCAGTGGCTTAAGGTTCACCTAGGCCTTCCATCCTTACGAGGTCGGTAAAATGAAGACCCAAATTGTTGGGGGCGATATCCTGACTCTATAAATCGCTTAGAGATGGCTGTAAAGCACTAAAGTGCTATTTCTAAACTGTAAGGTTGACGAAAATATTTTGGAAGAAGGCTGTGGCAAACCATTTCTTTACTTTTGTCAAGACAATGATAGTGATATGTCCATGAAGTCACTTAAAATCAAAGTCTACTTGAAGAGACTTAGATACACTCAAGCAAAGTCTATGATGGATCAACGCTTATGTATGAAGATATTTGTACATGAAAATTCTCACTAGAGAATACACAATAACCTATTCTGAGATAGGCATTATTTAAAAAAAAATATTGAGGCAATCTCAAAAATAATTACTGTAAATCTGGGAAATTGAAACAAGATTTTTAGGTTTTTTTTTTCATTTTTAAAGAACTAAGGTTAGACTGTCTTCTTTTAAAATTAGACTTTATGTATTGATTTTCTCTGAAAAAAGAAAGCCTTGTGCCTCATTTCAGCCTGCTATCTGCAAATGCTATTACAGTATCTAACTATCTGTTTATAAATCACTTAATTTTACACATGATGATTACTCTTGGAATCAGTTCAGATAGAATAATGGATGCACAGAGAGGTATTGCATCTCCTTTGCAAATTCTAAATGTGTGTTTTCCTTAGAACATTATATTACATTCAATTACTGCCTATGCCTATTTTTAGGGAAATCTTTCTCATTATTGCAACCCATTTTGTTGACAAAATTACCTCTTTTTCAGTAAGACACAAACCCCTGTAATTGTAGCCTGTTTACTCACTTCCATTTTCAAGCAACTAAAATGCCCATCCATTTTGTAACTATCCTCACTTATAAAGATAGTCCTTGACTCACAAACATTCATTTAGTGACCATTCTAAGTTACAACGGCACTGAAAAAAGCGACATGACCATTTCTCAGACTTATGACTGTTGCAGCATCCCCATGGTCATATATTTTACCTTGACAACTAATTCACATTTATGACGATTGCAGTGTCCTTGGCCTACGTGATCATAATGTGATCACATTATGTGACCTTCTGACAAGCAAAATCAATGGGGAAGCCAGATTGACTTAATAACCGTGTTACTAATTTAACATCTGCGGTGATTCACTTAACCACTGTGGCAAAAAAGGCATAAAATAGGGCAAAACTCAAGAATGATAGGTTTCTCGCATAGCAACATAAATTCTGGGCTCAATTGGGGTGGTAAGGTGAGCAAATTTTTGCTATGAGAACCAAAAGCCTTAAGGAGAGCCATTGAGAATTATATCAGTTTCTCCCTGTAGAATCCTACCCTCTTTATTTTTTATTTTTTTAACAGTGTTCGTGTCATTATTAATACATACCTCTCCTTTTATACATAAACATCAGCTCTTATTTCTATCCTCCACCCATTTGTACCACCTATCCCAAACTGCATAATAGTCCGAATCATCTTTGCCTCTAATTCCATTGTGAATTTATCCAGTTCCGCACAATCCATTATTTTTTGTGTCAAGTCTTCTTTAGATGGGATCTTTTCCTTCTTCCATCCCTGTGCGAAGGCTGTTCTCGCTGTAGTTATGATCTGTATAATGATGCATCTGATGACCTTGCTCAATTTTCCCTTCATTATTCCTCATAAAAATATTTCCGTTCGAGTTCTAATTTGTAATCTGTAATTTCTAATAACCATCTTTGTACCTTCATCCAATATTTTTTAACCTCTGGATACTGCCACCACATATGGAAGAACGTTCCTTGTTTGTGTTTACACTTTCAACATTCTGTTTTTGTGTTTGGATATATTTTGGCCAGTCTTGCAGGGGTTAGGTGGCTCCTACAAAACATTTTATATTGATTTTCTTTAAATGCTGTTGGGAATTCTACCCTCTTTAATCTGTTTCTAAATACACTATTTCTAATATATGGCAAAACACAGCCAAAGGGTTGATCCACATTAACGCAATCGAAGTGGAGGAAAAAAGTCCAGCTGCCTCTGGTTCATTCCAGCGTCACCTACCTGTCAATCAGTCCAACAAAGGTTATTTACCTGAAAGTAGCTACCTTCATCCCAGCTAATTTTGATACTAATTGTAACTATCAGGCATCACATCGTGCTACTTAGAATTGGAAGGGAATGATGGAATGGACATTTGGGCATTTCACTTCTTGCTTTTGGCTAATAATTAAATTGGCATCTACCGTAATGCATTACGGTTGTAGCTAAGAGCAAGGTAAGAGAAACACAGCTATTTCATCACCTCTGTTGTGACGCCAATGTCCTTGGGTTCTTCCCAATTGTCATCCTGAAAAAGCCATTCCAAAATTGACCAAACGACATTTTTTCCCATATATAGAAGTCATTTTTATCTGAAGAACACACTAAAATATTCTATGTAAATTACAAAGCAAAGGGTTGCCTTGTGGAAAAGCAAAATATGCAGATAAATACTACAATCAGAATGACAAGGATGCACATCGATGATGAATAAGAGGTAACAAATACTGAACAACATACAACTAAATATGTTTCTAACCTGCCATCATTGATGACAATGGGATCAGATCCTGAGCAAATATCCTCCACGATGTAAGAATTTTCTGAGCATGATACGTTGAGGGAAGTATAATTAGGTTTGCATACAGTCAGGAAATACGGTGTTTGATATCCAGTTGACAACTGTATGATATCAGTGACGAGTGCGGTAGCACAAAGGCCAAAGATATGGACACCTAGAAATGAAACAATAATAATAATTATTATTGCAATTTGTTCAATGGAAAGCCAAATGGGTCTCTAAACACCCAGTTATAGGAAGACATGTAAATGACTCCACAAAAAAGGTGCTAGGCTATGAAGTACCACATCAACAATAGACAACGTTGAATAGAATTCACACGTCACATGGCCTCTGGTGGCGCTCACTGTATAAATAGGGCATAGTATCCTCCCTTCCACATGACACAGGGTCCCACTTCAAACTGCAGATCACATTGTGACAGTCTGTAAACTGAAGGCATATATTGGTCCTGTATCTGATTTTTTCAATATAAACAATATTGCATTTCAATGGTTAGATGGCCTAGATCAGGGGTATCAAACTTGCCACATCACATTGCCGTCACATGATGTTTCATGACATTTTTTCCCACTCGTGGAGCTGGGGTGGACGTGGCCTGCGGGCAGCCAGTTTGACACACTTGGCCTAGATATTGTTATTAGAACGTAGATCTTCTTGGCATTTATATATTATTGGGTTCTACTAAACTAGTTGAAATGTTGATTTATATTGCTAGTCCACGTATGATATTCAATATGATATGATAACGCTACGACCCATAACTTTAGTCAAACAGACATATTGTTTATTCTAATTTGGGATGCCAGTTGGTGATCTATAGACTATGGTCTAAATCTGCACACAGAGTAAAATGCCAGCTGATAATGTAATGTGGTAGTACTGTAGTTATTTCTCCATATACCTATAATTCTGAATCAGACAGCTTCTTTTTTGCCAATCCACATGGTGAGTACTTCAACCCATACAGGCAAGCAAGTGTATAGATTGAGGCGAGACAGCCATCTTGGATGGCATATATTCAGTGAAGGTAAAGCTTCATGCAGGTCCCCATAGAAACCCCATCAGAAAAACTCACCAACAAATCGGACAGCCCTCCTAAGGAAAGAGTTGAAATTGCAGCCGCCTGCGTTGATATTGGCCTCGGCTCCAATTCCATTCCGGCGTTTGGAAAGGCAGCAGTAGAGAATGCTCTCACCTACCATAATCTGCAATGACAAAAGCTGGGTGCAAGGTAACTGTGGCAACAGTTTGAGCAGGGTCTGGTCCAAATCAAAGCACTTACATGTAATTATTCTAGTGTGAATTTCATTCACCAAAGTGTGGATGCTTGCAGGTATATATATTTATGCCTCTATATAGCACGTGCATGTGTGTATTATGTAGGTGTTTGAGTAGATATGTATTTTCTCTTGAGAGCAGGCAACAGAATTTCATTTTTAATGTACACCAGTGCGCTCAGAGTAAAAAAAAAATGGCAATCAAGTTATCTTATTACATCACAGGTGACTCTTAATGCAATTTTCTGAGGGCAGGAAATATACTGCATGTTTACATGATCTTGTTTGCAAAAGGAACAATCAGATCTGTTGACTGAAACAGCGGTTGATCTAAAATCTCTTCCAGCTCTCTGGCATTGCTGGTGGATAATTGGACTGAAAGCAGAGAATGAATATCTTCATATGTACAAACAAAAAAAGTGTGTTTTGGAACGTAGAAAAAAGGGAACTTTGAGAAAAATGCCTGTCTTGGAGCTTTGGTGTCGGAGTTTGTTTTTCTGGAATGCTGACACAAAGGGGTATATACTGCTATCACCGTGAAACAATATGTTAGTTTCAAAATTGACCACTGAGGTAATTAACTTTGGGAGAAATCTCAGGGTTACTAAATAAACTTTGAAGATTTGAACTTAGTTATGCCAGACTGAAAATATTCCTTCTCTTGCTTGGTGCTTTGTAGATGTGTTGGACTATACCTGCTACTGTTATGAGAGGTCAGTGCTCATCACAGCGAACTAGGCTGGTCTGAAATTACCTGTTTCACTTTGTATTAGCTTTACTGAATCATGAAAACACTACCCTGGGTTGGCAATTTTCAACATTAGCTCTGACAATCTTTAATATATTTTTAGTAGCACTTCTACTGCTTCTCCAGTATTTTCGGCTTCATTTCCATTCACTTCTATCACATTTGAGTAGCTAAAGAGATTTGACTTTGTCCCATTGAGCATGATATTGGCAGAGCCTATAAGCGCCATTTTGTGAGTAGCTAAGAACAACTATTTCTTCTTGTAGAGAGCAACTTTGAGATCTCAAAGTTAAGATATTCCACAGCTCAGATAAGAAGTTGATTAGGTGGCTGGAGGATGCTTTTCTTCTTTAACTAATGAAGATGTTTCCAGAATGGCTAGAGCAATAATTTTGGGGAGGATTTAAGGGTGGGAATTGTTGTGCGACATTCCTAGGGAATCAAACTGGCTTGAAAACTGCATTACTATCCTCCAAATTATGCCATCAAAATTCAGCGGCAAATTGAGGAGAAAATGGGCGGTTTGTTTCTATGAAAACTTCTCTTCTCGTT
The DNA here is from genome assembly GCA_023653725.1 of Bungarus multicinctus. Lineage (NCBI taxonomy): Eukaryota > Metazoa > Chordata > Lepidosauria > Squamata > Elapidae > Bungarus > Bungarus multicinctus. Next base: position 49,550,816 of record CM042842.1, on the reverse strand, counting down.
CTTATTTTAAGCAATTTAAAATGTACTTCCAAAATTGGCTAACTTTCCACCAAGCTTGACAGCACAATCACAGGGAGCGACACCAGTTCTTAGGTCATAAGCATCCTATCTTGCAGTAGTAGAACAACAAAAGGAGCTAATGGTAGGTGAAACTAACTGAAAAGGGTCCATGGTTCATGAACTGTTCAATGTAACCAAATTCCTTAAGAATATCAACAGCTTGGCCTAGCTTGACTGATATTATGGTCATCTCCCTATTTTGCTGAAATTGGAATGTGATTTAATTTGGTTCTTCTAAAGTTTTGTTGCTATTTATTTATTTAATTTAAATGCCGCCCATCTCATTATCCAAAGCTGTGGGTGGCCTATCTTTTGCTCACTGTTATCCAACAGATCTTACTATATAGTTGACAGAGGCGGCTGTTCCTCTTTTATTTCTCTCCAACAGGTATGTTAGTTAGAACCGCAGCCTTAATTGCCCTGTACCGAGTGAGAAGCATGAATGAACCAACTCTCTATCAGCTTCTGTTTTTGTTGGAAAGAAAGCAAGAAGAAATGGATTCTAGTTAGTTAAGAATCACAGTATTCCCAGGGATGGGATTCTACCAGTTCGGAACAGTTCTATAGAACCAGTTGTTATGATTCTGCACAGTCCGGAGAACCGGCAAATCGCGCCACTGGCTGGCCCTGCCCCGCCCGCCCCGCCCAGTCACTCCTTATCTTGCATACTCGCCATCTGACTTGCCTGTGTTGTACCTTCGCCTAATTTTGGGTAAGTTGCTATTTTCCCTTTCCCCCCCCCAACTATCAGCTGTTCCGACTATCAGCTGTGCCGCATGATTTAGATTAGCTAGAAAGCAGGAAATCATGGGATTTCTTGCTTTCTAGTTAATCTAAATCACTGTGGTACTGCTTTGTCTTCACCCAGGAGGCTTCCCTGAGGCCCAGTCAGGGGTGGTATTCAGAAGTGCGGGGAGAAGTGGCCTGAGAGCAGAGCTGAACCTTCCTTAGGACTGAAGCTTCTATTTTTCAGTGCAGACTCAGGCAGCAGATTGCAGAAAGGTAGATCTGTGAGTGAATCTGTGATTCTGCAAGCAACTCAATCTGCCTGTCTGTTTTGCCTGATTTGGGGTAAAAGTTGCTCTTTTTTTAAATAAAAAATTCAATATTTACATAAATAATTACAGTATTTACATACAAGTCAGGCCCAGCTAGTCACGTGACCACCAAGCCACACCCAGTCAGCAAGACATGCCCACACCAGTCACATGACCACCAAGCCACACCCACAAATTAGGCCACGCCCATAGAACCAGTTGTTAAGAAATTTGAATCCCACCCCTGAGTATTCCCCAAGTGTTTTAGGTAAGAAGTCATGCAAAGAATCTTTTGGACATTTCATTTTTAAAGCATTAATTAAAAATTATGGAGGACCAGTTTTAGAAAACTGCTGATGCACTAGATCTCCTGGTATCTTTGTAATTGAGAGTGCAGTAATTTGACATTGCTGCTCGATCTTCTCTCAGCTGCACTACCTACCTTAATGGATTTCCCTTATTTTCCCCCACAGCAAAATAAGGATGGTGAAGATAGTATAATTTCACCATAATGTAGATAGTAAGGGGGAACTTAAGGGATTTAGTAAGCTAAGTGCTATTGTTCAAATCACCTTCCAATAACATAATGGACCTCAGTACAGCCATTATGGTGGTGGGACTTTGATCAAGAACAACTAGTGGGATTGAAAATTAACATTTTTATTTTTACACAATTCTCAATTGCTTTCGATTGTTATATATGAAGATCTCTCTTGGAAGGAGCATAAGTCAAGCCATGCAGCTGCTGATTGGGGTTTAGATACTGAATGCTTTCCCACAACACAATTAAGCAATTTTCCAGCTTTGCATATAACAGTGAATTGTAAGCTAAGCTGAATGGGCTGGGTTTATGTTTGATCTAATGTTAACGAGCTGGCCTAGAAACCAGGAGACTGTGAGTTCTAGTTCTGCCTTAGGCATGAAAGCCAGCTAGGTGACTTTAGGCCAGTCACTCTCTTTCAGCCCAACTCATCTCGCAAGGTTGTTGTAGGGAAAATAGGAGGAAGAAAGAGTGTGAAATAAATGTTTGTCACCTTAAGATACTTATGATTGAACAAGGATGGGATAAAAAAAATCTAATAATTAAATAAATATGCCAAGCCACAGAAACACCAAGCAAGTTTGAAACTAAACCTGGGTGAATAAGCAGGGAAGCATTTAAACGGATCCAGTGAAGCATATTGTATAGCCTAGCCTAAATTATTCTGGCAAATGATTCTTCTGTTTTATCTATATGTTCCAATCCATTAATCTTTCAAGTTCCAGCAGATATACTAAAAATCTGGTATATAACCTAGTTATGAATGCCAAGATTCAGCTTTGATCATGTAAACCAGGATTAAAAAGAACTAATAATGTTCGACTACCCATCCAGCTGCTGCTCTCCGTCAAAGTTTCTTTCCTATCCCAGGGGAGAGCACTCCTTAACAAGCAGCTTTTCAGACTCAGCTGCCCAAATTTGTCACCACTGGATCTTTCTGACTATAGGTGAGCAAAATTCACCATGGGGCTCTCTGCAAATAAATCATGGGATCAATTATTGAAGATAGGAATTGTAAATCTGAGGATCTGGTCTTCTGCTAATGGGCTGACACGATTCTGAGCACCTGAAAAACACAAAACGAATAGGAGAAATGGGAAATTCTCTAACTCACCATAATGGCAGGAGCAGCAAAAGCCAAACTGAGCAACATCAAGATAGGAACAGCCTCCTGGGAAGGTTCAATATATGGCATACTCAAACTTCTATCATAACAGCTGAATCCGGCATGGACTGGCTTGAAGACATCCGTAAGTTCAAGGAAATAGAGACTGACAACAGAAGAGGCCAGTATGGGCAGCTAAGAAAGAAACATGAATGTTATTTTTAAAAAAAAAAAAACCATGCATACTGTATATTTAAACTCTGTCTTGAAGGTTTGTATATTAATAGTGAACTCAGACCTTAAGAAAGCTTTAGGGTAGATGAAACCACACGCAAGAAAATATTTGGTTGCAAGTAGGACTTCCCTTAGTTGTCTTTCCTCTTGTCACTTTTTGAGTAGACTCTAAATGTGCAAACAGGATAGCAACAGCACTTAGACTTATATACCGCTTCACAGTGTTTTACAGCCCTCTCTAAGCAGTTTACAGAGTCGGCATATTGCCCCCAACAATCTGGGTCCTTTACCAACCTGGGAAGGATGGAAGGCCTAAGTCAACCTTGAGATTCGGACTGCTGATAGTTGGCAGAATTAGCCTGCAATACTGCATTCTAACCACTGCAACACCAGGATACCAAGGGGACGAGGTCAACTCTTTCACCAGCAATTTAGACCCAGTGGCAGATGAACTATCCATTTCATGTTCACAGACCAATGTTTTTCAACCTTGCTTACTTTAACCTCTCCACACAGCTTTAAGGTACTAAGGATGAGAAACACTGGCACAGATAGTGAGAATGTTAAAAAAAAAGAGAAATCAGCACAGTCCTACGAACGACAAACTTTGCTGAGGGAAAGGGAGACAGTGCAAATTCATCAAGAAATTTTTGAGTAAAGAACACATATGCTCAATGGCTACAAACAAAAGAGTTTTGGGACCAAACTAAAAATGGTTAGAGACCAAGTGTAGAATGTTAGAGACCAAGTGTAGAATAGAATATCTAGGAAGCTTTTGCTTCAAGTCTTCTTTGTATCAAATTATTTGCACTGATAACCCTGGATATGATTCAGGAAATGATGCATTGATAACCCTAGACTTGATTCTGTTAAAAGTATGCATTTTAAAATTTAAATCCGCTATTGTGGATTAAAATGAGTTAAGTGCAGCTTAATTGTCTGTCATAACTTCATTAAATTAATGTAAATTCAGAATTCTTAAGTGGGGCTAGTCACATTATTTGATTAATTTGGCATTTTATTGAGTTTGCTCATATCTTCTAAAGAAATTGAGAAATGCAATAGGAACTACAACAAAACTGAGTATCACAATATATAATACAACATGAATAGTAAAACAATGATTAAACTCTACATTGAACACCAATATTAGCTACTGCATATTTATAAGCTGTTCTCCTGCACTTATCTTTCAGTATGGGTGTGTAGTTACCATAGCTCTTGGGCTCTATAGCAATCCATTCCAAGGGAAATATACCTGTCCCAAGATAATGTTGAGGATCCAATCTGAGTCAGTCACCAGAACAAAAGGTTTAGTCTTCCAAGCTTCAGAATTATGCTGGAGCTCATCTTCATGAAACTTCTCTCCCACCAGAATGTAATTCACGCAGATTGGATCCTGCAATCTAATGAATCTTGTAACGTGCCCTTTCTCACAAATTCTCTATTTGATAGCACTCTACTTAAAAATATTTCTGTCCAAGTCTGATTAAAATGTTTAATAAACACACAGGGTGAAGAATGGGGTTCTTGAAGTCATCTATTCACACCTGGGCAATAGGAAGACCAGGTACACTCATAATCTAGTTAGAGTCTTTCCCACTCAGGTGAGGAATATATATTTCTAGTTAAAATTTCGTCACTCTAAATTTGTATCTACATAAAATTAATCAGAAGTCCAGTAGCAATTCTTCCAACTAACAAAGTTTATTAAAAGGTACAGATTTTTGTGAGCCACATAGATGAGTCCATCTTTCCATCCATCCATGCATCCATTCATCACTGGTCAAGGCTAGCATCTGGGTCTGAAGCCAAAAATAAACTAATCCAGCAAAATTGGTGCAAGATAAGAGGAGTGTTTTCAAATTCCATCTTGTATGCAAAAGCATGTAGCCATCGTTTAGACCATGGGTGTCAAACTGGCAGCAGAGAGGCCGGAAGCATCACGTGCAGGCCATGCCCACCCCAGATCCACAAAGGGGAAAAAATGTCACGATATGTCACGCGATGGCAATGTGATGCAACACGTTTGACCACCATGGTTTAGACCAACTGAGAGTTCTAATCTATATTATTCATATATTCTAAGCTACTGGTTATGATAAATTAATAACATGTACTGAAGTTATCCAAATGTTTATCCCTCTCCTCCCAAAAGTCTATTCATCTTGCTGAAAGGCAAATACCTGCATGCACACATGAAATTCTTTATTAGCATTCATGTATCTAAAGTGTCACATCTGTGCTATTTTGGGGGGCATCTGCATATAGTTTTCTCTAATACATGCATTTTGAATTAATTTTTGACACATTTTATAAGCACATTGTCCTTGTAAAATTCTCATTTTAGATTTCTTGAAAGCTCACTCATCCAGAGATTCCAAACATCTGACAGCCTTTCATCAAAATGGATGTTTTGTAACATTTATTCCAGTCCTCTTTTATTCGTGATTACTCACAATTATAACTCAAAGAAGTTTGATGGGGGCATATTTTCAAATAAATGACATAATACCTTAATGTCTTTAAAAACAATTCCAAGTAGATGTAGAAGTGAAAATATATTGAGCCTTTAGCCATTATCGGGGTGGGTGGATGGATGTACATACATGTATGTGTGTGTATGTGTTTTTGTGTGTGTGTATAACAACATTTAACCCACCTTGGCTTATCTCAAAAAAAGATCTAAGCACAGTCAATGTTGGTTAATATTTGGATAAAAGTCAACTAAGTCTAAGGCTGGTGGCAAGTTGATAAGGAAATTGAAAACATTAAGTCCAGACTCATAAGGAAACTTTTTTTTTAAAAAAAAGGGAAATGTCAAATCACTTCAATATTGTTGCCAGGAAAACTGCAGGAATATGACTATGAAGACTCCAAGAATCAAGCTCTGCTTGAAGGACATTTTATTTGCATTGCCACATTCAAAGCCCTGTTGGTTTTGATGATGGTTGGTGATGGAAGCGAGAGGATTGTTTACGTACTGGATTTTATATGAAGCATTGATTTATGGATTGAGATGAACACTGGAATGTAATTGTCTCATGGCAAATCTGTTACTTATGGTGATTATATACCCTATTAATATACTTTTGGAACAAGTACTATGGGTATCAATTCACAAAGTCTTACTAATTAATTGAAATACAGTGATTTTAGGGGATGTTCCTAATAGTTGGTGAAGGCCAAATCTTATGGGTAATAACAAAATTTATCATACCGAATACTGGAAAATATAGCAGATGCACATTGTTTTGCTATGGAAACAAGCAATAGTAGATGCCATAGCTAAGAGAAAAATAGGAACATAATTTTTCTAATGAATTTGACCTTTATTTGATTATATCCTTCCTTTTGTATAACTCAAGGTGGCATATGTAATGCTCCCTCCTCCTCCTCCTCCACCCCACAATAATTCTGTGAGGTGGGTTGGGCTGGCAGAAAGAGACTGGCCCAAAATCACCCAACCAGCCTTCATGGCTAATGGTGGCCTAGAACTCACTGTCTCCTAGTTTCTAGGCCAGGGGTGTCAAACTCGATTTCATTAAGGGCTGCATCAGGGTTGTGTTTGACCTCAAAGGGCCGGGTAGGCATGTCCAGCTCAATGTCACTCATGCCGGGGGCACCTGTGGTGGGCTGGGCCGGGCTGGGAGGATCCACTTTTGCTAGTAGTTTGTTTTGCTAGCACTCTGCCAGCCAAAACAGGTTCCATTTTCGGCTGTGACAGCCTCTTGCATCCCTCTGCCAGCAAAAAGGGCCACTCTATGCAGTCCCCCGAACTCCATTTTCACTGGAAGAGGCACTGCAGATTAGTCCTTCGCTGTTTCCAGGGCAACCCCACGGGCCAGATCTAAGCACCCTGTAGGCCGGATCCAGCCCAACGGCCTTGAATTTGACACCTGTTCTAGGCCAACATCTTAGCATTACACTAAGCTGGTCCTCCATTTAAACTTTATACGATTCAAATTTCATTACAATTATCCCATAAAGCTCATCTAGATAACCTTATATATATAACTTAGAAATATATAGAGTGTCAATTACGTTATGTTGAAAAAAATTTGCTCTTTATTTAACACCTCAGCCATGATTGATAATGATGCCGAAAGCCTAAAAGTAGTTTTTATTGGTACACATTGGCCAGCCTAGAATGGTACATGCTTCTGCTGCCCCCATCCTGCTAATTGCATGCCTTCCTTCAATCAATCTATCTAGTTAATTGCATGCCTTCCTTCAATCAATCTGCTCTGTTATGTCATATATGGCATACTTGGCATTGTCATGACAAAATGTCCTCAGCTAATTCATTTTATTGACATAAATAATGGGATAAATACATAGGTCTGACATCATGCAGATACTTAAAGGAATAGGATCATACATGAATGTGAAATGGCTTCATTCCGGTAACTGCTTCTTTTACCCACTGCTAACAATCTTCCTTGGGGGATTTTTATAGAGTTCTTCCCAGGGGTGGGATTCAAATTTTTAACAACTGGTTCTGTGGGTGTGGCTTAGGTGGTGGGCGTTGCTTGGTGGTCATGTGACTGGGTGGACATGGCTTGGTGGTCATGTTATTGACTGGATGTGGCCAACTCAATATCACTCACACATCGAGGCACGTATCTCCTTGCCTGGCCTCTCATGACTGTGGGGATGCTGCAACAGTCATAAGTGTGAAAAATGGTCATAAGTCACTTTTCCAGTGCCATTGTAACTTTGAATGGTCACTCCACACAAGCAAAGTACCAGCAAAAGAGGGGAAAAATAACTCCAGAGAAGTTCCTGAGACAGGAAGTCTAGTCCTGCCAAGAATGTAATAAGGGTTAACGGAGAGGCAGTTTCTGTAAGCAACACCAGAATGTATCCTTCCTGCTTTCCTTACAGGATTAGGCCAGTAATTTCTTCTAACAACTGGTTCTCCAAACTGCTTAGAATGTTAACAACCGGTTCTAGCGAATAGGTGCGAACTGGTAGAATCCCATCCTAGTTCTTCCTGTCCTGCCATGTGAAAGTGTTTATCAGAATATTGGGAAGATGAAATTGGGATGTTCTGCCAACCAAGCCCAGGTCCCGTCCCCCCCAATCCCATTAAGGTTCTAAAGCAGGGATGGGAACGATGGCCCTTTTATGACATGAGGACTTCAACTCCCTGCTGGCTCAGGAATTCTGGGAGTTGAAATCCATAAATCATAACGAGGCCAACTCTGCTCTAGAGCATTGTTTCTCAACTTTGGCAATTTTCAGGTGCGTGGACTTCAACTTCCAGAACTGAAATAGTGTAAAATGTATTTTTTTGATGACTGTATATTAAAATGATCAGTACCATTAACAACTTCCTTAAACCACAACTATTATTCACCTGTCCATCCATCCATGCATCTATCCATGCATCCATTCATCAATGCACCCACCCCATTCCTTTTTCCTGAGTATAGTACCATAAATGGTGAAGCATCTTTATGATAAACCATGAGAAGGCAAGTTGCTTAGATAATGTCACATGCCCAGCCTAGGGACAAATTTAAGAATTCCTATATAAGAGACCAGTTCAGGCCTAGTTAGAATACTTCTCTCTTCCCTGTAACCTGCTGCAGGGAAAGAGAAAAAGGGAATGCCAAAAAGAGAAATTTCAAGACTGTAATTTAGCTCTACAACACGTGGAACAAAAAAGCAATTTCACATTCATGGAACAGTGTATCTGTTTCCCTTTTTGGAAATGTCGCTGTCTTGGCAATTGTTGGAGAATATTGCTCAGCATCATCCTATCCAATGCTACTGTGTGTGACATGTAGCAAACAGGAAGAAATTCTTATATAGAAAGGAAGAAACATTTTCACTGAACTGCCTTTAATTTTAAAATAGCTTTTTTAAAAAGAACTTTGCAAATTCACATCTTTAATAAGATACCATGGTTAGAAGCACACATGTTATCTCTAAGTGAACAAAAATATCAGGCAACAGGGACCATCATTTCCTAGTATCACAGGACTGATAATGTTACAAATTCTTGCTGAAGAATTATGAATACTTAATGATGTTTTTAATACTAGGTAAGACACGTAAGATAATTATGTTTCAAGTACACAAAGAGAAGATGATTATTTGGTAGATTAAACCCAGTAATTTGATTTAGTTGTAAATATACCCTCATGCCAAACATTTTAGTCTTTCCCAACCTAATGCCTTCTGGATGTGTTGGGATTGCAATACTCAAAGTGTACAAGTAATTCTCAATTTACAACAGTTCATTTAGTGACTGTTCAAGGTTACAACAGCACTGAAAAAAAATCATTTATGACTGTTGTTCACTTATGATTGTTGCAGCATCCCTGTGATCATGTGATAAAAATTCACATTTTGAATTGGCAACTGGTTCATATTATTGTGATGACCCAGAGAGTAACACAAACGTAACAAAATCCAAAATGTAAATAAGTGTCCTTTAATGCCTCCAACTTGGTCCCACTGTTCAATAATTCTCAGTTGGAGATAAAAGATATTCAAAAATAGTCTTCAAAAGAAAGCAATACAGTCCAAACTTAATGAGCAGATAGAAGTGAAATAAAAAACCAAACAAACTACAATGAAGAAATTTCCACAATGGAACAGAATAAGTAATTACCAAATTCAAGGAGATAACAAGGCAGTCTGTTGGAAGGATGCCAATCAAGATAACTTCAGCCCAAGATAAAATATGCTTTGCTTCTGGAAACACTGTGTTGTAATCATCTCTCTTATATACTTGTCTCCACAGCTGCAACCAATGAGGAGGATCATGGCCGCTTCCGCTCTTGTAAACCAAGTTGTTACCTTCTCCGTTCCTCCCTGCATGTCCTCGGATGCAGAGGGGACGGGCCTGGTTCTTCCTCTGACTGCCCAGCCAGCCTCTGCCCTTCCCCAGCCTCTTCCATAACCTGTGGAGCCACACTTCCACTTCCTATCGGCTGTTCCTCCTCTCCTTCAGAGTCCGACTCTACCAAGGGCGTGACAATTATTTATGACAGTTGCAGTATCCTGGGGTCATGTGATCACCTTTTGTGACCTTGTGATGAGCAAAGTTGATGGAGAAGCCAGTTTCACTTAACAACTCTATTACTAATTTAAGAAGTGTCTCGCTTAGCAATAGAAATTTTGGGCTCAATTGGGGCCATAAGTTGAGGACTATTTGCATTATGGTCCTGAAGACTGCTTTGAGATCAATTTAAGGAAGATCAGGTTTCTGGTATCCTACAGTCTGGTGTCAGTCCATGGACTAAGGAATGGACTTCTCTGGTATAGAGCCCAGGAATAGCTCAAAAAGAATATGCTTATTATGAACCTAGCTATTCCAGTCATGTCCATTATAGATGGGAAGAAAACTGCAGCCAACTGGCAAAGATAAGTCAACTTACTTACTTAATCAAGGTGCCAGTAAAAAATCTATGCCTCTTTGGCACGGCTCAGTTTGAGCCACAAACCCATGGGAAAATAGTGGAATTATATCTTAATTAGTGACAGGCCATCCAATTCTTGACCAGGTCTTTTGTGGAGTCCCTGTATTTGATGCCTTTCTTAGCTTTTTCTTCTGCCTATACTTGGTTTAGGAAGTGGTGAGCTTTGACGGCAACAGGAACAACAAAAACAAAATAGGAAAAAAAGTGTTTTTGCTTTCCAAGAACAGCTGGTACCCAGTAGTATATCTAACATGAACTCCAGGCTTTATCATCCCTTATGAAAAATATATGCCTATTAATGAGAATCTGATTGAACAATCTGTAGTAGAGTCATAACGGATGCTTCACTGAAGTATTGAAAGCAAAGAGATGGAACCTCAACCACACAGATATAGTATCAGCTTTTTAACCTACTTATACAAGCAACCTAATTTGCTTTAATTACAATATGGAAAAAATAGACTTTGAATTATAATTCCACATGAATTATGCTTGGCAATTATAAGAAGGTGAAATTGGGTACGCAAGCAAGCACGTATATATTTAATCCTCTGTTCCTACTGTCATATTAAAAATTATAACTTCCCAGGGCATTTGGGAAAATGCTCTGGAGGCCATAAGATGCTTTAAGGTTTCCAAAGCTTCTCTCCAGGCTGCTAGGGGCTTTTCAAAGTAACAGTGGAAAATGCATCTTAGCATAAATAATCCAATCCTGAATTTCTCCACAAAAAGAAGTTCTTGGCTTTAGAAAAAAATGTGTTTGCTGGATAACTGTAGTGAGAGTGAGACATCAATCGCAAATCAAAAGAAAATGTCTAAACTTCAAAGCTTCTTACTTTCAGGCGTGTCTCTTGGGGGAATATTAATTTAAAAAAGCACCAAGATGTGTCCCTATGTGTGAAGCTCCACCCTTTTATTCCTGCATTGCATGCACAATGCATATGAAAAACAGGGAGAGCTCACATGACCACAGCTTAATTTTTTGACTCCCCCATCCCCAAGGATGCCTTACATCAACATGGCCCCATTAATCATTTTAACAGGACATATTTTTTTGAAGTAGTGAGAAACTTACTCCTCTCTCAAGGTTTAAAAATGGACTCACTGCTATGTCATTTATGAACCATCAGAAAGAATGGAAAAGCTGTATCAGACTCACATTGAACATCTTTGTTAGCTGGACTCCATTGAATGGGATTTGGTGAGAAAAACTGCAGGATCATTTTCTCCCTCCCAAACTCGCTATCCCAGCCCCTTTGAAAACCTTTGGAACTACGTATATATCAAGAATTTTCAAGAACCGCAGTTTGGCCTTCAATAAGTACACATAATTGTCTTTTTACAACAATTCATTTAGTGACTGTTCAAAGTTACAGTGGTCCTGAAAAAATGACTTATGACCATTTTTCACATTTACAATCGTTGCAACATCCCCAAAGTCACGTGATCAAAATGTGGATGCTTGACAACTGGTTCATATTTGTGACGGTTGTAGTATCCCAGGCTCGTGGGATTCTCTTTTGCGACCTTCTGGGAAGCAAATTCAATGGGGAAACCAGATTCACTTAACAATCATGTAAATAACTTATCACCTGCATGGATTCGCTTAACAACAGTGGCAAAAAAGATCATAAAATGGGGCAAAAGTCACTTAACGAATGTTTTACTTAACAGAAATTTGGGGCTGAATTATGGTCATAAGTCAAGGACTATCTGTATGTGACATCAGTATTTTGTGCAGTAGAAAAGGACCATTGCAGAGTTTCTGTGATTCCATTCTACTCCCTATTGTAATTCTAACAGCATTATCTATGGACATAAATTGTCTGCTTTCCTCTCTTCTTTAGAAGGCAACCACAAAACGATATGTGTCTCTGAGCATATTTATTTGCCATAGGGACATATTAAACTTTCAACATAAACCAAAAGATATCCACTCAGGCTATTCAATCAGTGCATTAAATTAGAATTTGAAGTATCCCTAAGGAGTAGTAAAATATTATGAGTTACACAGCATGTAGAAATGAAGTTCACATAGGTCCTTTCCCCTCCTATTGAAAGAACCCAGCAGAATAGCCTTTGGTCTATAATTCAAGCATTGCAGTGTTTGTTCATACAACCTGTTTAACTAGGTCAACATATGAAACTTAGTTCATTTTAACTTTGATTTGTCTTTACAGGCCAGCCTAGGACATTTTCTTACTTTATGTGTAATAATATTGGCGTAGACTGCAATTTTTAGTGATATGTCTAGAAGTAGAAATGAGGCACATGGTTGTTATTTTCAGAGGCGCTTAAAATGTCTAGCAGAAACTTCCTATTAAATAGAAATACTAGCAGCAAAAATATATGTTTTCCAAAATAGCTTGAAGAGTTTTAAAATGCACAGCCAAGGTGCTGGAGTTGTTGGACAAGGAGGAGGGGAACAACTTTAATAAATTATAATAATAACAACAATTATAATAACAACAACAGGGTACTACAACCACTGATGCTCACTGGGTTACTTTCCCAAGGTCCTCCTGGTCATTGTGAGGAGGAAGTGCTATTATACAGCCATAAATTCCTGTTACAACAGGTAGGGTATAAATTTAATAAATAAAAAAACAACAGTTAAATGACTGCAATAATTTAGTTGAAGTTCTGATTTGGTGCTGAAAATTCTTTGTATCGTGTAATGCAAAGTTTGGCAGTTAAAATGCAGTGCTGATCCTGGCATTGTAGGGTTTAATCCCTATCCTTCTGTTCTTTTTCTCTGTATCCTTGAATCTTCCTCTATTCTTGAACCTTCCTCTACAACCTGTAAGAATCAAAACCCACCTGGGGAATGAAAATTAGATTTCAATATTATACATCCATCAATGTTCCTTATTTATTCTAATAGTGTGAGAGATGGTGCTTACCTAAAAGGAACAGTGTGTAATGTACACTGAAGGTGGCATTTAATTTCATTGTACAAGGTGCAATGACAATAAAGTTAACTAACAACTAACTGGTGTGATGGATCACAATGAAGTGGTAGGCAAGGAGGAAGCACATTCGAGAAAGGGGCAAGACAAGAGACAGCTGAAGATGGATAGAGGCAGAGAATAAGGATAGCCATCCAGGACCAATCTCTCTATCCATTAGGGTCAATGTAGTAAAGATTTAGTCTGGCAAGATTCTGTCTGTTGGACGTAAGCAAATAAAAAACTCTACACTAGTTGGAGTATTCTGAGTTGTCTGAGAAATACACTGCAATGTAATAACAAAAGGACACCTTTACTGTTCACAAGATAATAAAACTTTCCAAACCAGTGTTTCTTGATAGCAATAGCACTTAGACTTATATACTTATACTTCAAAGTGCTTTCCAGCCCTCTCTAAGCAGTTTACAAAGTTAGCATGTTGCCCTCAACAAGTTTTGGGTCCTCATTTTATCCACCTCGGAAGGATGGAAGGCTGAGTCAACCTTGAGCCTGGTGGGATGCTGTAATATCTTGTCAATGCTTTTAAAATAAGAAAACCATGTGTGTGTGTGTGTGTGTGTGTGTGTTGATGTTGTGTGTAGGCATGTCAGGTTCCTAGCTAGGGAATTCTAGAAGCTGAAGTCTACACATCTTAGAGTTGCTAAGGTTGAGAAACACTGCTCTACGTACAAGCATAGTCTATATTCACAAATCAGATGTCCACATATTATTCATGAACCAGAGAACTCAGCAGCAGATACTGCAAGAGGAGAATAGTGAAGCATAAAAAGTTATTTTCGAAGTGGTATCTAAGGAACACAGAGAACCAAAGAATCTTTCACATTTTTTTCCTGTAAATTGCAGGGGATTTGCTCTCTCTACCAGTACTCAATAGGCAAGGGAGAGCAGTTACAAACCTATCCATTTCACAACATGCCATGCAAAGCAAGGCGTCTGCTTTATTTATATGAGTGATCCATTTTCAAGAGTTGCAATTTTTATCTCCCTCTTGTCAGTACAGCTACACAGTTAAAGTGATACCCAGAGACTAATGTTGAAGTTGCCAGCTCAGATGGTTTTCAAATAGCATTAGATAAGTTCACAGAGGATAAAACTAACAGTAGCTATGAGTTACAGTGCCCATATGTTATCCTCCAGGATCGGCAGCTGGGGAACAGCAGCAATAGAGGACTAAATAGCCCTAGGTACTACTGTAGGCCTCCTTGCAGGCATGCAGTTAGTTTTTGTGGAGAAATCAGCTGCTAGTTTGCATGCAGAAAGCCCTTACAGCATGCAAGGTCCTTACGGTTGAATAACAGTTGTCTAGTCCTTTAAAGTTTAAACTATAATTATGGGATGGATTTCAGTGTACTTGAACATGTAGAGAGATATCTAAAAGAATTCTTAAGAATTCTTAAGAAGCTATAATTACTAGAATGTTTGGAGAATTTATTTATTTATTTGTGTAATTTCTACCCTCCGCCCAACTCTGAATAGCTTACAAATGGTTAGAAACACAAAGCTCCCAGAACACAACCAGCATCCAAAACAAAATAAGTGAAGACAAATATAGTGATAACCAACACTTTTGATTTACATTCTGGAAGCTTATAATGGGCAGCCAGGGCAACATTATCATCATCACTGCCATGATAAATTAAATCAGGAAAGTTATTCAGACTGCATTGTTTTAAAGATATCTGGTTTATTGAGCTATGATATTATGTTATGCTTAAGTGTGTTCATAATTATTGGCATTCATGAAGGGCAGTCTAAAAACAATATTAATAAACAACAATATATCTGGTACATAGGAAAGCCTTTACAGAGGGTTAAAAATACCCTATGCTTTCCTATGTACCAGCTACCTCAAATTAGTGGATCTGTCAGTGAAACTTTTTGAATCAAAAGTATGCAATCTGGGGCCACAATCCATTCCAAGGCTTATTTTTCTTAATTTCTTCACTGCTTAGGCTGTATCTTCCTGATCAATTTATTAAACCTGTTTGGGATGTTAAATCTGCAATGTAAAAGATGGTATCACCAAAGTTTAATTTTAATTTCACAGAATTCCTGCTTTCACTGAAACCTACTTCAAAATTTGTGAAGTAAGTTATTAATATATTTGGATAAGGGAGAGAGTTGCTCAAACTGGAAATTCTCTGGATCAGTGGAGCTTTGAGGGATCTAATAGGACTTTGTAAGCAATACTGTGATGGTGATTAGTTGGCTTTTCTAGGCAGTGCGTTTTCCCCGATGCCACAATTTAAGGTGTTTAAATTGTGTTCTGACCATTCCCTTCTCTCTCTGGATTTGGATTCTATCTAGTGTACAGGTGAAACTTGAAAAATTAGAATATTGCGCAAAAGTTCATTTATTTCAGTAATGCAACTTAAAAGGTGAACCTAATATATGAGATAGACTCATTACATGCAAAGCAAGATAGTTCAAGCCATGATTTGTCATAATTGAGATGATTATGGCTTACACCTCATGAAAATCCCAAATCCACAATCTCAGAAAATTAGAATATTGTGAAAAGGTTCAATATTCTAGGCTCAAAGTGTCCCACTCTAATCAGCTAATTAAGCCGTAACATCTGCAAAGGGTTCCTGAGCCTTTAAATGGTCTCTCAGTCTGGTTCAGTAGGAACCACAATCATGGAAAAGACTGCTGACCTGACAGTTGTGCAGAAAACCATCATTGACATCCTCCATAAGGAGGGAAAGCCTCAAAAGATAATTACAAACCAAGTTGGATGTTCCCAAAGTGCTGTATCAAAGCACATTAATAGAAAGTTATGTAGAAGGGAAAAGTGTGGAAGAAAAAGGTGCACAAGCAGCAGGGATGACAGCAGCCTGGAGAGGATTGTCAGGAAAAGGCCATTCAAAAGTGTTGGGGACTTTCACAAGGAGTGGACTGAGACTGGAGTCAGTGCATCAATACGGATCCTGGACACGGGCTTCAAATGTTGTATTCCTCTTGTCAAGCCGCTCCTGAACAACAAACGACTTCAGAAGCGTCTTACCTGGGCTAAAGAAAAACAGAAGTGGTCTGTTGCTCGGTGGTCCAAAGTCCTCTTTTCTGATGAGAGCAACTTTTGCATTTCATTCGGAAACCAAGGACCCAGAGTCTGGAGGAAGAATGGAGAAGCACATACTGCAAGATGCTTGAAGTCTAATGTGAAGTTTCCACAGCCTGTGTTGATTTGGGGAGCCATGTCATCTGCTGGTATTGGTCCACTGTGCTTCATTAAGTCCAGGGTCAACACAGCCGTCTACCAGGAGATTTTGGAGCACTTCATGTTTCCTTCCACAGACGAGCTTTATGGAGATGCTGACTTCATTTTCCAGCAGTACTTGGCACCTGCCCACACTGCCAAAAGCACCAAAACCTGGTTCAATGACCGTGGGATTACTGTGCTTGATTGGCCAGCAAACTCACCTGACCTGAACCCATAGAAAATCTATGGGGCATTGCCAAGAGAAAGATGAGAGACATGAGACTGAACAATACAGAAGAGCTGAAGGCTGCTATTGAAGCATCCTGGTCTTCCATAACACCTCAGCAGTGCCACAGGCTGATGGTTTCCATGCCACACCGCATTGAAGCAGTAATTGTGGCAAAAGGGGCCCAAACCAAGTACTGAGTACATATGCATGCTTATACTTTTCAGAGGTCCAATGTTATTCTATGTCAATCCTTGTTTTATTGATTGCATGTAATATTCTAATTTTCTGAGATTGTGGATTTGGGGTTTTCATGAGCTCTAAGCCATAATCATCTCAATTATGACACATCATGGCTTGAACTATCTTGCTTTGCATGTAATGAGTCTATCTCATATATTAGGTTCACCTTTTAAGTTGCATTACTGAAATAAATGAACTTTTGCACAATATTCTAATTTTTTGAGTTTCACCTGTATAGTATTAGGGCTGCTGGAAGAAAGTTTCTCTAGATTTTTTGCTTTGCTCTGAAATAATTTTCTGAAATAATTCATGTGGTTACCCACCCACATACACGTAAGTACATACACACATACACACTTTACCTTCTGTGATACTGCTACCACAGCTGCATGTTCAAATTGAAGAATCAAGATACCAATTTGTTTCCAAGCATATAGTTCAGATGCTTGCTTTGACTCATCAACATCTCACTTCCAAGAACCCTGAATGTAATTTCCTTGACTCATAGCAACAGAAACAATGATGCTAATTCTTCAGTTGTAGATGAGAAAGATATTTCTACGCCCAGGTTGCCAGGCTGCAACCTGGATACCTTCTTTTGAATGATGAACTTTGCTGAATTAGAAATGACACAGCTCCCTTGGTTCCTCCCCAGATTCCACACCTCTGCCATAACTCTTTTTTTCATTCCCTCTTGTGCCACACACAAAAGCTGACAAAAGCAGATGAAATGGAAGGAGCAGGTGAGAAAATCTCTTGATACCTCAACTGCCGGTGCAAAAGTAATTATAAATAAAGGTCAAATCCCTAATTTGCAAACTGGCAATCTTCATTTATAGTCCGGGTTGAACACCACTTTAAAAGTGGGTCCAGTTGATTTCAGGACATCAGATCAAATTACCATACCATCCTTTTTTGGTATTTTCCTCCTGGCAAGGTAGATATGGCCAAGTTCCTTCTCAGTGCCCATTTTCATCTATCCCACTAGATCTGAGCCTTGGAATATGACATGTTTCACATAATAACTGGCATGGATTACAATTAGACAGAGTGCGAGGTTGACTAGTTGGTGATATTCATACTGATTCAAGAATTCAAGCCAGCCTATAAGTAGTTCCAATCTGATGCTTATAGGATGATAGAAAACTAAAGCTCTAATCGCCACCATTTTCCTAATTCCAGAAGTCTTCAGTCTTAACTTGGGGGAATCCTTTCCACATAAATGCATACATTGAAGAGAAATTCTAGGCACATGCTAGATGGGGATTTTCAAAGTTTTCTCAGGCAGCAGAATCTCTGATCAAGAGATAAAACACTAGTAAAGGAAAATGATTAGAGTGAGTAAAATAAGTAAATTATTATTATAGGTAGTACTCGACTTACGACTACAATTGAGCCCAAAATTTCCTTTGTTAAATGAGATATTTCTTAAGTGAGTTTTACTCCATTGTACAGTTCTTGTTTCAGTTGTTAAGAAATTGTTAACCTGCATGTTAAATAAATCTCCCTTCCCCATTGACTTTGCTTGCCAGAAAGTCGCAAAAGGTGATCACATGACCTTGACACACAGCAACGGTCATAAATATGAACCAGTTGCCAAGCATTTGAATTTTGATTGCATGACCACAAGAAGGTTGTATAGATCGTGACTGTGAAAAATGGTCATAAGTCACTTTTTTCAGTGCTGTAACTTTGAACAGTCACTAAATGAACCATTGTAAGTCAAGGACTACCTGTATTACTCTTATTACCCGTATTCTCTACAGAAACCCACTAATCTCTCACAGAACTATACATTGCACATATATAGCACATTTTGCTATAGCTCACACCTCAGTTTGTATAGCCTAAATGAGATAACTGGAACTGTCCAATTTCACTTAAACTGAGCGAACAATTTGTAATTCCAGAATTGATACCCTTCTGTGTGTGTTGTAGGTCAACTACAAAGATCATCATCTGACTTGATCAATGGCCACCACTGTGCCTTTCCTTTTGTGACACATGAAATGGGGGATGGGTTCTGTCCCACTGAGCTTTCGAAGTGGCATCATTTGAATGAGAGAAAATTACTGGTCAGGAGGAAAGGAGAGAAGATATAGATAAAGCTGGAACATGAATTGGAGTGATAAAAAAATTATCATTTTTCCTATAGCCAAATATACCGTATTTTCCGGCGTATAAGACGACTTTTGAAACCAAAAAAAGACAACCTAAAATCCGGGGTCGTCTTATACGCCGGGTCGTCTTATACGCCGGAAAATATTACGGGCGTCGCCGGGAGACGCTCCTCCCCTTCCCGAAGAGAAGACGGCGGCCGCTCTGCCGGCCCATCATGCTCCGCGGGAGGCCTGGTCGTCTTCCGTGTGTGTGGGAGAGAGACCGAGAGAGTCGCCCTGGGGCTGGAGGAGGAAGGTTGATGCGAGCGCGAAGGAAGGTTGATGCGAGCGCCCTGGGGCCGGAGGAGGAAGGCTGATGCGAGCGCGAAGGAAGGAGAAGCATTTACAAATCCTTGCAGCTTAATTTTGAATACCCGTATTTTCTGGTGTATAAGATGACTTTGAAAAAAGTCAACCAAAAATCAGGGGTCGTCTTATACGCCCGGTCGTCTTATACGCCGGAAAATACGGTACTAAGATTGCTAGTACAGGATTTTGAGCGTGACAACTAGGGACCCATGACTTAACCCGAATTTGGAAAAAAAAGAAATATTCATTATTATTCAATATGCTCCCATAACACCAATAATTTGAGGGTGGGTAGACTTTGCATTCTTATGGAATGCCAAAATTCATGGGAATACTATTTGAAATCCACTAATGTCCTGAACACATCAGCCATAGTCAGGCAATTAGGAAACCTGGGGGATTTTTTGGTTCTAAAAAACTCATTCAACATCTTCTCACATTCATCCAGATTACAGACTTACCCAAAAGAAAGCAATCCATTGACTGATTGCATTTTGGATGGATCAATGAAACCTTCCAACAGGTTTTAGAATATTGGAGAAAAGTGTTTAGGAGGTTGGTGGTCACAAACTCATAAATACATTGAACATTCTGCTTCTCCAGCAACCATCATAATTGTTAAAATATTGCACAGAATTAAAAGGTTGTGTTTTCTGACCAGCTGTCCTAATGCTATGATTCTCTCTTGCTTTTCCCTTTCATTTTTTTTAACTTTTGCTGCCAGGCCCATGTGAGTGATGATACTGGATAATTAAAGCAAGTCCCAAATAATGAATTTCCTTTTTTCTATGATTTCTTCAGTATGTATGATTAAATAGAGGCAGGACTGAGATGTATGTATGATTAAATAGAGGCAGGACTGAGAACAGAGGCAGTTGCTATCTTCTCATAAAAGACATGTATCCAAAGATGCACAACAGAGAAGGATCTCAAAACATTTTCCACATATTTGGATATTCCATGATAGACAGCTGTAATATCCAGAGATGCTACCCAGCATCTACATCTTGACTCTAAAACATTTTCTTAAGTTTTTCTGTGCTATACCGTAGTATCATTCCCATCTTTCAGAAGAGTCCTTTCATTGTCCAAGTAAAGTCTGACTGGATATGCAAAACATATATTTGTTACAGTTCTTCAACATAAAATTTGAAAGCAAATTAATTTAAATAAAATAGGTGTCTCTTTAATGTTAATTAAGGGTTACAGGAATAGGGCAATAAAACTCCAGATGATCCTTAGGTGGCAGACAACATAGAGAATTTCTCCTGGCTTGCCTCCAAGTGATTGTCTGGATTTGTATAAAAGCCTTTAGAGAATCCTGCCAAGCAAACTATAAAAAAACAAGCAGGTGGAGGGGGATGGGATATGTGGTAGCAACACAATTAGGCTCCAGAGCAAGAATAGAGGAATTGGAGATTGGTGGACATACATAGAATGTGGACATATGTAGAATACCTGTAAAAGGCACTTTTAAAAGTGGCCATCATTGAGGGAGGTGGCCGGGAGGAGAAATTTGTGCATTCATAAAACGGTTGTCACAGTAGCTGTGACCAACCACAAAATGCCCATCCATCAGATGTCAAACTGCTGATATTTCTGCTTGTTATATTTGTAGCTGCTGGGACAGACCTGGGCATTTTATGTTCCCCTGGGCGAGATCTGACCCTTTGGCTCTCCCTGTCCTGCCCATGTGAGAGATCAACTGGAAATTAGAAATCAAATATAAAAGAGTATATGTCACACACGCAATACAGTTGCACTGCTTTTCTTCTGAAGGTGACTGCTGTTATATTTTTCAGTCTGAGTATGTGCACCTGTGCACACTTAACACACCTTCACAGTATGATTGGTTTGGCCCTCCACAACAGTCCCATTTTCTCATCTTGGAAAATTTAATTGCCTGCACTAGGATAATATTTTTCACTCATAACACCTTTGTCTCTTTTCTTCCAAGCAAAGACTTGTAAGTTATAACCATGCACCATTTAGAGTTCTAAGAATGTTGAAAGCTCTTGGGATTAAAAAATGGTACTAGACACTAATCTTTTGTTTTCCAATATGGAAACTGTTCATTTCATTTTAATTAAGGAAATCTAAAAAACAAATAAAGGAATCCTTAAGAAAAAAACAACAACCCAGTTGGACATGAAATTTATGGTTGTTTAAGAAAGAATTCCTAAGTACATTGAATCCTACAGATATCATATTCACAGCACTGCTCTAGAATGAAGTCTGGTTTGCCTTAAGAATGTTCAGCATTTCTCCATGCGTTTAGGATAATGTAGGATTGAGTAGCTTATTTTATTTATCTATCTATCAAACTTCTACACCACCCAACTTACTAAGTGACTCTAGGTAGTTTACAAACAAGATAACCGAAAAGTATGATAAAAAAGTTGGCTTTACACCATCTCTGGAGATGACTTGTTAGGATTTTGAATTTACAGTGGCTGTGAATAGTAAAGACTCATGGACACTATTTTTTCAAACAGTAGAGAACAATAACTCATTGAGTTATTGCTGAGTTAGGCAGCTAATGTAAATTGATTACATACATAAACTCTAGTTGTCTACTTTTTCTCACAACTAGTGGATTTTTTTTAAAAAAAAATCAGGAGTGATAAATATGTGGAATCAAAATTTAGTTTATCAAAATCCAAAAAACAAAGTCCTTGTGAAAAATGCCCTCCCACCTGATGTTTGAGCACCTTAAAGATTATAAATCATACACGTGAAGTGTTAAACATGAAGGACTTGCAGGTTGGGTGATTTGTTTCTATATGAATTGTCTTCTAATGATGTATCATCGGTATTTGTCACCAGAGAAATTGTGCAGAATGTGTAAAGGTATTTTGAATCCTTGCTGGAAATGTGAACATGAAGGGACATTTTATCATGTTTCCATTTTATCATGGTAAAATTGGATACAATGGAAAAAAATTGGATACCAGTTCTATTTTGATTTAAATACATACATCAATTCAGAAAGTTTTCAAGGTTAAAGAACAAATGAAACCAGGATGTTTTCTTTTGGGATTAATGGACAGGTAACTAGAAAAAAGTCATGGAACTTTTTTTCTATATATGATAAACGGCAATGAGACTATTATATGTTCAAAACTTGCCTGCAGTGGAGGAATGATTGTTGCAGATGATGGAACTTACACAGATGGCTAAATTAACTTATTTGATCAGAGAAAAAAACAATATCTACATTTACGGCTGATTGAAAACCTCTTACAGACTTTTTTCATGATAGAAAAACAGGAACTTATAATTGGATAATAGAAAAAGTGAACTTTTTATAATCTTAGAGTAAGAGACAGTTTTGTACTTATATTTAATATTGTTTGCTACAAAGGAAATTGGAAGTTTTTCTTTTCATTCTTTCTTTCCACTCTTTTGCCTTTCCCCCCTTTTACTTACTATTCATTAGTTTGTGTTAGCTTTTATGTCCTTTGTAAAACTTATTATAAAAAATTATAACCAAAAAAAAAAATGCTGCCATCTCTGCATACATTATTTTGTGGGCTCTTGCATTCTTTTCACTCTTAATTGTGCACTGGGCTAGCTACAAGCATACTTTTAAAAAGTATTTCCTTTGCTACTTTCCAGTCTCTTAGTTGGCTACTTTGTTGAGCTACTTGCCTTTTGTGAAATAACAGCCAGCAAACATGTTTCTTTTTCTCTTTATATTATGCAATAGAGTGAAATTTTAATATTTGCTTTCCATGTATACAATGTAGTGCATTACAGTGTGTGTTAAATGAAGTCAAAAGGCATTTTAGACAAATTTCAATTCAGCTGGAGTGCCACATCCCTCAATGCACGGTATTTTGCAATATTAAACAAGCCAAATCACATCTTCCTGTTTTCTTCCCTAAAAAAGCAAAATACAGAAAATGATTTTCCAGTGCTGTGAATTTCTCTGCTGCTGTTTAGGAGAGCACAGAACTATTATAGGCACCTTTACACAATGTTGAATTCCCATATGTCCATCATATCACTTAGTTTCATGTCAAGTGTCAGGACCAATGGCTCTTGACTTTCACACTCATGTTATATCAGGTCTTGAAAAATATCCTGAAACTATGCAAGAACTGCACTTATCTAAGCTCTTTTTATTTGAACTTTTTCTTCTCTGAAAGCACCTGACAAGTTGAAATCCCTCCACACTGCCATTTTAAGTTATAATGTGAGATTCTGACCATTGAACTGGAACTCCAGACCTAGAAATTCACAAAGCAGCAATCTTTCCAGAGAGCCTTCCTTAAAGTTCCTTTCAAATAGCTGTTTCCAGATGTTCCCCTCAGCTTTGGTAGTGCATGATAATCATAATGTAGAAATATATTCTTCTCAAGAAAGTAAAAACAGACTTTGGATGAGTACAGAATACAGGAAGATTCCTAATTGTTCAGTTTCTATTTCTCATTTGTAAGGAATCAATGAGAGATTGAGGAGAAGGAATGAAAATACATTCCTCTCAATTTCCCCTTTGAAAACATCAGGAATCTTGGAAATCTGTGATGCATGGATGAACAGGTAGATATACTCAGACAAACATACACCTGTACTTACACGTAGGATGCTTATTTGTGACTTCAGAACAATTATAAAAAATTAACACAGCTATTTAGATTCATTTTCAAAGCACCCTTTTCATCTGCATCACTTTCCAACATCTCTCCATCCTTCCTTCTTCAGCACTATTACTAGGGTCCTTGTTTGAAACTCACAAACATACCAATCACTCTCTGGTTCAAGTATTGATGGCCAATGATGAGAGTATTAGCCAAACTGTAACAGAGTTGGAAGGGGCCTTGTAGGTCATCTAGTCCAACCATCCCCCCCCTCCGGCCACCCAAGCAGGAGACCCTACACCATTTCTGACAGATGCCAATCCAGTCTCTTCTTGAAAGCTTCCAATGATGAAGCTCCCACAACTTCCGAAGGCAAGTTATTCCATTGGTTGATTGTTCTCAGTGTGAGAACATTTCTCCTTATTTCTAAGTTGAATCTCTCTTTGATCAGCTTCCATTCCCTTATTCCTTATCCATGTGAAACAGCTATCGACTATCACCGAAAAGGTCTTCTTCCACGAATATCAGCCCCAAACCTGCACTATTGATGGGACTCACACAGGGACAGCACACAGTCAAGGCTTGCTTAGAACTTTTTTCTAAGCTGCCCTGTGAGTTAACTTTGAAAAGGAAGGCAAGGGTTGAGGGACTTCCAGGTGTCAATCCTGACCACCTCTGCTCTCTTGCTGAGCTGTTTCAATAAACAAGGGAATCTGAATTCCTAGTCTGCCTGTGCTGCAAAGGCCTGTACATTACATCACCAGAAGAAAATGCATGTGCAGCAGAAATAAGGTGTCTCTCTCTCTCTCTCTCTCTCTCTCTCACACACACACACACACAGAGGAGCCCCAGTAGATCTTTGGCAAAACAAATAAATAAAAGAACACCTCACTTGGTTGGCTTGCTATGATGAAGCTACGCGGTGTAGCTTTGACCACTTATAGAAATCGCAACCACACTCTTAGCGCATCCCAAATATCTGAAGCATCCCCAAATATCCAACCCTGATTGTTTAACTACCTGTACATAAATTTACTTTCAATTATGCCACCTCCAACTTATTTAAGGCCCCATCCTTTTTTTCTTTTCTTTTCTTTTTTCTTTTTGGCTAAGCATATAATGCTTGGCATAAACACAACACAACCTTCCCCCTTTTCGTCTGAAGCCACATTGGGAAGGTACCGCGTGCACGTGATCTGATCTCATCGCGTTTGCAACCCCCCCCCCTCCTCTTTCTTTTTCTTTTTCTAAAGAAAGATAAATAAATAAATAAACGCTCCCTCCTCCCCTCCCGTAGCAAAGAGGGAGGTGGAGTTTCCAAGGCAGGTGGACGAGGATGGCCAAGCTTCCAAATTGGGAGATTTCGGAGGGGACCAAAATCTCCCTGGGGAGATTTCGGGAAGATGGTTCTCCCTCCCTTCCCTCAGAATCAGTTCGAGGTCGGGAGACAATCGCTCAGCCGATGCCCGCTGAGCACGTCGGACAAGACCTGCCTCGCCGCTTCCAACCTGCGCCTGCCCATCCTGACACGACGCCCCCCCCCCCCACTTCAACGGTTGCGCTAAGGCGCGCTTCGTGTCCCTCAGACGCGCAGCCCCGCTAGTGGGCTCCCACGGACGGTTGCTCTTTTTAGGCCGGGGTTTCCGTGAGGGCAGCGCGGCATCCCCAGTGCGACCAGAGGCCCCTGGCTGACTCCCCCTTCCCCTCCCCTCCAGCCGAACCGCGCAAGACGGCCTCACCTCCACGAAATAAAAGCAAGGCAACAGGGTGACGCTTTCCTTGGTGGCGGTGGCGGCTTTGCTTTTGGGCCTCTCCTTCGCAGACATGCTGATCACGGGGCCGAGGTGGGGAGCCGGAGCGGGCGCGGGCGGCGGCAGCGCGTTAGCCAGGGAGGCCGGGGCGCTGCCGGGAAGCCTTCCCGCTCGGCTGCCCCAGACCCGCGCGGTGATGTCACATTCCCCCGGGGCCACCTCTCGCCGGGGAAGAAGCGCGCAGCCCAGCACTTCTTCCTCTCTCGGCGGCAGCAGCAGCAACAAGCCCCCTTGCTCGCCGCCGCCGCCAAGACCGCCGGCGCTGCACGGCCGGCCTCCTCTCCCGCTCTCGGCCACCAGCCGCCGGCTCTCTTCCTTCTCCAAAGCTGCGGCGATCAGAGCCTCCTCTTGCCCGCCGCCGCCGCGGTCCAAGCCGGGATAGACCCCTGGCTTACATCGAGACGCTGTGGTAGCTCTCGCAAGCCGGCTTTTTCGTGCAATATTCATAGATCTGACGTCAAGGAACCTGCTCCATGAGAAAAGGGGAAGGGGGTCCGAGTGTCTACATGATGATAAAGCTGGAAAAAGAAGAAGAAGAAGAGGAGGGGGAGAGGGAGAGGGAGGAGGAGGCAGGCAAGCGAGAGGAAGCGGGCGGGGGGAGAGCAATGCAGCCCCCTTAACCCCTTCCCTCTTTCGTCTGGACGCATTATTGGGTGAAGATTTACGGAACGTCAGGGAAGGGAGGGGGGGGACGAGAAATGGGGGAATCAGCCAGCGAGGGAGGGAGGGGGAAGGGGGCGTGGCGAAAAGCTTTTTCACCGGTTGCGTTTTTTGGGAGAAGTGAGCCGTGGATGTTGGCAATATCACTGGCAGATGCGATAGTTTGCCTTTCCGGACGCAACCATCTGATTGGGCAACGACGCGGCCCGTTCGCCCAATGAGGTACATCTTCTTCCTTCTAGAATAAATGTATTGGTTCGGATGGTTGTTGAGGTGATGATGTGCAGTGTTGGGCTATTGAAAGCACCGCTCTCGGGATAGTTTTGGGTCAGTTCGTGGTCACCTTTCCTCCTAGTCGCTCTGAGGATAATTTGGACCTAAATCTGGCATTCTTACAAATTAGCCATCAACAGATACCTAGACAACATCTACAGATTATTTATTTATTTATTTGATTTGTCAATTGCTTACAAGATAATGGGTATAAGTATAAACATAGTTATTATTACATGAAATGGATACATATGAGAAAAATAAAAAGAAACAATAGGACAGGGACGGTAGGTATGTTGGTGCTCTTTTGCATTATTATTGCAAAAGAAACAATCCACCAGCCAAAAAGGGAACAATAAGACCCAAGCACCACTCCACCAGCAAACAGCACCAGAACAGCATAGATTATAACTCCAGGTTTTAATATCAAAACCAACAATCAAGTAAACAATGCCCGAGTTAAGAAACTGCCGAAGAAACCAACCGTAAAGAGCCCAACCAACGGCCCTCCAAGGCCACTCCCACCAAGACTGGCAGGGCAAACCACTAGAGTATAATCTGACAGCAAACCCCACTCCTTACTCTAGCATGGATGATGTTACCTAGTGTGGGTAATGAAACGTCTGCAAGAAAACAAGCAAACTCAAGAGAGCACCAAGGACCTCTCAATTTGGGGCTTCTCAAGAGCTCTGGGCATCAGGTGTCACAAAAGGCAATCAATAAGATCTATAACAAGCAAGGATTCTGCCTCTCTCAAGTCCTGGCTCAGAATATCACAAGCTAGTTTCATCTCCTTTGACACTATTCAGCCCAGATCCTTTTCACAATGGTGCAGCATATATAGTGTAGCTTGGTTTGAATTAGTGAATGAATGAATTAACTAATTAATTAATTAATTCTTTATTGGCCAAGTGTGATTAGATACAAGGAATTTGTCTTGGTGCATGTGGTCTCAGTGTACATAAAAGGAAAAGATACATTCGTCAAGAATCATAAGGTACAACACTTAATGATAGTCATAGGGTACAAATAAGCAATCCAATCATACTAGGAAACAGTCAATATAAATCGTAAGGATACAAGCGACAAAGTTACAGTCATACAGTCACAAGTGGGAGGGGATGAGTGAAAGGAAGGATGGGAGCATTAATAGTAATAGTAGTGCAGGCTTAGTAAATAGTTGGACAGTGTTGAGGGAATTATTTGTTTAACAGAGTGATGGCGCACAGGGAAAAACTGTCCTTGTGTCTAGTTGTTCTGCTGTGCAGTGCTCTATAGCATCATTTTGAGGGAAGGAGTTGAAACAATTTATGTCCAGGATGTGAGGGGTCTGTAAATATTTTCACAGCCCTCTTTTTGACCCGTGCAGTATGCAGGTCCTCAATAGAAGGCAGGTTGGTAGTAATTGTTTTTTCTGCAGTCCTAATTATCCTCTGAAGTCTGTGTCTGTCTTGTTGATTTCGAGAACCAACAAGTTGGTTTGCTGGTTTGCTCTCTTCGGTCAAGAGACTGGGGTTCAGAGAAGTGGGATCAGCATAAGAACATGTGAGAATGGACAACAACTGGAGAGAGAAGATATAGAGATTTCATAATTCCTCCCAACTTCTGAAATGCAGGACTTTCCTAGCTACTTGAATACATTCAGACCACATTTTTGGAATTCAGGAATTCAGCAATGCCTCTGCATGTGTGAAACAGTCCTTCATTCTGCAATCTTGTTTTGTTTTGGGAGAGTGGAAGAAGCTGTTCTAATCCATTCTTCTTCTTGTGCCATATCAGTGATTGGACGTTGGCGATCCTATTTTTATCAACAGCTGCACGAAAAAGTGCTGTTGAGTTTTGTCCAAACTGGTCCCTTAGACTTTGAAGCCATGATGTTTTTCTTCTTCCTGGACTTCGTTTGCCTTCAATCTTTCCTTGCAGGATTAAGTGAAGTATGCCGTATTTTTCTGGGGGTCGCAACATGTGTTCAAAATATTCTAACTTTTTGCTTTTTTATGGTTTTGATGATTTCCCTTAGCTTTGCCAGGCGGCTTATCATTTTCTCATTTCTGATTTTGTCAACCCAACTTATTTGCTTGTAAGTCCACATTTCAAATCAGAGGTGGTATTCAGCAGGTTCTGACCAGTTCTTTAGAACCAGTAGTGGAAATTTTGGGTAGTTTGGAGAACCGGCAAATACCATCTCTGACTGGAGATTTTATAGTATCCTTCCCCTGCCAGGCCCACTAAGCCGAATTCCACCACTGATTTCAAATGCTTCTAGTCTCTTCAAGTGGCTTTCTGTCAGATATTCTAATCTATTCCTAACTACTAAAAGAAAAGCCTGGAAGACTTCAAACAAACATACAGACTCACCTTGTGTATTATTTAACATCCAACAGAAGAATGAGAGTCCAGAAGGGATGAGCTCTCCTTGCAACTAAAGCAGCCCCAAGGAAAGCAGATAAGAAGAACAGAAATGACTTCTAAGTTCTATTATTTACTTTGCTTGTCCTTTTATGTTATTCTGGTTATATCACAGGGTCCATTTTGCATTTCGCCTCCTGCTTCGTCCAGTTGGCAGCACTGGTCAGACATACACCTAGTTGTGCAAGAATATGGAGAGGGAGAAAAGTAATTATTGTACTGATCTTAAAATAGCACATCTTTTAAAAAATAATGAATTATTTAAATCTTGCATTTTGACATTCCTGACCTAAGCCGGTAGATTAAAAGGTTGACGTAATGATCTAAATACTGGTCTGCCAGTTTTAAAAAAGGAGACTCTCCAAATTAAAAACATGATTCCAAAATTTTGATCATGATGACACACTTTGTATTGCAGATAGAAAGGAAGCCGCTTGTGTACCCATAGGGAAAGAGCAGTGTTGGAAAATGCTGCAAACAGCAAAAAATACTTGCATGGAAGGCGCTTACCTCCCAGATTTTCCTAAAGGAATAAATAGGTGTTTAATTATAAGCAAGGAAATAAACTAGTGTCACACACTAGAGCACAATTAAAACAAAGTTACTTAGAACAATGTACAAAATGTATATTATCAATCATTTAAACTATGATTTTGACTTGTAAGAGCATGGTAAGCCAAGCACTGACAAGGTAGTGTGTTGTGTGAATGGACTCTTTGGGTGCTAGCTTGGATCATCTATCCATCTGCCTTATTTACAGAATTGTTTTATCAGGGGTCCTGACGACAATATCCTCCATTTATAATTCTTTCATTTTCCCCATCACTTTTCTTTCTAGAGTGAAATATTGTAGCTTCTTGGATGTTATTTCTCAAAAATTATTATAAAAACTTGATTCTGGAAACTTGTTTTAGGAAGAATTTGACAGCTCTTTGGAGAAATACACTTCTGTCATTTCTGAATGCAGCACCTAGCTGAATTTGATTTATGATAAGAAATGATTGGAATTTGGATGGGATATAATCTGAAAAGCAAAGCAGTGTACTCTGAGAAATGGAAAAAAGAATTGGGATGCAATGGCAAATCTCTTCCATATTCTGGTGACTATCTGTCATATCTTTTTCTGGCAAGACAAATTTATAATGTGTGGATGTAAAAATAAGTTTCAGTTCTTTCAATTCTGTTCACCATTTTTCTAGACAAATTGTTTTACCATGTTTTACTGATCAGTACTTTCACTCTTCTCTTTAAATTTTGTGCTGAATCCAATCTGGTGGCACCTTTAAAGAGGTCATTAAACTTCCATGAGGCCAATCTGTGTAGTTAAGTTTTGTGTTCCATTTTGTGTTAGCTTTTTTAGAAAGAAATTTCAGTGAATGACTTTCATCTTTTTAGAAGAATATCTTAATGCTTAAATTGTTTTATAATCAGAATAGATTGTTCCATCTTTTATCTTCCATTTTGATGGTTTTAATGTTGATCTGAATGGTGCTTCAAAACTGTTCTCGCATTTGCTTATTCATGAAACCTGTACACCATCCCAGTCCAATCTGCTCTTAATTAATTTAATAAAATGCAACAGCTATAACAATAATCTTATCTATCCCAGGTCTTTGGTGAAACTCAACAGGTGGATAAAATTGCCAAATCCAGTCTAACGATCTGGCTGACTGTGCAACAAATCATTATAATAATAAAGGAAGAGAAAGAACTAGAGAAAAATCACAAAATATAAAGAACTACAAATAGAAATAGAAGCTCTCTACTGGCAAAACAAAGAAAAGTTAATACCAATAGTAATAGGCACCTTGGGTGAAATCCCAAAACTTCTGGAGCACTATTTGAAAATCATTGACATTGACAAAATCACCATCAGGCAATTGTAAAAATGCAACTGTAAAAGCAATGGTGCCCTTAATATCATCAGGCAACATTTGTTTATGCCAGGCTCTTGGGAAGGACTCAATAGGTAGTTAAAAATGCCAACTTCAGTCTAAAGATCTGGCTGACTGTGTGACCAAATATAAAGGCAAAGTAATCCCTATGGATTTTACTCCACTAATTGTTGCTGACTTTAAGGGGTGGTGCTCATCTCCATTTCAAGGCCGTTGGACCAACGCTGTCTAAAGACATTTCCATGGTCATGTGACCAGCATGATATCACAAAGCATTGTTACCTCCCCACTGAAGTGCTACCCATTTATCTACTCACATTTGCATGTTTTCAAACTGTTAGTTTGGCAGGAACTGGGATGAGGAAAGGAGCTCACCGTCTCATGTGACATTTGTGTCTCAAACCTGGGCTGCCGGCCTTCCAACATCTTAACCATTTGCGACCAACTATATCAATGCAGTAACATAAAAGATAAACAGAATGTAAGAGTAATAAAACTAAAAATTATATTGGTGCCTCTAGAATCAATCACAAATCATTCCCCGGAAAAGCTGGATTTTTAGAGCTTTCTGGGATAGCTAAGACTTAATCTTCCCTAATTTAAGGGGAACCAATTCTAAATAGATTTATACAGCGCTGCACTATTATTTAAAGTTTTTGAAAGTGTAAACTGCCTTATGGACAAAGTTATGAAAATGTATGTGAATGGGTAATATTAATTATGTGAACCTCCATATTAGGGCTAAAGATCCTGTGGTCCTACATATATAGTTGAATTAGTCAACCCTGTCAGGATCACTGAAAGTTGTTGTAGCTCAAAATTAAAATCTGGCATTTTGATTCTGCTTAGGTTAACTACATTGCATTAAATCTGCCAATCTTTGGATTTTTACCTGTTGCTTAGAAGTGGGTGCTATTGGATTGGCCCTCTCTTCTCAAAGGTTCTTTGGTTGCTGCTAAATTTCTGCCATCGTTTCATTGTTTTAAGGGAGGGGATTTGAATTGTGTTGCAATGACTCACTTAGTGTTGTCTATTAAGGCACTCTGCTTTATTCTTGCCGGAACCTGAGGGAAGCTGCCTCTATGGTGAGCAATTGTTTCCATGGTGAAATTAACATGGTGAGTTATTTTAGAAGAACAATATCATGAAGCAGAAAATGAAAGCTTTGTCTATGTGGCTTTTGGAGTTAATGGTAATCTTGCTGAAATGCACTGTGTATCTGGACACTCACCTATGAGCATGTAAGTACCTATCTCCCCACTTTCCCATAAGGCAGAAGCGAGAAATCCATGGCCCTGAATTAGAAATTGAGGCACCTGTCACTATTGGAGTGGCTGGGAGCTGTAGCTTGGCAACACCTGGAGAGCTACTTCTCATAAATCCAAGGTAGGCAATTTAGCATCTTATGGACATTTTAAATTGCAGTTCCCACAATTCCCAAATAGGCAAGTTGGCTGGGAATTCTAGGACTTGCAGTCCCACCCGGTGAGGGACAGCCTGTCTACATGGGAAGATGAAAATCCCAGCACAAAGGTTGCTATTTGCTATTACTGTTTCCTGTGTCAATTTTATGACTTACAGTGCTTCCCTTGGATAATGAATGTTTTCTAGGAGTACTGACAGATGCTGCAACCTTTTGAGGTTGTTGCATTAACATGATAATCTAGTCATGCGTGAAGAAAGAACTGCACTGTAGATACCACAATCTGTGGAGGACAGGTTTGGAAGAGTATTTTTTGCAGTTTTATCTTTGAAATGCCCACATTATTTATTTAGAGCAAATTAAATTCCATCTGGATAACAGGAGACTGTCGTATATTAATAAGAATTATTAACATGGCACACCAAAGTAGTCATTTACTCAGAAACTACCCAATAAAATATAGATAAAATGAAATGAAATATATATATATATATATATATATATATATATATATATATATATATATATATATATATATATATATATATATATGTATATATGTGTATATGTATATATTCCATATTATCAAAATTGAATTATATGTAAAATCATATACACTTTCAAAGGCATCGCCTCCAGATTCCTGAGAAAATAGCTGATACTGGTCCCCTGAACGATTATTCATGTAAATAACTTGCTCAAGACTGTTAGCAGCATGTAGTCAGATGACAAAATCCACAAAAGATTAGCAAGAGAACTTGCAATTCTAAGGCGTCCATGGAAATTGAGTTTTAGGATAGAAAGGAGAAAAGTAGGTGGTTGTTATTAATACTTATTCATTAATTTTTAACAACTGTCATTTCTCTCTAGGAATGTTTGTTCCTGGAGGAAATAATTTGATCTGCATGGAAAATCTCAAGAAAACATTATGTAATTCTACCAAGAGCAAAGTGTTTCACACTTCAGACAAATTCAAGAGACGCGTCAAAACACTCTCAAGGTAACAGGTAGGGTAGAAATATGGCTTCAGGTAGCAGGAGACTGTCCCTCAGTAATTATTTCACTTTTGCAAATAAACTGCCCTTTCCTCATAGGTTTTTGCATATATGAATCAATGTTTCAAACAGTAATTGCACGTAAGTACATTTATTCATAGACTGTGGTGGAGTTTCTCCGAGTAATTCTCAAAGTTCTCGGTGTCAAGAATGGTTGGGACAATAGAGCTCATTTGTCCATCGTTGAAGCTAGCGTATATCTATGGATCTTGGGCTACTTCACTGACTAAATATTATAACATATTATAAAATGATTCTTTTTTTTCCCTTATCCTTCAGGAGGAATCTTTTTTTGTTGATATGTATATTACTGTAACTCAGTTTTTGATTAAAATAGTTAAGCCTTGAGGGGCTCAGTTGGATTAAATATTCCTGATAGCTTCCTCCATAAAAGGAAAACTATTATTATTCTGTTCTGTTCTGTTCTGTTCTGTTCTGTTCTGTTCTAGTCTAGTCTATTCCTATTCCTATTCCTATTCCTTTCTATTCTATTCCATCCCATCCCATCCCATATATCATTGCATTGCATTGCATTATATTATATTAAGATTTTTATGGCCACTCATCTTAAAACAGCTTAGGATAGCTCACAACAACAATAACACTATAAAAAGTTTATACACACTAAAAACCTAGCACCTTGATCAGTGGTGGAATTCAAAATTTTTTACTACCAGTTCTGTGGGCGTGGCTTATTTGGTGGGCGTGACTTGGTGGTCATGTGACTGGATGGGTGTGGCTTAGTGGTCATGTGACTGGGTGGGTGTGCTTGGTGGACATGTGACTGGGTGGGAATGGCTTGGTGGTCATGTGACTGGGTGGGCATGGCCAACTCAATGTCACTCACATCAAAGGGTGCCTCACCTGGCCCCTCCCCTCCCAGCCATTCCTTGTCACCCAGCCTCAACTTATCTATAGTTCTGTAAAAATGTTGTTCACCTTTTTTGACTTTATTATCTGCATACTATAGATGTACTTTTATGGACCACTGAAAGGAGGAAATGACTCACATGCTTTACCCAAGAGTGTGATAGGCAACAGGCTTTTAAGGGGCTGCCACAAAGAAAGGGGAACAATGTATTTTCCAAAGAAGCAGAATGCAAACAAGAAGCAATGGATGGAAACTGAATAGAGAGAAGCAACCTAAAACTAAGGAGAAACTTCCTGACAGTGAGAACAATTAACCAGTGTAACTGAATGTCTCCAGAAGTTCTGGGTGCTCAATCACTGGAAGTTTTTAAGAAAAGACTGGACAGCCATTTCTCAGAAATGGTATAAGTATTCTTATACTTCTAAGTATTATTCTGACACCTTGCCCAGGATTTCTACTCAGAGTTTGGCATCCTCAGTTTTCTTGCCTGAGCTGGGGGTTGGACTAGAAGACCTCCAAGGTCCCTTTTCAACTCTTGTTAAACACATGTGTATTTTATGCTCTGGACTATTGACATTGAATGCATGTAAACCCTGAAAAATATGTGGTAGCCCTGGGCAAAAGAAAGGCAGAAAAATCACTCTATGTTTAGGGACAGTGTAAAATATTAACACATGATAAATAATGGAACAATTAAAAATAATAGCACAGAGTTTTATCTCTCCCTCTCTCTTCCTATTTTGTTCTTTCTTTCTTTCTTTCTCTCCCTTCCTTCCTTCCTTCCTTCCTTCCTTCCTTCCTTCCTTCCTTCCTTCCTCCTCCCTCCCTCCCTCCCTCCCTCCCTCCCTCCCTCCCTCTCCCTCTCCCTCTCTCTCTCTCTCACACATACACACCACACATGCAGCACTTAACAGACAAGCATTTTGGAAGCAGCACCTTTAAATTTCTTCAAGGCTGGAGTGGATTCCCCCACCCCCTCTGTCAGACCGCACGTCTTCTCACTCCAGCACTTTAACTCACAAGGGGAAAGCAATACTTTCAGCATCCATGGGGAATCCTTGGAGAAGTTTTTAAAGGACCTGCTGCTTTCAAAATGCATTTCTTTTACGTTGCAAAAGTGCTCGAAGGCTCGATTCACCCCCACCCCCTCTGTCAGACTGTACTCCTTCTCACTCCAGCACTTTAACTCACACGGGGAAAGCGATACTTGCAGCGTCCAAGCCTTTCTTCCTTTCCCCCAGGGAGAAAGAGGACGTGGAGAATGGAAAGCTAGTGATCGCAAGTGAGCAACTGGGCAACAGGGTTGGGGGCGTGGCCAGCCAGGGATTGCCACCGGTTCGGCAACCCACGATACTGGTTCACCCAAGTAGGTGAGAACCGGTTGAATAGCACCTCTGACCTTGATCCATCTCTCAGGGCACCTCAGCAAATCTCTGCAGGCCCCACCCCTCTATCCCACTCCATGGCTGAAATCCAGGTTTAATGGCCTTCCAGAAGGCTAAGTGAGTGGGAGCCTGCTGGAGTATCAGAGCATGGGGAGAGTGTTCTGTAAGGTATGGGAGGGCTGCTCCAGGAAAGAGATGCTTCCTAGGCCCAACTAGCTGACAATACTTCGGGGAAGGGACCTGGAAGGTGCCCAACCTATCTGATCTAGAGGGATGACAGAGACTCTAAGGGAGAGGTACTTCTGCAAGTAGCCAGATCCTATGCCATGTAGGGCTTGAAAGATGATGGCCAGCCCCTGGAATTGGACCTGGAAGAAAACTGGAAGCAAGTGCAGGTCACACAACTGGAGTGTAACATTGGCAAACCTAGGACATACCACTGCATTCTGGACCAGTTTTAACTTCTGGATTGCCTTCCACAGCAGCGCCACGTAGAGTGCATTGCAATAGTCCAAATAGGAAAGGCAGGACTGACCACGAGCAGGCCTTCTAGTCCTGGAAAGGGTGCACTAGGTACACAAATCTTTACAAAATCTTTTCCCCAACCATGGTTGCATTTTGTTCTTTGAGCAGGAGTTGTGACCACCTCCCCCCAAAATCGCGCACCAGCTCAATCACAAAAATGCAACATATCATTAGACCCTGGCAGGGGAGGGGCAAAAAACCCCAAATTTACTACGTTTTGCCAATATCAGTTCCTCCCCATCAACACCTTCATAGCCTGCAGTTAAAACTTTACCTCAGCTGATCAATGATTGTTTACAAGTCAGTGTCTTATCTCTACAGTTTTTCGCTAAAAACTAAACTTATTTCTGCTCTGTTTAAAACAAAAAGCATTTGGTGTGCTTGTGATAGTGACCAACTACAAGTACAAATATTGCTCTTGTGTTAATTATTTTTATTTATTTATTCATTGGGCTTGTATGCTGCTCTGTTAATCAGTTCTGAATGGCTTGCACACCTGCCATATGTAAAATGTATGAGGTTTTCATGGGAGACTTTTATCAGGTGTTTTGCTGATGTTTAGCTCCACTGTGCATATGAATACAAAATAATGAAGTGTCAGTGAAATCATTAGCATGTATTTTTTTTTTTAAAAAGAGTAGTTCGGAAGTTTTTTGCTTCCTTACTGTCACGCATTGCTTGATTAGAATCGTAAATGAGATTTATTGACTAGTGATGGTGAAGACTCTCTTATTCCATTGACCTCATCTTCACAGGGAATAAATATATCCTGTCTTTTATTCTGCCACACATTGAATTTAGAAGTAGTATGGAGGAGTGAATGAATGAAAAGTGTTAACTCCTTGGTGGATTTTCTGCCTGTGTAGTATACTCTTTCTGGATGAGCAACCACATACAATGTTTCTGCTCTGCTTGGTGCAGCCTCCAATGTGCCAAGGAGTAGACAGTTACCTGGGAACAGGTTTCTGAACCTCTACAGGTAGAGCTGCTCTTGGTAATTGAGAACTCAGCCTCAGTGTTTTACTGCCTCCTTAGGTTGACACTCATCCTGAACATCCAGAGTAGATTCCTCTACTCACAATCATCTGAGTTCAAGCCAATCATAGTAGTAAACCATATTTTCCATTTGTGGGTGTTTATGTATGTGCTAAATATAATCAATTAGCATCAGTTCATGGATGCAATGCATATTCCACTGTTAATAGGAGCCCTGGTGGTGCCATCGTTAAAGGGCAGTATTGCAGGTTAACTCTGCCCTCAGCCTGGTGTTCGATCCTGATGGGGTTCAAAGCTTGACTCATCCTTCCATCCTTACGAGGTTGGTAAAATGAGGACCCAGATTGTTGGGGGAAGTATGCAAGTAATGCTGGCATTTATACTGCTCAGAGAGTCCTGTAAAGCTTATTGGAGAGTATAAAAGTCTAAATGCTATTGATATTGGTATTAGTTTCTGGATTACCCATTTACATTATCCAATTTGAGCACTGCCCAGTTTACTATATCAGCAATATATCTGAATATTGGTATTGTCCATGGGATTATGTCTTTCATTGTATTTCTATTGTTGATTGTATTTCTATTATTTAACTTTAAATTTTCACACTCATTGTGAATATTTTAAATATTCTAAATATTCTAAATTGTCTTAGAGAGATGGTAAAAAGCAATCAACAAACTCCTCCCTTGATGTTTGCATTTCCAGTTTTTTCATCATTTACTACTGATCTTTTTAAAAGTAATGTTTCCTGAATTTTGGCAGTTATCTTTTTTGTTCAGATGGTCAGAACTGATTTTTGATTATGCGATTTGAAATCACAGCTGGTAATATACCATACCAAGAGCTGTAACGGTGCAGTGGATAGAATGCAGTATTGCAGGCTAATTCTGCCAACTGCCAGCAGTTTGATCTTCACTGGCTCCAGGTTGACTCAGCCTTCCATCCTTCCTAGGTAGAATGAGGGCTCAGATTGATGGGGGACAATATGTTAACTCTATAAAACAGCTTAGAGTGGGCTATAGTACACTATGAAGTGATACATAAGTGCTATTGTTATTGCTATTGTTGGCAAGCAAATAATTTATCTCTAATTGCTTACATCTACATCCTTTTTTTAATTAAAATGTTCTATCAGTTATCATCCCTTCTCCAACCATTAGTTTGTAATATTTCATTAAAATTGAATAGCCAGTGCTTAATGGACAGGCACCAGATTTTTATACCAAAATATTCTTCCTATGGTGGGCACACCAATTTTTAACCTTCTTGGCTTTTTAACAATTTCTAATTTTATGATTATATTAATCAATTTTGACTGTTCTTCTCAATCTCTTTTGCTCACTTTTTTTTTTCTGATT
Source organism: Bungarus multicinctus (assembly GCA_023653725.1). Classification (NCBI taxonomy): domain Eukaryota; kingdom Metazoa; phylum Chordata; class Lepidosauria; order Squamata; family Elapidae; genus Bungarus; species Bungarus multicinctus. The sequence continues at coordinate 49,512,050 of CM042842.1, read as the reverse complement.
TGATGAAAATTGATTTATTCTGTCTTTATATTGTTCAGCTTTCTATGAAATAGCTATGTCTGTAAATTATGGTTGTCTAATTATTTTTATCCAAAAATTTTATATTTTCTGTAAACATTTCCTGTTATTATTTTTCATTTTCCCTTCAAATTCATCATATTGCTATCAACTTGTAATTTACTGATCTTTCTTACCAATAGAATTTTTCATTTTGTGATTGATTTTGTTGCCTTTTTTTACAGCAATCTTTCAGAACTTTATATAGCTCTTTTCCACTCATCTTTTTCAACATTGGAAGCCTTTAATCATAGATTGGAGATTTTTATAATTTTCAATATTTTTTTCCTTTCAGTTCCATCTGTCTGCCTGAGTGCTAATGTTCAGTATCCTTTTCTCAATATCTTTTACCAGCACTGCTACATTAATAAAATTTGACATTGTTGTAAAAAAAAAAACTTCTTTGATGATTATAGATCATCAAAGATTATATTATATTACCAAATATTATAGCATTCTCAACCACATATTGAAACTCAGTATCCATAAAAGCTTTGCTCCAAGGATAGATTTTGTTGATTCACTAATTTCTGAATCAGAGAATGTTTCCAAATATCTATCCTAAAATCCCCTGGTTTTAGGATTTTATTTGAAATAGTATTTCATGATTTTCTTCCCTTGACCATTTCTTTTGCTATGTGGGGTTTTACGGTCCCTTTACAGCTGGCTATTTTGGTTTTCTAGCAGAGTAGCTGAACTCTGGAGCCCATTTATGAAATGAAGAGCACCAAGATGTGGTTCATGTTGACTGGATGATAACCAGTGTGATATGGCTCCCCGAGCCCCCATTTATTCATCACTGACAATAGTTGGAACCACATTTCAACTGGTCTTTCCACCAGACTTCTGTGATATGTTTGACTCAGCCAGTAGCTAAGCAATCACCAGGATAATTCCTGAATATCATTGGAGAATGCCTGTCCCTTGGCTAGAAGAAGTAGTTGTGATGATTTGGTCTGAGCAGCAATTATCTAGAAAATGTAACCAGCTGACCCCTATGAGAAGCATTGCATTCTGCACAGAAATGTACTTAAGTCCATCACTGCTCGGTTGATGCATCTAATAGCAATATGGGAAAAATAATGAAATGTTTTGAGGCTGAATGGAAACAGTGCTTCAGAACTTTAGCAGGCTCAGCATGCCTGATGACTCGACGCTTAAACACCTTAATTGAAGCAACATTCAGCACATCAAACCCAGAGGGTACCGCTGCCTCTAATTGAGGAAGCACAACCTATCAGTGCCAAAACTCATTGTGTTTACCAATTTGTTTGTAATTGCGGAGACAATTACATCGGCAGAACTGATCGGCAGGACTGTTTGGCTTTCAGAATAAAGGAGCATCTTCCGAAATGGGTCCAAAGCGCCTTGAGTAATGCAACTGCAACAGCAAACCATGGCCATAAAATGCCTTCTTCGGCCATTGCGAGACACTTACTATCTATGGGTCACCAGGTGGATCAAAACTCTGCGTTTAAAGTTCTACTGTGCCACCGTAACTTTTGTTTCCTGCGGTTTGCTGAGGCCGTTGCCATTAACCCTTTGTGCATGCAGAAACGGCATTATGTCAATCTATGCCTCCCGTGGACATACAGGCTTGCCATTGGTTGCTTTCCTGCATACGTTATAGGCTTAATTAATTAATGCTCTTGCTTGAGCTTATATTTGAGGCTGATTTTAACTGTGTTAATTGTAATGTAGGTACTGATGAGTCAATACGAAATGCTTCCATTTACCTCTGTTCGTCTTTTGGCTGTATTGTTTAAATTATTAAAAGGGACAAACTGTTTTAAATGCTCAGGATGTTTAGAGACAGCTGTATTTCAAAAGAATGTTTTAATTCGTATATTCAGTTTTCAGTAAAAATTATAGATGTACATGAATCCCTCCTTTAAGAACTTAGTTGTAGGATGATTGTTTGAAATCTGGTGGATGTATTTCCATTGAAGACTAATGTTCTCATCTGAAATAACCCCCTTCCTTCCGGAGTCCACTTTAATATAAAACAGACTGAAGTGATTGCCATAGACATCAGATGCTGGCTGTGAAGGAGGCAATTAAGATAACCTCTCAACTTCAACTCCTGAATCCCCCAATGAACATAGAAAAGAAAAAAGCATATGAAATACACCCAAATTTTCATGTGGATTTCCTTTTTCATGAGTTAAAATTCAGGACACAAACTTGATGTTAGCAAACTGGGTGTTGTTTATCTTATCTATAGGGAAGTATAGAAAAGCTAATTTTCTAATTCTCTTTTTCAGTGCTCATTCTATGCCTGCATTAGCATTGTGGGACAAATCTGAATTTGGGGACTTGGTAGTTGCTTCATAACAGCTAAGTTCACTTAACATTCTTTATCTGACAACTGAATCAATCCATTATAGTGAATTTGCTCAACATTTTGAACTACACACAGGTCAAAGAGGCTGGATTCACACACTATGTTAAGTCACAAAATAGCTTGCCATACCAAGTCTAACATGGTTGAGTTCAGATGAGCTGCATGAACCTTACCAAAATGCAACCTCATTCAGGGTCTACTGCTTATACATTATTTTTGAAATATATATCATTATTAATTAATTAGGTTTAGTAAATTGCTCACTTTACTCACTGCAGTCTAATGATTTTAAAAATATAAACCATATTTGGAAGCTGTAGCCTTAAAGATAGATAACTATTATTTAAGGTATGCATTAATGGTGTTACTTATGCATTTTGATAATGTTATAAAAGTACATGTTTCTTTGCTTAGTCAAGATAAGAGTTCTCTGCGGCTCTTTGAATGGTATTATTTAAAATGACACAAGATTCATGGACAAAGTTTGTTGATCACTGTGTGGTCCAAACATTCTGTCATTCTTTTAATAAATTGAATGTGTTGTGGCCTGCTGCTGGCAGCAGAGTTGGACAGTGAGGAGGTTGGGGAGGAACATGGGCCAGGCCTGGAGGCTGAGGAAGGCTCGGATGAGGGCTCTGTGTCAGAAGCAGAGATGGGGCCAGGGCAGTCTGGCAGTTATCGGCTGCCTTCAGAGCCGGACAGTAGTGACATAGGGAAGCATCTGGAGCCAGTTCCCAGCCTGCACATGCACAGAGCTGCCAAAAGAAAAGAACAGTTATGAACTAAGTGTTGACATGGGAGTAAAGCCATAGGTGGATGGTGAATGGCCCCTCCCATAGGGATTAAAAGAAGAGCAAAAGAGGAGGGGGCTTTTGTAGGAAACAATTTGTTCATTGTAGCAGTGTGAACATCTGTCTGTACATCTCAGAGACTTTGCCGAGCCCTTCCTTATCAACACTGCATTTGAAAATATTTACTTGGCAGCTCTCCAAGCTAGATAAGGTTTATGCTCCTAATTGCACCCTTGAAAGACTGTTTGCCAGGCCTTTGGCTGAATGTGAATGCAAGAAATTCACCTTCGTTTAATGAAAGGCATTTTGATGGGACAAAGAGTCTGCTTAGTGCTTTGGGGGAAGCCTAGGTCAAAACAGAATGTGATATATGACTGCTGATATCTAACTCTGGAAAATGTTGACTTATATGTTATGCCTATGTTCACTTCAATAACAGTCCATGCACTACATTTCTGAAAGCAAAACAGGAACATCCTATCACTTTGCTTTGTTCTGATAGTAGCTTTGTTACTTTGCAAAACTGGCTATTAGAGGTGTATGTCAGCAGTCTGACTAGTGAACACAAGAAAAGTAGACGCTCTTAGGAACTTTAAAATCCCAAAAGCAAAACTTTACTAGAGACACCATTTAGGTACTAAAGAATCAAAACCAACTCTAGTTTTTCCCGCGCAATGCATGTATAGTTAAACAATAGCTTCTCTTTCGCCACGCCTTTAGTTGGTCACATTGTCCAATGATGAATTGCCCCTTTGTTTTGAGAACTGTTCATTTTTCTGTTGGACACCTGCATCAATGGCCTTGGTGGTTTCTTGGCTCTCATGGTCTGTCTCTAGCCTGTCTGCATTCTTCCTCTCTGTCTCTTCCCCCAGTTCTTTGGCAAGCTGAATAGAGATAAGACCTAAACTTTTCAAAAGCAGTTCAACCATGACAGTGTGAGCTTTACTTTGTTTTTTGACTGTGGGAACAGAAATAGAAAATCCTTCTCTCCTTTTTCTTGGCATAATCCTCCTTCTATGATTGTGCTTTTCAGAGAATGGGAACTGATCATACAAAGAAAGGGATTTTTCCAGATAACAGAAAGGCAGAAAATGACTTTTATTAGTTATAATTAATTCCTCCAGCGTCAGTACTGGTTTATCTGCTGGGTAAACTAAGTTGCAATTTTTCTTTCTGATTCAAAAGGGCAAAAAGATCATTTCCCTACAATTCCTTCTTTTCTTTCTGGTACAGTATATACTTAAAAGAATAGTAAATGATTATTTTATTTTTCAACTACAAGCCTGATGTCCCCGCCTGTATCCTGCTCTTTTAATTTCTAATCCATTTTATTTCTATGATTAACTTAATTTTTCTCTGCTCATTCGCTTTCTCTACCTCTTTTATTCTTCCTTCTCTACCGCTTTCCCCCATCCTGCATTCCATGCTCTTCAGTATGAGCAACCCTCACTCTGGTGTCTGTATCTTCTTTGTCTTTTTTCCCACCAGATCTTTTTTCTCTCAAGATCTCATGTCCTGTTCTGCTTTGGCTCCATTCCATTGCCCTCCGTGTTCCTTGCCAATTGCTGAAAGACAGTGCTTTCAAAACAATTCATTAATTGAAATAGTAAGGAGAAACCAGGTGACTTAGTTGGAAAAAGAAGGAAGAATATCATATAACACCAACCTCTCACCTCCCACAACATCTGAGCCCCTGATTGTGCTCACCTAATCCTTATCAATTAATGATGTCAGAAATATCTTTGATTAAAAACATAGTTTTGTTTTTTAGAGAGGGAGGGAAAGGATTGCTGAAGGAGCTGTCCAAGGTAGGAGTTTATACATAAAACAATTGGATCATTTCATTCTGTCTCTTACTCTTTACTGGCTTTCAAATTCTTTAATGCAAAGCTAGGGAAACCAGAACAGGGAACTCTTTCCTCCTGGTTATTTTTTTAGTCCAGTAGATGCTTAGTGGATGCAGAATCAGTGACTCAAGACAGAACCAACGCTGCAATCTGAGATCAATAGACAGGTTGGCTGTGTTCTACGGTGGCAGTAGATGAAAATAGACAGGTTGGCTGTGTTCGACTATGGTAATAAGTATAGGAACAGAGCTTAGAAAAGAAATCCTGCCTGCACAAAATTGCTGGTTACTTTAGAAGTCTTGGAATCGATTTCTTTTGAAGAAGAAGAATTACACATGAAATCTTGAGCATATGGCTTGGAAGAATAGATGTTTTATATTGAACAGAGGACTGAAAATCACCACCTTCAGAAAGCTGTTATATTGCTCTTTCCTTTCATTTCAAAATACTGACTACTGGTTTAGAAAAGTTTATTCAAATAAATTGCTATTAGGTATTTTGGTAATGTTAACATTCAACACCATCTCTCTATCCACCTCATTTTGTAAAAGAATTACAAAGGTCAAGCAAAGATCATGAAGGTGGAACTCAACATCTTCCAAACATATTTATTTCTAATGGGATACTAGAAGGGAAGGAAAAGGGGGGAAAGGGGAGGAAAGGCTACATTTCTAGATTTTTGAGATCTTACCTTTCTTACTTTTTTAATGGCCCAAATGTGAATTATATCTAATATTTACTCAGACCCTCATCTGTTCCCAAGTTACTTAAGAGCATCTTAGTATCTTTCTTGTCCAATCAAATTTCTTTGGAATATGAAGATGTTTGCATGGTATAGAAACAACAAACACTGGGTACAAAGCAGGAGACTGATATAAATAAGTCTCCAATCTTTAGTTTCCTAAAAATAAATGATATGTAACAATACCAATGGTATAATTCATGCATTTAGAATTTCCAGACTCCAGAAAAATCTTTACATAGTATATAATGTAGAGAGACTTAACAACATGCTGAAAGGAAAAAGGAAATAATTTGTTATTGAATTGTATTTTCAGTATGTCTCTTCCAGAAATCTAAAATCCTTTTAAGATTCAGTTATGTGTGTATTTTTAAAAGTTTATTGTTATTTTAATTTTCTTATTTGAAGAAATTTTTGTCTTTTGTTTTATGTCTGGTTTTTTCTTTTTAGTTCTTTAAAATGTCCCATTTAAAGGAAAAACTTCTTCCTTCTTGAACTACAGAATTATTGTTTTTTTTTTTTAAGTTCATGGTCTTTTTAAAATATTGATGATTGTTTTAATAGCTGTATTACATTTCTTAATTGATATGGCCCTACTAATGCCCACTATAATATTTATATAGTTCTGAGTATTTCTTTTAGTTTGCTTTTGATAATTATGCCCAGAATTTAGCCAGATTTTAGATCCTTTCCCAGGTGAATGCTGTTTCACCTAAAATTAGTTCTTGTGCATGGAACTGATACAGGTTTATAGGATTGGACTTTAATTGGTGGATACATTGTGACTTTTAATGACTTTACAGCAAGAATATTTTTTTCTCACTAGATTTGTTCTTAACTTGATTATTGATTAATATATGTAAATCCTTAATCATAAAAATAACTGTAGTATAGATCTTGTTGCAAAATATTATTATACCATAGTAACACTATCAATTTAAAGAAAGTTATCCTACTTTTCCAAAATAGCACTTAAATACATAATCATTTTCTAAATCGAGTGAAACAAAATTGATTTTCTTAAAAATAAACAGTACACAAACTTAATACTTGTTGGGATTTTTGAGACGTATATTTGTGGTTGTCTTACTGTTTGTGCCTCCAGTAAAAAGGATCAGTTATCTAAACAAGAACAGTTGCACAATAAAGTTAAGCAATTTTTGAATAGATAGGCAAACATACCATACTGAAGCCATACTGTATAACCCCTTTGTGACTGCTAAATTAGAGCAATATTCATTGAATTATATAAAGCAAGTATTTCGGGAGAAAAATAAATGGTCTGCCAAATTATTGGTTTCCTAAATGATGCAGCAACATAAAAGTAACATCATTTCTACAATTAAAGATGCTCAAAGCAAAGCATAATCTAATGAATTGGCAATTTCTTTAATTTTATGCTCAACTTTATGAGTCAAAAAATGACTGAGCTGAAATTATGAAATAATGTAGTTCTGAAGGTTACACATGACCAAGCTTTTTGTCTAGCTGCATCTTTATTTGTTCATGGGGGAAAAAAAGGCACTGGATTGGAGAAGAACTCCAAATTAAGATAGGTTGGTTCCATTGCTTGATATTCTGAAGGAGAAAATGTCCAGGCAGGATGGACAATCCCATAAGAAGAGATACCAGGGACAGAATCAAAACTGAAGAGAAAAAAATCATGTGGACAGGAAAGGGGAACAAAGTCAAATAATCAGCATGGATTACAAGGTAATGGGTACTAAAGTCTGGGATATCAAGTTTGCAAGATATACCCCAAGCAAATGGAAAACGTGGGTTTGTTGCAGTGCTGGTATGCTACCGATTCTGCCCGATTCTGCCAAGCCAATAGCAGCAATGAGCATTGGAAACTGAACTGGTTCTCTCTGCCCCTCTGCTGCCTGGACTCCCATACTCACCTTTATCTTCTGCTTTTGACGCTCAACTGCTTCGCGTGGCACAGAAGAATGCCGCGCGGCAGCTGTTGAAGCGACCTGGATTGTGCAGGCTTGCAGGAGGTGAGTTGGAATGCCTCTGCGCCTGCACAAAGTGCATGTTTGGCACGCAAAATGCGCCCACCAAGCCACACCCACCGAACCGGTGGTAAAAGTTTTTGAATCCCACCACTGGTTTGTTGTCTATGTTGACTGGAAAGCCAAAGACATGCACTATGAGCAGAAGACGGCGAGCTGGTAATAGCCATTGGGGAGAAGGTGGAACTTCTTAAGAAGTTAAGAAGGAAGTCTCATGCAATTGTAGACGTGTCATCTTAAAACTGACAAATGTCCTCCAGCAAATGGGTGAGCACTTGGTAGTACTACAATTAACAAGAGCTTGATTGGAGTTTGCTGCAAATTGTCTCAAATTAATATCTCATTGTTTCAGAGAATTAGATTGCTAAATCAAAAGAATGTGGTTTTAATGGATGTTTCTTATGATATTCTCTTTAGTCAACAGTAAAACAAGGGGCTAGATTATTTTGCTGTTAGATGGATTCACAATAGATCGAATGGACAAGTCCAAAGAGGCCTTCCACCCTTCCAAAGTCGGTAAAATGAGGACCCAGATTGTTGGGGGCAATATGCTGACTCTGTAAAGTCTGTAAACCGCTTAGAGAGGGCTGTAAAGCACTCTGAAGTGGTATATAAGTCTTAAGTGCTATTGTTATTGCTATTATCAGGAATCTGAATTGCTCTTAACTGCTGCATGAAAAAGCAAAGGCTGGAAGAAGTAATACAATATAGTTATAGGACATGTTGCTGGGCTGCCTTACAGATAATAATGGCAATTAAGGAGGACTCATTACATAGTCTTGACACTTTTATTAGTGAGGGGAGGCACATTGATTTTTAGGTTCAGGACAAAGTTTTAGTTATGGAACAGGGAGACCAGAATCAATTTAGCAAAGAGTCTGAGTAAACTCAGATATCAACCCCTTGTAGAGCATTCCTACTGCAGCCGATGGTGAGTTCATTGTTGCAAAGTCATTCTTCGCACCCCCAATCCTGCAGTGGGTCAATTTAGAGAGAGCAGACATTTTCCTTATATACTATTGGACTGTGTCAGGGTCATCCAAACTATTAAAGGTACCATCAATTCTCTTCTGCTGTGGCTGGAAGCAGGAACTTGATGGGTACATTTATTGCAGCCTCAGATTTATTGTTCTAGAGCCACATGGGGAGTGTCCTTGTTGCACTAGTGAATAAAATAGTGTTGTGCCTTATCCTTTGGGAGAAACTGGTTTGCTGTTCTGCTGGCTTTCTCTCCCTTAGCTGCAGACAAATTAGTTTTCCTTTTGATTTTGCCAAGTCCATTTGGCACAGGCTGAAATGGGCTTCAAGATAGTTCGTTTGCTTTTTATAGTTTCTGAAAGAGTAATTATGAATTGGTTTATTATAAACTGAACTATTTTTTAATTGTGTTTGATGGTTTTTCTGGCTTTTTTAATAAAAAACAAAAACAAAGCTAAACATTAACTATAATGATTTGCTTAGCAATTGTTGCAAAAGAGGTCACGAAATTAGGTGCGACTCACTTAACATTGCTTAGCAATGGAAATGTTCGTCCCAATAGTTGAGGATTACCTGTTATTAGCTTCAGAGCTGGATTGTTTCGTCTCCTTTGGCCAGAGGATTAAGAGAAAGAAACAATGGATGGAAACTAACCCAGAGAGAAACCACCTAGAACTAAGGACAAATTTCCTAACATAAATGCGGTGCGGGAATAAGTATGTACGTTCCACAGAGCGTTTGGTACTCTTAGTGTATAAGATTAGAGTTTAATTTATTTTGCATTAGCCAGAGGAGAACAAGTGCCATATGAGCTATTGTCAGTCTCAGGTGGAAAATATAAGCCTTGAGATTGAAATTTGAATGGCAGTCGGGAAGGGAGCTCATAACCACTTGCAAGAATCTACAGGACAAGTGATAGTAGCAGCAAATACAGGTTAGGATAGGATACGTCAGGGGGAGGTCTTCAAACTTGACAGCTTTAAGACTTGTGGACTTCAACTCCTAGAATTCCTCCTCCAGTCATGTTAGCTCAGGAATTCTGGGAGTTGAAGTCCACAAGTCTTAAACTTGCCAAGTTTGAAGACCCTTGGGATAGATAGATAGGATAGGATAGAACAGAACAGAATAGCAAAGTTGGAAGGGACCTTGGAGGTCTTCTAGTTCAACCCCCTGCTCAGGCAGGAAGTGTTGTTGGATGTTGTGTCCAGGATGTTTGAGCAATTCAAGGCCTGATTCCAGTATTATTTTTAAGAGAGGCAGAAAATATTGGACATCAGTGTTCTATGTCACAATTAATTTACTTTATTGAATTAGTAAAAACTCTCCAATTCAAAATGACTGCGGATGGTGTATAATGCACACACATGTATCCAAGGTGAAAAACAGTAATTCAGAAAATACAATAGGCAACCTATGAGTATCAAAATCCCTCCATATTGACAAGGTATGATAAGCAACCTATAAGAATCAAAATCCTCCCATATTGACAAGAGCCATTGTAATTAGCTCAAGATCTGAAGAAAAAAAATAACAGGCATTAAGGGGTTTTTCAAATGAGACCAGGGTGGGGGCTGTGAAAATCTTAGGGCAACTGCTGTTCTAGATGTCAAGAACTGGGACAGAGCAGAACCACCAGATAACATTGTTTTATCAATGGGACCAAGAGATGCTACCTCAGTTACATGAAACAGAGATGTCAGATGTCAAAGCAAAAGTTCATATAGCTGTCAGGGATAGTTCTGAATTTTCAAGTTCAATACTCACACCTGTATTTAAGATGGATTGAAAAATTCAAAATTCTCCTGCTGTGGTGTATTCTTTTGAGCACATCTTCGATTTGCAGTTGAAGGGCCACACTGAAGTGGCGCACAATTCAAGATCGTGCCACAGAAATAGTGGAAGGAAAATAGACTACTGATAGTGTTTCTCTTGGAGTCAATCAGGGGTGGGCTGCTGAGGGTTCGCAGGGGTTCAGGAGAGCCCCTAGCTAAGATTCTGTGCAGTTCAGAGAACCCCCAAATCCCACTCCTGGCTGGCTCCTCCCAGGAGTCCCTACATTTTGGATGCAGGTAAGTGCAGGGCATGCACAGAGGCTCACGGAGGGCGAAAAACAGGCCTGCCAGAAGTTCGGGAAGGCCATATAAATGGGCCAGTTTCCGGCTTTCAGAGAGCCACTGGAGCCTGGGGAGGAACCCCCCTCTTTTCGTGGTTCAGGAGGCTGATTAGGTCACACCCACCATGGCCACGCCCACCCAACAACCAGGCAGAGAACCCTTTGCTAAAATTGTTGAAGGCCACCTGGAATCAATAGACTTAATTGGCTTAAATTTAGTAATCAACCTGAGGGGCTCTGGATGATTTTAAGGCAACTCTCTTAATCCCTTGTTTAATCCCAAACACTTGCTCATTGGTTCTAAAAGGGTTTGAAGTCCAAAGTTTCTGAAGACACTGAATGGTTTGGTTTCCCTAAATCTTTAGACACACAAATGAAAAGTTTGCACAAATAACTAGTGCTGGATCTTTGTATCCATTGTCAAAAGGGGAATGGGGAGAAGAGAAGACAATTGTGATCAATTGTGCAAGCAAAGGGTGTGTGTGAGACTTTGTAGAGTAGATCACTTACCTGGCCTTTAAAAGGCATCCCATATCTGAAAATCAATTTTAGAAATTGAAAATTAAATACAGCGAGAAGATTGTTCCTGTTGATGATTTAATAATTTTGCCATTCTGACACATGTGAGATTACAATTTGATGGATATTTCTGTAGGTCTGATGGGAGAGCTGGTACATCCACGTTTTTCAGGGGCTACATAAAGACTTGGGGCATTGATTGTACACACCAGCAGAGGAGATAACAGATAATAGATAATTAGAGTTGGAAGGGACCTTATAGGACAGTGGTGGTATTCAGCAGGGTCGCAACGGATCGGGCGAATCGGTAGCAAGAATTTGGTGTGGGTCGCCAAACCGGTAGTAAATTCTGGCTGGCTATGCCCCCCACTGGGTCACCCTCCTGCCCGATGCTAGCTCACCCCGCCCACCTGCCTGACATTCGCATAAGGTATTTCTTTCTTCTTTTTCCCTCCCGACAATCAGCTGTAGATAAGATCAGCTGTGCTGGGATTCCCATTGCTCAGGCCCAGGAAGGCAAAAAATGGAGGGAGGAGCTCAGAGGAGCCTTAGGGAGCAAAAACACCTCCCCAGAGGCTTCTCTAAGGTTAGGAAGCTCCCAAAACGGAGCTTGGAGGAATGTTGCATCTCCTCCCATGTTCTGTTTTTTTCTTCCTGAGCCTCAGGGGAGCCTCAGGGGAGCAAAAATGCCCCCCCCGCCGAAGCTTCTCTGAGGCTAGGAAGCTCCCAAAAATGGGTGGGGACTGCAAAAAAGAAAAACCCAGTCACATGGCCACGCCCACCAAGCCACACCCGCAGAACTGGTAGTAAAAGTTTTTGAATACCGCCACTGTTATAGGTCATCTAATCCAACCCCTTGCCCAAGAAGGAGACCCTACCTCTCCCACAACTTCCGAAAGCAAGCTGTTCCATTGGTTGATTGTTGTTGTCAGTGTCAGAAAGTTTCTCCTTATTTCCAGGTTAAATCTCTCCTTGTTCAGTTTCCATTCATTATTCCTTGCCTGGCCTACAGACGCTTTAGAAAATAGCTTGACCCCTTCCTCTCTGTAGCAGCCCCTCTACACTGCTATCATGTCTCCCCTGATCCTTCTCTTCACTAGACTAGCCAAGCCCAGTTCCTGTAACTGTTCTTCGTATGTTTTAGTCTTCAATCCCCTAATCATCCTGGTTGCTCTTCTCTGTACTTTTTCTAGAGTCTCAACATCTTTTTTATAGTGTGGTGACCAAAATGGATGCAGTACTCCAGGTGCGGTCTTACTAAGGCTTTATGGAGTGGCATTAGTACCTTACTTGATCTTGATTGTATCCCTCTGTTAATGCAATTTAAGATTATAATTATATAAATCTATAATTATATAGATTTATCTCTGATTTTTTTCTCTTTTTGGATATAATTGTGTGTGTGTATGTGTGTGCATGTATGATATATGTACTTAGTGTTAATATGATATTCTTTTTCTTTTTTGAACCAATGACCTATATACACGAATTACCTTTTATGTATTATTAAGGCACTGTGAATTAGTATTACCAATACTATGAAAATCTGTCAAGTATTAATTGTATGTATTGTATTTATTGTACTGTCAAGAAAATGATGTTGAAAGATGTTGACACATCTTCTATTACAGAAATTTTTGTAATTTTTTAAATATTTCAAATTTTTGTACATTTTTAATTTTTTTGAATTTTAATAAAGACTTTTTAAAAAAAAAATAAAAAAAAGGATTGCAGTGAATGTCCATGACATGGACATGATGGATTGCAGTGAAAGATCAGAAGATCTGCCCTAACATTTTGCTTCCATCTGGAAATATTACACAAGGATCAGCTGATGCATAACTGGAATTCGATATGAATGCTTAGAACAGCAACTCATTGCGATGTGTTTGTTTTGGTTTGCTTACTATTCCTTTAATTCAACTATTTAGTGACACCTTTGTGCAAGTGCCCAAGTTGTCATGGTGATTGTGATCAGAGATGGGGGAAGGGAGCATTCATGAGGATGCTCCCTGCTGAGCATTATTCTCTTTATATTGAAGCCTGAAGAATTTTAAAAATTATTATGCTGCTAAACCCCTGTATTAATCTTGCTGTTTTGTTTGCTTTGCATTTTGCATTTTTTCTTTCTTTCTTGACGATGACGGCATGTGTGAAAAGATCAGCGAGGAGGGAGGGCAAAAAGATTGCATTGTGCTTCAGGGTTGTTTTCTTTAAATTGGGGCATCTGCATGCAAATATTAGGCTCCCCAACGCAGAGCAATGACATTTCTGCCCTTTCATTGGTTAGCTAGTCTTCTCAGTCTTCATGGTTTTTTTCTTTTTTTTTTCTTGGCCACAGTTTGCAAGAGCCTGCCACCTGGTGGTTGCAAGAAAAAATTGCTTATGGCATGGGTTTTGGGTTTACAAGCTGTACCCACCCCAATTCTGAATTAATGAATCATTTGCCATTTGGAAAGCACAGCTATGATGGCAGGATTGCTGTTTTAAACAAATCTATTCTGCAGAAAGGAGGTGAAGCTGCCCCTGAAGGTGAAAACAACGCAATGACGTAATCTTATTTTGGAAAAGATGCTCCAAAACAGTTGGTTTGTCCAGTCCAGTCCAAAGAACCAAGAGAGATGAGATAGACACTTTTCAGGAAAAATCAGCCTCCCCCCAAAAAAAAATCAAGGAAAAGGGGGAAATGGTATTTAAATCATATGGAAATTATGACAGATCTAAGCAACCAATCAAATAGCTGCTACAAATTAGCTGTTGTGTTTTACCTATTCTGAGAAAGGCTGTTGCTCAGATTGCTGAATGAAATAATCTTTGGTCTGAATTAAATTACTGGACATGATCTCAAAAGTGTGGATCCATTTAAATGTAGTGTTTCCCATCCCATGTATTGGAACTGCTATGGAAGAAACAAGTAATCCGAATCTCGGATCAAGTCACTGAAACGCGACATGAAAATTATAGCAGTGTTCTAATATTTGAGGGGCTGTCACAGAGAGGAAGGGGGAAGGTGTCAGACTATTCACTAAAGCATCTGAAGGCCAAACAAGGAATAATGGATGGAAACTGAACAAGGAGAGATTCAACCTAGAAATAAGGAGAAAATTTCTGACAGTGACAACAACAATCAACCAATGGAACAGCTTGCTTTCGGAAGTTGTGGGAGAGCCATCACTTAAGACTTTCAAAAAGAGATTGGACTGCCATCTGTCAGAAATGGTGTAGGGTCTCCTGCTTGGGTGGGGGGTTGGACTAGATGACCTACAAGGTCCCTTCCAACTCTATTAGTCTGTTACATGCAAATGCAACTCTTGATACATCTCGCATATTGCTGGCACTTCTTTATGATGTTGTTATTTTTAGAGCTGTCATTTATGCAGTTCAATCTCAGATTTTTCTGCAGTCCCGATAATATTCTGACTCATGTTCAGCTGTATGAAACAAAACAAAACTTCTGTCAGGTTGAATAGACCAATTTGGTTTAGTTGCCCCACCCACTCACCCACAAAGGGCAGAAAATCTCAATCCAAGCTTGATTTTTTAAAAAAATCAAAATATCCCTCCCCAACAGAATCTGATCATTATGTTTCTTCTGCATGACAGGCTGCTCTGCCATATCTGCTGTCAACTAGCTTTTTTTGCTAAGACGGTTAATTCTTTCTAGAGCACTGAATCACCTCAGAGACAGACGTGTGATAAAAATTATTAGTTCTTAAAGGAGCTGCTTCCAGTTCACTGACTAGAACATGAGCACCGAGGTGAACTTCTTTTACTTCTAACATTCTTTCTAATTGCAAGCCCAGGTGTTCTGCCAACAGAAAAGGGACCGTTAAGAAACCAGAGGGTGATTAGCAGCATCCTCAAGGGAATCTCAGGGACAGGAGAAAAAAAAAAAACCACCTTTTGTAAAGGGGGGGAAAAAAACCCTCAGATATATCAAATAAGTTCCCGAGGGCTGACTCTTGATTATAAAATGCTGAAAAGGGGAGAAATTATAGGGAAGATAAAATACGATGAAGAAGGCCAGACAATGGACACATCTTTGCAGCCATATTAATATACATTCTTCCCATCCTTGAAAGTGGCAGAAACTATATACCATTGTAACTTATGTTGCAGGTTTTACTGTGTCTTGGCAAGGAGACTTGAAAGTTAGGCTGTCATTACAGATTTAATGGGGGGACACTTTCAGGATGAGCCCTGGTGGATTTCACAGTCTCCTTTTATTTCTTCTATCCAACAGGTCCTACAGTTGAGAAAAATAACCCACAATTGCACATGATAGGATGTGGTTGCCCTTTTATGCTCCATAAGCCAAGTTTGGATGTTATGCAGACATCCTTGTAAAAATATTCCTATATTAAACAGCAAGATTTACTAACTAAACAAGTAACCTACCAGCTCCATTCTGCTTCATTCCAATCTTCTTCTAGAATAGAATAGAATAGAATAGAATAGAATAGAATAGAATAGAATAGAATAGAATTCTTTATTGGCCAAATGTGATTGGACACACAAGGAATTTGTCTTCAGTGCATAAGCTCTCAGTGTACATAAAAGAAAAGATACATTCATCAAGAGTCAAGAATCAACAGGCACAACATTTAATAGTAGTCATAATAGGGTACAATAATAGGGTACAATAAGCAATCAAATCATACTAGGAAATAGTATAAATCGTAAGGATACAAATGACAAAATTACAGTCATATAGTCACAAGGGAGAGGATGGGTGACAATCCTTGTCAGGATTCCAGAAAAACCCTGGCTTCCAAAGCTGACACTCCTATTTAATGCAACTGGCTAGCTAGATTTATTCATTGCCATATAAAAGACAATACAAGTAGTCCTTGACTTACAATAGTTTATTTAGTGACTGTTCGAAATTACAACGGCACTGAAAAAAGTGACTTATGACCCTTTTTCACACTTACAACCTTTGCAGCCTCCCCATGGTCATGAGGTCAAAATTCAGGTGCAAGGCAATTGACTCAGATTCATGACGGTCCCAATGTCCCGGAGTCATGTGATCACGTTTTACAAACTTCTGACAAGCGAAGTCAATGGGAAAGCTGGATACATTTCACCGTAGTGTTACTAACTAAACAACTGCAATGATTCATTGAACAACTATGGCAAAAAGAGTTGTAAAGTAGGGCAAAAGTCACTTAATAAATGCTCCACTTAGCGACAGAAATTTTGGGTTCAATTGTGGTCGAGGACTAGTTGTATTGTTCTGGAAAGTTAATGGTCCTATCAAACAAATCTGAAATAGATTGCAAAAACCTAAATAAGATTTTAATCTTAGTATGTTATAAACAGATTAAGCATCCAGATACTGGAATACTGAAACTTTTACAATACGATTTTGAAATCAATGGGAAATAGATTATGTTTTGGCTTTAACAATACAAACCAAAGATAAGCAATGCCATGATTTCAAAAACTGGAAACTAGAGAGAACTAAAAATTTTTAGGTAAAGAAAACATTTACAAACCTGCTAAGCATTGTAAAAATTGAAATACTGAAGATTTTTGAAGAATGGAATCAACTCCCCCACCCCCCAACACAAACATATTTGTCTTATTGTATTCCTATTTTTCCTTTTCTTTTTTTGCACTTTTTACTTGTTTCTATTCTCTTTTCTTTCTTTATGCTTAGTTTGCGGTGCATTTTATTATTAATAAAGGAGAATATTTATTGCTTAGGGTTGAAATGAGGTGTCTTTGGTGCTCTCTGAACTTGGTTGTTTTCTTGCAGATGTTTCATTACCCAAATTAGGTAACATGATCAGTGCTAGATTTTACTATTATAATAAAAATTCTTAATAGAAATATTATATTTATATACACAGACACATAAAATAGAAGGCTTGAGACCCTTCACATATCTCTTTCAAGAAGATACTGGACTGCCATCTGTCAGAAATGGTGTAGGGTCTCCTGCTTGGGTGGGGGGACCTTAGGGACCACCAAACTCATAATTTTAAATCCTGTGGACCAGAGACCCTGGAAAAATCCCACAGAAAGTCTGCAGGAAAATTCCCCACCCCAATTTCCTACCTATTGATCTCTCTTTATTTGGGATTGCAGGATACCGCCTCCAGCTCTGTTCTCAGGGAGAGAGAGAGAGAGAGAGACTTTTGGCTTCATGCAAGGAAAGCAGCAGAAGCAGCAGAAGCCTTTCTTACTCTCCCCCAAACTCTGCCAAAAATGAATCTTTGTGAGACTTGCCGCGCCGGTGCAGCCTCTTGGAGCAGGATGCCTTGCAGGGTCCCAAAGATTCATTTCTGGCAGAGTTTGGAGGAGAGAAAGAAAGACTTTTGCTGCTTTCCTTGCGTGCAGCCAAAAGCACTGAAAAGAAAGCCAAAAGAAAGAAGCGCAAAGAAGCAGCCCGCTGGCCAGGCAAGGTGCATGGGGTAATGGGGCAAATTCCCCCCCTCCACCCTTTTCCCCCTCCCCTCACTACTTCGTGTTGTTCGCAATGCAAGTGACGCAAGTCTTATGTTCCCATGGGTCATGTGGGTGGCGCAGCCTTGTGTTCTGCGCAGCCTGGATTAATTGCTTTGGGAGGGTGCTTTGGGGGTGACATTTCTTTGCGGACCACCAACATTTTCTTGCGGACCACCAGTGGTCCCTGGCCCACTGACTGACGACCACTGGACTAGATGAGGTTCACAAGGTTCCTTCCAACTCTGTTAATCTGTTAAATGCAAATGCAACTCTGGACCCATCTTGCATATTGCTGGCACTTCTTTATGACAGTGTCATTTTTAGATCTGTCATTTAGGCAATACAATCTTGAATTTCGCACTGTCCTGATAACAGTAAGGTAAAGACAGACAATAAAAAAGGCCTATTTTCCCCTCAGCAATGACAAGAAGTACTTAGAAAATAAAGAGACTCTAGGAAGCACCCATACCGAGCTGGAGGAGATAAATTCACATTTTAATGGCAAGCTTAATGTATTGCTAATGGCTGCTCATCTTTCCTCTTTCCTGAGTCACAGATGTAAGCAGATGGTGATGACACAAAAAAAAAAAAACCTGAATTCCTTTGAACAGCCCCCTTGTGGAGAGATGTGCATTCCTACCTACAGATGTAAAAATAATAATAAATATGAAACCGTCTGATAAAACAGAAACCTACTGCATCAAAGACGATCCAGTGAAAAGCAGGCAGATGTGGTGGTGGGGCAATACAAAATTGTCACTTCAGCATATTAAGAGAATCGATGCATCACATTCCTGATCATAACAGCATGTCTCCTTTGCCGTGCAGTCATTAGAAAGCAAATATGCCCCAATTTAAGCGTTTTTATATTGATTTTATGACAGGAGAGACAAGTATATGCTCAAATTAAACCCACTTCACTAACGGCCTTTTAAAATTTCTCTCACCTGATTTGTGAACAGAAAAAGAAAAATGGGGAAATTTTTCATTCTATTTCCCTAGAGAGAGGGGGAAAAAAAATCTACAATCATTTCTCCTATTATTGCGTCCAGAAAGATGACAGGGAGGATAGCTTGGGTGTTGGACTAGAAAGGCTGATATGCTAATAATGTAAAGAAATGCACAATATAGAAAAAGATATAGGCATTTCCTCCTGCCAGGCATATGGTGTAATTAAACTTTTCAAGGAAATAAAATACCTGAGGAAGAGAAAGGGAAGAATTTTAGACAACAGTGGGGAGAAAAAACATTTATGTCTTCCTTTATCTTTTCAGATGAAAAGAGGGAACACGAGACTGTCAGTTTACTGTTTTAATCATTGTTTAGCATGTCCTTGACTTGCAGAGTATATTCTTCTTTGATATTACCCCTCAAAGGGGCATGCTGTAATTTTTTTTTTTAAGTAATAATAACTTTCCTCTTAATTTTGTAGAAAAATCCCAGAAATTGTTATTACCACCACTAATTATATGTAAGGCCTTACCACAAGAACCAGGAAGATGCCCTGTTTGGTTCAGAATGTGAGTTTTGTATACAAAACATTGAATTAGCTCTAGTTGAAATCCTCCTGCTCATTCCCCAAGGATCTTACATATATATGTATTTGGGAAAGGCCCTGGGGCAGGAGCATAAAAGCTCTGTATGGTGGCTTTGGCTACCCAATTAAAACTTCATCCTTTATACTAATTATTATTATTATTATTATTATTTATATTTATATACCGCTCCTTCCCCGAAGGACTCGGAGCGGTGCACAGCCATATAAGTAAAACATTAAATATATAAAAGTTAAAACTAGATTAAATTAAAGACCCTGGCTGAAAACAATTAAAATCCCACCCTTAAACCCTAAAATTTGATATAAAAATTAAAATACCCAAATCTAAAATCAGCCCAAGCCGGCCTGGTCAAAAAGCCAGGTTTTCAAGGCACGCCTGAAGGTCCCCAGGTCCGTGGCTGTACATAACTCCGGAGGCAACCCATTCCAGAGGGCAGATGCCCCCACAGAGAAGGCCCTATTCCTCGGGGTCACCAGCCGGCACATAGATGCCGACGGGACCCGCAAGAGACCCTCCCTGTGGGAGCACACCAGACGGTGAGAGGAAAATGGCAAAATGCGGTCTTGTAAATATCCTGGTCCGATGCCATGGAGCGCTTTAAAAGTTAACACTAAAATCTTAAAGCGCACCCGAGAGGCCACTGGCAACCAATGCAGCTCGCGCAGGAGGGGCATCACATGAGAGAACCTTGACACCCCCATAACCACCTGCGTGGCCGCATTCTGCACCAGTTGAAGCCTCCGGATGCTCCCATTCGGGAGCCCCATGTAGAGGGTGTTACAGTAGTACAGTTGGGAGGTGACCAGGGCATGAGTGACCGTGCGTAAGGCATCCCGATCCAGAAAGGGCCGCATCTGGCGGATCAGGCTAACCTGATAAAACGGCCCCCTGGAGATGGCCGTAATGTGATCTTCCAAGGACAGCCGTACATCCAGGAGGACACCCAGATTGCAAGCCCTCTCTGAAGGGAGTAAAATCTCACCCCCAATAGCCAGCGAAGGAACTACCTGGCTATATCGGGACGCTGGAAACCTCAGCCACTCAGTCTTGGAAGGGTTGAGTCGGAGCCTGTTCCCGCCCATCCAGTTCCACACAGCCTCCAGACAACGGGACATGACCTCCATGGCATCATTGGGATGGCTTGGGGTAGAGATGTACAGCTGGGTATCATCAGCGTACAGATGACACTTCACCCCAAAGCCACGGATGATCTCCCCCAGCGGCTTCACATAAATGTTGAGCAAGAGAGGAGAGAGGACCGACCTCTGAGGCACCCCACAATCGAGGGGCCTAGAGGTGGACCTCTCCCCCCCCGCCAACACAAATTGCAGACAGTCGGAGAGGAAGGAGGCGAACCACGGCAACACGGTGCCCCCAACCCCCCCAACCGTCGCAATACTATGATCGATAGTATCAAAAGCCGCTGATAGGTCTAATAGGACCAGGACAGAGGAATAACCCCTGTCACGGGCCCTCCAGAGATCATCAACCAACGCGACCAATGCCATTTCAGTACTATGTCCAGGCCTGAAGCCCGATTGGAAAGGGAAGATTTGCAGCTGCCATCTTAGTTTTTTTGAAACCTCCCCCCCACAGTACAGATTTATTTACTAACATATGAGGGTTTATATGTGCTCTAATCAGAAAGGACTATGAATAACTTACATAAATCCGAAGAATAAATTACGAAGTAGAAGAAAAAGATACCATAAACAGATACTCCTTGGCGCACGAGGGCTAACCAAATGCAGAACACACTCCTCAAATAAAGAGATTAGCTACACACAGCATTTGCTCCCCAAGTCTTTTGAATGATTTTCTGAAAAACCAACAGTTTAGAGTGAATGTATTCCCCAGAAGGACAGAAAAGGGTTCTCATGAATCCTGAAGAAGACATCTTCTACAGGTTTAATATCAATATTATTACTATTAAATATTGCTCTTAAACCTTATAGTTATGTGTTCTGTTAACTGTAAATATCTGAAACGTTTTAAAAGGAAATTGTAATAGTTGACACGTCGCTGGGTACTTTTTAATTCATTGAGGCTATTATTCTTCAACTGCCAGTTCCTTGAATCACTTTGAGCCAGATGAATTTGTGGAAAATGCAGTGTAGAAATAAATAATGATTAACTCCAAATCCAATTTTTCTAAGTTTTATCTCATTAGCTGCAAATGCAAATATTTGAGATGAGCTTGGGCCATATACAGTAGTGCTATAACCCACACAATAGCCAAGAATCAATTGTCTTTCCAGAAGCTGGAAAAGCTTCTATCACTCTTCCAACTTGTAAGTTCACAATGGCCTGTCTATCGGAAAGGATTATTCCAGAAACCAGGAATATTTTACCATCCAAGTGAAGGCTCTAAAACATTAATTTTTTGACCTTGATTCTAGCGCTTTTAGCCACCTCCTTAAGAAATAATTATCACTTATGTTTATTTTTCTGAATGCAACTGCACAAAATGGAGGATCCAGCTTGGCATGAAGTCTAGATAAATGTATTTCCTTAAACCAATGTTTAAGGAATGTTCATTCTTGGAAGAATTACCCCATTCCTTGGAATATTCCTTCCCCTTACAAATTCCTATGGCTCTGTCGCAGAGTCTTCCTTAAACCACAAAAAAGCTATATTGTTCCAGAGAGCCTTTCAATATGTTGTTGTTTGGAATTAGGGTGAATAAATATGGGAAATAAATAATTAAATACTAAGAAAGGAAAAATTGGTAAGATTTGCCTGTTTTCCATTTATCTCCCATTAGATTGTGGGAAGCCCCCCCCCCCCCTAAAGAATGAAATAATTTGGGGAATATTAAAAGAGGCAGCATATTACAGTATATTTCTCCAAAGGAGACATGGAGAAAAATCTTAACAAAAGCAGTCTCCAGCAGAGACCTGAAGTCTTTAGAGATGAAGATTTTGTGTCTATTAAGAAATCCAGGCCAAACATTCATAATTTTGGCCTTGGACAACCTTGAACTACGCCAGTTATGGTTGGACTTAAGCATAGTACACAAAACTATCTGCTACAATATCCTACCAGTCAATGACTACTTCAGCTACAACCGCAACACAACAAGAGCACACAACAGATGCAAACTCAATGTAAACCACTCCAAGCTTGATTGCAGAAAGTACGACTTCAGCAACAGAGTGGTCAATGTCTGGAATGCACTACCTGACTCGGATATTACATCCTCTAACCCCCACTTCTTTTAACCTTAAACTGTCCACTATTGACCTCACCCCATTCCTAAGAGGTCTGTAAAGGGCCTGCATAATGCACAATCATGCCTACCGTCCCTGTCCTATTGTCCCCATTTATTCGTACCTATTTCCTGTATTCTTACTCATGTTTATACTTATGCCTATTATCTTGTAAGCGATTGACAAATCAAATAAATAAATAAAAAGAAATAAATTCATAAACAAAACATATTCAGCTCCAGGTGATAGGGTTTAAGGACATAATAGGGTTAACCCACCACCAATCAAATAATAAAAGCACACGAAGCAAACCTCAAAATTACAAAATACTGCAAACTGTCTAAAAATCCTTGCACTCATCAAGCTAATTTGTCAGCTGTCCCAGAACTGCATGCTCATCAATAAAGAGGTCCTTTCAAATCAGCCTCCATTTTCTTTCCAGCGCCGGATTTTTCCAGCACTGGAACCAGACCGGATTTTTCTTCCAATAGGATGAAAGTTAAAGGAAGCTACCTAGCAAAGAAAGAAACTTTTTTAAGGTGTGTTCCACATTTTCATGAAAGCCTAGGGTTTCCAGATGAAAGCGCTGTTCTTATTAAAAGAAAGTGGTAGGAGAAAACAGGAAGATACTTGACAGTTCAACATTAAGAAGCTTTCTATCCCAGTGGGAAATACAGATCAGAGTATACAGCATCTTTGGATGATGAAGAAGGTGTTAAAAGAATAAATGGATTTTTATCCATTTATATGCTGGAGATGCCAGGCAAACAGAATGAACTAACCAACTGACTTAGCTATAAAATAACTCAGTCCCTTTTTTGTGGTATAAAAAGGATTTTACAGTTGCATTGGCTAAGTACGGCAGACTTCATTCTCTGGAGTGAAGTTCCCATTTGTGGAAGTGGGAATGGTGGGAGAGAGGAAAGGCAACTGTTCTGTTCAAGGATGCTTCAGTATGAAAGCAATGGGGGTGTCACACCTGAGCCAGGTGCATAATCCTAAATGATTGGCATATGATGGACTCAATGTGAAAACGGTTGAAGGATGGACAGAGGGAAAAAAAAAAAGAGTTGTTTTGAGATTTTGATGCTCGGAGCAGGGGACGGATTGCTTAATAATGGTTTGATCATCCAAAATTTAATCTAAGTACAATTCACAAAATGTAAAATCTTTACAAATTTCTCATAATTGTTTGTTGTTGTTGTTTAAAGCAGCCCTCCAGTGGATATAATTCTTGGTGTTAGTCCAGTACAGGCAGCGCTCCAATGGATATAATTCTTGATATTGGCCCAGTGCTATGTGGATGATAATATTGTATCTAAACCTACCGTACCTAGAGACTACTATACCAAGATTTATTAAACCAATGGTTCTACCAGTTGTCTTAAAAATAACTCCTTAGCTCAGGCTTTACATTTAATTTGACAATGACTGAAGTGACCCATATTTGAAAGCTATAAGGAAAATATATTTTGACTAGATAATAAGCCTCAGTGTTAGTCTCAATAGCTTAATTCCCTAATCCAGTATTAATAAGCTTCTAATTCTGAATAAACTGTGATAGCCAGATCCTGCTGCACACAGACCATCAATTGAATTAGTCTAGATGAACTCATTATAGCAAATAAGACATGAAGGGTCACTTATAACTCATATAAGAGATTAAAAAGTAACAAAAACATTCTTTATTCTCCAATAATCCAAGACCTTTTGCATTTAGGATTTCTATCAAGCTAATTTTGGGCAGAGGGAGTTAGAAGCAAAACACACTGACCTTACATTTTTAGAAACCGTGCCTCTTTCTTCATGAAATGAGAAGGGAGATGTTATTAGAAAACAGGAAGAAGAATGCAATTATTCCATATAGTGGCATTGATGGATTGGAAAGAAATACAAAAGGGAAGCCAGTTGTACTCACTACAATGTGAGAAGCAGACTATAACTTTCTCTATTGTTTTGTTTCCTTCAAAAACTCGATAACCTGTGATTTTTTTTTTCATGGGAAATCCATTGATTTTTCACACATGCAAAGGAATAGAAGCAAAAGAAAAAACAAACAAACCAAAAGAACGGCAGCGATTTGCATGTGCTGATTTTTACACAGGCATGCAAAAGTTGTAATTGTCAACTAAGACATACATAACTGAAGAATCCTTTGACCAAGGATTACTCTTGCTCAGGAGCTGCTAAATAAGGTAAAGGTAAAGGTTCCCCTCGCACATATGTGCTAGTCGTTTCTGGCTCTAGGGGGCGGTGCTCATCTCCGTTGCAAAGCTGAAGAGAGCCAGCACTGGCCAAAGACTTCTCTGTGGTCATGTGGTTGGCATGACTAAACGCCGAAGGAGCATGGAATGCTGTAACCTTATTTTATTTATTTATTTTATTTTATTTTATTTTATTTTATTTTATTTTATTTTATTTTATTTTATTTTATTTTATTTTATTTTATTTTATTTTATTTTATTTTATTTTATTTAATTTAATTACACTTTTATACCGCCCCCTCTCTCAAAAAAGGGACTCAGGGCAGTTTACAGCCAAGATAAAATGACATAAATACGGTAGTATAAAAAATTTAAAAGAGATTTAAAAGAAATTAAACTAGTGGCTGGAATAATATTATAAAAGCAGAATGAAAAGGGGTAAAAAAGTTAAAAATATCCAAAATTTAAAACTCTAATAATTAATACTAGGCCAGACCGGCCTGTTGGAAAAGGTGTGTCTTTAAAACGCGCTGGAAGGTTTGCAGGTCAGTGATGGTACCTTCCCACCGAAGTGGCCCCTCTTTTTCTACTTGCATTTTTACATGCTTTTGAACTGCTAGGTTAGCAGAAGCTGGGACAAATGACGGGAGCTCACTCCGTTACGTGGCACTAGGGATTCGAACCGCCGAACTGCCGACCTTTCTGATTGACAAGCTCAGCGTCTCAGCCACTGAGCCACTACATCCCAATGGACAAATTTGAATGCTCTGTCTTTCTTTCTTTTGGTCCTTTATCAAGAAACTAAACTTAGAGTAAGATTTTCAAAAGCAGGAAGACTTCAGATGGGGCTGTTTATTTTGAATAATTATATATTTTGGCCAATGATCAAGGCACCAAGCTAGAAACTAGAAGAGTGTGAGTTCTAGTAGTCCTACCTAACTCATGAAAAACTGGCTGGGTGATTTTGGGCTGGTAATGCTCTCCCAATCCAGCCCACCTCAAAGGGTGGTTGTTGTGAGGAAAACAGGAGGATTAGGGGTGCTTGCTATCTTGAATTGTATATGAAAAAAAGGGCTGGATAAAAATCTAAAAAAAAAAAGGCTTTGGTTAAATCGATAAATTCTCTCATAATGCAGCATATTTCATATTTAATACCTATTGATTTGATTAGGCAGAAAAGTAGATAAATGAATGTGCCAGTTCAAAAAAAAAAGAATAGTTTTTTAACTATTATTTTAAAATGGCTTCTCAATTACATAAGTAACAATTTAGCTCCTGTTCATGATTGTATACTGTATGATATTTGACTGGACATCTATAGGTTCAGCTCTGGGAGAAAACTGGGAACAGACTGGATGCCTACAGAGCCCTTTGCAAAGTCATCAAAGTCAAAAGGACTGCAAAAAAAGTTAATTTAAATCAAATCAAATCAGGGCTTCATCAGCCCAGAAGCTGCTTTTAAGTGTTCTCTGGCTCAAAGC
This sequence comes from Bungarus multicinctus, assembly GCA_023653725.1. Lineage (NCBI taxonomy): Eukaryota > Metazoa > Chordata > Lepidosauria > Squamata > Elapidae > Bungarus > Bungarus multicinctus. Next base: position 49,485,738 of record CM042842.1, on the reverse strand, counting down.
AGGAAACTGAAAGCATTAATGTTGTTTGTTTCCACAGCAATCGTTAATTAAACATAGAACAACCTCAAATACTGTACATATTTACCAAAATGAATTTAGGGTCATACAATATATAATCCTCTGGCAGTCACTGTGTGTTTAAACAGCCCTCAAGTCTCTCTCTCTTTCTCTCCATGCATGCATGCGCGTGCCTGTGTTGAGGGAGTTAAGTTGTTTTAAAAAAATCTGTTTCCTGCTGTTAAGAAAAATTAGCTCCACCCACAGTGATTGCTCCTCAGTGTCAAATATCTGGATATTGAGTGCAGTTATCAGCAAGGAAACCCCACATGTAAGCAGCTGCTCACAGTGGGGGGAGGGCTGGTTTACTGCCCCCCAGAAGCAAGTATTTCAGTGCAGGAGAACCCCTGCAGAAGAACATCTGCCAGCCCTTTTGAATTTCCTTATAAATGTCCCTGCTTCATGCACAGAAGTCAGAACTGAAGAAGGGACACCAAGAATGCAGAGAAAAGCACAACTCGTGTCTGCCATCAGAACGAGACACAAGTGTTACATGAATAAGGCCGTGGGCTAGTAGCCAAGGTCACATCCTCTGGCAGTGAACTCCATTACTTAGGCATATATTGTGTAAACAAGATTGTTTTACAGGGTGTATGTTTTGGTACTCAGTGCCATTAGGTGACACTTTCTCCCAGACAATTGAAAGAGAGAGAATTGTCTACTCATATTTATACCCTTGACATAATTCTTAACTCTTAATTCCTAGTTATCTTTTTTGTCATGGCCTAAAACATTTTCCATTACTATACTTCAGGGGCAGGCTTCAAAAATTTCAACAAAGGATTCTCTGCCCGATTGTTGGGTGGGCGTGGCCTAGTCAGCCTCTTGTACTACGGGAGCCTATGGGAGGACAAAAATTGCCTTCCCGGGCTCCAGAGGTTTTCTGGAAGCCAGAAACGGGCCCATTTCTGGCCTTCCCGAACTTCCGGGAGGCTGGTTTTTCACTCTCTTCAAACATCCACGTGCGCCCTGCACTTATCTGCATCCAAAACGGGCCACATGGAGACTCCTGAAAGGGGGTGGGCGGGGCCATCCAGGATTGGGATTTGGAGGTTCTCAAAGCTATGCAAAATCTTAGCTAGAGGATCTCCCGAACCCCTGTGAACAGGGGTGGGATTCTACTGGTTCTGTCCGGCTCTGTAGAACCGGTAGCTCTGAAGAGCAGCAGACATATGTCTGCTTCTGTTTTGGCCCACCTGCCTGCCCGGGCTCTTACCTGACCTTTATTTCCTGCTTTTTCAGCCTCAGCTGCTGTGTGAGGCACAGCTGCAGTTGAAAAAGCAGGAAAAAAGTGCTTTTTCAAACGCTGCTTCCCTGCATGCAGCGCTGCTCAGCTGTCCAGGCAGCAAGCTGACAAAGATTTATATGCGTGCACAGCGTGCATGGAAGCACATTGTAAATCACCGAACCGGTAGTTAACCCTGTCGGATCCCACCCCTGCCTGCGAACCCCCAGCAGCCCACCTCTCTTGTACTTTCTTTGCTTCATAATGCTCCAACTGAACCTAAGGGAAAGAAAAAAAGAGGGGGCATATTTCACGGAAGCTTTTTCAAATTAGTTTATGTTTCTAAAGCTTTAAAGGCAAGATGGCAACCCTTCCAGATTCAAGTCCCTTCCTTCACATTAAAGCTACATCTGGATGTCCGATGCCTCACAATTTAAACAAGAAAGGGCTTAAGCAGTTTGATTTCATAAATTTCCTGATACAGATAGTCCTTGACTTACGGCCATAATGGGAACCTGCCCATTCTGTTAGGCATAAGTTGTGATGCTTGTAAAGCAGGTCACCCACATGATCATTCCAATGTGATTTTTTTTTTGGTGATGTTATTAAGCAGACGTAATGGTCATAAATCAAACGCTACAGTTATTAAGTGAACACTGTGGACATTAAGCAAATCCATTGTTTGCTACAGGGCAGTTTTGCCGAAAACTGGAAATAAATGCTGGTTTTTGGCGAAAACATGCAGTCATGTGATTGAGGGCTGCTGCAAATGGCCATAAATGTGGCATTCAAAACAAAGGTGTGACTGCAGAGAATAAGACAGCTGTCAGAACTCCGGAACCATATCATAAAACACCATTGAGAAACTCTGAGGTAACTTTAAATAGTCTCTAGGCTAGCCTTTGTAAGTCGAGGACCTCATATACAGGCCCGAATTACTTCTCTTGGGGTCCACAAATTCTTTCTAGAATCATGAGATTGTCAATCTTGTCATCCAGATGTAATGAGATGGCAGGATTGGGAAGGCAGGGTGAGATTGAGGCAGGTAGCCCCCCACAATTAGTGCAGAGAATACCCTATACAAGATAACTCAGTGCTATGTAGCTGCTTCATTGAAGTCCCTCTTCTGTAGTTAGAGACCACCCTATACAAGATAACTGTGATGACCCGTAATGTCTCAAAAATAACACAAAAACTAAAACATGAATCAAGGTCTTGTAATACCTTCAATTTAGCTTCACTGTTTTATTAGTCACAGTTTAAATTCAAAAAGTAGATAATGAAGCAAAAGGAAACCAAAAACAAACCGCATTGACGAGAGTTCCAAGGCAAACCAAGATAATTAATCACACATTCCAGGAAGATAACCGGGAAGAGTCCATGGGAAGAACGCCAACAAAGATAAATCTCATCCAAGGAAAGCACTACTTTGACTCCAGCGTCTGTGAACACGCAGTTCCAAACTCTTATACAGAGCTCACAGCTGCAACCCATGAGGAGGATCATGGCCCTCTCCTCCTGAGTAGACCACGCTTTCCCCTGATCCTCTCCTCCCTGCGTGCCCTAGGATGGATAGGGGATGGGCCTGCGTCCTCCTTTGATTGCTCAGCCGGCCTCTGCCCTTCCCCAGCCTCCTCCACCACCTCTGGAGCCACACTCCCACTCCCTGCTGGCTGTTCCTCCTCTTCCTCAGAGTCAGTCTCCACCAGGGACATGACAATAACTCAGTGCTATGCAGCTGCTTCACTGAAGTCCCTCATCTGTAATTAACTACAGAAACTAGAGCAGATTTGGGTAAAATGAAATTTTAAGTGCCAAGAGGCAGGGGCAGTTATTCAGATAAGGTCAGGGGTGGGTAGCTGGGGGTTTGCAGGGGTTTGGGAGAGCCACTAACTAAGATTCTGTGTAGTTCAGAGAACCCCAAATCCCACTCCTGGCTGGCCTCACCCACCCCTCCCCTCCTCCCTGGAGTCCCCATGTGGCCTGTTTTGGATGCAGGGAAGTGCAGGGCACGCACGGAGGCTTGGAGAAGGCAAAAAAATGGCCCTCCTGGAAGTTCAGGAAGGCTGGAAATGGGCCCATTTCCGGCTTCCAGAGAGCTTCCGGAGTCCAAGGAGGCTGTTTTGCCCTCCCGGAAGCTCAGAGGAAGCCTCCAGAACCTGGGGAAGGCAAAAACGCCCCCCACCATGGTGCAGGCAGCCAACTAGGCCTCGCCCACCCAGCAACTGGGCAGAGAACCCTTTATTAAAATTTTTGAAGCCCATCCCTGGATAAAGTTCAGTTATTTTAAACATTGTATGTCATGCACCTATCGGATCCCAGTTTGGAGGAGCAGGGATTAGAACTGGGACCATCCGATGGAACATCCAGAGAGTCCAGAGGCCCCTCTGGCATTAGGGGGAATTATTGCACCCAACAGTGAGTCACCTCACGAACACAGGGGAGAATGGACAGCAGACGGGTAGTGGCAATAAGAGACAACAGGTCCCCTCTGACAAGGAACAGTTGCCTCTTTCACCCGATCTGCAAGTGCAGAGAGTGGAGTGGAAGGAAGCTCAAAGGAGGTCGGTGAGGCTGCTTGCAAGGAGGCTGCCCCCCCCCCCCACAAGAAACGCCTGGCTTGGAGTGATTTAACCAGAGGCTGGAGGAGGGGCCATTCATTGGGAACAACCGTTTGTCTCAGCACGCTCTCCCCTAACTTTCTGAAACCTTGACCCATGGACTTCAACTCATGTTTAAGCTTTTGGATTTGCATACCTCGCTTTGCAGACTCTGACTCTGGATTGCAGCTTATGGACCTTGTTCGGCAAACACTGCACCTGGCTTGTGGACTTCGATTTTCTTTCTGTTTTGGGGGCTTATTTCTGGTGACCAGTGGACCCAGCTGGTCAGACTGCACTACATTGACTGTGAGTGGTTGTTTTGTGGGGAGAAGTGGAGTGGAGGTTTACCAACATCCCTGGTTTCGTGGTGCAATAAAAGACTTTATTGGTGCCTGGATAGTTCAGATATAATGTTAAGCCCTCTGTGTGACCTGGTTCAGAAGGCTGTAACTGTAGCCCTTTTTAGAACATCTTCAGATTGCTTTGCTGGGGGCATTCTTGTTGTTTAGTCATTTGATTCAGTCTTCCATTCTTTCTGTATTTTTCTTGTGAACTTAAGCCCCCCCCCTTTTTTTTTACTCTGGTGGCACTGATCCCCACCATAAGGATGACTTATCCTAGCATAGATAAATTAATAAAAAACCAGTTTGGCCTAGTGGTTAAGGCATCAGGCTAGAAACCAGGAGGCTGTGAGTTCTAGTCGTACTTTATCCATCAAAGCGCATGCCAGAGGTGGAACACAGAGCCCTCTTTGTGGGCACGCGAGCTGTCACCCCAGTTCAGCTCTGCCATGCATGCACGCAGGCACCTCCTGCTAGCCCTCTCATCTTCAGGTCTCTGCCACGCATGCGCGGAACTGGGTGGGACACATATGGGGGTCACACATGCATCTGTGATGGGCAGGGTACATGCACGGGGATTGTGCATGCATGTGCAAAAGTGGGGGGATGCATGCACATGCACCAGGGATGGGGTGCATGCACAGGGGTATGCAGGTATTGAATTTTGGGGATGCGCACATGTGCTTTGGGCACAGGGGGGGAGATTCAAATTTTTTAACAATCGATTCTGTGGGCGTGGCTTAGTTGGTGGGCGTGGCTTGGTGGTCATGTGACTGGATGGACATGGCTTGGAGTCATGTTATTGGCTGGATGTGGCCAACTCAATATCATTCACTTCGAGGCACGCATCTCCTTGCCTGGCCTCTCCTGACTGTGGGGATGCTGCAACAGTTGTAAGCGTGAAAAATGTGAAAAATGGTCATAAGTCACTTTGTTCAGTGCCATTGTAACTTTGAATGGTCACTCCACACAAGCAAAGTACCAGCAAAGGAGGGGAAAAAAAACTCCAGAGAAGTTCCTGAGACAGGAAGTCTAGTCCTGCCAAGAATGTAATAAGGGTTAATGGAGAGGCAGTTTCTGTAAGCAACACCAGAATGTTTCCTTCCTGCCTGCCTTACAGGATTAGGCCAGTAATTTCTTCTAACAACCGGTTCTCCGAACTGCTTAGAATGTTAACAACCGGTTCTATTGAGTAGGTGCAAACTGGTAGAATCCCACCCCTGTTTAGGCACTTGGTGCTGAAAAGATTAGCCATCACTGCTCTAGGGGGATGCTTTCCCACATAGTTCAGATATGATGTTAAGTCCAGTTGCTACCTTCAACAGATGGCAACATGTAATTAACTTGCTAAAGCCCAGAAGCTAAGCAGAGGCATACCTGACTAATGTTTCAACGGGATTCCTTCAGATAAAAATCTATAATAGCAGACTAGGAACTTAAAAAAAAAGGCAGTGACAAATTCCATTGCTGAGAAAACTGCTTGAATGTGTCCATGCTGTCAGTAGGATTCAAGCTGCCAAGAAAACCATTTCTTATCAGCTGCCTAGTTTCATTTGCTTCAGATTAAGGGCAGCTCTTTGTATATACTTACATTAATCCCTCGAAGTTCTGTGTCTAGCAAGCCTGAAATGCAATCTTTTGACAGACCCATCAGTTAAGTTTTAAGGGAAATGCAATTGCTTTGGGTCATTTATTTGTGACTCCTTGAAAGCAAAATGAAATACCCCTTAAAGTGACCAAAGCCAAATTGGGCCACCATAAAATGACCTTTGGTAACTGATGTTGGAGAGCATTATGGAAAAACAAGCGCCGGATATCAAAAGTTCCTCCCATTCCTCCCATTATTCCAGCTTACCTCCCACACACAAAAGCAAGCAAAAACTCAAACCTATTAAAGCTTTTGTTTATCTATAAAATGACAGCCTGGAGAGAAAGGAATTGTATGAATCAGATGTCTGTCTCCTAACACAAGACTTGATTCATTAATTCTCACAGTGCTTTGGAAGAGAGATATTGTGTTTTACATCGTTCTTTGTTTTGCAACAAAATCTAATCCTAGGTCAAACACACACACACACAAAAGTATAGATACTTCCTGGTTTTTGTTTAACAACAAAGAAGTGTTTAAGGCACCATAGCTTCATAATCTCTACATTTATTCCTTTTGACAAACAACAGATAGATAAACAAATATTCCCCATTCAAATCTGCTAAGGCCCAATGCCTTCCTTTGTCTACTGATCGGTAATAGAGCAGTCTTGATCTTCAAGAAAACATGTATCTTCCTACACATGTCAGTTAATTCTCTTCTCAAACAAACGAAAATCCATTTGAATAAATTCAAGTGAGCCTAGGTGCACAATTACTATACCAATTTCTCTGATATTGGTGCTTGCAAATTTCATTCTATAACCAAATACAAAATGAGCAAAAGCTATTATTTCCTCTTGAATGGAAGGCAAGAAGTTCAGGTTTTGTGAGAAATCATCATCCATCCTACCCTAAATTGTGTATGCCTAAAATGTTCATGAACAGAACTGAGAACAGAACTTCGTGCTCTCTGAGCATGCTCGTTTTCTTGCAGATGTTGCATTATCCAAACTAGGTAACACTGTGAGGGCTGGTGATGTGCTGGTGACGAACAGAACTTCCTACTTGTTTCTCTCATCTTTTCTTCTGATTTATGGTAACAGAAAGCTGGGTTATATACCATGTTTTCCCCAATATAAGACCCAACCAGAAAATAAGCTCTAGCACAATCTTTTCAGGATGCTCGTAATATAAGCCCTACCCAAAAAATAAGCCCCAGTTAAGATTATCAGCTAGACGAACACATTTAGTACCATATTTTCCCCAAAATAATGCATAACTGGAAAATAAGTCATAATGCATCTTTTGGAGCAAAAATTAATAGTCTTATTTGGGGGAAACATGGTAGTTATGGATTAGACTTCCAATATAGCCTCATCATAAGAGAGATACAGTAAATGGTAAACATTAAGGCTTAAATCACAAATCTTTCTAGCCACATGATTGGTTGAAAAGTGATTGAAGTTGGTTTTCCAGCCCATAAGAATTTTGTGTGGGAGGAAAATAATTGGATGGACTCCACCAATCTTTGCCTTGAAGCTTTCCCACTGCTGATGCATTTGAAACATATTTATTTATTGAACCTGGGTGATGTGATCACCTTTTGCAACCTTCTAATAAACAATGGGAAAGCCAGATTCACTTAACAATCACGTCACTAGTTATCAACTATAGCGATTCACCTAACAACTATGCCTAAAATGTTGTAAAATGGGGCAACATTTATTTAACAAATGTCTCACTTAACAACATAAATTTTGGGTTCAATTGTGGTCATTCGGTGAGGATTGCCTGTATTCATGTTTGCATCTTTTTCAACATATTGAGAGAATTTTCAGCAACATTTGCATAAAAAGTTTAAGTTACAGTGGAGGTCAGAAGTAGTATCCTTAACATATTGCCTCTTTGTTGGCACAAATAGGTTTTCTTACTCCTAAAACAATTTTTTGATCCAAGGATCGAAAATTAAAGACTTGCATTGCTAAGAGCTGTGATGGCAAACAGGTGGCACACAGAGCCATTTGTGCGGGCACGTGAGCCCCAGCCAAACTTACCTGCACTGTGCATGTGCGCACCTCCCAGCTGATTTTTGGCCCATTTGAGGCCATTTTCGCCCTCCCAGTGGCTCAAGGGAAACCTCTGCAGCCTTGGGAGGCCCAAAAACAGGCCTTCTGGAAATACTGGGAAGTTCCTGTTTTCAGCCTTCAGAGGGTCTCTGGAGCTTGAGGGAGGCAGTTTTCACCCTCCTAGAGACTCAAGGGAAACCTCTGCAGCCTCGGGAGCCGAAAAACGGGCCTTCTGGAAATACCAGAAGTCCTAAATGGGCCCATTTTCAGCCTCTTGAGGCTCCAGAGGCTTCCCTCGAGCCTCCAGGAGGGCAAAAATGACCTCCCCGATATTTCCGGAAGGCCCATATTTTGGCCTCCCGAGGCTGCAGAAGCTTCCCTCGAGCCTTTGGGAGAGTGAAAACGGCCTCAAATGGGCCAAAAATCAGCTGGGAGGCGTGCACATGCACAGTGCAGGTAAGGGAGAGGGGCAGGGGTGTTGCATGTGGATGCGCAGGAGGGCGGGGTGCATTGCATTGTGGGGGCCAGCACACGTGCACATGCTGTCGTGCGCACATGCACTTTCAGTAACACCACAACAAAAAGGTTTGCCATCACTGGCTTAAAGCAATGTATGAAACTGGCACTAAAAAGCCGCATACAAACAATAAACAGATTATCCAAAACATTTTTTTCCATCTACTGATTGCCTCTCCACATGTAATCTAAATTTTCAATTGATGTTTAAACACAGTTCTTGATGGAAGATACTCACTGGAGTTTTTAGGTATTCTTAAAAAAACAACAAATGACTCACATGCCTTGGAAGGAACTGCAGTAAGAACTTTTTTTCCATCATTCAAGTGATAAGGAAGAAGTTCCATAGATCCACAGTATGTTTGCAATGGATTTACTTATAGATATTTGTGATGGCTGTCTTTGTGCTGCGCTATGCTGTTAACAATGGCATTGTGTGAACTATCATAGCAAGATTGAAATCATTAGTAAAGTGATTCAGACTGGATCACTAATGGCTTGTACTTGAACCTTTACATGACACTAAGTTCTGTCTTGTGTTATTCTATCACAAGACAGAACTTAGTAGATGAAAATATCCTTTTAGATTTGTCAAGAGGTAAAAGAGCACTAGCTGAATCTTTCAACAACCATGATGTAAATATGTAAAGCAGCCACCCCCAACCTTTCCATTTGGATGGCCCAGCGGAGGGGTGGGGCTGGAGGACAGGAGGGGGTTCTTTGTGAGATGCAGGCGCATTTGCGTGAGCACAGCTCCATTTGTGTGCCCACCCCTCGCACAAATGGAGCTTTGTACACGAGCGTTAGCATCCGCTGCTCACGCGAGTGGAGCTGTGTGTATGTGCACGTATACTCACCTGCTGCTGGTGCAGCTCAATTCCAAATAGGCTGCGGCCTGGTTTTGGGTTGCAGCCCAGGTATTAGGGACCTCGGATATATAAAATACGGTATTCATTAGATTATGGCCAAACATCTATTTTTTTGGGGGGGGGGGGGGGGCGGGCAGTGGTCCTACGAACTGTATTATACTTGCCCCACAAGTAATGGGAGTTATAAATAATATGGTATGGCCAGGGATGGGCTTCAAAAATTTTTAGCAGAATTTTGGTGGGTGGACATGGCCATGGTAGGTGTGGCCTAGTCATCATCCTGCACCATAGCGGGGAGGCATTTTTGCCCTCCCTGGGCTCCAGAGGCTTTCATCGAGCCTCTGGGAGGGCCTCCCCGGGCTCCAGACGCTCTCTAGATGCTGGAAATGGGCCTGTTTCTGGCCATTCTTGAACTTCCTGGAGGCCCGTTTTTCACCCTCCCTGAGCCTCCTACGCCCTGCACTTACCTCCATCCAAAACGGGCCGCGTGGGGACTCCTGGGAGGGGAGGGGGTGGGGTGGGTGGGGCCAGCCAGGAGTGAGATTTGGGTGGTTCTCTGAACTGTGCAGAATCTTAGCTAGAGGATCTCCCCGGCAAACCCCCAGCAGGCCATCCCTGAGCATGACCTATTTGCTTGGGATCAAAGCCTTCCTATAATCATGCTTCTCCTTGGTGAAGGGGGTTGGGGGAGAAATCAAACTTTAGAAGAAGGAGAAGGAGAAGGAGGAGGAGAAGGAGAAGGAGAAGGAGGAGAAGAAGAAGAAGAAGAAGAAGAAGAAGAAGAAGAAGAAGAAGAAGAAGAAGAAGAAGAAGAAGAAGAAGAAGAAGAAGAAGAAGAAGAAGAAGAAGAAGAAGAAGAAGAAGAAGAAACTTGAAATACAACAGATCTGGCTTATTAGATCTTTATATAAATAAATTAATCCCTGTCACCAATTTGAACAATGATGTTCAGAATCTTAATAATGTATTTTACTGCACCACAAATGACTTCCAGCTGGCCTCCTTTTCTAGTGCTCTCTAACTTTTTAATACCACAGAGAAAGAGGGAGTTAAGGCTTGTTCTGAATGTTGATCTAAAGCTTTTCTGATGCATAGGGCCATAAACAATCCAATATGAATATAACCACATTTGTTTAAACATGTAAGTGTAACCAAACTGAGAAAAAACACATTTGTACAGAGACACATTCAAGATCTTCTATCTGAGGAAAAGTATTTTATTGAAGATGGTCAATTTCTTGAGAGACAATGCCATGAAATACATATGCAGATTGACTAAATCAGTGTTTCTCAATCTCAACAACTTTAAGATGTATGAACTACAAATCCCAGAATTCCCTCACCAGAAACCATCCAGGCTGACTGGGGAATTCTGGGAGTTAGAGTCCACACATCTTAAAGTGGCTAAGATGGAGAAACACTAGACTAAACTCTAAAGGGAGAAGATTTTTTATGTAGTATTAAAGCAAAGAAACCTAAAAGCTAAAAGCGATACAAATTGGAGTAGATATAATCTGGTCTATCAGTTATAAAATGAGATTTCCCAGCTGTTTTTCCTCTCCCTATCGAGAACTTTTGTAGCTTTTCTTTTCATCTCCCATTTTCCATTTAAAGGAATTTGGTTTCATTTAGATCACTGTCTTCCTTTATAAAGAAACTCTCTTCTTCCTGAAGCATTGATACAAAAGAAAAGCAACTGGAAGGAATTCAATTCTGGAGTAAAATTCTTCCTGAAGTCTTAATCAATAAACTGTCCATGAAGTTTGGTAGGAGACAGAGCAGATGTGACCCGACTTCATTTATGGAGCCACTGCTTTGTGCTACTTGACAGCTGCAGTTCTCCAACCATCAATATCCATCCGGGGAAGACTCCTAAGTTGAGTATCCTTTGATGTGAAGACTTTGGCTCTCCAAAACATTTGACAGATTGAACTAGGGCTATTTATCTACTTGATTTATACAGCTGGCCATTCCACAGCAGTGACTCTGGCCAGCTAACATAAAATGGGAAAAGACCTCATAATGCAAAGTAAATGATCAAATTAAAAAAAACACAGAATGGCTAATGAGGACAATATCCACTTCCCAGCCTCTGCTAGCTTCCCAGCCCATATGTCCAGGGAAAACAGCCATATTTTTAAGACCCTGTGAAAACCAGAAAGATAAAGACTGATCAAATATTGCTTGTAGGTAAGAAAGAAGGAGAGGAATGGGTCACAGAGGGCTAGGGAATGGGTCACAGAGGCTAGGCACTGTGGCAGACAAGGCTTTAAATGTCCTTTCTCTCCTGAGAATAACAGTAGCACTTAGACATATATACTGTTTCTTAGTGCTTTACAGTCCTCTCTAAGCAGTTTACAGAGTTATTTATTTATTTATTTAATTTATTTATTAGTTTTATATAGTTTACAGAGTTAGCATATTATCCCCAACAATCTGGGTCCTCATTTTACTGACCTCAGAAGGATGGAAGGCCAAGGTAACCTTGATCAGGTCAGGATCGAACTCCAGGCTGTGGGTAGAGGTAGCCTGCAGTACTGAAATCTAATCACCATGTGGCTCTCTTAAGTAATCTCATGGGGCATGCAGTGAAGATTCAGCTGATACCTCTTCCATTCATCTTGGAAGGCTGCATGTGTCAGGTGCAAGAAAACAGGAGCCAGGATAGGATTCAAAAATACTACAGATTGTTTATTCCATGCCACCTATTTTCAAGAATTTGATCTACTAACAACCAATGCAAATTGGTGCCAGATAAGAGTCAATGAATGTCAGAGGGGTGGCTGGATTTAGGCCTCATGTGGAAGCGCAGTGACTCTAAACTGATGAAGTATTTTACCCACCCTTGGTCTCAGCCTGGTTATCTCTTACAGCAGGGGTCCCCAAACTTGGCAACTTTAAGGCTTGTGGACTTTAATTCCCAGAATTATGGGAGTTAAAGTCCACAAGTCTTAAAGTTGCCAAGTTTGGAGATCTCTGTCTTACAGTATGGCTTTGAGGCCTAGGAGCCAGTCCCAAATTCTACTCTGAGGCTGGGAGGACCTTCTCCCATAACGCTGACCCCTGAACTGTTTAAGGCCAGCTTTGAAATTTTATTGATGTGAAAAAACATCCCAGGATAAAATTAGGAGCAGACTATTTTTTTAAATTTCAATTTTGAAAGACAAAAAGCATTTTTTTGCTTAGCTTCACAATCACAGTGCAGGCATGTGCATCCATACCCATCAGTTCTCTTGGTTTTATGATTAAGAAGATCAACTTAGTATTCCTTAGTTGTGTTTCTTTATTTACCTTCAGCCAACATTTTACATTCATACCTTTCTAGGGATCGTTAAAACCCACATTAACCCATAATGAGTATGGATAATGGTTAAATACATTTGATTAGATGACATTATTTATCTTTCATTTCAATGAATTATTGATAACTACTTTCCCAGGGCTGAGTTCAGTGAGAAATTGCAATAAGATAAATGATGATGCTATGCTGAATGACCACAGTTTGTCAATAGTGCCTCATCTAAATTTTGGACTGTAATATGAGGTTAGGGACAAGCTCATTTGTTCATTCCTGCCTTTCATCTCTCTCTCTCTTCCCCTCCCCCCCTCCCTCCCTCCCTCCCTCTCCTATCTATCCATCCATCCAGTGGTAGAATCCAAACATTTTTAGTACTGGTACTGTGGGCGTGGCTTGGTGGGCATGGTATGGCTTGGTAGGTATGGCTTGGTGGGCATGGCAGGGGAAGGATACTGCAAAATCTCCATTCCCTCCCCACTCCTGGGGGAAGGTTAGTGCAAAATCCACCCCACCACACACCCCACTAACCTGCTTTCCAGCTCCATTCTCCTGTGCAGGGCAACAAAAGAAGACCCAGCTGAACAGTTGGGACTGGGGAGGCAGAGAATAGATGGGGGCGGGGCCAATCAGAGGTGGTATTTGCCAGTTCTCTGAACTACTCAAAATTTCCACTACTGGTTCTCCAGAACTGGTCAGAATCTGCTGAATACCACCTCCCTCCATCTATCTTCTATCTCTATCTATCTATCTATCTATCTATCTATCTATCTATCTATCTATCTATCTATCTATCTATCTATCTATCTATCTATCTATCATTTATATGGCCATTCATCTCACAAAAGTGACTCTCAGTGTATTGCATCTTCTTGTAGAATATTATGACAAGATGGTATTTGCTTTTTAAACTGTGAAGCTAGAGATAGTTGCCATGACAGCTTTCCCCTATGATTGCTGTTATGTTGATTTCTTTACAAATCACCACACAATTGAATACAGATACAGGTAGACTATTGGCTGAGTGGCACTTTTTTATGCTTTCTCATTGGTTAACTGGAGGACCCTTGATTGGCTGACATGGAATCTTCAGCATTTTAAAAATAGTGATGGTCACAGTGGGACAACTTGAAATTGTTTATGATTGGGGAGTGAAAATAATTGCCGGGTAGAAGGGACATTGTGTAAATAAACATTTCAAATTACCTCAGAGGGAGAAAAAGAAACCTAAATGAAATATTTATTTTGTTCCGCGTTTCTGGCCAAATACTGCATTCATTTGACATTTTGATGTTGGAGCATTCCATAACATTGACTAGGATTGCTCTGCCTAACTGCCAAACCAATATAATTTATGCTAACAGTAAACTTATTCTGTGCATGTCTATTCTTATGTAGCCAAATCTTTCCTTTCCAGAGGGAGGTATCAGCTGGTTTGAAATAACCTTAACCAGCCAAAGAGAGGGAAGGAATAGAAGAGAGGCTGATTAGTTGACATTCTGAACAAGAATAATCCATCCTCTACCATGTTCTTGCAAGTTCCATTCTTTTTATACTAATTCTGAAAAGGACCATCAGGCTGTTTCACAACTACCAATATTATCTAAATCAGAGTATTATATTCTCTACATATAGCCCAACTGGGTCACTTCTTCCTAAAGATATGTCCTTAAAGAAGCAAAATTTGAATGAGAACTTTGCACTCCTGTAGCACTCTGTGATTTTCTAGCTAGCCTTCATCTTTTCTAGCTTTGATGAAGCCCACCATCAGGATGGAAGGGGACAACTAGCCATGGTGAATTAGCCATGGCCAACTTGCCAAGTGATAACTTGGTGTGGGACAATTCAACAATTCAATTTAATTATTAAATTGTTCAATTCAAATATTTTAATTTTTGTCATTCACATTTTATTTTGTCCCACCTTTGGCATCCTTTCTTTAATGATTCTATTTGACTATTTCTTCAATATCAGTATATCTCTTGTCCCACGGCAAATTGGCCGCAATGATATGTTGGCTGCAATGACATGGTGGTGGCCATGGTGAGTTCTGCATGACTTTGCAAAGAATAAGAAAGTAACATCCCCCTCATGTTACTGTTTTTCAATTACTTTATCCAGAGGCATGCTTCATGTAATCCAAATGGGCATCTTTTGGTAACCCTTAATGCATTTGTAATTCCCTTTTAAAACCACCAAAAATAATGGCAAAGATTTGTGTTTGGATTATAAGTCTGTAAAAATACTTCCTTTTGCCTGTCAGAGGTGTTCAGCAGCTAACTTTTGTTTTAGATAAACTCAGTTCTTTACTGTGAGAAATGAGTTTTTTTCTTCCAGTACGTATCACCATATTGGAGTGTGAAATTGTGCATTGTTTTCTTTGATAATGGCTTTCATCTCTGAGCAAAAACAGCAATCCCTCTAAAGCATTGAACAAGAATGAAAGTGGTCCTATCACAGATTCTGTTGAGTGAATTTGGATATTTGGCTCCCTCTAGATTTTGCAATATCTGAAAATTAGCATCAAATAGAGTCAAGTAGCCTGTTTTTTTCCCCCATGATGAGATATTCTCAGAAGTATTATTAAGCCGTGGTGGTGCAGTGGTTAGAGTGAAGTACTGTAGGCTACTTCTGCTGACTGCCGGCTGCCTGCAAATTTGGCAGTTCAAATCTCACCAGGCTCAAGGTTGTCTCAGCCTTCCATCCTTCTGAGGTGAGTAAAATGAGGACCCAAATTATTGGGGGAAATATGCTGACTCTGTAAACTGCTTAGAGAGGGCTGTAAAATACTGTAAAGCGGTACATAAGACTAAGTGCCATTGTCATTAAACAATGATAGTTACTTTTTAAAGAAGAACTCAGAGTAGAGAAATTTACACTAAGAACACTGACAGAAGGGAAAAAAGGAGGCATCAAAGCAAAAAAATAGGCTAATTTTCTTTCTTTCTTTCTTTCTTTCTTTCTTTCTTTCTTTCTTTCTTTCTTTCTTTCTTTCTTTCTTTCTTTCTTTCTTTTTTAAAAAAAGATATCTTGGCTATTTTTGTTTAATAGCTTTGTAAATTGGGGAAATATATATACAATGGCTCTGAATGGTAGAAGATGTTGCAAGCATAAAAGAATATGAGTTTTTTCCCCCTATGGATTAACACATGCATAATCACACAAATACAGCCAGTCAATAAATAGACTAATTTACCCATCCTGTTCTTGAATTCATTTGAAAAATACTCTAAACTTTCAAGCACACTATGACTTCAAAATATCTTCTTTCTTTTGAACATTTTGTCAGCCCCTAATGAATAATACATTATAATAATAGCAAATTTCTCCCTTCAGTGAGCTGTGCCTCTCAGTTTAGTACGGCATTTTTGCTGCCATCTGCAATATTAATAGCTTACGTTATGTAACTGTCTTCTTTATAGGGTTATGTGCCAAAGAGGATTCTAGGAACATTTGTGTGAGTAAAATTTGTGTTGGGGAAAGAATTTGGGAGTTAGTCTTCAAGACCCAAATATAAATTATTGTTTTATAAAAAAGAACTATCTTTAAAAAAAAACAAACCAGGACATTATATTTGTTCAGGCCTTAGTCATCACCAGACAATTTAAGGAACCTGTCCTTCCCCCAGTTTTATTAGCCATTTTTCTATTCATTGCTCTGTCTTTGAACATGAGCAGCAAGCCAATAGATGCCATTATGTTCCAAACATCAATAATAAATGATTGGATTATGGCAGAAGGAAAGGCCAGAGGACAATGGGTCTGGGGAAGAGCATATCACACAGCCATGCTTTAATCGTTGTTGGTTTAGCGCTGAGAAGAAGAATCTTGGAGCTAAATGTTGCTTTTCCATGGCATTCTATAGGCTACAATCGTTCCTTCATTCTAAACAGAAAATTCTGAGCAACTGCTTTAATGTGATAGTGTAGACACGTCATATGCTAAAAGTTATTGGTCTATAATCTGACTCCCATTGAGTTCCATCACTCCATTGTTCCAGCTATGGTCTCTCTCACTAGTTTACCAATAGAAAGAAGGTAAAAGAATGCAATATGGAGCAACTTAGGACATTGATGGAGTTTCTCAATTCCTGTGTTCCACATCAGGTTTCTTAACTCATCATTTTCTTCTTTTAACAACCCCACAATCCTTTGCAGGGTGAAGTTTGGGCAACTGAATGGAGCTGAGTGTTTACTGACTGGATGCCCTTCCTGGCGCCAATGCGGAGATATATTCAGCAGATACATTCTCATCGTGCCCAGAGAGAGAAATATCTGCCTCTACCTAGGATCAAACTCACAGCCTCCTGATTGTGAGGCGAGAGCTCCCCCTCTAGGCCACCACACTATTCGTTGCAATTTCTTAACTGACTGCATAATAAAACTTACAGAGGTCAGATATTCTCTGGTCATGCACAGTTAAAGGACATAAAACACCTGTGCTATTTGGAGTTGTAGTGATTGGTGTGAAACCATTTTGGAAGAGGATGGGCTGGAAAGAGAAAGGCCAACAATGGATCTGATTTCTGAATCACTTCTTGATAGTGTCAATGCAGCTATTTTACGTGTTACCCGGTCATTATATTGGATGGCTTAGAGTTGCTTCCCATTTTTAGGATGGCTGATGCTTCGCGTAATTGTAAATGCATTGCACTAGAATCATACAACCACAGAACTATGGAGTTGGAAGGTGCAGTGAGAATCATCTAGTTCAGGGGTCTGCAACCTTAAACACTCAAAGAGCCATTTGGACCTATTTCCCACAGAAAAGAAAATACCAGGAGCCAATAATTTAACAATTGGTGTGACTGGGTGCGCGTGGCCAACTTGACGTCCCTCACTCCCACCCAGTCATCTCTTGCTCTGGAATATCGAGCGAGACTCCATTCCTCGCCATCACCCTTACCTTCTCAGGCCAGGCGAGGAGTGACGGGAAGGGGAGGAGCCAGCCAGTGGTGGAATCAGCTGACAGGGAGTCACAGCAGAGGGCCAAAAGAGCTGCATGTGGCTCCAGAGCCGCAGGTTGCAGACCCTGATCTAATTCAATCTTCTGCAATTATTATTAAACTTAATCAGACCACCCTTGAGAGATTGTCTGCCCAGCCTCTTCTCAAAAACCTCCAGAGATTTCCGTTTCCTGTAGTTAATATACTCTATTATTAAAAAGAGAAAAATCAAAGAAAGTAATATTTCAAATGCTATAAATCAATATTATTTTATATTTCAAACATTAATAGATAAATATAATATCAATGAAAAAAGGAAAGAAAAAGAAGAAACTTTTAAAATGCAACACAGTGATCCATTCATACTCAGGGCCATGCACCAAGAACCTGCACTGGCCCTAATATTCTAGCATGGATCCATCACATTAAAGGACCTGCCTTTTTATCATGGGAAACCAACTGTAAATAATCTATTGACTGAGCTAGCTATGTTTCTTTTTAGAATACGATGAATGGAGTTTATAATTATGTATAATTAATTCAAGGTAGTTAACATACTATCCTAACTATTCCAATAGGTTGGTATAGAATTCATAGTCTAATTAACTAACCAATCAGTTCGTAAGAAGCAATCTCTTGAGAATTCTTGCCTGACTTTGATAGGATGTCAGAAAATCTTCCCTGTTGCAGAGTTTACATATCAATAAAATAACCATGGAATTAAAATCTCTGCAGCATGCTCCAGAGACTGAATGAACACACATATTCATATATTACATACATATGTGTGTGTGTCTATATTTGTATATTCTGTAAACTGCCTTGAGTCGCCATGGGCGAATAGGCAGCAATATAAATTCAATAAATAAATAAATACCATATGTGTGTGTGTGTTTCTGTGTGCATGTGCGTGTGTGTGTGTGTGTGTGTTTATTCATTCAGTCTCTGGAGCATACTGTAAAGATTATACAGAATTTTTAATTTTATTTATTTGATTTATTTATTTAAAACATTATATATCTGCCATCTTTCAGCCAACTCTGGAGAGATTGATATAGATAGATAGATAGATAGATAGATAGATAGATAGATAGATAGATAGATAGATAGATAGAGGTAGAGATAGAGATAGAGAAAGAGATAGAGAAAGATAAATAGAGAGATAGAGATAGAGATTAGATAGATCAGGTATGACAAACTCAATTTCATTGAGGGCCGCATCAGGGTTATGTTTGACCTCAGGGGGATAGGGGCGTGGCCAGGGTGGGTGTGGCCAGGGGCATGGCCATCTCAACTTCACTCGTCGAAACTCTGTTTTCAGCTGCAATAGCCTCCTGCAGTCCTCTGCCAGACAAAATGGAGTTCCATTTTCACTGGCAGAGGGAGAGAGAGATTATAGAGAAAGTACACGTATATGCATTAACATATTGGCATAAAAAGCCAATGACAGCATCCCATGGATTAACAACATATGCAATCTGTAGAATAACTCTTCTTATAGAAGGAGCAAACTATTTGGCAGTTGCAGGTTCAATACTGTAGATCTGAGGAAGTCCAAGATCAAATAGCACTCAAGGAAGTAATGCAGGAAGCAGAATGGAACAACTTATTATCCATCTCCTGTTTTCTCTTTTCAGAAGCAGTTTGTCAACATATTTTTGGTTTTGCATCTGAAGAAGTTCAAAGTGAATTTGGGAGTTCTCTTTCAGGCAAAGTCCTCCAAAAAAACTCAAAATCATGCTGAGAAATTTCTGTACAATACATAAAACTAACACTATTCCCTTTCTTGGACCAATTATATTTAATTGCCATTCTTCTTCCTATTCTAGAGCTATCTCATAAAGATGTTATGGTTTCCTGATCTGCTGATATCTTCTTTATTTGTCCCTATTCTCATTGACTATTGTATTATATTTCTTTGGCTGCACTCCATTTAACAACTGCTATATGTTTTAGAAAATGCTTTTTCTATTAAAAGATGCGTGTAACTATAGAATAATACTGTACACAAATAGTACATACTTTATATTGGTCAAGGAAGGCTTCCATACATATGAAGATCACTGAATTTTGTCTAGCTACAAACATTGAAATGAAATAAAAAATGGCAATTCAGCTGAGCAACCTTAAGCCCTTAAAATTCCTTCATGATCAAACGTCTAAGAGAATATGTGTCAGAACCCCTGAGGGTTTTTTTTTTTAACCCAAAACAAAATTTAAAATAATTAAAGAGTAGTAGCTTTTGGCAAATCTTCTAAGAAAGCTCAAGAGAAGCATTTTGATGAGACTCAATTCATCTCCTTCCAGCTGCTCCACATTCTAATAAGATTCAGGTATTAAATCTACTGCTATGGGGCTTTCCACATCTATTCAATATTGTGACAAAAAGTGTTACAGAACTATGAAACAAGCTACAGAAACTATGGGAAAAACTATTATTTATGTATTTGTTTGTTTGATTAGCTGTTTAGTTAGTCTTAGTTAGTTTGCATACCACTTAATTCCCAGTGAGTTTGGGTAGTCCACAAAGTAAAAACACCAAAAAATTACAAGACAAGAAAGATAAGAACCAAAGATGGCAAAATTGGTCAGCAACAACGACAAAAACATTCCCAGACAACTTAGATGAAGCTTCAACTATCCTAGACAAAACTTGGGCAAGAAGCCATGTTCTCAAGGTTCTCAAAACACCAGTAGAATGGGAGTTGCCTGGAGGGGAACCCTCATTCCAGAAAGCAGATGCTGTGATAGATAGGCAGTCCCAGGTAGGCTTTATAATGACCAACACCTTGAATTGCACCAGAAGCAAAATGGCAACCAATGCAGCTCATAAGTTGATGTTACATTTATTTTATTTTATTTGGTTTGTCAATTGCTTACAAGATAATACCGTGTTTCTCCAACAATATGCTCCCCCCAATAGGAAGACCCAGCATGTTTTCTAGGCATGAAATTAAATGAAATGAAATTAAGTCCTTCCCCCCAAATTTAGGCCTAGTTTAAAACATGCAAAATTGGGGGGGAGGCGGGGGGAACTTGCCGTTAGGAGCGCCCCACGGGCAGCTACGCCTTGCCACCAGCCGCTCCTAACGGCCAATCATGGTGGAGCATGGAGGGTTCCCTACCCCCGCCAAGTGCCTTTGCTGCAGACCCGGGTCAGCAGGCGGGCAGCGTGGGCGTGGATGTCCGCCGGCAGCATTTCAGCCGCTTCTTGGCCTCTGTAGCTTCCACAATTCCCACCAGTGCTGGTGCCTCTCTCATCAGCGCTGTCTCCAAAAACAGCATCTGAGTCACTCCCGCTTTCCCCCGTCTCTGTCCCCATAACAACAGGAAAAAAAAATATGAGGTACCTGGAAGCACCGCATGCTGCATTTTGGTTTAATCCCAAGGGAATGGTTGGGTGTGAGAAGAGACGAGCAAGCATCTCTGCTGCTGCGACCCTTAGTGCTCCAGCCTCGGGCTCTGCAAGTTTCCAAAAGTCCCGGTGCACAGCTCATTCCTGCATTCCAAGCGCACCCAGGCCGAGCTGCAGCTGTCCCTCTCTCACCAGCGCCGTCTCCAAAAACAGCGGCAGCAACGGCAGGAACCATGGAAATGTTTCAGCTGCTTCTCGGGCAGGGGAGCCGCCTCCATAACTTCCACGGTTCCCGCTGCTGCTGCCACTGTTTTTGGAGACGGTGCTGGCAAGAGAGGGACAGCTGCAGCTCAGCCTGGGAGTGCTTGTAATGCAGGAACGAGCTGTGCACCAGGACTTTTGGAAACTTGCAGAGCCCGAGGCTGGAGCACCAAGGGTAGCAGCAGCAGAGACGCTCGCTCCGCTGGCTCTTCTCACGCCCAACCAGCCACTCGGAATTAAACCAAAACGCAGCGAGCAGTGCTCCCAGGTACCTCTTTTTTTTTTTCCTGTTGTTATGGGGACAGGGGAAAAGTGGGAGTGACTCAGACGCTGTTTCTGAAGACGGCGCTGGCGAGAGAGGGACAGCTGCAGCTTGGCCTGGGCGTACTTGGAATGCAGGAAATTTATTCACCCCCGAAAAGACGTACTAGCCATTTTTGGGGGGCTCAAAAAAAAAAAAAGAGACTCGGCCTTATTTTATGAGAAACACGGTAGGTATAAGTAAAAACATAGTTATGAATACATGGATACATATAAGAAAAATAAAAGAAACAATAGGGATAGTAGGCACATTGGTGCACTTATGCACGCCCCCTACAGACCTCTTAGGAAAGGTCAATAGTAGTCTAAGGTTAAAGTTTTTGGAGTTTGGGGAAGAAACCACAAAGTCAGGTAGAGTATTCCAGACATTGTATAATATACAATGGTATATTGAGTCACACCTATCATAGCCTGTGCCAGTTGAAACTTTACACAGGGGCAGACGTATGTAAAGTATATTGTAGTAGTCAAGCCCACAAGATGACTAGGCCATGACGGGCTGTCTGACGATTCTCCTGATCTAGGAAAGAACACAACTATCAGATTAAGTTGTGTAAAAGCCTTCCCAACCACAGTTGGGGAAACCCTCATATCTCCAAGAAACATAGGGACTTCGTTGTCATTTTTTGTTTAGTGGTTGGATGGGATTTTTTTTACTACCGGTTCTGTTGGCATGGCTTGGTGGGTGTGGTGTGGCTTGGTGGGCACGGCAGGGGAAGGTTACTGCAAAATCTCCATTTCCTCCCCACCCCACTAACCTGCCATAAGACCTCTGGTCCTACTGGTTCTGTGGGTGTGGCTTGGTGGGCATGGCAATGTAAAATCTCCATTCCCACCCCACCCCGCTAACCTGCTTTCCAGCTCTGTTCTCCTGGGCAGGCAACAAAAGAAGAGCCAGCCGATCAGCTGGGACTTGGGAGGCAGAGAATAGATGGGAGCAGGGCCAGTCAGAGGTGGTATTTGCTGGTTCTCCAAGCTACTAAAATTTCTACTAACGGTTCTCCAGAACTGGTCAGAACCTGCTGAATACCACCTCTGGAATAACAATCACAAAATCGATGCAATAGAGAAAGAACTTTACAATTGTGCAAAAGCTTTTGATAATTTTGCTCTATGTAGGGCCAGATTTCACATTCTGAATACATATTTTCACTTTAAATGTGGGCCTACATAATCGGATGTTTTCTCCTTCCTTTTTCCTCACAGGTGAACACATTTTCCTGCAGTAAGATGCAGCCTCAGAGGATTGGCACATTTTTACCATGTTTTATTTTAGTTGAGGTAAGAAAAAGTTGGAAATCTTTTTGTAGATGTGCCCATTTATGGAGGTTTGTGGTGGGTGGGTTTATCATTCATGCCTCATGGTGCAGTCTTCATGGGGATGAGAAATAAACGAACTTTGTTCACTGGCATTGCCCATTTGCAATTTTTCATTAATGAAAGAAGGAGGGGATTCACCGTAAATTTGTTTCTGAAATTCTTGAAATCAAGTACAGGGAAGCCAAATCATCACAGAAAAGGACAGTTAAAATAAGTGGTTCATTGTGGCAATGTGGCACAGCCTCAATGTGTCATTATCATGCTGGTTAAGGAAGGTACAAAAATAGGGTAAAAATAATATCTGATATATGACATATAACACAGGTAAGTCCTCGATTTACGATAGTTGATTTAGCGACTGTTCAAAGTTACGACGGCACTGAAAAATGTAGCTTATGAGTCCATTTTTCACAGTGGGGCAAAACTCACTTAACAAATGTCTTGCTTAGTGACATAAATTTTGGGCTCAATGGTGGTCGTAAGTCTAGGACTCCCTTGTAATAGAAACTTGAAAGTCTGACAGAAATTCTGTCTCATCCCTCTTTATACCAAAGAGAAAGAAGATGGGGGCAATTTCCTTTTTTTTTTCTCTTCACCTTCTCCTATTTATCTGAGGCGGTGGTGGGATTCAAATTTTTTTACTACCGGTTCTGTGGGTGTGGCTTGGTAGGCGTGGCAGGGGAAGGATACTGTAAAATCTCCAGCCAGAGGTGATATTCGCCGGTTCTCCAAACAACTCAAAATTTCCGCTACCGGTTCTCCAGAATTGGTCAGAACCTGCTGAATACCAGCTCTGATCTGAGGTTACGTTGACGTGTATACATAATAACTGCTGAATTCCTTCTTCAAAGACATATCTGTATTCTGCTATAATACAAATTAGGTGTTATAGCTTATTCCGCTATGAGCAAACTCTGCCTTCTGGGTTTTTCTTGTAAAAAGAAAGACAGAATTCTTGAGAATGCCAACCAAGCATAGGTGGAGCGATCTGGGTTTGTTTAGCCAATCTGACTGACAGGTGGAACCAAGTAGGGATTAGGGATCATTCATTTGTCTGATGGCTTGACATCAATCCTTTTTTCCAGGAGCTCAAGGCAGCGTAGAGTAATGTCTCTTAGGTATGACATTATTCTTAATAACATTGGCATTTTATTCTATGAGAAGACAGCCAGTATGTAATACATAATAAGCTATAATAGTACAAATAAGCTATATTCGTTTAAAAATACACTTCAAAGAAAACAGAACACAACTGAGCAGTTGCCCATTTTTTTTATTAGATTGGAAAAATGTGTATTTTGCTGTTTCTATAAATATGCATTGTTAGCTTCCACCAGACTTTTTCAGACTATGTTCTGGGGATCTTCTCAGATGTTTACAAAACAGTATTTATCAGTAAATTCCAGATGAATATTTCTAGCAAATAGCTTGTAGACAACTAGCGTGTACTACATTATCTTTCCACAGAAATAAGTACCAATGGAAAAGAATTAGGTTGTATGCAGTATGTGTTTTCATCATACTTTGTTCCATGTAAGCCCTCAGCAAGCTACAGGGAAAGTTTTAAACAGTCCTGCTCCAATTTCTCTGCTTTTTGTAAGGATGTCATGGTAGATGTTCAGAGCTGCCTGGCTGTAGATTATTTGCCAACCTTGTCATCAAGTAGCAAAATGCTAACAAAGCAGAGTAACGGAGTTGCACGGCATCTGCCCTTCCTTCACAACACAGAAATTCCAATGCATGTGTTAGAAGGAAGAGGTTGGTGGTATTCACCTTAATTCTTTTGCCTTCAACCTAGTTAGGAACAAGCAATTGATGGCCTTTCCCTGTGAAGCCATTCCTCTCCTGTCCTCTCCTCTGAACTGCTCCGTTCCGCTATTGGATTAAATCCTAAGGAAAGTTGGGTCCTCCAGTTCAGATTAGAGCAATCTGCAGAAATAATTGTTATATAAGATGTACTTCAGAAGTTGTTTGAACAGATAAGAAATACATCGGAAGCTTTTGAAAAAAGAATGCACGAAAGTTTTTAAAGTTGAGAGACGAAATTAAAGAAGATCTTGAAAAAGATGAAAAGATCTATAAAGCAAGCAACTGGAGAGATACAATCAATCAATACAAAGTGGGAATTCTAGAGCGTAAGGAAACCTGGCTTTATTGGAACTGGAAAAATGGTTCAGCAATGCCCACTCTGAGGAGCACAAACTGCCTCTGATAATGTATCTTGCAATTTGTCTTCCTTGTAATTACATCACAGTAGGTTCTAGATTTCTTCTGCTATTGGTCTTTGTGTTATTTACAAACTTAAATTAGACTTCATTCATTCCATATTTAAGTTCCTTGAAAAATATTGATATGTAAACTCTTCTAGGTCTACAGATAGTCCATTACCTACACCAGTTCATTTAGGGACTGTTTGAAGTTAGAACGACACTGAAAAAAGTGACTTATGACCATTTTTCACACTTAAGACTGTTGCGGCATCCCCATAGTCACATGATCAAAATTCAGATGCTTGGCAACTGGCATGTATTTATGATGGTTGCAGTATCCCAAGGTCACGTGATCCCCTTTTGCAACCTTCTGACAAGCAAAATCAACAGGGAAGCCAGATTCACTTAGCAACTGTGTTACTAACTTACTACAACTACAGTGATTTCATTTAACAACGGTGGCAAGTAAGGTTGTAAAATGGGGCAAAACTCACTTAACGAATGTCTCTCTTAGCCACCGAAACTTTGGGCTCAATTCAGTGGTGGGATTCAAAATTTTTTACTACCGGTTCTGTGGGCGTGGCTTTGTGGGTGTGTGTCTTGGATTTGTGGGTGTGGCTTGGTGGCATAGCAGGAGAAGGATACTGCAAAATCCCCATTCCCTCCCCACCCCACTAACCTGCTTTCCAGCTCTGTTCTCCTGTGCAGGGCAACAAAAGAAGACTTAGCCGATCAGCCAGGACTCGGGAGGCAGAGAATAGATGGGGGAGGGACCAGTTAGAGATGGTATTCCGAACTACTCAAGATTTCTTTTATTGGTTCTCCAGAACTGGTCAGAACCTGCTGAATATCACCTCTGGCTCAATTGTGGGTATATGTTTGAGGACTACCTGTATTTATTATATTTGCAATAAAGTCTTTGAAGCTCAGGGCAGGTCACATTTGAATCTTTCTTATATCTATAATACACCTCAGGGAAGAAAAATTGGAAAGGTCTATCATCAGAGCATAGTTCATCTTAGGTTTCTTTAAGAAACTTAACTATATTGGTTTACCATATATGGCTGCAAGTCAGAATGACTCAGCACTATCTTGTAAACACGATGCTGATTGGCTACAGGAAGCAGGAGTGCTATATAGTAAGAAGCCAGAGAGCACATGGCTAGTGTGCTGTAAGAAGTGTCTGTGTTTGTGCTGTTGGAATGCTGCTACTGGTTTGCTAGGCTTCAACTATGCTACTCTACTACTCGGCAAATATCTTCAATTCTGTAACTATATATCTCCATTGATGCATGGATGTATTGAAGATGATGTATTGCTGTTATGTCTACTTACAAGAATGGTTAGTAAGCTAATCTACTGATGGATGAACTGTGTATGATATTGGACTGAAACTTGGACTCACCATATATAAAGACTTTGCACTTCAACTGCTGTGCTTGTGTGGTTCAATACTCACTGCTACAATATGAACACTACTTCCATCTGCTGTATTACTCCTTGATACCAAGGATATTTTGCGTAAATTACTTAACATTTGTTATGGGCCCAGACATCCCAGGATATCCCAGAAAATCAAGATATACCATAACCCAGACCTATGCAAGTTATCCCAGGTCCAGAGTCAAAGGTTGTTAGTGTGAACTGAGTGAGTCACTATACAGAAGGTTCATTGTGGTATATTGTTGAAGTGAAGATGGCATAAGAACGTATGTCCAGCTTAACTATGATTACCCAGTTGGATGGCACCAACTACGTTACCTGGTCCACCAAGTGCAGTTTGCTCTTGAAGAGAGAAGGACTATGGAATGCTATTGTCAATCCACTGGATATAGAAGCTTTGGATACCTCAAACGATGCTGATAGAAAGAAGCTAGATGAATTTGCCAGAGATAACAAGAGAGCTTTGTGCGTTCTTGGACTTACTCTTGGTGATTCACAGCTTGTGCATGTTCATGGTGAGGAATCTGCAGCCGAATGCTGGAAAACCCTCAAGAAGCTCTATGTTAGAGACAGTGTTGGTTCTCATATTAATCTAACGTGAAAGCTGTTTAGAGCACGTATGCGTAAAGGCGATGATATGCTTGTTCATTTGGAGTATATGAAGAGAGCTCTGCAACAACTTCATGGACAGGAGCTGATTTTCTCTGAACTTCATCAAGTCTGTATTATTCTTTCATCTTTAGATGTCTCTTATGATGACTATGTATCTTCACTTGAAAGGTTAGTCAAGGAAAAAATGACTTTGACTAACATAACAGGGAAGCTAATAGAAGAGTCAAGATGGCGAAAGGACAGACAACAACTGAGACAAGATGACCAATCTATGGATGAAGAACAAGCTATGTTGTTAAAAAATGTTATGTATGTGGGGCTAAGGGTCATTTGGCTAGAAATTGCAAGAAGAAAA
This sequence comes from Bungarus multicinctus, assembly GCA_023653725.1. Classification (NCBI taxonomy): domain Eukaryota; kingdom Metazoa; phylum Chordata; class Lepidosauria; order Squamata; family Elapidae; genus Bungarus; species Bungarus multicinctus. The sequence continues at coordinate 49,458,355 of CM042842.1, read as the reverse complement.
ATACACAGGTTAGAAAGTTGAAAAAGAACAGCAATAATTTAGCTATATGTAATGCTGGTTTAGCAGGAAATCATGATAAATGGGTTGTAGATAGTGAAGCATCACATTGTATTACTAATAGAAAGCAACAGTTTGTTCATATGGAACACAGTGCTCAAAGTATTTCACTGGCTAATGGCTGGAAGCTTAAGGCTTCAGGAAAAGGTAATGTATTTTATTCTTGTTTAAATGAGGAGTTACCCATGCTGTATGTGCCTAGTACGACATATCAGTTGTTATCAGTGAATGTACTGATAAAAGCTGGATATACAGTAACATTCAAAGGATTAGAGTGTGTATTAGAGAAACAAGGTAAGCGTGTTACAGCTAAACTTGATAATGGCTTGTTTAGATTACAAGATAACCCAGTTCTAAACATTAAGGTGGGGTTTGAGAACAGAAAGCCACATGATGAATGTATTCATCTATTACACAGACGTATGGGGCATGTTAATTTTAAAGCATTAAGAAAAACTGGAGTTATCAAAAGGTATCAAGATAAAGCCTTGTAATCATTATATAGATTGCAATGTTTGTAACAAGGAAAAGAGTAAGTTAACTCCTTCTAATAGAACAAAAATAGTTTTAAAGCCAGTGAGCCTCTACAAGTAGTAGTAGCAGACTTAATTGGTCCAAAGGAACCCAGCTTTGGGGGAGCTAGGTATATATTAAGTATTGTAGATTTATATTCTCGATATGGGTTTTGTTATTTAATGAAAAGCAAGGCTGAAACATATCAGAATTTTACAAATTGGTTAAGGTTTGTAGAAAGAAAGACAAAACGTAAAATCATGACATTGGTGACTGATAATGGGTCAGAGTTCACTAACAATAAGTTCGTAACTATATTGAAGAAGGCAGGTATAGACCATAAGCGGTCAGCACCTTATAGATCTCAACATAATGCTTATTGTGAATGGAGAGGTCAGACATTACAAACCATAATTAGAGCTATGCTCAGTGATTCTGGTTTAAATAAGAAATTGTGGGGGGAAGCCACAAAATGCGCTAATCATATCCTAAACAATGTAGTCCACACAGCAACAAATAAATTGTCGTTTGTCCGCTGGCATGGTAGACAACCAAATCTTAGTTTATCTCCATGTATTTGGAACCCCTGCATGGGTACAGCTGAGAAGCAAGGAGCAACCTAGGGCTAGAAAAATGTATTTTATAGGATACGAAACTAATCACAGGTCATTTAGATTTTGGGAACCAGGCACAACTAAGGTTTATCGTAGTGCTAATGCAAAGTTCCTAGAGCACATAGGATGGGAGAAAATAGACCAGGATTATGTCATTGCAGAATCAAAGGTACCAATTAAGAGTAAAGATGATGATGAGTCAGTAGAGGAAACATTAAATGATGATTCAAATATAGAGGAATCCTCTGTTTCTTTAAAAGAGGAAGAAGTAGAGGAAAGCTCGATAGGGGAGGTAAAAGAGGAGTTTAATCAGGTGACTAGTCCAGTATTGCCCAGAAGGACTACAAGAGTGTCACGACCTCCTGATAGATACCAGGCTAATGTTGCTCAGCAAACAGGTTTTGAACCTTATAACTATGAAGACATTAAGTCTTATTCTGAGAAAGAGCAAAAAGCTTGGAATGAAACTATGAAAAAGGAGCTGAAGTCAATGAATGAATTAAAAGTATTTGATGAAGTTAAACTTCTTAAAGGTGAAAAGGCAACTGGGTGCAGATGGGTTTATAAACTTAAAAAAGATATAGAAGGAAATGTTATCCATAAGGCACGCCTAGTCACTCAGGGTTTTACTCAAACAAAGTTAGACTACGATGAGGTTTTTGCTCCAAGCCTAAAGGCTAACACTTTAAGAGCAGCGCTAGTATGGGCAGCAAAGAATAATTACATAGTGAATCATATAGATGTTGAAACAGCGTACTTGCACACTCCATTACAACATACTGGGTGAGCTGGGTGAGATCATCCATTACAACATACTGGGTGAGCATACAGCCGCTGGGTGAGATCATCCGTGGCTTCGGGGTGGAGTTCCATCAGTACGCTGATGATACTCAGCTGTACATCTCCACCCCGGGCCACCCCAACAAAGCCGTCGAAGTGATGTCCCGGTGCCTGGAGGCCGTGCGGAGTTGGATGGGTCGTAACAGGCTTCATCTCAACCCGACCAAAATCGAGTGGCTGTGGTTTCCTGCGCCCAGATACAGCCAGCTTGTTCCTTTGCTGGCCGTGGGGGGAGAGGTTTTGACCCCCATGGAAAGGGTGCGCAATCTGGGTGTCCTCCTGGACGTACGGCTGTCCTTAGAAGAACACATTGCAGCTGTCGCCAGGGGGGCTTTTTATCAGATTCGTCTGATCTACCAGTTGCAGCCTTTTCTGGATCTGGGCGCACTTCGCACAGTCACTTCCGCCCTCGTTATCTCCCGCCTGGACTATTGCAATGCTCTCTACATGGGGCTCCCCTTGAAGAGTCTCCGGAGGTTGCAGTTGGTCCAGAATGCAGCCGCGCGGGTGATTGTGGGTGGCCCTCAGAGCTCCCACGTTACACCGCTTCTCCGCAGGCTGCACTGGCTTCCTGTGGCCTTCGGGATTCGATTCAAGGTGGTACTGATGGTATTTAAAGTGCTCCATGGCTCGGGACCTGGGTACTTACGGGACCGCCTACTGCCATCGTCAACCTCCCGCCGCCCAGTACGCTCCCACAGGGTGGCCCTACTTGGGGTACCAGCCGCCCGACCGTTGTCGGCTGACGGCCCCGAGAGTTCGGGCTTTCTCTGTGGGAGCTCCCTCCCTATGGAATGATCTCCCCCCGGAGATACGGGCCATGACGGATATCCTGACCTTCCGGCGCGCAGTGAAAACCCTATTTTTTAGACAGGCTGGCCTGGCCCAGTAATTGGGTTCCGGTTTTAAATCTAATCGGGTTTTAGTGGTTAATTTTATACTTTTAATTTTTAATTGAATCCCTGATTTTATATTGTTAAATTTCCAATTAGATGGGACACAGCCGGACCAATGTGTTTAATATATTTTTAATTGTATTTATAGTATATTTATTATGTGTTTTTTAGTAGGCTGTACACCGCCCTGAGTCCCTTTTTGGGAGAGGGAGCGGTATAAAAGTTTGATAAAATAAATAAATAAGTAATACTATATATATGAAGAAACCTCTGGGAGTGAATGATAATAGGAAGGAGACTGTTTGATTATTAAAGAAGAGTTTATATGGTCTTAAACAGTCAGGCCATGAGTGGAATAAATGCATAGTAAAAGAATTAAACCAATTAGGTTTTGAGAGTGGTTTGGCAGACCCATGTTTGTTAAAAAGAAAGAAGAATGGGATGTTGGAATTGTTATTATTATTTACTGATGATATTCCCGTAATCACTAAGACTATGCAGGAATCTAAGGATATAATAGAAAGTTTGCAAGCTAAGTTTAAGATAAGAAAACTAGGAGAAATTAAACACTATCTTGGACTTGATATATGTAAGACACAAAAAGGGTTCAAAATATCTCAAATGGATAAAATAATTCCTTTATTAAAAAGATATAACATGGACCAATGCAAAACTTCCAAAACAACTATGGGGAAGGAATTTAACAATGATGACAATGAGAGTCCTTTATTTGATAAGAATATCTATCAATCTTTGATAAGTAGTTTATCATATTTAGGAAATTGGTCAAGGCCGGATATTGCTTATAGTGTAAATCAGCTGGCAAAGTATACTATAGAACCCAATGTTAAACATTGGCAGGCTGCAAAGCGAATACTTAGATATTTGAAGAAAACTTTGCATTATGCATTGTATTTAGAACCCGATAAGGAGTTAAATCTTATTGCATATGCGGATGCAAGTTTTGCAAATGATGTTAAAACAAGGAAATCAACATCTGGTTTGATAATAATGCTGGAGAATGTAATGATTGAATGGCAATCAATTAGACAGCAACATATCAGTCTTTCAACGATGGAAGCTGAATTTTCTTGTTTATCTTTGTTATGTACAAAGCTGATTTATTTTAAACAGCTATGTTTGGATTTTGAGTTGGATGTAAGTAAACCATTTACTGTATATGAAGATAAGCAGGCTGCTATAAAATTAGCAAGAAGTATCGCTGTTAGAACAAGATCAAAGCATACTGATTTAAGGTATCTTAATGTACGGCAATGTGTGGAAAACAAACTGATTGTGCTAGAGTATTGAGAGAGTGAACAGAATATTGCTGATAACTTCACGAAGGCACAAGGTTTTCAGAAACACAATGATTGTTGTAAGAAATATGGTTTAACTCTGTAAACTCTGTAACATTGTAAATATGCACTGTAACTTTGTGTATGTGTATATATGTGTATATAATAGTTGTTTATATATAGTAAACCAAAGGGGAGTATGTTAGGTTTCTTTAAGAAACTTAACTATATCGGTTTACCATATGTGGCTGCAAGTCAGAATGACTCAGCACTATTTTGTAGCCATGATGCTGATTGGCTACAGGAAACAGGAGTGCTATGTAGTAAGAAGCCAGAGAGCACATGGCTAGTGTGCTGTAAGAAGTGTTTGTGTTTGTGCTGTTGGAATGCTGCTACTGGTTTGCTAAGCTTCTACTATGCTACTCTACTACTCGGCAAGTATCTTCAGCTGTGTAACTATATATCTCCATTGATGCATGGATGTATTGAAGATGATGTATTGCTGTTATGTCTACTTACAAGAATGGTTAGTAAGCTAATCTACTGATGGATGAACTGTGTATGATATTGGACTGAAACTTGGACTGTGCTTATACTCACAGTATATAAAGACTTTCAGTGGTTCAATATTCACTACTACAATATGAACACTACTTCCGTCTGCTGTATTACTCCTTGATACCAAGAATAGTCCGCGTAAATTACTTAACAGTTCACACCCACTTACATTTATCAGTCAACAAATGACTATGAAATGCCACTATGCACGTGTGAATGAACCAGGTTGTTCCGCTGAAAGTAGAGCAGGCTCAGAGAGCAGCAATCTTCCAATCTAACCCATCTCCAGGAGTGGAATGAGTGCATGCCTATGGTTTTCATCCACCTGGTGCACTATTATTCACCCCATATTTATGCGAAGTTTTTTTTAAAAAATCAATAAAAGATCATTTGGGAGGGTAAATTTTAAAGGAAATGAGGATTCATTTATAAAAAGCACATCTGTTTACTGCACATTTTTGTTCCTTTGCTTCAGGCAATATACAATTCATGTAAGAAATATTCAAAAGGAAAGAAATATGGATTCTAATTCAGAGAGCTGCTATTAGTTTGCATACTTTAACTATACAAAGATGCCAAAAACATAGCTGTAATGATTAGGCACTGACCTTTTCTGGTTATAGAATAGAGAGATGTTGGGATTTTTTGACTAAATCAAGGAAAATCCTCCTTGTGTGAAGGAGGCTATGTTTTCTGAATAATTCTCTTGAGGTATGAGGTAGCATAAATCATCCCTGGATCAGTCTGGGGCAGGTTGAGCTATACTAGAATTTCAGATCTGGCCTCAAAACGATTGTATTAGTTTTTGTACATCCCTTATAGCAAAGATTGTTTCATTTATTTAATAATGCACACTTAAATAGAGACAGATGTAGGGGGAAAAATCCAGTCCAGTTCCAAGCCAGGAGAAAAGCATTGGAAATAAAATGAAGGCTGACTGCAAGGGGAAAAAAGGTTTATTTGATTTCTAGAAACTTCAGTGGCAGCAGCAATATTTCTGGGGTGGCTGACCAAATGGCTGAGTGAGTGGATGGATGCAATATTGTGAGTCTTGTGCCCTTTGCTATTCTAATGGTTATGGGTTAATCCTATTATGTACTAAATATCAAGTCCTGTCCTTAGAATTTGGGTAGGGGAATGTAGATTTTAATCCCATCAGTTCCAACCTTCTGTGCATTTTGGTTATGAATATGGCCCAGTATTTCTGAATTGATACAAAATCTCCATTCCAAAAGACAAGTCACTTCTGCTTGAGACTATTTTACTATGCAGGAAGACTGGGTCTGCTTTCTGCCTTTAAGAACATGTTTCTCCATTTCTCCTTTAGGGGAAATATTCTATCCTGCCTCTTTTAATATTAAGAATAAATAATATTTTAATCTGAGGGGGAGGAGGGGTGGCTTCCTATACAGGTATGTAACCAAGAGGTATAAGATGCAAGAAAAGTCAACTGACATATTTGACTTATTTGATACTGGGCAGAAATTTGGCCCTGCTGCAGAATTGCAAAAATTCTCTCATGCAAAGCAGGGTTCCATGCTGTGCTCATGTACAGAGGTTCACTGGCATTTGTTTTTGTAGCTGGCGGTTGTAGGAACACAAGAAGCAGATGTTTCACACCCTTGTTATCCTTATCAAATGTGGGAAATGACTGCCAGATTGAGATGTTAATGTTTTCAGGAAAACACTGAAAGGTCACCTCTCTGTTACACTTGACTTTTTGATGTGTATCCATTTTTCACTGAACCTTAAAGGGTTTTTTCCCTCCTATGGTAAGAATCAAATTAACTTGGGCAATGAATGGTGTGTAAGGTGATATTGTCCTTGATTTAATTTTGAGTTTCTCTGAATCTTCCTCCTGGTGAATGACAGCTAGGCAGAACAATTTAGATAAGTTTTCTTTCTGGTTTCAACTCTTGGGCTATTTCCATTTTTCTCAAGCTTAGGAACTGATGTTGAGGGAGGGAGAGCTGCTCCATATTTTATTCTCCATAATACTGCAAAGTATTTCATGGTTTGAAATATGGATTTATCACATCATAGATATGTTCATATTATGACATATTATAAGAGAAGAATTATTTATTTATTTATTTAAATTTGTATACCGCCCCCCTCTCCCGAGGGACTCGGGGCGGTGCACAGCCAGATAAAATATACATATAAGATACACATACAATACTTAAAATGAATTAAAAGAATTAAATAAATGGCCATTGTCAAAAGATTAAAAAGATTAGAGAATTAAGAAAGCTAAAACCGAATTAAAAACTCTAAAAACCCCTAGGCCAGACTGGCTTGCTGAAATAAATAGGTTTTCAACACACGCCGGAAGGTCAGGAGATCAGGGATGGTCCTCATCTCTGGGGGTAGTTCGTTCCAGAGGGAGGGTGCTCCCAACGAGAAGGGTTAATCCTAGTGTAATGAATTAATCCTAGTGTAAGTCTTTTTTTACTTTCCCAAATGTCCCTTGTGTACTGGGATTGTAACCTCCAAAACACTGGGAGTTTATAACCTTGACACATTTAGTGGGAAGAAGATTATAGAAAGTGAAATCAAAACTTACACCAGAGGAATGTTCAAAATTGGAGATAAAAATTGGTATACAAAGAAGGAAGCTAGTATGTACCGATATTAATTACAATATAACTATGTAAACTATTGTTTTATCCCATGGTTTTCAGTGTGTTCAAATGTAAGTTTGCCAATGAAATGTTAATCCGTACTTGTATTCATTGCTAAAGTTGTTTGAATTTGCCAAATAATGTTTCTTCCCTCCCTTCCTGGAATGAGTCAATATACGATTTTGATTTTATCCAAGAAATGTTCAGCCAAATGATCGCAATTAATACTGAATGGATCTTCTAATCCATGCTTTTCCAGCCAGGCTTTCAAGATTCTATTAGTATCGCTTATATCAATTAAATGGACTTCTGAGGAAGAAATGGTGAATTGAAGACAGCTCTGTGAAAAGCATGGCTGACAGTCACAGTGGAATGAAGAACCACTGAGTAAACCAGCTCTTCATAATTGCCCTCCTGACATTTTGCAGATGCAATTAAGGTGCAGAAGTCATGATGCTTACCACTTTTACTGAATCTGGGCTGTTATTTACGGGGTGTCATTCCAGCTGTATTTGACAGCCGGTGGGGAAAAGGAGAAGAACCTGTTAATAAGTGCCATAACTGCCTATGTTCCAGAAGTCAATGCAGTGTCAACATGGTCACCTTCCAGATGCCAGGGAAACACTCCTCAATACAATTAGAAAATCTACCAGATCCATCAGATCTCTGGGTATTTTCCTAGGTTCTTCCCTGAGGAGTTTGATGGTTCCAATTGACCCCATCATCCTAAGGAAAGTCCATAAAAATAGACTGATGGAAAAGTCCCCCAGAACCAGATCATGGTACATCTGTTCCCTTGTGAACATCAGATCTAAAGCATGGTTAGCTGCGTGAATCAAGTCAGTGATGACCTGGCACAGAGTTACATTGTGATAAGATCTGGAGCTGCCTTCTCTCCCAGAAGAGGAGATTAAAATCAGCCAATAGTAATTGTGTGGAAGAATCCATAAATATCCATACATCCATAAATAAAATCAAGCAACTTGAGCTGTCTGAGGCTGGAAAATTCAAGGAACAAAAACCACTTAGATTTCTGGAAAGCTCTTTATTGCTTATAATGTAAAAGAAACTTGAAAGTTTGACAAAGTAGTTGTCCTGTTGAACTTATACCTAGCATAAATAAAGCAGAGCTTTGAATACTTTTTTCACTACTCCCTCCTTTAGATCAAGATCTTCCCTTTCCAACTATCTTGTTTCTTCTTCTGCTTTCCTAAGGTCTGTTAAATATTCCATCAGATAAAGGATGTAACCATGTAGGGAGGATGAATTAAAATAGCACCACCTCTGTCTTATCCCTTTGGCCCAACTTCACAAATAAGGCCTCACTTCTGGCCAAATGTCGACATCAGGACAGCTTCATATGAAGCTGGGAATGTTCTTCTATGGCACAACATTTTTTTTCTACTAAATCTGCAGCTGGAACCTATCTGGAGCTATCATCACTCAATTATATAAGAGTTATGATCTGTAAATAAATGATTCTTTTTGGTTTAAAGCAGGAATGTCAATACTCATCTCTGCAGAAGGACTGTGCTATGAATAGATTGAACAGTTCCTCTAAAATTTATATTTAAAAAATTATACATTTTAGTCCTTTGAAAAATAACAGAACTTCAAGAAAGAATTTGGAATTAATAATAAACACAATTAGATAAAATTTTATTAGGATCAGGGAAAAAATATAACAAAATTTTATAATTATTTATTAGAGGCAGAATTAGAGGAAGAAATTGTTAAAGGGAACATGATAGCCTGGAGTAGGAATATAGGATGTAGTATCACCTTAACAGAATGGGAAAAGGTCTGGGGTAGAAATAATAAAATCACAAAATCGGCAGCATACAAAGAAAATGCCTATAAAATGTTTTATAGGTGGCACCTTCCTCCTTCAAGATTAGCAAAGATGCACTCCAACATGAGTCTGAAATGTTGGAAATGCAAAAAAAAAAAGAGAGAGGGAACTTTCTTCCATACGTGGTGGTCTTGTACAGAAGCTCAAAAATATTGGCAGAAAATTAGAAATTGGTTGGAGGAAATACAAGAGAACAGGTCGAATTTAAACCAGAGTCCTTTCTATTAGGGATCTTTGATAAACAACTACCAAAGAAAGTGAAATATATAATAATACATATTTTGACAGCGGCCAGATTGGCTTTTGCAAAATGTTGGAAACAGCCTCATGTTCCATCAGAGGAAATGATCATTCAAAACATTTCAAGTTGTGCAGAAATGGACAAATTAACCTTGGCATTAAAAGATAAAGACACTTCAATATATTACGACAGCTGGAGCTGCTGGTACAAATGGATAGACCAAAGATAAATTACACACTAAAAGGCAAAAGAAGATATGATAGAATCGTAGTAGTGATATACATACAGTATATATGTAAGGATTAATTGTATATATGGCATAAAATAAGGATAAAAAGGAGGTCTCACAAACTGTTGATGATGAAAATGTTTTTAATCGTTTTCTGTCTTTTTCTATTCCTTTTTCCTTGTTTTCTTTTTCTCTCTTACATTTATGTATGTGTTGTTTGTCTATTTTAATTGTAAAATCAATGAAGTGTATTTAAAAAAAAGTAAAATAACAGAACTTAATGCTGGCCTTTCCTTTCCTTTCCTTTCCTTTCCTTTCCTTTCCTTTCCTTTCCTTTCCTTTCCTTTCCTTTCCTTCCCTTCCTCCATAAAACTCCATTCTTCTGAGAGGAAAATCTGAGAAAATTTCAGTTCAGCATTAAAATGGGTAGGTACTTGTTTTGTGCCATTTATCTGCTATACCAACAGATAGTCTAGTTGTACAATTTACTGACAAAATTGTGATAGTGTCAAACAGCCTAAATCAAAAAGGTGGAATTGTTTGGTGAATTACGATAAGAACGGATTTTAAAGCTAACAATCTGTCGAATGGCAAATGTGTACATTGCAGAGTTAGCAAGAAAAAAACCATAAAACTGTTGTACAAATAAACATGTGGTGATAATTTATCAACTACTGCTAATAAATGCAGCTTTGCCTCATATGGCACCCTCAACATTTTCATACACAAAATGACAACCTTTTCTTCCCAGATTCCTTATTTACCAAAATAATGTATAATTGGATTTCGACTTGCTTCCAGAAGTTGTGAATGCTCCGACCAACACTGGAGGTTCTTAAGAAGAGATTGGACAACCATTTGTCTGAAATGATACAGGGTTTCCTGTCTCATTAGGTGGGGGTTGGACTAGAAGACCTCCAAGGTCCCTTCCAACTCTGTTATTCTATATTCCACCATGTGTGAAAAGGGCCTTCCCCTCCCCCACCCCCCGGCACTTAGATTTGCTACTTTAAACAAAATGAACAAGGTCCAATTTGTCTTCAGATCTCCTCTCTCCCACAAAAAGCATTTCGTCATTAATAGTGAAAAGGAAAAGGTGGATTTCAAGGTCCATCCCTGATTTTTAAAAATGTCACCCGTTGTTAAAAAGTTTAGACCGATTCATCAGAAATAAGTGTTGTGAACATGCTATGTCTAAGCAAAACAGATGACCTCTGTAGGTATTATTATACTACCTGAGAAATGTGCAGAATCACGTGATAGCTTGGTTACAGTATGCATCTTCCTGCAAAGCATAGGCCACTTATCTTTCACCAGCAGAAAAAGTATTCTAGACCAGCGGTTGCCAACCGGTGGGCCGTGAGAAAATTTTGGTGGGCCGCAGAGAAATCTCACTCCCAGAGCACACCCCCCCAAAACAATTAATCCAGGCTGCAAAGAAACACAAGGCTGCTTAGCCCACATGGCCTGTGGGAACCCTCCCCACCCACTCACTCCTTACCCGGCAAACCTGTCTGCTAAGTTGCTATTTTTCCATTTTCTAAGCATCATCTGTTCTGTTGCACAGGATATTTAGATTAGCTAGGAAGCAGGAAATGGTTGGATTTCTTGCTTTCTATCTAAGCACAGCCGAACCTCCCTTAGGACTGAAGGTTCGTTTGCAAGCAAATTCAGTGCAGACTCACGGCAAGCAAATTTGAGAAACTGAGTTAGCTGATGGTAGATAGATCACTGAATGATTCTGTGAGCAACTCAATCTGCCTGCTTTGCCTGATTTTGGATAAAAGTTGCTTTTTTAAAATAAAAAATTCAATATTTACATACATGATGTGTTGTGAGTTAATTTTGTGAGTTTGCTTGCCAGCAAATGTTATGAGTTTGCTTGCAAGCAAATTTTATGTGGCAGACTGAGCTAGCCAATGGCAGATAGATAGATTTCTGAATGAATCTGTGATTCTGTGAGCAACTCAATCTGCCTGCCTGCTTTGCCTGATTTTGGGTAAAAGTTGCTCTTTTTTTATAAAAAAAAATCGATATTTATATGAATATTTATAATATTTACATACAAGCCATGCCCAGCCAGTCACATGACCACCAAGCCACATCCACAAATTAGGTCATGCCCACCGAACCGGTTAGTGATCCCTGGGATCTAAAATTATGAATTTGGTGGTCCCTGAGGTCCAAAAGATTGGCGACCCCTGTTCTAGACTGCATAAGGACTGAAATGTGCTAGCCAAACATGTAATTTTGTAGCTCTTAGTGTTGGTCTAATGGTTAAGGTACCAGTAGAAACCAGGAGACTGTGAGTTCTAGTCTTGCCTTAGGCATGAAGATGGGTGACTTTGGCCCAATCATACTCTCTCAGCCCAGAGTGGTGCGATGGCCTAGAGATGGAACTTACACCTCACAACTAGGAGACTGCGAGTTTGATCCTAGGTAGAGGCAGTGATTTCTCTCTCTGGGCACAATGAGATTCTCTTTGCTGAATAAAACTCATTGGCAACAGGAAGGGCATGTGGCCAGTAAACACTTGGCTCCATTCAGTTGCCCAGACTCCACCCCGCAAGGGATTAAGGGGGTCTTTAAATAAAGATGATGATTCTCTCTCAGCCCAATCTACCTCACAGGGTTGTTGTTGTGGGGAAAATAGGAGCAGGAAGGTATGTTGGGTATGTTTGTTGCCTTGAGTTATTTATAAAGGTGGGATAAAATAAAATAAATAAACAAAACATCAGTGGCGGGCAAACATCTCCTTTCTCCTATGCAAGCCTCAGTCAAATATTTAGCAGGTGATCCTTGAATTTCTTTTTAAACTGAAGAAAAGGCACTTTGGAGATTAATTGTAAAGATGGTACAAGTTCTAGTTTTTCGTTTTCTGGTCTGCTTCGATACTAGCAAAGACATAAGAGGTTCAACGGTGGTGATTGAGTATGAGAAGACTGTTGGATACCAGAAAGATGGCTGTGGAGTGATAGAAAATGGTGTTCACACGTCTTCCCAGAAATAATGAATCCAGTTTCCTTAGTTACAGCTAGTTTGGTCTCAGACATTTTTCTTCATTTTTCTTATAATTGGTTAAGCTTAGGTATCAATTTTCAGGCACAGGGCTTCAGACCTCTATGTAGGTGTCAGGAATAGAAAGTTAATATGTACCCATAGATGGCTACATTCTGAGAAAGAATATAAATCTGTGCAGCTATTATGGGGACCAATTCTTCACTCGCTGGAAGTTTCAGGGTTTTTTCTTTTTTTAAAAAAAATCTGATTCTATTTTTGTAACCATGACAAAATGATAGCTGCAAGCCATTTATATTCATTGGTATTGTAACTGTATAAGTTGATTAAACTACTTGTTGCATTCATATGTGCCTGTGTATAAGGGGAAAAGCTCTAGTGTGTGAAGGACAAAAACTGATCTATCTTAAAGGCAAAATCTTTCTGGAGTCCCAGTTCTACGGGTTGCCATCCAGCCCTCACCATTGAACATGGTGATAGCATTGAAATCCATGTCAGAATGGGCACAGATTCCCCACCTCTGCCCGATTTGATGCTTATAAATTGAAAGAGTCACTTTAAAAATAAGCAGGGGTGGGAGTCCAATTTTGTAACAACTGGCTCTATGGGCGTGGCTAGGTGGGTGTGGCTAGGTGGGCGTGGCCATGTGACTGGGTGGGCGTAGCTTCTTCTTTTTTTGCAGCACCTCCCCCTCCCATTTTTTGGGCCTTCTGGGCCTCAGGGAAACCTCCTGGGCGAAGCAGTAAGACAGAGAGGGGAATCCCAGCATAGCTGATCATAGGAACAGCTGATCATTGGGAGCAAATAAAAAAAGAAATACCTTAAGGATTGACTGGGCAGGGAAGACCGCAGTCAGCGATGTTGGGCATGAGCGCAATGTTGGGCATGTGCGATAAGGACTGACTGGGCGGAGAGGGGAGGGGTGGGCCAGCCAGGGGCACAATTTGCCAGTTCTCTGAACTGCGCGGAATCATAATAACCGGTTCTATAGAACCAGTCTGAACCGGTAGAACTCCATCCCTGGAAATAAGCATTTCAAAATCGTATTTTTCTTCCTTAATATGGCTCACTGTTAAACCAGTCAAACTTAAAACAGCGATGCTACAAGAATGTAATATGACCATTTATGCACTAGATGATAATGGGAATACTGTGTAAGTTGCACATGTAATACTTAACCAGGAGAAGGCAAAAACTTTGTTGAATTTAGCGCAAGGAACACTTGTTTAGGAAAACATGTTTTTGAAGTAGTAATAGCACTTAGACTTACGTATATGCTGCTTTACAGTGCTCTACAGCCCTCTATAAGCGGTTTACAGAGCCAGCATATTGCCCCCAAAATTTGGGTCCTCATTTTATTGACCTCAGAAGGATCGAAGGCTGAGTCAACCTTGAGCCTGGTGAGATTTGAACTGCCAAATTGCAGCCAGCCGCAGCCAGCAGAAGTAGCCTGCAGTATTGCACTCTAACCACTGCGCCACCACAGCTCAAGTAGTCATAGAAAAAAGATTATCTTCAAGGTTTAGTACAATAAGTGTTTCACCTCTTTGGATATAAAGTGGAATGATTTCATCCTGTTTGGCACACTGTTGGCACTAAAAACATATCGAAGAACAGTGACACTTGCCAGCAAGAATAAATCCAAGATCTACTGGAGAAATCTTATAAGAAACAGATAGGTCCAACCTGTTACCTTTTCAGCTACATCCATTTTATTGAATAAGGCAAGAATTCTTCCTATGTCAGCTCCATTGCCAGTATGCTATCTCCTCAAGCCCAGATAATACAAACAATCCCCGTTTCCTGAATACCAAGGGGCAAATTATTCAAGTTAAAGTTACTTAATATGTTTATTCAAAGCTGATGAGATTGGGCCATTTCTTTTTAATTGCACTGACTGAAAATTCAATTTCTATCTAACAAGCAGTGCCCCAAAGAACCAAACTTTGACAAATGCAAAGCAATTTACAGTTTTAAGTCTAAAGCCAATTTCTGAATGTAATTCACTACCAGATTCACCCAACATGTCAGTGATTGGATGGGAGTTGCAATAATGTTCTAATTCATTTTCTAGTTTCTTCTCCTTATATCAGAAGGAATGCTGGCTCCTTCAAGTCAGAGTGTGAGAAGGTAAAAAAACAGTCCAGCAATTTCCTAGTAGTTTAGTGCTGGTTGGGGTTTTCTATTTCTCTGCTATTTAGAAGGGTCTAGAGAAGAATATTAGGTCTATCTAATTCAGTATAGCAGGGTTTGGTCCTGGGAAGCACTGAAGGACTGTGAAGTCCTTGGTTGTTTGCTTGCAGTCATTTCATTACCCAACTAGGCAACATCTTCAGTGCAAGTGAGTATGGTGTTTGCTCCCTGTTTATATACAATAGCTTGCCTTACCAGTTTTGGTAGGGTATGTGTGGGCATGTGGAGGTCTCTCTCTGGTTTTCTTCCCAAGAAGAAAGCCACAACCAACACATGCTTCTACTGATGATGTTCCTTAATTAGATAATGAAATGTGTGCAAGAAAATGACCAAGAACTCCTGGATTCAGCCCTGAGCTACTGATACTCTCTTTTATGGGAAGACTGAAGGATATTCAGAGAGATTGTTGTTCCCTTTGTAACAGCCTGGCTTTTTCCAGGAGGGCACTTGGGATTTTCATAAATAAAATGATGCTCAGCCTGTTCAAAATTTGATACAGCAATTTTGCTTCTTATTTGGGAGGAAGAAAAAAAAACTCCCATTGCTGCTGAATGTTGTGGGTAAGGCAATCTGGGTTTCTAAGAAATTTAGAAAAAGGGACAGGGGACCTCACCTCACCAACAATTTGGTGTATGGAGTGAAGGTTGTCTACCTGTTTTGCAGCTGATACCAACTTTCTCATGTTGAAATTACAATTTCCTTAAATCCCAGCCCATTTGTAGCAAAGCTGATATATATAACTTCCCAGTTTTAGCTGGGAGCTATCAGCTCCATATATAACTGCCAGCATATGAATCTCCAACCATTGGCTTGAAACATGTGCTTTTACATTAAATTATGGCTTTTACCTCAGAGAAAGCTGTTAGATGAAGATACGGAATAGCTATGGGTTGGAAAAACCCATGAATACACATCTCCTGTTATTATCCCTCTTTCCAGTTTAGATGTCAGGAGAAGCTGCTCATAGGAAATGGAAGGTCCTGGTTTTTTTATTATTATGTGACATATGTCACTGTCAGTTTGAACCATGCAAAAGCAAGATATATCTACAAACGTGATATCTGGGGGGGGAGAAGGGGAAACTTTTTTTTTTGGGGGGGGGAGAGGAAATCTGTTCTTTTATATACCTTTTTGGTTTTCCCTTGAAAAACTGGAAACATTGGAAAAATGAAGTTAAGAAAAAAATCCTTTTTTAAAAAAACACATAAGATTGTTTTGATATGAAAAAAATGTTGAATATTGGAAAATATTCACAGCAGGCAATAAACATGCAGAACGGTATAGAAACCTGTCATAGTACAGGTGAACTTTTAGTTTAAAGAAGTTTGTGAAAAGGATCAGAAGGAGGAGAAATATTGAAAGTTACAGATTCAGAAAATGAGATTGATTGAATGAAGTTATAATATGACAATATTTGTCTTCTGATCCCATTCGCTCTTTTTATTTTTTGAGTTTTTTTGTGAAAACTAGTGCTGCCTCTAGCTGATAGAATGGAGTCCAAAATCCAGAATCTAGAACTCTCTTTGTGTAACTATGGTGCTAATGTCTCTGATTCTTTTCAGTTGGCTATATTTATTTATTTAATTTATACATTGCACAATTCCTAGCAGCTTCTCAAAGGACTTGTCGGTTGTGGGGCACCAGCTTGTTAGCCAATGCAATGAACAACACAACTTAATGAGTGGCCCAATGCCTTTACTCTTAGTTTTCTTTTGCACTAGTACTTTGAAATTTTGTTGCTTTCCGTGGTACAAGCAGCTGTGTGCTACATTCCATTAATGTTTTTATGCATTTTAAAGAATAAAAGAATGATACAGTAATCTCAACTGTGGTTTGCTTGTTTTTTTATATAAATAAATATGTGTGTTTTCCTGTTGTTACTCTTTACTTTTTGATCACCTAAACAGCTTTGGGATATTTTATAGTGTTAACTAGTTTAATTAAGTGTTAAACTGCCAATAGGCTGAGATTACACATAGAACTTCAATTCTATTCAGTGTAACCTTATCCTCCCCTCCTGTTCTTTCTTATATGCTATTTTCTCAGTCTTTACTCCAATTTTATTTAAGACCTTCTACACAAGATCTGCAGAGACAACAATACCAGAAGTAGAAGCTGCAAAAGTTTTTTAAAAATATGCCACAATATCTGAAACACATCTTGTGGCTTCTACTGGTCTCCTAGACCAGGACTGTCAAACTCCCGGGCAGGATGCATCACATGATGACCACGCCCACTCCCAGTTTAGCGAGGAGGGAAAATACGTCATATGACACCACCATGATGACGTGAGTTTGACACCCCTGTCCTAGACCTAGCAAAAGAAAGGTGAGGAGAACATCTTGCTTGAAATTCAAACACTTATGATTAAGAGTGCGAGGGGTTTTTTTGGTTGGTATCTACGCTTCTAGGCCAATTTCAGATTTTAATAGGCATCACTTTAGATCTTAGTTAATGGATGATCAGCTTTAAATAACTTTTGAACTGCCACTTTAAATCTGCCTTTAAGAATTTCACACATGTCAATACAGAGGAAGCATAACATTCTTTCCAGCCAAATGCCACTAAAAAGGAAAATAAATATTTTCACATCCTTAATTCAAGATGATGGCTGTCCTTTGGCAGAAAAATATTTTAATTTCAATCCCATGTTATGGGTATTAAAAGTTCTTAAATTGATAGGTTTTCTAACAGAAGAGAACAGTGTTTATTTTATTTTAAAGCCATAATAATTACTAATGCATTGAAATATTTCCCCGCTATTTATTTACTTATGAGGTGGCAAGAAAATCCTGTCTTTTATTGGACAATCACCTATCTAATAGTTTGCATTGTCACTGGCTTCCTTTCCATAACAAAAGACTTTTACGGAATATCAATATCTTGCATCATATCGCCATCGCCACCATACCATATTAGAGAGAGGGAGAAAGAGAGAGAGAGAGAAAGTGAGAGGCATCAGACTAGAAACCAGGAGACTGAGTTCTAATCTAACTTTTGCATGAAAGTAGCCAGGATGAATTTGGCCAGATCTTTCTCCCCCAGGTCATTCCATTCGAGTATTGTGAGGAAAATAAGGGGAGGAAGGAGTATTAAGTATATTACCGATAGCTGCCTTGAGTTATTTATAAGTTATTTATATTTGAGTTATTCCAAATCCCTTGAAATGATTCTAAATAAATAAATAAAACCTCAAGCACATGAGCTTGGAAAACAAAACAACCCCCCCCCGCCCCCCGCATAATTTTTACAGGGGAAGAAAACTTTCTGGATATCAGGGAACATACTTTACATTGGGAGAGATTTGTTGATTTATCAGCCCACAGAACAGCATTGTCTTTTTCTTAAGTTTTGAGCTTTTCTAGGGAAGGCGTTAAAACCTCTGCTTTGATGAGGACTTGGTTTCATCTTCAGCCCCCTCTCCTCCAATTGTGATATGTCCCGCTTGATACCAAGCTACTTATTTTTATTTTTTGAAATATTTGTCCGTTATATCTTTTAGCTGCTGTCTCATATTACTGTTATCCTATAAATTCCCTTGCGTGCTTTCAAGTTTTATGCTGCAAATATTTATCATATTTGCTTCTTCTTGATATAGAATCCACTAGCTGTAAGCAGACTTAAAAATATTTTAAATGCAGGAAGTAAAGTGCAGTTTGACTTTTATGCCCCTTGTCTGCTTGGCAAAGGGAGCCTCCAAGAGAGAAAGAACAGTTGATTTAAAGGATTCTACTTACCCTGTTGGTTTATGGTTTAGTTTTGTACTAAAACCCATCTTTTATTTATTGCTGGATATCGGGAGGCTGTCAGGCTGTGGAAGGATGATGTAAAGGAACCCAAGCAATTTGAAATGCTTCTTCCTTTTGGATTTATATCTGATGCATGTAAAATAATAAAGCAGCATCATTTTAAGATCTGAAAGTTTATGATAGCATTTTATGTTTAGTTATTTGATTGTACTTTTTTAAAAAAATGGTTTTGCCTGTTTGTTTGATTGCATTTGTAGACTTTCCTCCTTCCTTTAGGATTTGTCATACCTTTGGTAGAGTTGGATTCTGAGGGAGAGGAGGAATAGCCGACAGGGAGTGAAGCTATGACTCCAGAGGTTGTAGAGGAGGCTGGGGAAGGGCAGAGGCTGGCTGGGCAGTCAGAGGAAGAACCAGGTCCATCCCCTCTGCATCCTAGGACACACAGGGAGGAACAGAGAAGGAAACAACTTGGCTTACGAGAGAGGAAGTGGCCATGATCCTCCTCATTGGTTGCAGCTGGGGAGATTAGTATATAAGAGAGATGATTACAACATAGCGTTACCAGAAGCAAAGCGTGTTTTATTTTGGGCTGATTATCTTGGTTAGTATCCTTCCAACAGACTGTGCCTTGTTATCTCCTTGAATCTGGTAATTACTTATCCTGGTCCGTTGTGGAAATTTCATCATTGTAGTTTGTTTGGCTTTTTATTTCACCTCTATCTGCTCATTAAATTTGGACTATATTGTTTTCTTTTGAAGACTATTTTTGAGTACATTTTTATCTCCAACTAAGAATTATTGAACAGTGGGGCCAAGTTGGAGGCATTAAAGGACATTTATTTACGTTCTGGATTTTGTTACGTTTGTGTTACACTCTGGGTCATCACAGGATTCTAGGACTAGTTTATGCCAGGTGATTTACAAAGAAGGCAGTGTGAAAAAACACAGATTCTTTGTTTCAGACATGCTGGGTGCATCTGGGCCATTCACTATCACTTACTAAACATGAATACATGGAAGAGTGTTTTCAAATCTTCATTTACTTGGTCATTGATAAACTGCTTGATTTTTTTTTTTGTTCATGTATGTTTGTTATATCAACATGCGCTTAATAATCATGTAGAGGAACTGAATGCTGACTAATCACACCCTTAAGTACCCCTGGGGTTCCAAGGATAGATTTCAGGAGAACTTAGATGAAAATACATTTTCATTAAACTCTAACTGAAATTTAGCTTTTCTGTTAATAATAAATTTAAGCCCACGATGTAAGTTGCTGTGGACTCCAAAATGCAAACCCTCACTGTTTAAAATGATTGTATAGAGGAATAAAAAAGCACACATATTACTAATTACATATTTTTTAATTTTTAATATTTTTATAACTACATCTCAGAATAATTTATCTTTTAATAGTTTATTATTTAGGTATTTTACTTTATGCAATTATGTACATTATTTTTTCCTCAACGGCAGTCCATAGATTTCCACCCAATTGTCAAGGACTCAAAAATATCATTAACTCCTGGCCCAGAAGGATAAGGGACGTAACTCAGAACACTGTTTAACCAAATCAGAATTTGTAACCAAAGATTTATTCTTCCAAACTTTTGGGCTATTGCTGGAGCCCAGCCTCATGAGGTAGAAGCTTAGAATAATATATCCTTGGTCCTGATGATTGACTCAGCTTCATCCTTCAAGCATGACTTCCCCTAAGTAATAAGTTAATTAAGAACAATTTTTAAAAGTAATATTAGAATTAGAAATATTGGCTGCACCAGCCTCAATGCATATTTTCTGCAATAAAAACTACTTTGATTTTTCAACATATGTTAAGCAAAGAACACAGTATCTGTATGTCCACATCAAGTTCCTCTATGTCAGGGGTGTCAAACTCATGTCATCACGGTGTCATCATGTGACATGACTTCCCTCCCCTTTGCTAAACTGGGCATGGGTATGGCCAGCACACGATGCATCTGGCCTGCAGGCTGAGAGTTTGACAGCCCTGCTCTATGTAATTGCTACGTACTAGGGAAGTTGACTTAAACGGCTTGAGTATTTTCAGGTTTGCCCTTTCTGTTTTGAAGTACTGCATAGTAAAGTGTAAGAATCTTAACAAAACTAGCTGAGATGCTGGGATTTTTTTTGGCAGCAGCTGTAGGTGTTCTGCTTCGGAATGCCAGATCCATTTCAAGGAAGAATAACAAGCCACCAGGTTTATTCAAGGCAATCCCTCTCTTCCTTGTTTGACAGAACCTAGGGGAAATGCAACCTCTCCTTATTTAATACATAAACAGGAACTCATTATTTGGGTTTGTTTTCACATTGGATTAATCTCTTGCAAGATTAGATAAGGTTATAGTGCAGCCTTCCTCAATTTGTATTCTCCCAGCACCTACTTAATTTCCAACAGAAAGTGTGCCCAGCCATAGGGGTAGTCTATCTAGCATTTGTATCGCAATTCCACAATTTCTGTTCCCATATATTATCTTCTAGTGCCAATTAAGCAATTTTGTAATACAACTTTCATTGGTTTTAGTAGGCAGCATTGGACTTTTTTTAGTGTTCTATTAAGCTTGCATTTGTCTAGGTAACACTACATTTGGACAGAATGTTATCCATCAATCTTCCATAGCAATCTTCAGTTGACTTCCTCCTATCTGAATAACTCACTGATTGAAAATAATATAAGGCTGAGTCAGGTTCTGCTCTTGGAGAATACATATGCAGGGTAGATTTTGATCACCATAAGGCCTTCAGGGGATTCAGCCAGTTCGTACCAGTTCAGAAGAACTGGTTGTTAATTTTCTGAGCAGTTTGGTGAACTGGTTGTTGGAAGAAATCATTAGGGCAGAGAACTGGTTGTTAAATTATTTTCCCACCACTGCCTTACTTACTACTCACCTTCATTGAGGAGTTGTTTTAAACTTCTGAATCTATTTCTCGGAATATAATGGAATTTTCAGATAGTGATCTACCAGACCTGATTCTGATTAATTTTTCTCTGAGGTCAGCCAAAGTTGACTCAGTATTGACAGTGGCTGAAGATAGTATAAAGCCAGTTTCTTTTCTTATATCAAGAAATAATATAAACTTTAAAAAAAAAAAAACTGATGGGGTGGTGGTGGTGAGAAGAGAGTAACAAAGTGAATGGAAAAGTTCCTGAGTTATAATCTGACTTAATGGCAAATTTGCTTCATGGGCTTACCTAAACCAGTCTCACAGTATTGGGTCTCATTTACAATCAACAGAGAAATGTGTATAGCTGTTTTGAATACTCTAAATTAAGGCATTGCTTAACCAGTGCGAAGGTGAGCCTCTGCAATTCAAGGTCTATGTAAACAGAAGTACAGGTAGTCTTTAACTTACAATAGTTTGTTTACTGACCGTTCAAAGTTATGACAGCACTGAAAAATGTGACTGATGACCATTTTTCACCATTATGACCTTTGCACCATGCCCTTGATCATGTGATCAAAATTCAAATGATTGACAACTGGTTTATATTTACGATTGTAGTGATCCCCTTTTGTGACCTTCTGACAAGCAAAGTCAATGGGGAAGATAGATTCACTTAACAACCATGTTGCTAACTTAACAACTCACTTAACAACTGTGGCAAGAAAAATGGGGTAAAACTCACGTAACAAATGTCTCTTATAACAACAGAAATTTTGGGTGCAATTGTGGCCATAAGTCAATGAGACCTTCAAATTTCTAGGTTCGATTATATCACGTGACCTAAAATGGACACCTAACATCAAAAACGTCATCAAAAAAGCACAACAAAGAATATTCTTTCTGCGCCAACTCAGAAAGCTCAAAGTGCCCAAGGAGCTGCTGATCCAGTTCTACAGAGGAATTATTGAGTCTGTCATCTGCATCATTACTATTAATCTTCTCATCACTCCTTATCTTCCATTCCCTCCCACTTGTGACTGTACGACTGTAACTTTGTTGCTTGTATCCTAACGATTTATATTGACTGTTTCCTAGTATGATCTGATTGCTTATTGTACCCTATGACTATCATTAAGTGTTGTCTTATGATTCTCGACTCTTGACGAATGTATCTTTTCTTTTATGTACACTAAGAGCATTTGCACCAAGACAAATTCCTTGTGTGTCCAATCACACTTGCCCAATAAAGAATTCTATTCTATTCTATTCTATTCTATTCTATTCTATTCTATTCTATTCTATTCTATTCTATTCTACCCTACCCTACCTGTAGTCAATCTGTATCTTCAGGATTAGAAGTGGCAGAGAAATCCCTTCTAAGTATTGTTAAAGCAGAAGAGTGAAAATCTTTCTTTTTAGGGGACTGGAGGCTAAAACATATGAAGAACAGTTACAGGAACTGGGCATGGCTAGTCTAGTGAAGAGAAGGACCAGGGGAGACATAATAACAGTGTTCCAATATTTGAAGGGCTGCCACAGAGAAGAGGGGAATCAACCTATTTTCCAAAATACCAGAAAGCCAGACAAAGAATAATGGATGGAAACTGATCCAGAAGAGATTCAACCGGGAAATAAGGAGAAACTTTCTGTCAGTGAGAACCATAACCAATGGAACAGCTTGCTTCAGAAGTTGTGGGAGCTTCATCACTGGAAGCTTTCAAGAAGAGACTGGATTGGCATCTGTCAGAAATGGTCTCTTGCTTGGGTGGGGGAGGGGGTTGGATTAGATGACCTACAAGGTCCCTTCCAACTCAATTATTCCCCAGTGGAAAGACTGGGGACGAAAAGGGGACAAAAAGTCCCAGTATGTCATATGACACCATTAGTTTGACACCACTGGACTAGAGGTTCTCTTCCTTATGGGAAACCAGGAAAGAAGGTGGTATCCAGCACAGTGGGAGCAGGAGAGATGGATGATCCATGTGAAAAAAGCTTAGTAAACAAAATTTGCTAATGGAGAGAGCCAAAGCTGGGAGAGGAAAAACTGCAGAGGTGGCTAATAACTGTGGCTAATAAGGGCTACTTGATATCTGCATTTCTCACCATTCAAAATCCTATCTGCAATTCCACACTTATACAGATCAGTCGATCAGCTACTGTAATGAGTTGGAAAATTTTGCACACTGATATTTGTATTGGAATAAGAGAGATGTTACTTTTATATAGGCATAGCTAATGACATCTTTGGGCTATATCACGGCCTGGAGATAAAGGTACTGTCTATGGCGAACCTATGGCATGAGTGCCACAGGTGGCACGCAGAGCCATTTGTGCAGGCATGCGAGCCCCAGCCAAAGTTATCTGCACTGCGCATGTGCGCGCCTCCCAGCTGATTTACGGCTTAATTGAGGCCATTTTCACCCTCCTAGAGGCTCGCAGGAAACCTCTGCAGCCTTGGGGGGCCAAAAACAGGCCTTCCGGAAATACTAGAACTGCCTAAACGGGCCTGTTTTCAGCCTCCCGAGGCTGCAGAGGCTTCCCTCGAGTCCCTGGGAAGGCAAAAACAGCCTCAAAATCAGCTGGGAGGCGTGCGCATACGCAGTGCAGGTAAGGAGGCGGGGCACATGTTGCACATGCATGCACGGAGGGAGGCACATTGTATTGTGGGTGTCGGCACCTGCACGTACTTTTGGCACACCACAACAAAAAGGTTCGCCATCACTGGTCTATGGATTAAGGGAATAGAGTAGAGGTCACAGTTTACAACCGTTCATTTAGTGACTGTTCACAGTCAAAATATCATTGGAAAAAAGTGAGTTATATGTGGTCTTTGCACTTACGACTGTTGTAGCATTCCCATAGTCAAGTGGTCAAAATTTGGGTGCTTGGCAACTAGCATGCATTCAAACAATAATTGCAGTGTCCTAGGGTCATACGATTGCCATTTCTGACCTTCCCAGCCATTTTCAACAAGCTAAGTCAATGGGAGGAAGCTGGATTTGCTTAGCAACTGTATGATTCGCTTAACAACCATGGCAAAAAAAAAGGTTGTAAAACTGGGAGTGATACACTTCACAACCACCTTACTTAAAAGCAGAAATCCAGGTCCCAACTGTCCTTGTAAATTGAGGACTCCCTGTATGGACAGGGCACCACAATGCAGTAGCTAAGTGTAAATTATATAGAGATTATGCATACGCATACTTGTGTTCAACTGATGTACTAAATCAGTGGTTCTTAACCTGGGCGATATTGACCCCCAGGGGGCAATTTCGTTTTTTCAGGGGGGCGATGGAACGAAAAGGGGCAACGCGGGGATGAAGGAACAGAAGTGGAGCAATATGGGGGCGATGGAGTGAGAAGCTTTTGTACAGTGAACTGCTGTATACCTGTCGTACAAAAACATCAGATCGCTCGCTATTAGTGGATTGAACTGTGTTTTAAAATGTTCCTCCAGCTACCGTCTTATTTTTTTTTGGAGCCCCGAAAAAACGGCTAGGCTGTTATTTCGGGGGTGACTTAATTCCCCTCCTTGCATCCTTGCCTAGAGCACCGGCGGGCAGCCATGCCTCGCTATCAGCTGCTCCTAACGAGCGATCGTGGTAGAGCACAGAGAGCTCCCTACTCCGGACAAGCACCTTTGCTTGCGCCCACCGCTGTGGCTTCCCCTTCTGCCCATGCCGCTGCTGCGTAGGGAGCTGCCGTTTCCGCATTTGGAGCACCGCCACTGCGTTTGGAGCTGCCACTTCCGTGTTTGGAGCACCGCCGCCGTGTTTGGAGCTGCCGCTTCCACGTTTGGAGCACCGCCACTGCGTTTGGAGGTGCCACTTTCGCGTTGGGGGCACCACCACTATTTGGAGCGCGTTTGAAGCGCTGCCACCATTTGGAGCACCGCCACTGCGTTTGGAGCTGCCACTTCCGTGTTTGGAGCACCGCCGCCGTGTTTGGAGCTGCCGCTTCCACGTTTGGAGCACCGCCACTGCGTTTGGAGGTGCCACTTTCGCGTTGGGGGCACCACCACTATTTGGAGCGCGTTTGAAGCGCTGCCACCATTTGGAGCATTGCCGCCTTGTTTGCAGCTGCCGCTTCCACGTTGGGAGCACCACCACGACTTCCACGTTTGGAGCGCCGCCGCTCCAAACACGCTCCAAACCTGGTGGCGGTGCTCCAAACGGCAACGGCTGTCCAAACACAGAAGCAGCAGTTCCAAACACAGCGGCGGTGCTCCAAACAGTGGCGCTACAAACGCGCCCCAAATGGCAGCAGTGTCCAAACGCAGAAGCGGCAGCTCCAAATGTGGTGGCGGTGCTCCAAATGCAGCAGCATGGGCAGAAGGGAAAGCAACAGCGGCAGGTGCCGAAAGTCTCGGATCTGCAGCAAAGTTGCTTGGCGGGAGTAGGGAAGTCTCTGTGCTCCGCCATAATCGCCTATTAGGAGCAGCTGGTGGCGAGGCATGGCTGCCCACGGGCACTCCTAACGGCAAGTCCCACCGCCCTTCCCCCATTTCGCATAAATTGAAGAATTATTTCCCTGTGTTGTGATTGAGAGGTTATGTTGGGGGATGGGGGGGGGGCGATGATAACTTCCTCAAGTTATCATCGCCCAAGGGGGCAATTCTTTCAAAAAGGTTAAGAACCACTGCACTAAATGACAGATGCATTGATCGCTTCTGTGGCAGCTTTAATTTTGCATTTTGCAAAAAAAATAAAATAAAATTCAGTTTTTCGGGGAGCATCTTGAAGGCAGATCTGGTAGCTCACTGGTCCAAGGAGTGAAGCAGCGGCTTTTAGGGTTGGGTTATTTGGTGGGTGAATAGCCACCTCGTCCTCAAGAAACTAGTTTTAACCCAGGTCTGGGTTCAAGCAGAAAAGCACTGCTTCTGAAGGGCTAGTCCCAGACACACTGGGATCCAGCAGCAAGGAGTTTGCAGTCTTGTAGGTGTTGCAGGAGGAGGAGGAAGAGGAGGAGGAGATCGCGCACATCCCAATTGACGCACTGGGGAGTTACCGCTTCCGCTGCGCGAGCGTGTGTGTGTGTTTTATTAAGACTGAAAGCAAAATCCTCACTGGGGGGCGAGAACGAAAGAGACAGAGAGAGGGGGAGAGAGAGAGAGATTTCAAGCACCCACCCGCCTCTCTTCCCATCCCTCCAGCTCCCATGCAGCTTCAGAAACGACGTCGGCGCTGCCTCCGCAGCCGCGTTTCAAAGCAAAGGATCGAGCGCGGAATTGCGGATCGCGGCCGAGGCGAGCCTTTAGGCGCAGAGGCTTGGCTGCGAGGTGGGAAGGGCTGAATCCGCCCGGGGGAATCAGGAACTTTGCAAGCAGCCGGCGGCTGAAATCCTCGCCACCTCCGGAGACAGGGAGGCCGGCGGTGGGGATCCCGGCCCGTTTGCCCTTTGAAGAGTTGCTGGGTCCTCTTCTCCAATTTCGGGATCGGCCGGAATTTTGTCCCGTCCCCCCCCGGATTTCTTGAGAGCGCCCGACTGTCCCGATTTCGCAGCATGGAACCCGTAATACCCGCTCCGTCCTCGGCGGCACCGCGCTAAGGGCGGAGGCATCCGAGCCAACCACCCCGCTTTCTCTCCCCTCAAAAGTCCCACTGAAAGGAGGATCGCGCGGGAACCTTGCCGTTGGCTTCCCCCCTCACGCTCACTGCGCCGGAGTCGCGGCGACTAAAACCCGGCGGAGTTTTCGGAACGCGAGCCCCTCCCGCTTCGAGCGGCGCGGAGGGCTACCCGCGCCGGGCACGTGCTCGGTTTGATTCCGAGGGCAGCTGTCCGGGGCCGGCCTGCCGCTCCACGTGCTGCCGGTCCCAGCGAGCGGACGGCCCTCTCCCCTTCCCGGGGACTTGGTTTTACGCCTGGTGCTCCTCCTTCTCCTCTTCCTCCTCCTCCTCCTGCTTTTCCTCCAGCTGCCGTCGCAGCTACCGTCGCCGCCGCCGCCGCTGCTGCCTGGGACTAGCCGCCGCCCCCTTCCCCGGTGGATGCCGCCGGGAAGCGGGCGGAGCGCGCAGCCGGGGAGGGGGGCTGCCGCGGCCGCCGGAGTACATGCCAGTGCCCTCTCCTCCTCTTCCTACCAGAATGCTTTACTTCCAGATGGTGATCATGGCAGGGACCGTGATGCTGGCTTATTACTTCGAGTACACCGACACCTTCACGGTCAACCTGCAGGGCTTCTTCTGCTACGAGAGCGCCTACCGCAAGCCTTACCCGGGCCCGGAGGAGAGCAGCGCGGTGCCCCCCGTGCTCCTCTACTCGCTGGCGGCGGGGGTGCCAGTCTTGGTGGTAAGCATCTTTGCGAGCGAGCTGACCGGCCTCCCTCCCTCCCTTCTCCGCCCGCTCTCCCCTTCCTCCACCACCGCTCCGAAAGTGCTGCTTTCCGCCTTTCAAGTTGGCTCAACTTGTTGCTAAAGTCTCCCCGAGGCGGCGCAGGTATCCCGAGCCGGGTTGGGCAAGATAGAAAGAAAAGAGGCCTCCGTGCATATACACATGCATAATGTATGTAGCTTTGCATATGTATATGTCTTTGAGGGTATAATCTGTCCTGGCCCGATTTTAAACCAGCGGGATTCGTCGCCTGGGCTGATTTTTCCTTCCTTGGTTTATCTCCCTTTTGCATGACCTTTCTCCCTGCCGGGATCAGTACCGCGGGATTGTCCATCTCAACCTACTTTGGGGTTCCCGGTTAAAATTGCCAGAGTGATGCTGGGAGCCTTTTCTGGGTTTGCCTCAGCTGGAAGAGCCATTTTCTAAAGATCGCTAGTATCCTGAGCCCCCTCCCCTTTTCCTAAAAGCTAGTAGCGCTGGTTTTGTAAAGAAGATACAGCGCTGGAATTTTTTTTTTTTATTTTTTTTAAATGCTATTTTTCATTGCATCTTTATTTTGTTCAGTGCATTGGTTAGTCACAGACGAGCAGGCATTTTAGGGTGGTTTGTAGCAAATATTTCTGCTAGGGAAAATGACAAGCTTGTCTGTTTCTGATGGTCAAAAAGGAGAAGGGAGTAGGCATTTTTCTTATTTCTGCTTCAGCCCTTTCTGTATTGGTTAGGAGGAGCCAGAAGGTGAGATAAAGGCAAAATCTTGATGTGGGGTTTTGCAGTGTCTTCTAAAAAAAGATTCATGAATAGGCTGTTGAATGGCATTCAGCTGGCTTCCCAGGAAAGAGGAATTATCAATGTCTTGAAAAAGCTCAGAATACAAGTTGTAATGTCATTAGACAAAAGCATTTAATAGTCCCTCAGCATATTGAAGCCACGAACAAAAAGGGGGAGGGTGTGACCATTCAAAGTGGGATATATTTAGACACAAATGCACACACATGCCTAGATGTGCAAGACACTGATAAAATGATGCTGCTGGGATTCTCCCTGCCAGCAGTAAATTTAAGGCAAGAAAAATGGAAAGGGATAATTTGGAATGTGCAGTTTTATAAACACACTGTCTTATGAATCTCTGACAGACGAATCATGCCAGCAGGGCTATGCAAGAAATCTCATTGGTTATCACATTCTGGAGCCCTTCACATTGATTTAAAGCCACTTATGCCCTAACGATAAAGTATTTGAAGCTGAGCTGGTAGTTTTTCTTCCCATTGTATATGATGGTTTCTCCTGTTGAAAAGAATGTTTAGCCTGTTCTGGGATAAAAATCAATTCACATTACAATATTTTGTTATAATATACATCCATGTCTGGAAAACCAGAAAACCAATGCTTCCTTACCATTGCTTTAAATTATCACACCCATATTTGCATATAGGCATATCATATATTTTTATCAATTACAGTTTGGTCTGCTGATGTCTTAAGGATGGCTACATCTAGGTTCTTGCTTATGTTTCTTAGCATAAGGAGAATATGAAGGGGATTATTCTGTGCTCATGCTTGAACACCCCCCCTTGAATTCCCAGGCCTAAATTCTGCATAAACAAGCTTAAAATTGTGCTGTAACTTAGTCCTCTGAGTTTATGATGAGAGGTGTTGGATAGTGTCAGGAAAAGAACAGAGCCTTTTCATTTAAAGATGTCTTGTTTCTGACACATGTAGGCCTTTAAAGAAGCATATTAGCAAATAGAAACGTAGAAATGTGCTTTGTCTTTGCAAAATATGTATCAAATTAATCTTGTTTTCTCTAGGCAAGTCCATTGTTGATGAACACCCTGCTGCAGAATTGATTGAATTGTATAGCGGGTGATGAGTCTTCTTTATTTCTTTATGTTATTTCTTTATGTTATATACCGATATATGTTGTGTTAGCGTGGCATTATTTTCCCTATGAAATATATATATTTAAGAAATCTCTTTTTTCTTGGCAATCACAATTATTTAGGCATGTGTATTTTTGGAAAAATAGAATCCAAAGAATGTTTGCAGTGGTTATTCTTTATTTCCTCAGTCCAGACTTTGATACATAACCTCCTCCAGTCCCAACATGTCACCAGTTCACACTAGATTTGTGGGTGTGGTTGCATCATCTCAGTGTCAACTGGAAGAAGGAGATGTCAAACAAAAATAGTCATTTCTCTAGGCATGGCTTTAAGACAAGGTTAAAAATGTATGTTTTGTGTCTCTAGATTACTATCCCCAACACACAGATTTTCTCAACGACATTAAGTTCATCTCATCTAGTCATTGTGGCTATAGATTACCTCTGGTATGTCTGTAAGTACTAGTTGCTAGGGAACATGAATGGAAGAGTGCTCTTGTATTCTTGTCCTACTTGTGGGTTTCTTGTAGGATTTGCTTGGCCGCTGTGGGAACAGAAAGCTGAATAGTTCTAATCTGTGTACCCATGATTATTTGCACCAAACTCTTCATGTTTACTCTGGATTCAAAATGGCTGACAAACATTGCCTTAGCTACAGCTAAATGCTTCCCATCTAGCTGAACATTCTTCATTATTTCTTAGCTGAGTCTGGTTTTCCCTCCTGCTTTTTATATGGATTGTTCTTTTTGACCATGGAGATGTTCCTCCTGGAACTGGTATCTCAGGCCCAGGGAGTATTTGCAATAGAAGAGAAGAAAAAAGCACAGAGAAGAGTTTCTTATTAACCAGTTCTATTCACAAGGTGAAATCATTACATCTCAAACACCGTTGCTGACAGGCTACTCCAAAGATACAAGATATTATTTTTTATGAAGATTTGTGGCCAAGTGAAATATTAATAATCCGCTGCTCTAGCAATATTATTTTAAAATGGCCATTAAAATACTTTTTTATTTATCCCCTGAAATGTTACATTGCAAATAGGAGGCTACATTATTTATAGCTAGTATATATTAAACAGATTGCTGTGTTCACTCTGAAGAGGATTATGAATACAATGAAATTGCTTTGGAAGAGCTTCCATAATTAATATGATCAGCAGTCCAGAGGAGCTTGAAATGCAGTAGATTATATAATTTGAAGTATGCTCTCTCAAAGTATTCCTTTTGGTGCCAACTAACTCATTTAAATTTATAAGATAGATGTCTGCTACAAGTTCTGATAGAGGGAAGGAAGGAGACATGGAGTTATCCAGTTTTGTTCCTTAGAACCAGCCATTCTGTATATACAGAATCATATTAATTTCTGGAGAAGACAAAGTGGCCAAAGTTATTTCCCTCAGGGAGTGATGAACTGTTAGTAGATATCTATAATTTTGCTGACAGCCAGTGAGTTTGCTTGGATGCTCACACTGTGAAGGGTAACTCATGTTCAAAGATCAGAAGTAGATCTTAAGTGTTATTTTCATACACTACAAATATCTATATTCTACAAATATCTGGATAAAGACTTTGATAGTATAATCTATAGAAGTAAAATCCCCTCAGAAGGAGAAAAATAAAATCAGAGACACCCATTGATGTCATTGTCTTATCCCATAGTCTTTTGGAAAAGATAAAAAGACAATCCTCAGCCCTTCCACCTCCCAAGGTTACCTGCCTTGCTCTGCACTGTGATTCTTTCAGGGTCTACTGAAATGTCCATTGCAGAGACAATTGAAATTTAGGTCCAACAAAGTACATTTCTCAAGTTTAGTCTTTTGCCCCAAGCTTAGTCTTTGCCCCCAAGAAAATGAATGACAGAAAAGGTAAAGATTGCATTAAGAACCCTGTGAAGGTTACAATTACCGTATTTTTCGGACTATAAGACGCACTCCTCCCCCAAAAGTGGATGGAAATGTCTGTGCGTCTTACAGAACGAATATGGGCCTGTTTTTGGCCTCCCTGTCGTCCAGAAGCAGTTTGCAAGCCAAAAATGGGCCCATTTTTGGCCTCCTAAATCCTCCATGAGTCCCCTTTTCGACCTCACCAGGGAGGGCAAAAATGGGACGCGCAGAGGCTTAAAACCATTTTTTTCTTGTTTTGCTTCTCTAAACCTAGGTGCATCTTATGCTCCAGTGCATCTTATAGTCCAAAAAAGTAGGGTAACTCTTTCTGGTGTTGATCTGCCCAAAGTACTAAGCCTACTACTCATTGCCTAGCAGAGTTCCCTCTTATGTTTATTGGCCAGCAAGCCTGTATGAAGCATGCCATTAGGTAGCAGGTGCTAGCAGAGGCAGTCCTTTGGCTCTAACTTCTAGCTGTTCCTCCTATTTATATTTATTTTTTGAATGGGAAAAGGCTGACAATTATATGACATCCTGCCAGTCTCGATTCTCTAATCAGCTTCCATAAGTAGGATGAGGGAGGGAATGTCAATTTGTCTTTGCCTTAGGCTGAAAGTTTGGTTGGAAGCCCAGATTGATCACAGCAGAAAGCGATTAAATGTTGTGAATGTTCTTATTTATACTAGTAAAAGCAGCACAGGTAGAATGGCTGTTTGATCCAAAGGCAGAATTCTGTCTGGAATTCTTACATGCAATTCAAATAAATAACAGAGTTGGAAGGAGCAGTTTAGCCTCTGAGTTCAATCTCCTGTTCAGTGCGCAAATCCAAATTAAACTATCATTGACAGATAAGTGTCTAGCCTCTGCCCACAACTTCCCTGAGTAATTGTTTCCACTGTCACACTCATCTGAGAGTTAGAAGCTCTTTCCAAGATTGAACCAGAATCTGCCTTCCTTAACTTAAATCTATTGTTTCCTGTCTAATAGTTGGCTAGCTTATCTTGACTAGTTATCAGATACATTTCAGTTATTTGGAGAGAGCTATCATTGTCAGTCTTCTTAATATTCCAGTTTCTTTAGTCTCTCTTTGCAGAATTTATTTTTTGAGGGGGTACTTGTTGCCCTTCTCTGAAGCTCTCTCAGTTTGTTTGAACTCTTCATACAATCTGCTGCCTGGAACTGGACACAATAATTGATGAGTGTTCAGACCAATTCAGAATGAAATAGAACTGAGTGTTCCTTTGTGTATCAAGTCTCTTTCTAGCTTGAGAAACCATAATTCTGTTGATGTTGCCTATTCAGTTTTATCTGGTTACAATGCCAGGTCTTTCACATAAGTGCTACTCCCAAGCCAGACATCCTTTATATTGATGCCCTTGAGCTGTTTCCCAAGTGAAGAATTTTTCATTTGTCTTTATTAAACTTCACTCTGTTATATTCAATCAATTTCTGTAATCTTACAACAGTGTTCCGAATTTTATTTTCTTCTTCTAGTTTATTTGCTAGTCAACCCAATCACTTTCACTTTCAAATTTGATAAATGTTTTCCCCTTTTCTTCATCCACATCATTAATAAAAATGTTAAGCAGTATAAACCCCTAAGATTGACACCAGTTAATACCTCATTCCAGTTTGGGTTTGATAAATGACCATTGTTTTTAGGTCAGTCATTTATCTACTTCATTGTTATGTTAACTAGACACCAATCACCACTTGCTGATATGTAACCACATGTTAATAAATACAGAACATTATCTGCTGTGCATATAATGCAGTCATACAGCATACATTAATTGACAGTGCAATTGACGAAGTAGGTTTGAAATATAATACACTTATTAGGGTTTGTAGCAGAAACACATATATCATTTGTCATAAATATAATAAAAATAAGATAAATGCATGTACAAGTGAAGAACATATGAGAGCATAGATCTAAAAAATAAAAATATTGTGTAGTTATTAAAGAACTGAATGAAATTCCTTTTGGAGCTCAGAATGAAATAATTCCATCAAGAATATCCCTTTGGAGAATGAAATAATTCCACCAAGAATATCCCTTTAGAATTGGTTGTATACCAGCAGAACAAAAATCAAACTCCCTCTAAGATTCCATCAGAAGAAAATCTGGATAGAGAGTAAGAAAATGAATCCCAGTCCATTTATAGAAATAAATTTACATTTAATTTAAAATAGATTTACACTCGTTGTTTTGAACTGAAAAGCAGTAGAACATGAGCATAAACATGATCTGCCAAAATTGTATTTTCATCTATCTGCTTTTCTACTCATCTGTCGTAAATAAATCTCCCCCATATCAGTGACTGAGCTTTCCCTTAAAATAAAATAAAAGAAATGAAGGAAGTAATTTATTTGTAAGATACCTGAAGAGATCAAGATCAAGACTGCTGATCTCCCTGAACATTGTGATTTGCTACTGACCAGAATGTGTGCAATATGCAGCATGCAAATGTCCTCTGAGCACACCCAGTTTGGCTCAGATAGATCAATGACTAGTGTATTTATCATCATCTGTTGTATGTGAAGGTGGGTAGGCCATAGGACAGATGATGGATGAATTGCAGTGGAGGACATAATGGTTCGGGAACTAGATGACCAATGTAAAGTCACATCCAGAGTAGGCATCTTTCATGCATCACCTTGGGAGAAGAAAGAGATAACTAGGTGAGGCATGTTAAGTCTCATCCAGTATGAGCATAGCCCTGGTGCTAATTGAGCACCTGAAACAGAAACTGAATCAGTTACATGACAAAAGTGAGCATTGAATATGTACGTAATTTGACAAAGAAATATTTTTTCTTACACTTCATCTGCTTTTTCCTCGCCTAAGTTATTTGGTGTCCCTTACTTGACCTTCAGTCCACTGTGTTTAGTCTTAATTTATCCATCAGAAATTGGCGGCAGCGGTAAAAAAAAACGGTGACAGTGTTAGTATGACACCCTCCCTTAGTGAGCAGGCTGTCAACCCACGAGCAGAGTCATGGTTTAGAAAGCTCATTTGAATACAATGTATATTCATGCACATGCATTTTTCAAGATTTATCAAGATTAAGACTGACAATGTGTGTGTTGTATTGTTTAAAATCTAATCTGGCATTGCCCTATTTGGAAATAAAAGCAGAAGGAGTAGCTAAGAATCATTTTTATATCTTGGTAGAAACATCAAGATGGTGGCCCGCAGCCTGAGTTAGAGATGCTGACAGGAGATAAGAAAGAAATCAATTTCTTAGGTATGAATGAGAAAAGCTGTTACCTGCTACTGCTCTTTCTGGATGAAAAT
The DNA here is from genome assembly GCA_023653725.1 of Bungarus multicinctus. NCBI lineage: Eukaryota > Metazoa > Chordata > Lepidosauria > Squamata > Elapidae > Bungarus > Bungarus multicinctus. The sequence goes on along the minus strand of CM042842.1, from coordinate 49,423,377 downwards.
GTTTTCCCTGAATTCTGTGCTATAACCCAGGAGTGGGAAAATAATTTTGCCAAGGGGACGCATGAGAAACTGGAATTGTTTTGGAGGGCTGAACCAACACATTTATTACCTTTGATTTCTAATATCTGATTGACCTCACGCAGGCTGGACAGGGACACTCAAAGAGCTGGGTGTGGCTCAGGGGCCGTACTAAGCCCAGTGGGTGGTGGAGCTCAATCAGAGTGTGCAGAAAAAGTAGCAGCACCCTCAGGAAAATAGTGATACCCAAATGATACACACACAGTGACTGTTTCCTCTTTGTGTTGTGACATTGAATGTAAGTGCATATTGTGAATTCATATTGTGAATTTCATTGTATGTATACTGTGCATATTTGTACAATGACAATAAAGAGTTCAATTCAATATGTTGCAGTATTGATATAGTGAAATCACACGGATGCTTTTCCTGGAGTCAGCCATGCTCGCAGCACGAACAAGTCCTGGTGACCTTGGCTATCAGTGAAAGATACAATTGGCTAACAATGAAAGTGCCCCTGTTGGAGACTGACTCTGAGGGAGAGGAGGAACAACCAACAGGGAGTGGAAGTGTGGCTCTGGAGGTTTTGGAGGAGGTTGTGGAAGGGCAGAGGCCGGCTGGGCAGTCCGAGGAAGACCCAGGCCCATCCCCTCTTCATCCTAAGGCACGCAGGGAGGAATGGAGGAGGGAACCGCGTGGCTTATGGGAGAAGAAGCGGCCATGATCCCCCTCATTGGCTGCAGCTGGGGGAGATGAAGCGCCGGAAAAGACGCCTAGAGAGTAGTTGGAGAGCTAGCCGTTCTGAGTCTGACCGAACACTTCTACGATCTTATATTAAGACGTACTTAGTGGCGATAAGGGTGGCGAGGAGGACTTACCTCTCCACCCTTATTGCGTCCGCGGAAAACCGCCCAGCCGCCCTGTTTAGGGTGACCCGCTCCCTTTTAGAGATGGAAGCGCGGGAGGATCCCTTACAGGGACGGGCTGAGGAGTTTTCTAGGTTTCTGCAGGACAAAATCGCTCAGATTCGGGACGAGCTGGACTTCGACTGGGCATCTCCGGGCGGGGGAGCGGGGGTGGATATCGGTGAGGCCATTTGGGTTGAGTTCGACCCTGTTACTGTAGAAGACGTGGACAGGGTGTTGGGGGGACTGAATGCCACCACCTGTTTGTTGGACCCGTGCCCCTCCTGGCTGGTTTTGGCCACTCGGGAGGTGACACGAGGCTGGTTCCAGGGTATTATAAACGCTTCCTTGAGAGAGGGGCTTTTACCCGCCGCCTTGAAGGAGGCGGTGGTGCGGCCCCTCCTCAAGAAACCGTCCCTGGACCCAGCATTGTTATCAAATTATCGTCCTGTCTCCAACCTTCGCTTTGTTGCGAAGGTTGTAGAGAGTGTGGTGGCCCGTCAGCTCCCCCGCTTCCTGGATGAAGCGAGTTATCTTGACCCTCTCCAATCGGGCTTCAGGCCCGGGCACAGCACGGAGACGGCGTTGGTCGCGTTGGTTGATGATCTCTGGAGGGCTCGGGACAGAGGTTGTTCCTCTGTCCTGGTCCTGTTAGATCTCTCGGCGGCTTTTGATACTGTCGACCACAGTATCTTATTGCAGCGGTTGGAGGGGTTGGGGGTTGGAGGCACCGTGTTGCGGTGGTTCTCCTCCTTCCTCTCCAACCGCTCGCAATTTGTGTTGACGGGGGGGCAGAGATCGTCCCCAAGGCCCCTGCTTTGTGGGGTGCCTCAGGGGTCGGTGCTCTCGCCCCTTCTGTTCAACATTTATGTAAAGCCGCTGGGTGAGATTATCCGTGGCTTTGGGGTGGAGTTCCATCAGTACGCTGATGATACTCAGCTGTACATCTCCACCCCGGGCCACCCCAACGAAGCCGTCGAAGTGATGTCCCGGTGCCTGGAGGCCGTGCGGGGTTGGATGGGTCGTAACAGGCTTCGTCTCAACCCGGCCAAAACCGAGTGGCTGTGGTTTCCTGCGCCCAGATACAGCCAGCTTATCCCTTCGCTGGCCATGGGGGGAGAGGTTTTGACCCCCGTGGAAAGGGCACGCAACTTGGGTGTCCTCCTGGATGTGCGGCTGTCTTTGGAAGAACATATTGCAGCCGTCACCAGGGGGGCTTTTCATCAGATTCGTCTGATTTACCAGTTGCGGCCCTTTCTGGATCTGGGCGCACTTCGCACAGTCACTTCTGCCCTCGTTATCTCCCGCTTGGATTATTGCAATGCTCTCTACATGGGGCTCCCCTTGAAGAGTCTCCGGAGGCTGCAGTTAGTTCAGAATGCAGCCGCGCGGGTGATCGTGGGCGCCCCTCGGGGCGCGCACGTAACACTACTTCTCCGCAGGCTGCACTGGCTTCCTGTGGCCTTCCGGATTCGATTCAAGGTGGTACTGACGGTATTTAAAGTGCTCCATGGCTCGGGACCTGGGTACTTACGGGACCGCCTGCTGCCATCAACTACCTCCCGCCGCCCAGTACGCTCCCACAGGGTTGCCCTACTTGGGGTTCCGCCACCTGATCGCTGTCGGCTGGCGGCCCCGAGGGTGCGTGCTTTCTCTGTGGGAGCGCCCTCCCTGTGGAATGATCTCCCCCCGGAGATACGAGCCATGACAGATATCCTCTCCTTCCGGCGCGCAGTTAAGACCCTATTTTTTAAACAGGCTGGCCTGGCCCAGTAAGGGTTAAAGGGGTTTTAGGTTAATAGGGTTTTTAAAATTTTAACTATTTTTAAACTTTCGGGATACAGCTATATTTATATTTAATTCGGTTTTAAACTCTATTTAATCTTGTATTTTTGTATTTTAATGTATTTACTAGGCTGTACACCGCCCCGAGTCCCTTTTCGGAGAGGGAGCGGTATAGAAATATGATCAAATAAATAAATAAATAAATAAATAGTATATAAGAGGGTCGTTTAAAACACAGCGTTGCTAGAAGCAAAGCGTGTTTTATTTCTGGCTGAGGTTTATCTTGGTTGGCATTCTTTCAACAGACTGTGCCTTGTTATCTTCTTGAAGTTTGTAATTAATTATCCTGATCTGTTGTGGAAATTCCTTCAGTGTGGTTTGTTTTGGTTTTTTATTTCTCTGTTATCTGTTCTTTTAGTTTGGACTGTATTTCTTTCTTTTGGGTGATTATTTTGGAAAGAGTTTAATCTCCAACTGAGAACAGTTGAACAGTGGAGCCAAGTTGGAGGCATTAAAGGAAATTTATTTATGTTTGGGAATTTGTTACGTGTGTGCTGCTTCCCGGGTCATTACAGAAAGTGGGATTAGTTAGGAACTCTACATGTCTATTAGATAAGGATTTTTTTAATGATTACTCCATGACCTTAGGTGTACTAAGTAACTTGGTTAACATTTATGGCTTTGTGACAACAAAATATGCCACAATGTATTTTTTTAAAAAACGGTGACCCTAATTTTTGCATTCCAGACTGGTAACCCAATTACAGTAGGTTTAGGAAAGGAGACTTTGACTGGTGAAAAAGGAGCCTGATTTTACTAACAGACTTATGTAATATTATTGCAGAAGTGATTTACTAACCGACGGGTATTTTTTTTTCTTAGTTCCAATGTACAGGTAGTCCTCAACGTACGACCATAATTGAGCCCAAAATTTCTGTTGCTAAGTGAGACATTTGTTAAGTGAGTTTTACCCCCTTTGAAGACCTTTCTTGCCAGTTATTAAGTGAATCACTGCACTTATTAAATTAGTAACCCGGTTGTTAAGTGAATCTGGATTCCCTGTTGACTTTGCTTGTCAGAAGGTTGCAAAAGGGGATGATGTGATCCAGGGACACTGCATATTCACTATCACGAATATGAGCCACATGCCAAGCGTCCAAAATTTGATCACATAATCAGGAGGATGCTGCATCAGTCATAAGTGTGAAAAATGGTCATAAGTTACTCTTTTCAGTGCTGTTGTAACTTTGAATGGTCACTAATTGAATTGTTGTAAGTCAAAGATTACGTGTAGTCTATAGTCTTGTGACATCTTAATTTTCCTCCAGACAAGTAATCCCAGGTTTGAAATATTTAGCTGTTTTGAGATTGGCTATAGTTAGCGCATAGCTAAAGTCTAACTCAGGGGTGTCAAACTCGATTTCATTGAGAAGCCTCATCAGGATTGTGGTTGACTTTGGGGGCGGATGGGCATAGTCGGATGGTTGCAGCTGTCTGGGTGGGAGTGGCTGGGGTGGGTGTGGCCAGCTTGATGTCGCTCTTGTCAGGGATAGAGATCCATTGTCTCCTGCGCACACCTAGAGGACAGGATGGGGTGGCCCCTCACTGGCTCCAGGTCAGCCCCGTGGATCTAAGGCTGACCGCGTGGCAGATTGGATGGCTGCCACCAAGTTGTAGATTAGCTCCCAGCTGGCCTGGAAACAGTGAAAGGAGCAGCCCCACAGGGCAGATCTAACCACATCGCGGGCCGAATCCAGCCTGCGGGCCTTGAGTTTGACAACCCTGGTCTAACTGAACCAAAACACACCCACCCACAGTTAGCACAGTCTTGTTTTCCTTCTTCCTTCATTGCATTCCTCCTCTTTCTTTAGAACCTCAGAGTGCAATCCTATCTAAGAAAGAAGGTCCGTGATGGTGACATTCTGTCATAATCTGTATAGGGTAAAGAAGATGTCTTTGACAGAGATATGCAGGAACTGGTATCTAGGCAAAAGGGGCTGAAGCATTTTTTTTAAAAAAAAAATCAAAATGTGATAACATTTGGAAATGGCTCAAGCAGACACCTTCCAGGTTCATTGGAGTATAAGGGGAAGAGATGTATCGCAACCAGACTTGCAAAATTCTACTATTGCAACCAATCTCAATAAAACTAATTTTAGCCTTCTGGTGGAGTTAATTTCCTGGTCTGTCCTATCTAATTGTGGCCGATGTCATGTTAGACTTCTGAAACAGTGTATTTGTTTGGGTTTTGCTCCATTCCATAATTAATACATACAATACTTTTATGTCTTCTAATATATGTATTGACTTTAGACAACATAATGGAATAGTGTACTGCCTCTTAAGTCCTAATGTATAATGTCTCAGAGGCAAGCTGAATGGGCACAACACAGATGAATGGTGGATTATCTTTTACTTCTATCTGGGAAGATTCTTATATTTATATGGTCATTACATTTCAAAACTGAACCAATTTATGGGCAATTATTTTATCTTAAGTACTGTAAAAGGCAAATTTATTTAGTTAATTTGTATTTAACTGAATTTATACTCCACTAAACTCAAGGCAGCTAATAGCAGCCAAAATATAAGAAATAATTATTAGCCCATCTGATGCCACAAAGCCATTAAATGGAGTCTTGGTAAAATATTGCAGTTTTTTTTAAGTAAGTGATTTGTTACTATGCAGGAATTAGTATACCTGTTGAGACATGGAAGGTTAGTAGCTCTTGGTGACAACTCCTAAACATAAGATAAGAGTGCAGAGCTTTTTTCCTTAAGATCTCTAATACCTTAGCTAAAATTATCAGGATTTCTATTCTGGTCATGGACGTAGACCAATTCTAAAGCACAGTTATTCACTATCATGCTTTTATGTGCAGGAGGAAAAAAGTACTTGCATTAAAATCTTTTACATGCCAAACTTCTGCAAATATGTATCTTCCCAACAGCGTTGTTGCTGTGAAATATGAGAGAGAATAGCTTATATAATTCAGTTGAGTAGGAGCTGTTAGAGAATATGGATTGGAGAGAGTTTATAGGTATTGATTGAGGGACCTAAATATCTGCGTTTGAAGAAACCACACTTAGAATACTGCATCCCGTTTTGGTCACCATGTGTAAAAAAGAGACTCTGGAAAGAAAGAAAAGAACAACAAAGATGATCATGGGGCTGGATAATAAAACATGAAGAATGGTTGCAGGAATTGGGTATGGTTATTCTAGAGAAAAGAAGGACTAGGGATGACATGATCGCAGTGATCCAATATTTGAGGGGCAGCCAGAAAGAAGAGGAGGTCAACCTGTTTTCCCAAGCACCAGAAGGCAAGAGAAGAAACAATGGATGGAAATTAATCAAGGAGAGAAGCAACTTAGAATTAAGAAGAAATTTCCTGACTGTGCTGTCTAGCCAGTGTATGGGAATTGGATAGTTAGGTAGCAATTGTGAGCTGTCCCCTTAAGGGAATGCATCATCGTAAATGTAGTTAAGGTATCCTGGGAAATGTAGTCCATGTCACGTGACCACATCTGTAATCCTGATTGGTCACTAAATTGACCCTCGATGGGTTGGGCGAGTTTTCCTCACTTTTGGCTGAACTCATGGACTCGTGGTAACTGTTCTACTTCTATCGCTACGAGATGAGGGAAAAAGGATAGAAGATAAACCATCTTTTTACCTACAAGACAGATATGCAAAGGATTGGTCATTAAAGAAGAACTTTGTCACAAATGTGAGTTATGAAGATACCTGATGAATCAATAAAAGTACTTTGTTTTGTTGAGTGTATCTATCTGCATCTGTACAGAAGACAAATCTACCACTGTACAGAATACAGAACAGTAAAAAGATGGTTTATCTTCTATCCTTTTTCCCTCATCTCGTAGCGATAGAAGTAGAACAGTTACCACGAGTCCATGAGTTCAGCCAAAAGTGAGGAAAACTCGCCCAACCCATCGAGGGTCAATTTAGTGACCAATCAGGATTACAGATGTGGTCACGTGACATGGACTACATTTCCCAGGATACCTTAACTACATTTACGATGATGCATTCCCTTAAGGGGACAGCTCACAATTGCTACCTAACTATCCAATTCCCATACACTGGCTAGACAGCACAGTGACAGTGAGAACAAGTCACCAGTGGAACGACTTGTCTTCAGAAGTTGTGGGTGTTCCATCACTGGGGGCTTTAAAAGATATTGGACAGCCACTTGTCTGGAATGGTATAGGGTCTCCTGCTTAAGCAGGGGCTGGACTAGAGGACCTCCAGGGTTCCTTCCAACTCTGTTATTCTGCAAAGAAATAATCCCCTCCCCAAGATGAGATAACTTGCAGCCAATCAAACTTGAATGGTTTTCTTTGTTTGTATTTCTTTCCATGATGTGCTGCTGCTCCCAATCTAAAAAAACACATATGCGGGTAGTTCTTTTTAGTGGAATAAACTGCAATTTGGAAGTCGGATTCATCTATTATGGATGGAAAATTAAACGTCCCTATCTCCTCAGTGGCAATCCCTGACTTGCAGCTGTTTTGAAAAGAAACTAAGTGAAAGAGATTGAAAGTTTGATCATAGATGTTCCCTCATTCTCTTAAATTGAGGAGTAAATGCCATTAAAGAACACCTGCAGATTCCTCAGGGAGATTTTGAGAAATTGGAGGAAATCACAAGCTCTACAGGAATATGAGAATTTTAAGCACAAAATTTGGGTGAGGTGGGAGTAGGTTGAAGGAGAGAGAAGCTGAGAAATACAATGACTATCGGAGTATCTCAGGACACGTTGATATTGATGATTTATTAAGTGCCCATGTAGTGGTGGAGATGAGTAAAAATAAAATAGAATGGTATGCATTGAAAGATGGCATAACTAGCTGATTGGCCCAAATCCTGAACAAAAATTCTATACATGTAATCTTCAACGTACAACCATTCTTCTAGCAATTGCTTGAAGTTACAACAGCACTGAAAATTGTGACTTACAACTGTTCCTTGTCCCAAAGGTGCTTTTTCAAGAAGCAACTGGACTTTCTGGTTTTTCCTTGAAGATGTTTCACTTCTCATCCAAGCTGAAGAAGCTTCTTGGATGAGAAGCGAAACATCTTCAAAGGAAAATCAGAAAGTCCAGTTGCCTCTTGAAAAAGCACCTCTAGGACAACCATGACCTAGATTGGGGGTTGCCAACCTTTTTAGACCTCAGGGACCACCAAGCTCATAATTTTAAATCCCGTGGACCAGAGACACTGGCAAAATCCCAAAAAAAGTCTGCAGGAAAATTCCCCACCCCGTTTTCCTACCAATCGATCATTCTTTCTTTGGGATCATAGGGTACCATCTCCAGCTCCGTTCTCAGGGGGAAAGAGAGAGAGAGACTTTTGGCTTCATGCAAGGAAAGCAGCAGAAGTGTTTCTTTCTCTCCCCCAAACTCTGCCAGAAATGAGTCTTTGTGAGAATTGTCGTGCTGGCGCAGCCTCTTAGACCAGGATGCCTTGCAGGGTCTCAAAGACTCATTTCTGTGGAGTTTGGGAGAGAAAAAGAAAGACTTTTGCTGCTTTCCTTGCGTGAACCAAAAGCAGAAGAAGAAAGAAATGGAAAGAGGCAGCCTGGTGGCCAGGTGGGGTGAGTGGGGCAAGTTCCCCCCTCTGCCCTTTCCCCCTTCCCCTCACTACCTCGTGTTGTTTGCAATGCAAATGATGCTAGCCTTGTGTTTCCACGGGCCATGTGGGCGGTCCAGCCTTGTGTTCCCGCGCAGCCTGGATTAATTGCTTTGGAGGTGACATTTCTCTGCGGACCACCAAAAGTTTCTCGCGGATCACCAGTGGCAACCATTGACCTGGATAACTGAGAATCTCCATAGACTGTTCCTTGTATTTAATGACTATCACAGCACTCACATCAAAATTTGGATCCTTGGTAATCAGCGTGAATTTTTCGATGGTTGCAGTGTTACAAAGTCATGTAATCACCATTTGCAACCTCCTCAGCTGGCTTCTGACATGCAAAGTCAATAGGGGAAGTGAGATTTACTTAATGACTACAATTTGCTTAACACCTGTGGCAAAAAAAGTTGTAAACATGCAACCGCCTTCCTTAGCGACAGAAATTACATTCCTAATTGTGGTCATAAGTCGAGGACTACTTATACCACAACACTGAGTATATTTTAAATCTTAGCCTCTTTCTGAAATCCTAGAAGGAGCTGTTTAGCATTTGCAAGTAAAATAGCAGCAACTGAACCTGAAGACCCGAAGAGGAAAGAAATGATTTGTTGTATTTTGTATTTTATAGACAGTTCCACTTTTCCTAGTGGATTATTCTCCAAGCTGGAATCTTCCTGTTGCTCTCATATTTCCTAATCAAAAATCTTCCTGTTTGGCTCTGTAGGCTGGAAATTATAGGCAATGTTGTCTAGCACAGTGTTCCACAATCTTTCCGGCTTCAGAGACCAGTGGGGGGCGGGAGAGAGGATATGGTTCCGCATGACTGGCGGGCACTTGCACCTGTAGCTCGCGCAAATGGAGTGCACACACACGGCCATTGCGTGTGCAAGCATTTACCTACCACTTTGGTGGCCCAGTTCCAAAAGACTCAAGGTCCGGTCGTGGGCCCTGACCCCAGACTTGGAGTCCCCTGGTCTAGCATACTCAGAAGATAAATTTTTAAGGAAGGTTGGTCTAGTCTAGTAGAACTTGGGTGACACATTCGGTGTTCAGAGAACGTTTTCCTTTTAGATAGCAGACAATACCAGAACTGCTTCAATTGTGTTTCTGTATTATTTAGCTGCCAAAACTTACACCCTCATACTATATTTCTCATTCCATCAACATTGCTTAAAACAGTTGTGATTATGTTTTATTTGAAGCAATCATTGTTTTCTGTTGAGATAATGAACAGTTGATTACAGTCTACATTAACTGAGTATACACAGTTTTTCTTGCCTGGACAGATTCTTGTAAAACTGAGATTTTATAGTTCAGTGTTGTAGCTCTAGGATGTTTTCAGGTTGTTTAGGACTTCTAGATCTATGTTATAACTTTCAGAATTTGGATAATTATTTGACTAATACAAACAGTGTGGCTTTCAAAAAGATGTCAGTAACATAAAGATCATAAAGCGAGATTTCATTTCTCATAAAAATCAGTGCTGTCATCTTCCCTTTATATATTAACAATAACACTTCGACTTAAATACCGCTTTACAGTACTTCACAGCCATCTCTAAGTGGTTCACAGAGTCAGCATATTGCCCCCAACAATTTTGGGTCCTCATTTTACTCCCCTTGGAAGGATGGAAGGCTGAGTCAACCTTGAGCCTGGTGAGATTTGAACTGCTAAATTGCAGGCAGTCGGCAATCAGCAGAAGTAGCCTGCAGTTCTGCATTCTAACCACTGCACCACTGCAGGATAGAATAGGAATAGAAATATATAAATAGAATAAAAGAGCAGAACAGAACAGGCTGGGCTGCTGTAACCATTGTAAATACAAGCTGGTTGTGCCACGGTGGCACAGTGGTTAGAGTGCAGTACTTCAGGCTTATCAACTTGTTTGGAATCATTTTCAAAACACAGCTTGGAAATAAAAATAAACTTTTTTTAATAAGCATAATACCATCCCTCTGAATGGTGCTTTTCTTTAATAGAGCAATTGTAGAAGGGGGTGGAATATATTTTCTTCCATTTCAGAATTTATGTTAATGAATTCTTTCATTACGTTAGGAATTTTTCTCTTTGATTCACTGATTGTGTTTCTGGTCCTCTAGACCAGTGTTATATAACTTAACTATATTTTCAGAAACATCAACAAAGAGAGATTATATTGTTTATTGTGCTGTTTCCAGGTAACCGCCACATCCACTATCCAGACTTTTTTTGTCTATCTTACTGACAGTTGTTAAGTCTGGTCTGTAATGTAACAGATCAGTGTCAATTTTAATTCTAATATCCCAGAGCTCTTGATTTTTTCATTGTCCATTACGTTGTCCCTGTTGTAGTCCCACCAGTTCTTGCCTGCAGATAGGCATTCCAATGTACCATTGTTGCAACTTGGTCATGCTGTTGTTTGTAGTCAGGCTGTGGGATCTTCTTGCAGCAGCTATCTAGATGGTCCACTGTTTCCTCAGCTTCTTTGCAGATGCAGCATTTGCTGTCCGTTGCTGTCTTCTCAACTGTGTCATTGTATGCATTTGTTCTTCAGGCTTGGTTTTGTGCAGCCAGAATTAGCCCCTCTGTCTCTGTCTTTCTTCAATTTTCTATGCTATTAGCCATTGGCAGGTCTTCTTATTATCTGCTCTGCCTGCATTTTCCTGCTGCTTTGGCTGTTCCACATTTCAATCCCATTACTGTTTGTGATTTTATTGCTACCGTTGCGCATTTCTCTAGGCCAAAAACTAGGCTAGGGGAAAAAAAACCCACCATTATTACTCAAGGAGAACATTGTGGTCCTTACAACTGAGAAAAACATCACGGAAGACTTTTTTTTTTCTTCCAGCCAAAACACTTCTCTACCTTTGTCACTTCTCTCATCCTGCTACTTCATGACTAGCACTGAAGACGTTACCTAGTTTGGATAATGAAATGTTTGCAAGAAAACAGGCAAGGTCAGAGAACAACCCTCTTCATTTTCTACATGGAAAGAAAGAAAAGACACAGAAAAAAATAACTCCACAATAAATCTGTGTAGGGCTGGTTAAAGAATAATAATTTTCCTGTTAAAGGATATGCTTAGAATATCTAAGATGGTGGTGTGGTTCGCCGGCAGCCTGTGCAGATGGCAGTGGAATTGGACAGTGGGGAATAACAGGGACTGGGGAGGACTCAGACGAGAGTCCTGCGTCTGATGCAGAGATGGGGCCAGGACCATCCGGGGCCGCTGACTCGGGAGTACTGACTCCGGAGCCTCCAGAGTCTGGCAGCAGTGAGGCAGAAGAACAAGGCGAGCCTGTTCCCAGTGTGCGTGTGCGCAGAGCTGCTAGAAGGCAACAGCAGCTAAGACAAACGGGGCGACTCAGGAGTAAGGCTTGGAGGTGATTGCCCCTCCCATAAGGTATAAAGGAAATGCAAAGGTAGAGAAGCCTTTGCAGGAAGCAAAGTTGTTTGCTCTGTTCAGATTCAACCTTGAAGCTCTGTGTGGATTTTGTACTTTGATTGGTTTTTTATAGTTAATTTGGCACTTTAGTTGTTGGCAACAATTCAAAGGAGAGAAAGGTGGGTGCTTATCTCAAGGGACTGTTTGGGACTCATTGCAGGCTGAGAATGAACATAATTCCCAGCGTTGAAATAAACGAGTTGTTTTAACTAAATGTGTGCTTAATTACGGTCTCGAAAGCCTTGATGAGAACAAATGGTACAGGTAGTCTGACTTACAACAATTCTCGTAGTGACCATTCGAAGTTACAATGGCACTGAAAAAAATGACTTAAGACCATTTTTCACCCTTACGACCATTGTACCATCCCTGTCGTCACATGATCAAAATTCAGACTGTTGACAACTGACCCATGTTTATGACAGTTGCAGAGTCCTGGAGTCATGTGATCACCTTTTGTGACTTTCTGACAACACAGTCGGTGGGAAAGCCAGCTTTGCCTAACTGTTACTAATTTAACAACTGCAATGACTCACCTAACAACTATGACAAAGTTCATAAAAGGGGGCAAATTTCACTTAATAACTGTCTCACTTAGCAACATAAATTTTGGGCTTAATTGTGGTTGTAAGTCGAGGACTACCTGTACTAAACAATGTTAATTCACATTTTGAGGTTAAGTAACGTTAGATTTTCCAGTTAAATGCCTCTTTGAGTAGTGTTTATTAAGCAGATAGCATGTTGCTTGATAATCTGTTGGAACTGGTAGAACTATAGTTTTGGAAATCACAATCTAGTTTTTGGGTTGTGAATTCCCCCGCCTTTCCTTTCCTTTCCTTGTTTAATTATTTCTTCCCTCCATTCTCTGTACAGTATTAAACACAATAAGTGTACGTACACCATCACAATTATAAATGATATTTCTTGGATCCGCAGACTTGAAAAATCCTTTTCAAGCCACATTCTGAAATGGATGCTTGAGTTCACATGTTTTACTTTAATCATGATTTGTTGAACAAGAACTTGATTCATATTTACTGCTGAACTGTAAACCCGAGTTAATAAATTGTAGAAGCCTGGCTTACCTATCATATTGTGCTAAAAGCAAGGAAATACCATTATATGGTCTGTGTAATGAAAGAATTATAGTTAACTTTCACTGTAATTAGTGCTGGAATACATAAGACTTGGCTTGTATTTACAAGGAGGAAAAAGAGGAATTTGCTTAGCTTGGCAGCTGAGGAATATGAGGAAATTACTTTCCAAGACTGGTTCCATCTTTTGCAAATTGCAGTTCTCAAGGTTTTCATAAAAGAGCAGAAGCAATACGTTCTCATGAAAGTTTCATACTTTATTTACATTGCAAAAAGTCTTGGTATTTGCTTTTTCTTGTACAGCTGTTATAAAAATCAAGGCTGCAGAGCTAAATAGGAAAGAATAAGTCTATGGGCTACTCAACAAACCAGTTATGTTACATGTTGGAAAAACTGTAAATGCACTAACAGTTACACTGCAATCTTTATGTAATCTTGAAAAGCCCACTGATTCCAGAGAGTATCCCATTGGTGTAAATAATTATATTAAAAATACACTATTTCATGAAATGTTATGTTTCATGAAATAAGAAATGATTTTAGGATTACTTTTATTCCTCTCATCTGTTCCACTAGCTTCTCTTAATTAGTACCATTATTATGATTATTATTACTTGGTTGCTTTGCATGTACACTGAGAGCTTATGTACCGGAGACAAATTCCTTGTGTGTCTATCATACTTGGATATTTTTCTTTTCTATTGGGATGATTTCCTTGTGTGAAACAATGATCCAAAATGCTAGGCATAGGAGTGTGAGAGCAGGCAAATGACGAAATGTGCATTACAACATTGTGATAACAATTCCACCTCTTGTGTGCATGTGTACAATATTGCAGTGCAAGCATGAGGGGTAGTGTTTGCAGTATAATGTCATGATGCACACTCATCATTTTGGCACCATTGTGGTTAGGAATGGGTGCCTATGAATCAGGCAGAATCTTTTATAGTTGCTCAAGCCAGTTCATATAATAATATCTCAGTGGAGGTGTTCACACTTTCAGATGTTAGGTGATGAATGCATTATGGAAGATACAAGTTTTTGCCAGTGAGCCATTATTTTTAAGCAATGTAATGTGTTGTTATCAAGCCATGTCAATTTTCATTTGGACAATAGTTTCAGAAATGTTTTTAAAATGTCAATCATTAAGCAGGCCAAATGGGCACCATAATTTATACTGACAGCAGTCTTGTTGCTTTTTATAGCCCATTTCTCATGCCTTCCATGTCTGGTATACATTTAAGATGTAATTTTTTAACAGAAGCATTATATTCTGTCGGGTTAGAAGTCAGTACAAGAATGCGCTAGTTGTATAAGCTAGTCTTCCCCAACCTTGTACTTTCCTAAAACTTTCATAATTCTTATCTTAATACTTAATAATATTTCTCTCTGAAAATGATGATAACTATGGTTCTAAATTTCTGAGAAAGAGGTTTCCCACACTAGGCATTTTCAAAGGTTTTCAATTGATAAGGACCCATTAGAAAAAAATTCAGAATGCAAGATCTGCAAAATGGCAGATCTAGCATAAATTCATGGAAGAAGCCATGTTTTTTTCCGGTGTGCTTGGAAAAATTGCTGTAGATAACTCTCCTATGTTTAAGTGAACTTTACTTCTTTTTGCCCTTTGGCTGTTATAAAGCTCCATCAAATCCTTATAGATCTGAAAATACTATGTTCTAAATACTGTAGAAATATATAGAAATATATAGTCTGTGTGTGTACTATGAGAAGATTTCATATCATACATTATTATTATATCCATAATACAGTACATTTTTAATTGATCAATGAAAAGAAGATGGGAAATTAGCCATATATTAGAAATTGCACTAGTTGTTATTGGTAATTGTTATTAATATAATCAGTACAGTGTGATCCTCCAAATATATAATGCAGAGAAGTCTTAATGAAGTACTTAACTTGTTCTCTAGATTTAATTCGACTCAACTTTTATTCTACTGAAGTGAATGAATTTGCCATGAATGATTATTATAACTTATATACCTTTCTTTTACTTTTGGCTTTTTTAACATCAAGGAAAAAGGTGTTTTGCATAGCTAGAATGTAATTATCAACCAATGTTAGTTAGCATTCTTTTTTTTGGGTTCAGTTGCTTTAAGCACCATGCAAAGAAAAATTACTTCTGTTCCCTAATAAGAGATGTGTTCATGTAAGCAATACAGGGGAAGAGGAGAAGGAGAGAGAAGATTGTCTGCCAAAGAAATTTGTTTTTCTAAAAGGAAACATTAGGTAACTTCTGGAGTTTTAACTAAACATAAAAATATAATTTTATTTCTAACCTATAATAGAGAAATAATCTTGATCGCTAGATAGTATTCAGGCTTAGATCCTGAGACATATTACTTGTCTGTAATTCGAGTCTCAACGACCCAAGGTTGACTCAACCTTCCATCCTTCCGAGGTGGGTAAAATGAGGACCCAGATTGTTGGGGGCAATATGCTGACTCTGTAAACTGCTTTGCGAGGGCTGTAAAGCACTGTGAAGCAATATATAAGTCTAAGTGCTATTGCTATTGCTACACATTAGGAGGCAGAGAATTCCTTTTAAAAAAATTGGCATGACTAGGTGCCATTAATATTAGCAATTTGGATTTAGAATCTTTTGACCTTGCAGATTTTTCTTATGAGTCAGTGCTTGTGCTCAGTATTTCTTGTTCTTTCTCTATAAAGTTTCCCCTGAGAAATTCTGGCCTTCCTAGAAGGTGATAGGGATTTTTTTTAAGTGGACAAATGAGAAATCGGGGAACTTCTCTGAAGAACCAAATTTCTCCTGCCACGCGTGAATATAAAAGAATAGAAGCTGTAGATACTTTTGACCATTACTAGGAATTTCTAGTATATACAGAGTCTACCAAAAATAAAAATGAATTCCTTGGTAGACTTGTTGGCCTGGAAAAGTTCCATCAAGTATCCCACACAAAATGCCTAGTTCATAGATCTCATCTTGTGACACCAAGTTGATCATTGCATATACATGTACTGGAAATCCCAGTTTCCCCTAAATATTCCTGCATCATTATCCCAAGACCAGAGTTTGAATCATAATGAATCAGAATTTTAAAAAACCCCTTTCTTTGCAACAACTGAATGTTATTCTAATACTTTTAATAATAACGCAGCATTTCTGGTGAAGAAAAATGTATGCATTCCACATTGCCTTGGAAATATTAGATCCTGTAAAAATATTCTAACAACAGAAAGAGTTTTTCTTGCTATCTGCTACATATAACTAATGTTAAATGTCTCAGTCCCAAAGATGCTTTATTCAAGAGGCAATTGGACTTTGTTTTCCTTTGAAGACGTTTCATTTCTTATCAGGGATAGGATTCAAAAATCCCAGCAACTGGTTCTCTGCCCGGTTGCTGGGTGAGTGTGGCCATAGTGGGTGTGGCCTACTGGAACTTCCGGGATGGCTATTTCTCACTTTCCCCAGAGTCCGGAGGCTTCCCTAGAGTCTCTGGGTGGGCGAAAACAGCCTCTCCCGGGCTTTGGAGGCCCTCCAGAAGCTGGAAACAGGCCTATTTCCAGACTTCTGGAACTTTCAGGAGGTTTGTTTTTCACTTTTCCTAGAGTCCAGAGGCTTCCCTCAGGCCTCTGGGAGGGCAAAACTGGCCTCCCCCGGGCTCCGGAGGCACTCCAGAAGCCAGAAACAGACCCATTTCTGGACTTCCAGAACTTCCTGGAGGGCTGTTTTTTGCCCTCCCAGAGCCTCCACACGGGCTCTGCACTTACCTGCATCCAAAATGGGTTGCATGGAGACTCCTGGGAAGGGCAGGGTGGAGTGGGCTAGGCCAGCCAGTCAGATCAACTACCAGTTTGGCGAACCAGATGTAAATTTAACATCTGGTTCGCCTGAACTGGTCCAAATCGGCTGAATCCCACCCATTTTTCATCCAAGAAGCTTCTTCAGTTCTGAAGAAGCTGTTTCTGAAGAGCTGAAGAAGCTTCTTGGATGACAAGTGAAACGTCTTCAAAGAAAAACCAGAAAGCCCAGTTCCCTCTTGAAAAAAGCACCTTTGGGACAGCCATGACCTGGATGACAGAATCTCCATAGATAAAAGTCTGAGTGTAAACAATTAAGTGTAACAGATGTTTAAGTATATGAGATATGTGTGAGCTGATGAGTTATTATCCTTTTGTTATATACCAATTGCTGAAATATTGTATAGATTAACACATTTTAGAGACTATGGTCTATCTTACACCATCCAGAAAAGATACATAAATTATGAGTTAGGTATACTTTATCTACCATCATCTCTGGTGGAATGATGAGCATGTCCCTATGGGAAGACAGATTTTTCTATTCGCACAGCATGCAGGTATCCTTATCTTAAATGAAATGAGAAGAGAGAAAGCACAGATCCCTAAATCTTCCTGTCTCATTATTTTGTTGGAGCCTGCAACTCCATTCTCCTGTCAAGGAAACTTTCTGTGTGCCATCAGGTATCTGCATAAACGGCCATCTGCTTTTCTTAAAATCGGCAAACCAGTGTGAAGAGAACTTGAGTTGTGTGCAAAGAATTTCCTTCTGACCTCTCATAGGTAGCGGGCTGCATGACTTCACATATAGGGGAGTGGATCTGTGAATGAGAAACTGTATTTTCTTAATTTCAGCTGAAATCATTTGTGGTAACCTCATTTCTTCCAAGTAACAACTTACGAGCGTTTATGTCACAATAAACCAGGCTCTTTGTAAGTAAAAGTTGATTATAAATAAAAACAGTACCTGATTCTAACATTATAGAGACATGGTTTTGAATGTCTTCTATTGATAGCACTCTCCTGTTTCTTGTTAGCTTCCTGTAAAACTGTCTTTGATGCTCAGATGTTTAAGAATTGATTCAGCAGACTGAATCTGCACAAATGTGCAATTTCTAGTAGTGTTTGGGCTCATTGCCTCAGTTGAAAAATAGTATTCAAGCCGTGTCCCTTAATCAATGCAAAGCATTTTTTATTAACATGATGGGCAGAGAGGGGAATGATAGAACTCTACCAAAGATTAATTGAATTCTAACTTTTCTACTGGGATTGTTTTTATAAAGAAGATGTTGTTGCAGAGGGAAGTGTTACAACTCACCTCTGAATCTCATCACAATTCTTTAAACAGGTGGAATTTGTCTTATTGCTCTGTTTGTTTTAAACCTTACTGAATCTTTTGAGTTTTCTGCAGGTGACGGTAAGTAAAATTAACATAAAAAGTAAAGGAAAAAAACCTCAAGAAAAAACAAAATAATAATCTTAATGCCTGAAGGCTCTTTCAAGCAGCTACAGCAGAGAATCAAAGTTCCCTCCCTTTGATATTTAAAAGCTCTCACAGGCTGTTACAGAGCGGAGGTCAGCCTAATATCTAGATCAGGAACGTCCAGATTTGTAAACTTTAAGACTTGTGGTCTTCAAGTTCAGCTTTGCTGACTGGAGAATTCTGAGAGTCCACCAGTCTTAAAGTTGCTACGGTTGGACACCCTTGATCTAAAGCAGGGGTGTCAAACTGTTGGTTCACGGGCCAGATGCGTCATGCTCAGGCCATGCCCACCCTAGCTCTACAAAGGGGAAAAAGTCATACATCACATGACGGCAATGTGGTGTGATAAGTTTGACCCCTGTGATCTAGAGGGAGACTACTCTGCGATGCAATAGAAAACAGACTTTCTAATCTTAGTTCTGCTCACTCATAGAAGTGGGGTACCCCAAGCAGCTGATCCAGGCACAACCTGCTTGCATAGATTACATCTGGTTAAGTAGTTTGGCAAGTACTTGGGAACCAGGCCTTATGCTTTATAAGTCCAAATTAGCACTTTGAATTGCAATTGATTTCTTCCTGCATTGCCTACCCTAGCATGATTCAAAATAACAGCCATGTTAATTGAATAGACGTAAGATGACCTCTCCATTCCAGAAAGAAAGGAAGGAAGGAAGGAAGAAAGAAAGAAAGAATGGATTGATAAAGTTAATAATGGTAGGAAGCAGCACAGGCTAATTACTGAAATAATTAACTAATAAATCCAGCTCATACTTAGGATGGGATCTTTTGTAGAAAACTAAACATTCATTCTCTGTTCGGAAGTCTGGGAAATGAATTCCAACCGATCATGTTCCTGAATCCACTTACCTTTAAGAAGATTGGACAGAATCCCTGAATTTAAATTTTAGCATAGCACTTAACCTTTGGTGATGTTTATAAAGAAAATATGCAGGAGAGGAAAAGGGGACATGGAAATTATTCCATTTTTAGCTAATAACACCAGCCACCCCGAGATATATACAGGTAATCCTCAACTTATGACCACTATTGAGCCCAAAATTTCTGTTGCTAAGTGAGACAGCTGTTAAGTGAATTTTACCCCATTTTGCGAACTTTCTTGCCACAGATGTGAATCACTGCAGTTGTTAAGCTAGTAACACAGTTGTTAAGTGGATCTGACTTCCCCATTGACTTTGTTTGTCAGAAGGTTGCAGAAGGTGATTTACATGGCATTGCAGCTGTCATAAATATGAACCAGTTGTCAAGCATCCAAATTTGGATCACATGACCAGTCTGTGATGACCCGGGGCGTGGCACAAAGGCAACATAGTCAGATAATCAGTAGTTTATTAGCTCCAACTTGTCCTCGTTACCTTCTGGGCTGGAGGAAAACTCTCCCAAGAACAGCCTTTGACCGCAGAGAATCAAGTCAAAAACGTTGTCAACAAAAACTGTAACTATAAATCCACTCAAGGCAAGATGAGGTAATTAGTACGGCAGAGCAAGAGAAGGAATTCCAGACATGAAGGAACAGAAGTAATTCAACCACATTGGAAGGATGCCAGGAACACAGATAACCAAAGTCAACACAAGATAAACTCTTGTTTGTTCCCATCAGATACCACACTCAGCTTGCATCTCTTTTAAACTGTCTTCCCAGGTGTTTCTAATAAAGGGAATCAGGGCCCTTTCCTCCCTGTAAGCCACACAACCCACATTGCTCTCTTTTTGGTTCCTTTCTGTGTGCCCTAGGATGAAGAGGGGGTGGGCCTGGGTCTTCCTCTGAAATCCCTCTCCCTTGTTCTACCTCTCCCCTGCTCTGCCAGCTGGACTTTGCCCTTCCCAGTTTCCTCCGCAGCCAAAGAAGCCATACTCCCACTCCCTGTCAGTGTTCATCTTCCTCCTTGGATTCAGACTCTGACAGGGGCAAGACACAGTCATAAGTATGAAAAACAGTCATAAGTAACTTTTTTCAGTGCCGTTGTAACTTCGAATGGTCACTGCATGAACCGTTGTAAATCAAGATTACCTGTGTTGTTGGTACCTGGCCATGTGTTTTCTGAAAAGAGGCACTAACTCTGGGCCCTATAAATCAGGGGTGTCAAACTTGCATCATCACAGCAGCGTCACATGATGTATCATGACTTTTGTTTCCCTTTGCTAAACCGGGCGTGGGTGTGGCCAGCACATGACACATCCGGCCTGTGGGCCACAAGTTTGACAGCCCTGCTGTAAATAATAGTCAATATTATTATGGGCAATATTTCTCAACTTTGGCAACTTGAAGATATGTAGACTTCAATTCCCAGAATTCCCCAGCCAGCATTCCCTAGCTCAAATTCTGGGAGTTGAAGTCTTAAGTTGCCGAGGTTAAGAAACACCGGTCATAGTGTCTGTAGGAGAAGCTAAGGATGAGCAAGTGATGAAATATGCATTATGATACACTATCCCTTAATGTAGTCTTGTCATGTTCCATGATGTCTATCACTGTGGCATCATCAGGTTTAGGAAGTCATCCATAATAGTGGCACTTTTTCCAAATCATGACTTCATTTTGAAATAATCAAGTAACTCCATATTTTTCTTTTAAGGCAGTAGAAGTGATAATTAAAATAGAATTTTAAGAATTGTTTCAGAACCATGTGCATAGCCACACAGTCTCGTTTACATGCCATTGTGAGAAAAAAGTGTAGAGTGAATCTAATTGATATTTTGCCCACTCCCTTTCCTAGCGGTGTATTATTGTGATATTGTTGTCTATTATTATTTGTTCTTGCTCTGTTGGTTTTTAATCTTTCCTTGTCCACTTTGAGTTGGTAACTGCAAGATGGGTGGCTACATAAATTGAATGTCAATCAATAAATCTTACCAAGATGTGTGTATAGAAAATTGTGTTTTGCAGATTATTGTTTTAAGCTCCACTTATATGACATACTGAAACACAAATGAACAAAGTACATTTTAATTTAGCATGTCTTAAGGACCCAGCCTGCACCCTTAATTTATAATTCAGGAGAGCAGTAGCTTTCTTGAATTCTGCAACTAGAAATCTGGGATCTTTTGTATGCAGAGCATGATTTTATTTTACCCCTGAGTTATGGGTTTTTTTTTGACTTGCTTTAATGGCAGGCAATACAATGCATTCACTGTGGAATTCAAAACTCATAGGGCATGGCTAATGAAAGAAAATTCATCATTCATTGCATCCAATATATCTATGCTTCAGAATTCATTTTATTATAAATTTATTAACATCAGGAATTCTGTTTATAATCTGAAGCACCAATAAAACCTGCTCATTTCCGGATGCATGGCCACTTGTGTTGAAGCCTACAGCATGAATTGGCTACTCATTCTTTGCTGGGTTTTTCTCCCATCACAGAGCAGTTTTGAGAGCTGGTTGGACAGCTTGTCATTTAATAGGACACGACTCATTCAATTCTATTGTCTTTCGATAATTTAGAATGAAATTTTGTACTTGTTGCTCTATAAATCAATAGTTGTGGTTAATATTTTATAAAACAAACATTTACTTCCAAAATCTAGCAGTATCACTCAATTCTCATACACGCTGCTAAGAGTGTCCAGGAAATGGGTATGACTCCTCCTACTGATATCATAGAGCTGCGTCTGCCACTATAAAACCAATCAGCCTTAGCTGTTCGCCAACTTTTAGGCGAAGATTCTTGACAGACATAAAGTGTCTCTGGAAGATAAACAAACAAAATAGAACCAAACAAACCCACCCCAGACGAACTAGGACGGGGCTGGACACTCTTGCAGCATATATAGAAAGGGCGTTCTCAGGTAATTCTACCAACACCCATTCCTACATATGTCAGGTATCAGGATTCAATAGAAATGGTGTATGAGTTGACATCAGGACTATATTGACCTCATGGTCAATGTTTGCTCCAAACAGGGCACAGTTCTACAGTTGATCAAGATAAGACAACATCCAGTTGGAACTCTTTTATGCATACAATTTACAATTTATCTCTTCAGGACAGTGGTCTCCAACCTTTCCAGCACTGTGGACTGGCAGTGGTAGTGGGCACCAGTGGCAGGGAAGGAGGGGATGGTTTTGCACACACAACCTAATCCTGCACAGGTGCAAATGGAGCTTTGCACGCTTGCCTGCTGCTTGCACAGCCCAGTTTCCAATGGGCCGCAGACCAGTAGCAATGCGTGGACTGGGGGTTGGGGACCCCTGCTTTAGAGAAGGAACTAAACTGATGAGGAAAGGGAACTGGTGGCAGTTGTTGTTCAGGTTCCATTGCAATCCTGTATTCACCTCTTGCCTTTGTCTTCATCACCTGGATATGGCCGAATGAAATTAGAAGGTAAGCTGATGATGTCCCGGCTTCTGTATCTACTTTGGATTAATTGCAAATAACTGGTTAGCTTAGTTTTTCTGGTAAAGATGGTAAACTGCTTGGCCAATTTTTTTGTAAATTAAAAACTGAAGATCTTTTTTTATGGTTGCAGAAGTAAATAAGATGTCTGCCACCAAATATTCCTAAGCCTATCAGTCTCACCGGTGTTTTATTTTTTAATTTTCAATGTCTATTTGAAGTTCATTCTTAAACTTAGTTACTTTTAATAATCACAAAATATAACCCATGTGATCTCCTTTCCTCCCAGCAGACGTAATATATTTTTATTATTAATAAAACAATACAAAGAATCAACATGGTAAAAGTTCTGTACAGTTATTTTCCCAGCTCTAATGATCAATTTCTGGCATATCTATGAAAAGGAGAGTGAAATTGTGTCCATTGGTTTGGCTCTGTTCTGCCCTGCATATGTGTTGGCAGAGCTTAATCTGTATAAACTACAGTCGTCCTTGATTAATGACTCCCTTGTTTAACAACTGTCTGAAATTAAGATGGCACTGAAAAAGCAACTGTGCAGCCAGCCCTTGAACTTCACACTGTTGCAGTAATCCGCAGTCATGTGATTGCCATTTGTGAGCTTCCAAGTTAGCATTCAACAAACAAGATCAATGGATTGTATTTTTAATCTATATATATAAAAGCAAAATATCAGTCACGCATCATCACAAAATATCCAGAACCAGAAAGCCTACAAACTTGAAATTTGGCACATATATTCCTCTTGGCTTCTAGGTGCTCACTAAGAAAGGACCACTAAGAAACGACCATCAGAGCATTGGTATTTCATATATTATTATTAACACACTCTGATGCTAAGGAGTTCTACTCCCCCTCCCCACCTGAAAAGAATTTTGTTCCAAATGCAAAACACAAGCAGAGGAGTTTCAGTTTCAGTTTTAGATTCACAGCACCAAGCAGCTTTAGTACAGAACAGTTGAGCTAAGTCACACCCAGGCTTCTTGCTGCCTCCTTGCTCACAAAGCAAATATTGTTTCAGTTTCCAAACAGCCCTCAACCCTCTCACACACTGACAGGACCCTAGCCAGATGAATACCGATGGATGCTGATAGGCAGAGGCAGAATTCCCCCCCCCTTATTTTCCTCCCCCAAAATTAAGCCCGACCACATAGATTTGTAGCGAAGCATGGGTATCGAGCTAATTATTTTTGTGGCCCAACTGCTGAATATTTTGTCAAACTTGTATTTTCCCATTTTTTGCATTTTGGGTTCCTAAAAAAAACTAAAAGAAATGGTGATACTTTAAGATCTTATAAAGATCTTATATAATATATTATTGCAATTAGTCCTAGACAGAACATTTCAGCCTACAAGAAGATACTTATATGCCGTTGGATGTTTTTCTGACAGCAAGAAGAACAAAAAAATGACATATTATTGGTATATAAAAATTACATCAGATGGATTCAAGCCTACTCTTCTCTGATACAAAGAGAATATTTTTGTTTGCACTTTTTAAAATTTAACTATTTAGTCACATGATCTCGAATGGTACAGCTGATATCTACAGCAAAATCTTTATTTATTTATTTAAAAGATATATAAATTTATACCAAACTCTGGAAAGCTCCAAATCAAATTATCAAATTATCTTACAGGTTGGCAGAGAAATAAAATGAAGATGTTTGGTCCATATCAGATCTGCAATATAATCTGAGCATATAGTCTTATAAATATCTGGAAGAGCTCTGAATATCACTTAAATGTCTTTGATGTTAGTAGATTATTTTCTTCTTTATATTAGCAATATACTGACCTTTAGATTAGCTAATGAAATGTTTCCCAATGACCAGATCTGTGAAATCTATGATTTTCACCATTCTCTCTAGTGCTATATTTGTTTTAGGAATTCACTGATTCAAAAATATTTTTCTTTCAAATTCATATTAAAAATGTCTCTGATAAACAAAGAAGCAGATTTCTATACAGTGCTGCAAGAGAGCCCATGAGAAGAAGATGCATGACAAGAATTACAAATTTAACACAATCCCTTTGTGACCTCAATCAACCAGAAATAGCTAGTCATATTTAAAACACATTTTATCAACGCACTCAACAATGGAAAAGTCGGAAGGTTTATAGCTCACACAAAAGCCATTTCGAACAGAAAGTAGGCATTAAACCAAATACGGTAACTTTACAGAAAAGCTTTAGAAAGAAATCTCTGGAAACAATCAATGTTACTATCAGCCAAAAACCATTGCTTTCATTGTTTGGATTCCAATAAGTATGAAATTGAGGCTCAGCAATAATCTGAAGTTTGATCCCCTCTTTTTACTGGCATAATAAAGACTTGAAGACTGAGGAATGAAGCCGGTTAGTGATACTTGTGCATCAGAAATTCATAAATAATATGGATGAGGGTTTCCATAGAAATGACAACCTGTATATATAATGAAACAGTGAAGATTTTCCTGGGAATCTTTTGGAAGACTGTGGTATATAAAAGCAATGGAAATGTGTATGGTATTCATAAAAACATACTTTATTTAGTAATATCTGAGATTCACACCATTTGCTCTTGTGCTAGTATGGGACAACTCATCACAGCCAATTTGCTGCAGCCAACTTGAGATGGGCAATTTACCTCAGCCAACTCAACATGGCCAACTCACTGTGGGACAACTCATCACGGACAACTCATCATGAGACAACTCACCACAGAATAATTTAAAAATTCAATGTAATCATTTAAAATAAATAAATATTTTAATTTTTGTCATTCACATTTCATTCTGTCCCTCCTTTTGCATCTTTTTTTTAATGATTCTATTCCACCATTACTTTGATATTAGTGTAACTCTTGTCCCCAGCGAGTTGTCCCATGGCAAGTTGGACATGAAGAATTGTCCCACGGCAAGTTGGACATGAAGAATTGGTCGTGGTGAGTTGTTAATAGACCTGCTCTGTGCAGTAGCTATGGTGTTCCATGGTTACGTTTCTGAATGGGCCACGTGATATAACCAGTGAAATGTCTTTTTATGGATGAAATACAAAGGACTTTGTTCCTTGAAAACAGAGAACCACATGTGTATTATTTTTATGCAGTGAAATGATGGGTAAGCATATGTCAAGGGGAAAAAGTAATGAGTTTCCATCTGTTTGTCTTGGCATTCAGCTTTGCAAGATGTAATGATACTGGTAGTTTAGCTTGTTTATGGAGAGCTGATGGATGTTCCAGGCTGTTCACAGTGAAACATGGTTGATGGGCATTTTTTTGTTTCTAATCATAGACAATGCCTGTGCAATGAAAGAAGTATAAAAATGTCCAGCATTTCCTTCTGGGCATACTGAGTTTGATTCCACTGATTGGTGTCATCCCCATAACTAAAAAAAGTCAATGACAACTCTTAAAATGCAACAGTCAAGATGTCCAATTCTGAACAGGACCATATGTTACAAATTACAATGCTGCGGGCAGTAAACTAGGACTTCCATTATTATTAATGATGCAATTGAAGCATTCCACAATACAACATGAAGTCTGAAGAACAGATGGAATCAGTACATAGGCATCTTGTTGGATGGGAACTATGGATGAATGGATAGTAGGAATTCATATTTGTGGTCACCAAATATTTATTATTTATACTAAAAACAAGTCATAGCACATGTGCTAAGAAGCATTAGATTTATCTAATGCCAATAATTAAGAATTATTAGGACTAACTAAATTATCCTAGTAGGGAATAGCAACTTTTAACTTGGACTTGAAACTGAAGACTGCAAACATAATGTTTTTGTGATATTTACTCCCTGTTTGAATTTGAAGGAGGGCTCTAGATCAGTGTCCCCCAAACCTTTGGGCACCAGGGACCGGTTTCATGGAGAAAAGTTTTTCTGTGGTTTGGAGGGAGTGCGGTTTTGCAGGCTACCTGAATCCTATGCATGGGGCTTTGCTTGTTTGCGCAGCATAGTTACTGGCATGCCGTGGACCTATGACAATCCACGGAGTAGGGTTGGGGACCACTGCTCTAGATAACGCTGCCTAATGCAATAGACTAAAGCTTCAATAGCTCTGGAGGAGAAGGCCTGAATTTCTTGCATTGGAAAAGCCATACTCTTTAACATTTTCTACTCATCAGCTCTGTTTTATTGCTAAATATAATTTATGTTGCGGATTAGATGTAAATGGAGATTCGAAAGGATGAGCAAGATTGGGAAGGGAATTCCTGAATTCCGACATCTTTTTTCAAAAACGTCAACCAAATCATTTTTTTCAAATGGAAAATTAAAAGTTGGAGGATTCTTTTTTTTTTTACATGTTATCAACTCTTTTCCCAAAAGGTTTAGAAGTATTGAAATAGCCATTTACTCCCTCACAGTGGTTTGCATTAATTATGAAATAATTTATACAAGACAATATAGCATACTGTATTAGGCTATTAGGACTGTTTGGCATTAGCAGGGAAGCCTCTCTTTAACCAATGAAACATTAAATAGGGTGTTGCAGGGATTTACTTAATTGGCATGTTTGGATTATAATGCAGACTCTGCAAATCACACCATTTTCATTATTTTATGTCATTTGAGTTATGGCTTTCTACAAACATTATATATCGCAGCAGAATTTGGTCCACCATGCACAAGGTAATATAAGTCTGGTATAATTGGGCTTCACTGAATTATTTCTATAGAAATTATTAGTTCTATAAAATGAGGACTGGTGTCTTATGTGTTTTAAATCAACAAATACAGCAATGTATTTTTATGTCACCACAAAAGAAAAATTCGTGATTCTCAGTCCAGTAAAATGTTACAAAGAACTTGCATTAAATATAGTTAATTGCATTTTCATAAAATTTACTTGATTAATCTGCCAGAGATCTATTTGACAAGTGAAGCAGTAATAAATCTATGATATCATTTGTTAGATTCATTCTTAGAAGTAGATCAAGGAAGCAATAGAATGATTTTATATTAATTATAACAGAGCAGCTATAAAACTAGTTTTACAGAGTTATGCTAATTTATTACCCCTTGTTTTAATGTCACAAAAATAAGCACCAAAGCATTGTTAAATAGCACTGATATTTTTCCGTCATCACTAAACCTTAAAAATTCCATTTTCCTTTTTTCAAAAAAAATATCATTGATTGCTGTTGAAAAATTACTGATGAAACAAGAGTGGAGATTTTGTTAGAAATTTGAAATACAGTTATAATGTGATTTGTAATGTGCAATTAGCAGACTCTTCGTTCTGTATTAATTCATTTATATTTGACTACAAAAGATAGTATGAGAGCTGTTTGTAAAAAGATTAATTAAATTGAGGATAACTTGAAGAAAATTTTGTGAGACAGTGCAATTTTATGCCATCTATCCAATACATTATACATCATCTTCTACATATGAATGTTAGATAGTGGCAGGTATCATATAATACATATTTATATTCATATAATATGTATTTTAATAATGCAGTGGAAATATGCAGTTTTATGAATATGATGATATCTAATTCTGATGCCAGTTCCATTTGTGCTATCAGATACTTTGTGAATTGCTATAGTAGACTTGTTTGACTTTACATTCTGTAAGTTGTTATGCTCACTGTTGCAACTCATCAAAAACTACAGTCTAGAATTAAATTTACAGGGCTAAATAATGATGGGAATATGAAATGATCTGCTTTCTCTGATACCAAGGTTGATTTTAAATAGCATGTGCATATTCCTTGATTTGCAAAGAGACAGAGAAATTAGTTATTGGCCCAAAGTAACTCCCTTTTTAACATAAATAGCTTTTGCTGTCTGCATATTAGCTGCCTGTGAATTGCATAATGTTAATATTTTAACCTTATGTAATTTATCTCTGTCATTTCTGTTTGTTAAAGATTCTTTGCTACACTGCCCCAAAAGGCCCGAATGATCTTAATATCTTAATATATTTTAATAAAAAGCTGAAAAGCTTGTTCATATTGTATACACAAAAATAAAGTGTAGGATTATTTTTTATTTTGGGAGGAGAAACATTCAGTGATGCACAAGTAGACTTCTTGCCTTGCTTTCCCTCTATCCAGTAGTGCTCTATGTTCCAAAATTTAATTAGATTTTGACGGAATGAAGAGATCTCAGAATAAAAGCAGGAATTGCTTGATGGAGAAACGTGATCAGCATAATACAAGCCATGAAAAATCTAACATTCATGCTATTTCCAATTAAGGAGTACTTCAGTTTAGCCCAACAGTCTGAACGAGAGAATATTCATTGTGTGGTTGTTGATTTAGAGAAGGCATGTGATTAAACGAATAGACTTGAAATATGGAAGCTTGTGCAGAAATATGGAGCTGAAGGTTGTTTGCTGGTTATAATAAGAATGGAGTATGATGGCAATAAAGTGTGCATGAAACTGTGGAAAGCAAAATGTTGGAAATGGTTCAACAACAAGCAGAAAGCTAGATAAAGATGGATGACAATATCCTTCTAGTTATTGAGTTATTTATAGATAAATGTAGAAGGAATACTTCTGGTGATGATAGAAGTGTGTTGATTGGAACCAATAACGTACATATATTTTTAATTCAGACAGTGCCAAGTTGTTGTCTGAGAATGAATGATTTGTAGCAAATGCTAGTTTGATGCAGTGAGGAAAATTAGTCTGAAAATTAAGGTATCAAACTGCAAGCTGGAGAAGCAAGAACTAGCACAAGTAGGCGGATTGACGTGTGGTGTTTTCTAAAGATGGGGGGGAAATGAACAAATCTCAAAGTGTGCAAATGCTGATAGAAAAATAGTAGATCATGCTTTTTCTGCCTTTAGTCTAACATATTTTACCCCAAATGGAAGAGTCCCCAGTTTCAGTCTGTCTGAAACAAATTCTACTTTCAGTCTTAGTGTGTACTCTAATCAATAACATAACTAGTTAAATTGACCCGCAAAGATATTGTATTCTTTTCCCTCAGTAGGAGGGAAAGAATTGCTTATGAGGAAATTAAGCAAGGCTTTCTGCATTTGTTCAAAACAGCAAGGAAGGATGAACAAGAAAGTGCCACAGAAATGGTCTCAAGGGAACGTTCAGCATAATGCACTTGGAATTGCCATGCTTTGTTACTTTGCTAACTTCCCAGTGTTCTCACCTCACAAATCAGTTTCATTTAACAGAAAGCTTGTTTCTCATGCAAGAACGTAAGCAGCTGTGGTGGGTTTTTCTTCCAATCAATATCTGTCAGGGTTTTAAAGTGGATTTCTTTGAGGTGGCAGGAATAACCAGAAGGGGCAAACTTCTCTTTACTCCTCTGGTTATCCAGAGACCAAGTCTCCAGTGTATTCCTATAAAGTATTCCTTCCGCTCTTAGTCACTTATGTCCTAATCACTTCAGATGTCCCATTGTAACACACTGAACACGAAGCTGTCCTTGAAGGGTATCCATAAACTTCAGCTGGTGCAAAATGCAGCAGTGTCATCATTCTATAAGTGTGACAACTTTGCTTCACTAACTGCATTGGTTGCCAATATGCTTGTAGGTTCAGTTCAAGTTGTTACAACCTGTACAGTCTTACATGCCATGGGCCCAAGTTACATTTATCTGTCCTATCACAAACCTGGACATTTTATTATCCCTAGACCATATCTGGCCTTTTGGCTGTACCTGTCTGGCCCATGTGAGGTCAGTCGAAATTAGAAATCAAATGTAAATAAGTGCACTGCAGGGGACAAGAGAAGAAGCCAAGATGGGTCATGTCTACTCAGTTGGTCTTCTAGAAGGCCCTCAAAACATGATTTTTTCCAACTGGCTTGGGGATTCCTTGATCGAGTGGAGTTTGCTAGATGGCTGTATGCCATGTTTATTCATCCTCATCCTCATCCTCAATGAATACCTCAATACCATTAATCACACTAAAACTAAATGTGGAGTTTCCCAAGATGACTGTCCTGGCACATGTTGGGCAAAATGTGTAGACAGTGCATATGTTGCACAAATGGCTCTAGACTTATGCTGTGTTTCTGCAATGCACCTTACTTCATAAGCTTGGCAGCCTTTATCAATGAGGCCATGCCAGGTAGAGCAATTTTGTGCCAGCATTACTTAGGCAGTTGGGTGTATGTTAATCCACTTTGTAAGGCCGGTCATGTGTTTTCCAGCAGAAAGTTGCCCCAAAAGGATTTCTTTGAGTATGAACTTATCCAGCATAAGGAGGATGTTACTTGCCCAGTGGGTCTGTGCTCTCATTAGCAGTGTGTGGTTTGATGCTAGACTTGCTATAGAGAGAACTTCATTGTCTGATATTTTACATAGTCATTTGATGCCTATTATTCTGTGAAGACAAGTCATGTGGAAATGTTTAAGTGTCTTGCCTGTCTTTGGTACACAGACCATGTTTCCCTGGTATACAGAAGGGTAGTGAGTATCACAGCTCTGTATCCTTCAATTTTGCTGCTGCAGTAATTCTTGATATTCCAGACAATGAACTTCAGTGTACCAAAAGCAAAACGTAAATCACCGAACCGATAGTTATACCAGTCCGATCCCATCCCTGGAAAGGATCTAAATGTATGCAGTGTCAAATACTGGTGTTGAGTTTATGTTCAGCCTGCCTCTTCTATGTCAATATACTTCAGAAGCTCAGCTATTAATGGTGAAGGAGGAACTAGATAATAATAGTTTACTGAACTGTCTACA